>JBCNJP010000009.1:65988185-66149682 GCA_039602395.1 Deinandra increscens subsp. villosa | reverse complement strand
CCCAAAAAAAGGGAAGCATTCATCTTTTTCATTCAAAATATGATTAGTTAAACAAAAAGTATAAAGTTAGTTTTAAAATACTTAAAATTAATCTCACAAAAAAAATCTAGTATAAGATAGTAATTTGGAAATATAAAAACTAATGTGATTACCTAAATTATAATGTAATTCGTATAACATAAAATCTCAGAGAAATTGTAGACTATATATGATTTACTAAATTAAAAAATAACCAACAGAAACAAATAAAAACATAACAAGAAAAAAAACAAAGGAGCTTGTTATTGCAATTTTAATGTTATACCTTTGTTAGAAATTAAAAGAAAAATCAAGAAAGGGACTTTGAATTGAAAAGAGGAAAATCAGGATGAGTAAAAAAATACAATATACCATTACCTCCATTACTGAAATCAATTCTCAAACTTCATAGTCATGTTCGGATAGTAAAATCCCCAATTTTCCCATGCTCAATCATTGTTCAAAACCTTGGTGTTCCGGCGAGGAGCAGAGGGGCATTATCTTTAAGAAAATTTTTGTTCGTAACTTCATGATTAAGTTTAATTCGCATTATTTTTAAGAAAAAATTGTTCGTAACTTCATGAATTGATTTATGCGCTCCTACTCTAGAAAACGAGTTCTAAAAGGTAGATCTAGAAAACGATTTTATGAACACGAAACAATATCTTATGCTACTAATCATAATACGCGATCTAAAAAAGACGAGCTAGAAAAGGGGATCTGGAAAAAATGATCTTACACTAATAATCGAGTTGTCTAGATCTGAAATTTATAGATGAACCTACCTAATTTCTTGATTTGAAGATGAGTCGGAACTGAGTTAGAACAAAACCATAGAAGGGTCATCATTGTCGGTTGGGACTTCCTCTTCGGAAAACCAACAGCACTCCAGACACTCTTTCGAACTCTGTGAAGAAACATAATTTCACAAAACAAATAGATTAAAAAACATGGATTTTTTATTTGAAGAGCAGTTTAAAAAGAGAAATGAAAGAATAGAGGAAAAAGCTAAGAAACAAAGATGAGTGATGGAGTTGTCTCTTACAGTGGTGTTGCAGAGCTTCAGAAAATGACTTTTGATGATTTACCTATTATACCCTTTTCCACAAAAAGACAAGTAAAGAAATTAAGAAAATTAAATTTAAAAAGTAAGGAAAAAGCTTATCCATTAGATCATAAGATCAAAGGTCAATAATTAGTTTTTAAAGTTTCCCAACTCA
This sequence comes from Deinandra increscens subsp. villosa, assembly GCA_039602395.1. Classification (NCBI taxonomy): domain Eukaryota; kingdom Viridiplantae; phylum Streptophyta; class Magnoliopsida; order Asterales; family Asteraceae; genus Deinandra; species Deinandra increscens. The sequence goes on along the minus strand of JBCNJP010000009.1, from coordinate 66,148,444 downwards.
TGGTAGTTTTCATTCTACCCTTCCTCTATATATATATATATACATATATATATATATAAACCAATTGATTCTCATTTAAACCTAACCATATATATATATATATGTATATATATATATATAGGTGAAAGCTCAAATACAAAGGCTTTTTTCCGTGCGAAGGAGGGGGAGGCCGGCACGTGGAATGTTTTAAGTTTTACGCGGATGGGCTTTTCCATCATTTTACATGTTTAAATGATATTCCTGTTGGGCTATACATTGTGAGGCATGAACATTAGACATGTGGACTTTATTGACTTGGGCTTAAGGTGTTTACGGTTTGGGCTTCTTGGGCCGGTTCACCTACTTGGGTTTACGATTGTAGCTAGGGTTATTGTGTAGGTATATAAATACCAAGTAGTTTATGATTGTAGTAAGCTTTTTGGGTAATTATGATTTTCAGTTTCTCTCTTGTATTCACGATCGCAAACACTCATTAATAGAAGATTGATTGCTTTACATTCAAGATTTGATTGTTTTGCTTTGTTTTCATCTCATATCAAGTCTATTTCATCATCTTCTTGTCGAATCAATCACAAACAAGGTTTCCGCACTTTTTTGTGATAAAGATATCGTGAACGATTGTTGTTTTGGGACCAACAATTGGTATCAGAGCTAAGAATTATCTGATTCGAGGTTCCACGATATTAGATTCGAGTGTTTGGCTGGAAAAGTGGAGGGTTTTTTCTGAGTTTCTGGGCTGTTCTTGGTGTTTACGATCGGTGTTCTTCATCCGTTTAGTGTTTACGACCTGGAATTTGGAGTTTACGACTTCAAGATTCGAACTTTGAGTGTTTACGACTGAGAAAATAGAGTTTACGACTTCAAGATTCGAACTTTGAGTGTTTACAACTGAGAAAATAGAGTTTACGACTTCAAGATTGAATTTTTAGGAGTTTACGACTACGTTGGATATAGCATTTTTTAAGATATAGGGGATGGATATAATGAAAACCACTTTGAGTTGGAAAAACCGTGGAAACTACCACAAAACAATTTTTTTTTTCTTTAAAATTTTTGTAGTGATTATATGCATTAATACAAGCTCTATGGTGAAAAAAAATCAAAAAAACGCCTAGTAGTTTTTTTTTAAAAATTTCCAAAATCTGACGTTACGTCATGTTACATATGTAACATTTGCATGTTACATATGTAAAATGCCTTGTTACATATGTAACAAAATCTGTAAATAGTTTTTGAAAAAAAAATCTTTAGGCGCTTTTTTATTTTTTTTTCACCAAAACCATCAAAAATAATGTAGAATCTATAAAAAAATACATCTAAAAAAAATAACAAATTTTGAACGTCTTTTTTGGCCGGTTAACTTCTTTTTGCAAAAAAAATGGTTCTTAAATATTTTTTAAAAAAAAATGTAGTCGGCGTTTTTTATTTATTTTTTTCATAAAGGGTGTTTTTTTAAGTTAGAGAGTCACAATAAAAAAATCGAAAAATAAATAAATTTTTTAGCTTAGTTTTCACGGTTTTTCCAACTCGGAGAGCTTTTCATTTTATCCTTCTCCTATATATATATATATATATATATATATATATATATATATATATATATATATAGGGTTGGAGTAATTTGGAACCCACGTTGAGTTGAGGAAACTTTGGAACCTCGTCAAAAACGAGGTTAAAAAAACGTTTTTTTTTCTAAATTTTTTTATGGTGGTTCTTTAGGTTATAAACTACTCGTATATGAAAAAAAATCAAAAAACCGCCTAGTAGATTTTTTTAAAAAAAAATCTCAAAAAAAAGTTGTTACATATGTAACTTTCATGTGTAAACTGTATATATATGCGTTTACACATGAAAGTTACATATGTAACCAATCTTTTTTGAGATTTTTTTTAAAAAAATCTACTAGGCGGTTTTTTGATTTTTTTCATATACGAGTAGTTTATAACCTAAAGAACCACCATAAAAAAATTTAGAAAAAAAAACGTTTTTTTAACCTCGTTTTTGACGAGGTTCCAAAGTTTCCTCAACTCAACGTGGGTTCCAATTTACCTTTTCCCTATATATATATATATATATATATAGGGTTAGGTTCAAATGAGAACTTTTTCTTTTGAGAACTTTTGAGAACTAAATCTCAACCACAAATTTCAGGGGGGACCACTACAATTCATGGGAGGGAGGATACATATAAATAAACTTGTGGCTCAAATTAGTTCTTTTTAGTTCTCAAATCAAATTGGTTCTCAAATGATCCTCTCCCTATATATATATATATATATATATATATATATATATATATATATATATATATATATAGGGGATGGTTAGTATGAAAACCCAATCTAGTTGGGAAAACTTTCAAAACCCATCCAAGGGTCAAGAATGAACCACCTCATCAAATTGCATCATACCCAAAATGGCTATTTGGTCATTTCATGCTTGCTAAAAGTAAAATGCAATATGTCTTCTGCTACAAAATCGATGAACTGCAAAAAGAGAATGTGATTGTACACTTACTTTATATCACTTGTACTAAATTTGTATTTTAAATATATAATATATTAAAGTCATGTCACAATCAATCTCTCTCATCTTTCATCTATGACACCTTTACCTTTTTTCCTCTCTCATCTCTCTTCTATCATCTTTCTTTTCTTATCTATATTCTTTATTCTTTTTATTACTTAACACCTTATTTTATTTTTATTAAAATTAATTTCCTAATAATCTATTACTACAGATTACATATAATTGTTTTTCATTGTATTATCAAATATCAAAATACGTGTTTTATAAAAGTGAACAAGCTTTTCATAGAAAAATGTATTTTGTTAAATATTAAAAACAAATTCCAATACTAAAACAAAATTTTCAAAATAGTTAAATTTTGACTTTTTCTAATAAAATAACTAGTCATTATTTTCTTAAATATAGTACATTTATGTTAGGTTACCTATGTAAAAAATGTGTTATTGTTATTAATCATTCTACTCGGAGCATGTTACATATGTAAATGTTTCATACGTTCATATACGTAAACGTTACAAAATGTTTCATACATAGTTGAATATTTAAATAATTATAAAAAAATATAACAACTTAACAAAATAACTAGTCATTATTCTCTTTAATGTAGAACGTTCCAGCTAGGTTACATAAGTAAAAAATGTGTTATTGTTACTAAGCAATCTACTCACAACATGTTACATAAGTAAATGTTTCATACGTTCGTATACGTAGACGTTGCAAAATGTTTCATACAAACTGGAATATTTGAAAAAACATATTAATATATAAGAAACAATTACAATCAACAATAAACGTTATAAAATATTTCATACGAATTGGAATATTTAACAAATGATCAAAAAAATATAACAACCTAGCAAAAATATATAACCACATAACAACAAAATATAAAAGGTAATTATGTTGGTTTTTGATAATCATCTTTATCTTTAACAAACAATCCTTTCACCTACAAAAGAAAATAAGTTCATCATTTCGTATACGTAAACATCAAATATGAGCTACACTTGTTACATAGATAAAAATGATATGTAATATATTACATAAGTAATTTACATATGTAACATTACTTATGTTACGTAGATAAAATACATATGTAACATCAGAAAATAAATATTTTTAATGATTAAAAATTTATAAATATATAGTTTACTTATGTAACATCAGAAAATAAAGACTCGCAATGAATTAAAAGGAGTGTTGTATCATTACTTAATAAACCTAGAAATTTAAAGGGAGTGGAACATAAGTAAATTTATAAGAATTTTGTGAGCTACATATGTTAGGTAAATTACATATGTAACATAGTTAAAATTATGACAAGATTTACCATAATTTCATATGTAAATTTACATATGTAACTTAATTAACATTTACTTATGTTACACGGGTAAATTTACATATGTAACATAGGTAAATTTACATATGTTTCTCAACCCTTAAACCACCATATCCTCCCCTCTAAAATAAATAACATAACATCGTTGCATATGTTACATAGGTAATATACATATGTAACATCACTAAAAATTATGACAAGATTTACCAAAAGTACATAGGTAAATTTACTTATGTAACATAGGTAAATTTACATATGTTTCTCAACCGGTAAACCACCATATCCTCCCCTCCAAAATAAATAACATAACATCGTCACATATGTTACATAGGTAATATACATATGTAACATCATTAAAAATTATGACAAGATTTACCAAAAGTATGTGGGTAAATTTACATATGTAACATACATAATTATGTTTCGTTCTTGATAATCATCTTTATCTTTGACCCAAAAATTCCTTCACCTACAAAGGAAACAAGTTGATCGGTTTGTATATGTAAAACGTTACACATGCTATATAGACAAAAATAAGAAACAATTTAATTGTGAGCTGTAAAATAAGATGTAACATATTACAAAAGTACATTAACATATGTAAGGTCATTACGTAAGTAAATTAACATATACTTACATATGCACCATCATTGTTTTTATCATGTTATGTAAGTAAATTTACGTACATAACATTTGACATTACATATGTAGTTTGCAAATAGATAATGATATGTTCATGTATAAAAATTTGATGTTTACATATGTAACGATTTTGTGAAAAAACATTGACTATAAATAAGCATATCTACTTCGGTCTGAACACACTAAAGCCATAGGTAAACATGAAAAAAAAAACCTGCAACCAACATAATAAATATTAATTGTTATTTATTAGGAATATTTGAAAGCATAAGATTTCACATATCAAAATATTTTCTAAGGTTAGATATGAATTAATTAAAAGGAACATCATTCCTACGTATGAAAAATACTTACATATGTATGCAATAGGACAAAAACTACATGTGAAACTATGAATAAGACTTTCACATGTAGGGGTCATATGTATGCACTAGAGAGATAGTAGATATGATCCATTGTATATGTCTATATTTATATATGTACATCTTTGTTATTACATATGAGAGTTATTACGTATCTAAAAATGATGTTTACATATGTAAGGATTATGAAACGTGACTTATAATAATTTTGTAGACATGTTACATGTGTGCGAATAAAAAAAAACACTCCACTGTTACTTATGAATTTTAGTTTCATATGTAGTACTCATGTTTACATATGTAAAAAAAACTTTACATATGTACCAATTCAAAAACCAACAAGTGTTGTTCTAAACTGATAATAATTAGCCAACAAAGCTAAAAAAATATAAGAGCTAAATATGCTCCCATTCTTGATAGTCATCTTCATCTTTGACACAAAAATCTTTTAACCTACAAAAAAAAAACAAGTTCATCAGTTAATACTCGTAAAAATTACATAAGTACATATACATATGTAAATGTAAATAGATAACGAGATGTAGCATGTTACATATTTAATTCCATATGTAAAATTACATATCTAACATCTTTAAAAACAATGACAAGATTACCTTAAGTATATAGGTAAATCTATATGTTACTTTAGACAAAATACATATGTAATATTTTATGAGCAATGCACATTACATAAGTATATTTACATATGTAACATTATATTTTATATATGTACCATAAAATATTACATGTGTAACATGCCTATAAAAAAGAAATTAAGGACGTGATTTAAACCATAATGAAGTAAATACATGTAGTAATTATGATTAAACCATGACACTTCGTAAATGTTCACTAAAAGTATCATATTAAATAACATATTAAATATGTAAATTAGAAAAACATTATAAATATACAAAAATATCATATTAAAAAAAACACATCAAATTACGGTCCATAAATGTTCACAAAAATACCGTATGCCACTTTAATGTTCCTATTTTGTTTTTATTAGTTTTTTGAAAATCGAATAACTATTGTCTAAAATTGATATAAATGAAAACACTAATTAAAAAAAAAATCATACCGATGGAACTCATGTCTACAATGTTTGACCCAGAGTTCTAAGAAAACCATCAAACAAGATTCAGTTTGCCAACAAACCCACATGAGAAATTGCACAACAAAACAAAAAAAATTGAATCTTTCAATCCACCTACATGTTTAAATCATACAATCATAACAAAATTCATAATATCCATGTTTAATTTATCATTTGCACCAACAACTACCAAACCCCAAAAGGATTTTAAAGTTAGATACACTAAAAGTATGCATATTTCTAGAGAGAGAGAGAAAGAACATACTTCTGCCTAAATTAACAACATTCTCTTGATGAAGGGTAGGTGGGTGTTGAAGCTCTCCAAGATCCCCAAAACAAGTATCATTTCTTCCATTTTCATATGCTCTGTTTTTTGTATAGATACTTGAACCGGATCCAAATCGGAGAACGAACCCCAACTAGCGATGAAGGAGGTGAATGGTGGTGGTCATAATCTGGGGTGGTTGTAGTGGCTGATGGATCATGTAGAGAGGTGGTTGATTGATGGTGGTGGTTGGTAATGGTTTGAATAAATGCTTGCTCCAAAATTTTAATAAGTATAAATGAAATGAGATATAAAGAAGATTAGAAAAAAATAAATTATGGAATGATAGATGGTGTACAGGAGCTAGTACAATCTAGAAAATGACAAAACAATAACCAATACCCAAAGTACCCTTTAAGCTTTAAATTAAATGAAATACATTAATAAAAATAAATAAAAAATATACTTTAAATCTCAACCATTGGATGATCAAGATCTAGGGTCCATATTTGGTTTTTAAAGTTTTCCCAACTCATGATGGTTTTCATTCTACCCTTCCTCTATATATATATATATATATATATATATATATATATATATATATATAAGGAAAGTATAGAGTGAAAACCCACTTGAGTTATGAAATCTTTAAAAACCCATCCAAGGGTTGTGAGCTTATCCACCTCACTCTTTTTTGTCTTATGCAAAAGGGTAAGATTGTATTTTACTCTTTCTCCCATCAATTATGAATTTTGTTTTTCCAATGCCCCATCCCATCACCTTTTCCTCCTAGATAACCCCCTTCCTATCTTTTTTTCTTCTTGATTTTCATTTACCCTTATCATTTAATTCTTCTTCTTCTTCTTCTTCTTAATATCAAGAACACCCATTAACTCCATTAATACACTTCAAGAAACCTTAAAAATCCAAAAAATGCAACCTCCGAATTTAATGTCATATCCTCAACATCAGTTTCCTCACAATTTGGAAGACCATTTGCATCGTACGGAATCATCCAATGATTTTAATATCAACAATGGACAATCTTATGAAGGTATGTTAAGAGTTTTTTCTTTTTAACCTTTCTTGTTCTTAATCCCCCCCCCCCCCAACAGTTTTATATTTACGTACATATGTTTTATTCAGAAGTTTCCAATGGAGATCCTAATATTCGAGACAATGTCAACAATGAGGGTTCTTCATCTAGTAATGATGTTCTGTTTGAACAAACTGAAGCATTTTCTTGGATACATATGTAAATTTACGTTTGTTTCATTTTACATCTAATCATATATTTAAATTTACATATGTAACTTGCGCTACATATGTAAATTACTTGAATTTACATATGTAACATACTGTGATGTTTACGTATATAAATTGATGAACTTGTTTTCTTTGTAGGTTACAAGTTTTTGTGTCAAAGTTGAAGATGATTATCAAGAACTCAAGAACAATTAGCTTTTTATATATTTTTGTCACCTTTTATATATTTTTTTATGTTTTTTAAATGTTGTTGTAATGGATACTTATAAGTTAATAAAATATATTTGTAATAGCACTAATACTTTTTTTTACATATGTTAAATCTCCATATATATTAAATTTACATATGTAAATTACTTGTGCTACGTTACGTAAACTTAGACAAAAATCTACGTATGTAAATTACTTGAATTTACATATGTAAGTTATCTGAATTTACATATGCAACATGTTATGATGTTTACGTATATAAACTGATTTAACATTTTTTTTCTTGAATTTGCATATGTAAATTATTTGAATTTACATATGTTAATTATTTGAATTTACATTTGTAAATTACTTGAATTTTACATATGTAAATTATTTGAATTTACATATGTAACACACAGATGAAGATGATTATTAGATGATTATTTGATGATTATTAAGAACTCAAGAATAATTAGTTTTTATATACTTTTGTTAGCTTTTATATATTTTTTTTACGTAACATGTTATATCTCATTATCTATTTTAAATTTACATATGTAAATTTATGTTTGTAACATGTTATCTCTTATTATCTATTTAAACTACATATGTAAATTACGTTACATATGTAATTTTTCATTAGTTTAATGTTAAATCTCCATATATTATTTGAATTTTCATATGTAAAATACAAATGCTACATATGTAAATTACATATGCTACATACGTAAATTTAGATGAAAAATTACATATGTAAATTACTTGAATTTACATATGTAAAATGTTATGATGTTTACGTATATGAACTAGTGATTTTTTTTCTTCGCATTTTACGAGATTTTTTTGTCAAAGATGAAGTTGATTATCAAAAACTCAAGAACAATTAGCTTTTGTATATTTTTGTTAACTTGTTATATTTTTTTTAATCATTTCATATAAAACATGTTTACGTTTATTGTTGATTGTAATAGCTTCTTACAAATTAATAAAATATATTTGTCATTTTTTTGTTTCATATATCCAGATAATTTACATATGTAAAATGATGTCAGCAGAATACTTAATAGTAGTATTATTACATATGTAATATGCTGTTAGCAGAATGTTTAATAGCAGTAACATTTTTTACATATGTAAATTCAAATAATATATTGAGATTTATCATTTTTACATATGTAACACCCAGTGTCTTGCATTGAAAAAGTAAGAGAGAGAAAGTAAAAAAGTAAGAGAAAGAGAGAGAAAGAGAAAAAAAAAGCAGGAGATATGTAGCAATGATGAGTGTTTTGGTAAATGAAAAAGTATGAGAGAGGTAATAATGATTAGTGTCTTAGAAGTGAAAAGTAGGAGAGAGAAAATAGATACAAGATTACTATAATACCCTTTTGGGTATTAAAGCCTTTATAAAAAAGGTAAAAGAAAAAGAAAAGATTCTCTTTCAACCACAACCATTGATCATGAAGATCTATGGCTCTAAGAGAGTTTTCAAGGTATTCACAACTCAAGAGGGTTTTCATTATATCCATTCCCTATATATATATATATATATATATATATATATATATATATAGGGACCTGCTGTACAGACACCCCTCTCCAAATTTCACACCCAAAACCGGGGCTGATTGGGCAAACAGGCCCGATTCGAAAAAAACAAAAAAGTCATTTCACGTCAGAACCCAAAATACGAGGTTCAAACCGGGGCTTTTCGGGCAAACCGGGGCTTTTCGGGCAAACCGGCCCGGTTTGTTTTTCCCTTTTTTTTTTCATTTTTGAAATGGTATTTTTTTAATAGCCCTTATAAAAAAAATACAAAGTTTAAATACAAAAAAGGGTCATTTTTTTTAAATATTAACATTTTTGCAACATTTATTTACTCATTTTTATAGTATAACAATTTCTTTGTCAAATAATTCTATAACTTAAATGGAACTCGGTAAAATATCACGTTAATTAAACAACTCAACCAAACCCAACATTTTTTATAAACTAATTATAATTATATATTCAACACAAAGGGTGAAAGACTGTAACTTTTTTATATTTTAACTAATATGGATTAGGGGATTGCGATTTCTCGTCTTCCATATCACAAAACTTTTCAAAATTAAATTTCATTTAAAATCTCAAGTCAAAAACCAAAAAAACAAAACAAGACAAAGGGTTCCATTTGAAAAGGAGTAAAGCAAACGATGAACTAACAAGTCGTCATTCATATTTCATAATCGTACACACTTAATTTTAATTTCATTTTGTGATCAAAAATTAAAAAAAAAAAAAGTTAAACCGGGCGGTTTGGGTTTGTCTTTATTCAAACCGGGACGGTTTGATCAAACGGGGGCGGTTTGGGGTGTAAAAATAAAATTTTGGGGTGTCTGAATAGAATCCCCGTATATATATATAGTGAAAAGTTCATTGTAGACACCCCCATAAGTGTAGACAGGTAGACACCCTTTTTCACCATTAGATCTCTTGATCTAATGGTTGTGATTAATTTTCTTTTTTCTTTTTTTCTTTTTTCTCATTAATTAGAAACTTTCACATGTGAAAAAGAGCTATTTCACATGTGAAAGTGTCTACAATGAATCTCACCCTATATATATATATATATATATATATATATATATATATATATAGGTTTAGGTTCAGCTAAAAAAACCATTTCACCTAAGAAGGCTAGGAAGCAACCACGTGCTGACATGTGTACATAACACACTAACACAATGCATAAAAAGTAAAATATGCTGACACACTAACACACTGGATACAATGTGTTAGTGTGTTATTGTCCACGTGTCAGCATGTGATTGCTTCCTAGCCTTCTTAGGTGAAAGTGTTTTTTTAGAATAACTTTACCCTATATATATATATATATATATATATATATATATATATATATATATATATATAGGATCCTGCGAAAACCCTTTATATTGCGAAAACACAAAAACCAATATTAAAACCTACATAACTTCTTCATACGTTAATGTTTTTTCATAAAATTGGCGCCAAATGTCTTAGAATTACGTTATCTTCAATTCTAGAAACAAAAATAAAAAAAATTAACGGTTTTTTTTTCCGTATGATACACATGTGTATCACGTGTGATACACATGTGTATCATCATCATTACTATTGCACAAAAACGAATTATCATGTATAAAAACACTTCTTATGTTAAAAACATATTAAAAACACTAAAACATTTATGGTACTAACGATAATGAAACATAGTGCACATATTGTAAGGGAATAATTTGTGGCTTGTGTATTAAATAGCTCATTGGCAGACTATTTTGAAGGCCTATGTGATAGAATAGGTGAAAATTAGTTGAGTTATGGGTATATTGGGTCACTGGGCCAGTTTAAGCATGTTTGGGCTCATTCAGAAAGTGTTTAGGGGATGTTTAGTGGGCTTTTAAAGTCAAATCCGGAAATTAGGTGTTAATTAGGGCTTTAGGAGTGGCTTGTTGACCAAGCATGTGATCTCCTATAAATAGGGCACTAATATCTTTGTTTTAGGGTTGTTGGTTTTGTGTTTTCTCAAGGTGTAATCGAAATTCTCTCAAGGAGAATTTCAAATTCTTCAAGTGTGTTGCAACCAAGGTGATCAATCAAGTGTTCTTCAATCGGTTTGTTCTTTTTATTACTTTCTTTGATTGTTCATTGCTTTAATTGTTTATTCTTGAATCACCAATCAAACCGGATTCCGCACGGTCTTGATTGGACTAGATATCGTGTGAGGAGAGATTTCGATCCTTACAATTGGTATCAGAGCCAAGAAACGCAAGTTTCGAGGCTCTCGCGATATCCGATTCAAGTTTTTGACAACTAACCGTTTGAGTTTTGTGGTGATTTTCGCCTTTAGCACGATACGGAAGTATTTTTGCAGGTTTCAAGTGAAGACAGGAGCTTAATTCGTGATTTGGAGACTTCTCGACCCTGTTTCAAGACTTTTAGATCGCCCTTCTGATCGAAAAGCCTTTTCTGTCGCGCTATTTCGATCGGAAAGTCCCCTTGTGACTTTTCGATCAGCCATCTGTCGATCGAAAAGTCCCCTTGTGACTTTTCGATCAGCCCATTTCGATCGGAAAGTCCCCTTGTGACTTTTCGATCAGAGCATTTCGATCGGAAAGTCCCCTTGTGACTTTTCGATCAGCCCATTTCGATCGGAAAGTCCCCTTGTGACTTTTCGATCAGAGCATTTCGATCGGAAAGTCCCCTTGTGACTTCTCGATCAGCCATCTGTCGATCGGAAAGTCCCCCTTGTGACTTTTCGATCAGCCCATTTCGATCGGAAAGTCCCCCTGTGACTTTTCGATCAGTTTCTCTTTTCGATCGGAAAGTCCCCACTGAGACTTTTCGATCCGCTGACACTTTTTGATCGAGAAGTCTGCTTTTCGACCGACCCCCTGTCTGATCGAAAAGTACTTTTCGACCCAACCAGTTTCCGACCGTAAACCTCACTTTTCGATCCAAATTTTCCCTGGTCGTTCATTCAAAGAAGATCATGGCACACATTCTGCCAGTTACCACTTCATCTTCTAACATCAATGAGATATGTTGTAATCCCAAGTGTGAGGCTAAAGACTGGGAACGTAAGTTCATTAATGAAACCCAAAATCGTGAATTATATGCTAGAGATCTTAGGGAGTATAAAAATAAGAGTAAGATCTTTAGAGAGAAACTGGAAGCTGCTAAGTTGGACATTAAAAATCTTCAATCTCAAGTGAGTGATAAAAGTGCATATCTTAGGATTGCTAATTCTAAAGTTGAAGAGTTAACCAAAGAGGTAGAGGAACTAAGAACCAAACTTGACACTTCCCAATTGGCCCTTGAGAAACATCAAATTATACAAAAGAAAATGATGGACTCTCATCATGCTTTATTCAAATCAGAAGAGCGACTCGAGCGGGTAAAAGAAACATCTGGCCTCGGGGATGGAAATGTTCCTCCCCCATTACTACATGAATATATCAAGGTGCCCCAAACTGCAGATGAATTGTTGAAAGAGTCTCTGAATGAATCAACCATGGTATATGGGCCTCAACCAGTGCATAAAGATGAAAAGACAGTCAATGAAGTGAAGAGAGCTGATGAAGAAAAGTTGACTCCTTATCCAAAGATCGAGACTCCTTATTCCAAAGTGGTGGATGAGGTAAAGCGGGAACGTGTGGTGATGACTACAAGGCCGAATGGTAGGATATTAATGACATCTGGGTCTATGTTTGACCAAGAACCAGATGTTGGCTATGAACTACCATCCTTCTCCTCCAAGTTCAAAGGCCTGGGTCATGATGGTGGTTTATCATCTGACATTAAGAGTATAAGTCCCAAGATCACCATCAAGCCTCCAACTTCAGTTCCTATCAAGATTGAAAGGCCCAAAACTACAATCAACTCTCCAGTTTCATCAGTAGGCTCATGCAGTTGCAGTTGTAGAAATGCTGCCTCGACATCAAAGAATACATGGAGCACAGGAACTGAAGCTTCAAGGAACCGGTCTACAGTCAACCCTAGATCTGCAAACGGGTCAAAGATGCAGACACAAGCAACTGGTGCTCCACCTCAGCAACTAAAGAGAAACGGTTACACGTCTGACTTCTATCTAAAGAAGCAGACTTGTTTTAATTGTGGCAATCCTGGTCACATTGCCCGAAATTGTCTCTATCGCCCCTATGAGCCATATTATCCGCAAAGTCGGAGTGTTTCGTCTCAGGATTCAATAAAGTCTAAGCCAATGAAGGTGCAACCACCTAAGGCGATGAAGACTGTTTCTCCCAAGATAAAACCCTCTGATCAACATTGGGGCGCTGCCAAAGAGCAGAGAAAAATTTCAAATCAAAAATATGCTTTTCCAAATTATGAACATTTTCATAAAAAGGTGAAGAAACCAATTTCAAAACAACACAATGTTATAAAACCTAAAGTTGCCCCTCCAAAGGTAACTAAAACTGTTTTGAGAAAGAAACCTGAAATGAAAAATGTTGAAAAACCTAAAGTCACTACTCCAAACGTGACTAAAACAACTCATAAATCACCTCAAATTTGGAAACTTAAATCTATGGCACCCACAACTCCAATTCCTGATTTTACAAAGAGCATGTGTTTAAAAGAAGTAACTTTCGTTGATTCATCAGGTCTACCCAGAACTTTATGGCCTCGGTTCCATTGGCTAACTGATCTCTCACCTTGTGCAGGAACAGTCAAGGAGGACTTTCATTAACCTTGTTTGTTTGTGATAGTGATTGTTCCAGGCACAGGATAGGAGGCATCTCTCTACTACATGACATGAAGATTTCAATGGAGGGTATGTTTCCTTGTGAGAGTTAAAACATCAGCAGAAAAAGGTAACACTGTCTGAATTGTTTGTTTCTTGGCTAATTGTTTTTTTCAGAAAATTTTCAAAAGATAAACTTTAAAGGTTAGCTTGGCCAGTTTTAGTAGATATTTAGTGATGTGTCTGTGTGTCAATAATTAAAAAAATAAATGTGTGTTGATTTTAAAAATAAAAAAGCAACGGGAAGAATAGAAAAGATGAAATAGTTGACCCCTCAAAAATTGTGCTTTTTAATTTTTAATCTTTTGTTTGTGTTTGAGAAGGCAGGGAAGTGAAATATTTCCGTTCTCAGAATGACTGACACACGTAAGGCAAAAGTGAAAGACATGATCCAAGGTGATGTGCTCGGTAGGCTCAGTTCCAAAAAACAAAGGTATGGGTCACAACACTTAAAGATAAAGTATGTCATTTGATGGGAAACACACACTTAGGTTAAGTGCTTGTTCTATTTGACTGTGAAATTGTTCCCGAGACACACGCCGGACTCCAAAATGTTGAATCGAAAATCTCAAAAAGTCGGCGTCCCCTCTGTTTTGTGTGAGCAAAGATCTGGGGATGTCAAAGCTGTCAGTCAAGTCTTGCATTTACTTTGCGTGAGCAATGAGCTGGTGTAGAATGGTTGACGAGTTAATCAGATTTTCCTCTGTTTTGCGTGAGCAAAGACCTGGTTAGTCTGGATTAACGTGTTTGCAGATCACTATATATAATTTACACCCCAAAAGATGCCAATGTGCACAACAAAAGAGACCCTCTAGCGTCCAAAACCCTTCAGCCCTGACTTTGTGACTAGGCTTATGTGTTTGATGAAAGGTTACCACCTGACTGATAAACGCCTCTGAGTTGAAATCATACAAGTCTTTGTATATTATTCCTATCTCTTTTATGATCTGTTCTTTCTCTTCTCAACCAAGTCTCGAGAAAAGATTCAAAACTCTGGATATGGGAATGTGAAAATATGTGGTAGGGAATGATCAAGCTTGATAGACTGCACATATTAATTACCAAGGATTTGTGTGTGACTGTCAGATGTTCATAATCAATTCACCTAAAAGATAAATAAGTGACAAACAGCCGGGAAAATGAGGAACATGGGTTTAAGAAGGACCAATATACTAGCAACCGCCTGGACGTGTTCAAGTAACAGATACTGAAAAGGGTTCCTCAGTTCAGACAATGACGGTTTGATCCCAAAATAAAACCTTCTCGTTTAGTAATTTGGTATGTTTGTTTTGTTTCTTTTGTGTTATCTTAAGTTTATGAAATGTCCAGGTTGATTTGAGAAGTTTAAATAAAATTTTTATGGGTTTTATGCAAGAAAGTTTGACCCTCCCTCAGAACCTCAGGGGGAGAAATTGTGAAGTGAGTCATTGGGTTCACGGGAAGTATTTAAAGGGAACCCGTAATTAAATTATGTTGATCTCCTGCTAACCCAGTAACCAGTCATCATTTGCTGGTTAGTGTTTGTTCCATGGTGTGCATGACAGGTTAAGTGGAAAAGAAAACTCATGGACAAGAAGGTCAAGGACTTAGTTGATCAAAGCAAGAACTTTGGTGCTGATCATGTTGAAGAACCAGCCGTAAAAGGACTTACCTTATGCTTAGGGGAAGTTTGTTGGTTGTTCAAGTAAAGCTTCCAAAGACACCGTTCTCAAGTTTAGGGGAAGCAAATTGAAGAAAAGATGCAGAGCAGTCACAACGAGACATTCAAGAATGCCAAGATATAGGTTTTCAAAATTTATCCTCTGAAGTTAATGGCACGTCAAGACAGTTACTGAAGATTCAGCAAGGAATCCACATTTTTCAAGAAGAAGCAAGTATTTGAGAATCCTCCTCTCATTACGTGTTTACCATTTGAAGTTCAAGCTGATGCTGATAAAGAGAGAGAGCCATCTAACATCCCATATGCTGCCCATTGAAGATTGTTAGAGAAAAGAATCTTCATCAACCCATGCTCAAGCCAAGGAGAAGACTGCAAGTCTGAAGATTGAAAGTAGAAGACATTTAATATCACAAGCCAAGGGGAAGATTGTAAGGGAATAATTTGTGGCTTGTGTATTAAATAGCTCATTGGCATACTATTTTGAAGGCCTATGTGATAGAATAGGTGAAAATTAGTTGAGTTATGGGTATATTGGGTCACTGGGCCAGTTTAAGCATGTTTGGGCTCATTTAGAAAGTGTTTAGGGGATGTTTAGTGGGCTTTTAAAGTCGAATCCGGAAATTAGGTGTTAATTAGGGTTTTAGGAGTGGCTTGTTGACCAAGCATGTGATCTCCTATAAATAGGGCACTAATATCTTTGTTTTAGGGTTGTTGGTTTTGTGTTTTCTCAAGGTGTAATCGAAATTCTCTCAAGGAGAATTTCGAATTCTTCAAGTGTGTTGCAACCAAGGTGATCAATCAAGTGTTCTTCAATCGGTTTGTTCTTTTTATTACTTTCTTTGATTGTTCATTGCTTTAATTGTTTATTCTTGAATCACCAATCAAACCGGATTCCGCACGGTCTTGATTGGACAAGATATCGTGTGAGGAGAGATTTCGATCCTTACACATATGCAAATATAATTAAAAGTAGTTATAAAGTGTTATCTTTTTCATTAGATATAAAGATAACATAACTATAAGACTTATGGTGCAATTTCCTTTTAAAACTAGTAATGTATACCACATATATGAGGGTTTTTTTTTGTATGGTACACATGTGTATCATTAAAAAAAACACAAAAAAATGTCAGAAATATAACACATATGGTGCGTCTTAGAGAAAACAAATATTAACTCATACTAAAGTATGAGTTTTTTTTTGTGGTACACATGTGTATCACATAAACAAAATAAAAAATAAAAAAACGTTAACTTTTTATTTTTTGTTTTTATAGAATTAAAGATAACATAATTATAAGACTTTTGGTGAAAATTTTCAAAAAATATATTAACGTATGAAAAAGTTATGTTGGTTTTAAGATGGTTTTCGCAAAATATATGCGTTTTCGCATGATCCTTTCCCCATATATATATATATATATATATATATATATATATATATATATATATATATATATTAGGTTCAAATGAGAATTTTTTATTTTAAGAACTTCTGAGAACTAAATCTTAACCACCAATTTTAGGTGGGGACCACTATAATTCATGGGGGGTTTTCCATATATATATAAACTAGTGGCTTAAAATGGTTCTTAGAAGTTCTCAAAACCAATTAATTGTCAAATGATCATCTCTCTCTCTCATATATATATATATATATAGAGAGAGAGAGAGAGAGGAAGGGTAAGTTGCAAACCATCTTGAGATGATAAAACTTTAGAAACTATTTCTTGACCTTTGATTAACACCATCCAATGGTTGTCATTTTATCTTGATTTTCCAATTACTTTTAAGAATACTTTTTATTACTTATTTGCACCTTAAGGGCATTCTTGGTAGTTACTAAAAAATAATATTACTCTTTTCCTTTTCCTGCTACCGCCTCCTGCATGCAGCAACCTATCCCGTCAAATCCATCATCGAACTCACACTCTTTCCTCTTTTTCAATTTATCTTCCCCCAAGTAAAGTTTTGAAATTCATATCACATACCCAACCGAGACTCCATCTTTCTAATCTTTTGATCTTCTCCTAAAAATCCCATCTTTCTAGTCTTTTATCTTCCCCCCAGTTTCGATCTATGTGTGCTCATACTTCAACCCCTCCAAGTTCATCGAATTAGAGCATCTCATTTCAACAAAAAATGGATTTAACTCATCAGATGCATAATCACACACCCCCCCCCCCCCCCCGCGTCGATGGAAGGTAATTTGTTGTTTTCCCCCAATATTTTATTGATTTCTACCTGCTTAGGGTTTTATGTTTTTGCAAAAGATGCGCTGATGCTCTGAACGATCACTATTTTCTCCACCCATTTAGGGTTTGTTGTATTTTTACACAATTGGAGTTCATGTTTGAATGATGAATCTATCTGAGTTTTCTAATTTTTTTTTTAAATTTTATATGTCTTAGTACTTCATCAAAGAATAACCCTCAAGTCTTGATTCCGGAATCATTTTCTTTCCCCATTGCACCTATATATGACGCTTTCGTAGATGCTCTTGAAGTTGATTGTAGACCCCTTGTTGATTCCTTTAAAGGTATATTCAATTTTAATTGATACATTTTCATTTGTTTGTTAAATTTATAGCCCCCATTTATGTTTAAATTCACACTTCTTATCTTTCTGTTTATTATAGTCTATCATATCCCATTTAAAGATCTCGAGTTCAACTTTTTTAAGATGTTATTTGTTTTTTATGTAATTGAGATATAATTAGTTGTCTCAGTATTTTTTACATATGTATTCTGATGAATTATTTCTAGGTTTTTTTGTTCATTTTCCAACAATATTTATGTTATAACTAGTTATTTGTTCTCATTGTCAAAGTATGTTCAATTTTCAATGAAATTGATATCCAATATGTTGAACCGATCGCTGATCTTTCTTTGGAGGCTATTCATATTGAGGAATCCGTTGAAGTCCCCGCCTATAAGAAAACCAGGAAGAGATCAGCTGCACCAAGAGCTTCCACATGGACCCACACAAAGCTTAGAAGGAGTGGACGCGCAAAGAGCTCTCGTGTTCCTATCAACACTTTTGATACCGCTATACCTCTGGATGACAGTGATATGGATTCTCCTATCTCAAATAGAAAACTAACATCCCCAAGGAATAAGGGAAAAAAACTGCCCATCACTCTTAATGAATCAGTTGGAACACATATATATTACCATTCATTTGATCTCAATTCAGATTTTCTACATTACCAAACATATGTAACTATTTTATGTCTTGCTTCTTATACAGCCACATGAAAGAATGTTGTCCAAGTTGATTCCCTATCTATTCAACCATCATAAGCATCTTCAAGATACCTTAGGAAAAGAAAACATGCTGAAGTCAAGGAAGGTGCGTAATTAACTTATAATTTTATGTTAATCATATTTTTCATTGGGACATTAATTGTATCTTATTCACTTTTGAACACTTGATAGTGACGGATATTGTTGATGCTGATCGATCTGTTAAGAAAGTATGCAAAGCTGTTAAGAAAACTTCAAAACAAATCAAGGCTGCTGAAAAGAAGAAAGATCAACCGAAGCCCCGGAAGCCCAGGTGGTTTGGACTCAGGACCCGTTCGTCCCCTTTGCAGTTTTTCCGATGTATCTAGACCTTACGTCTCAATCAAAAAGAGGCGGTTAGAAATATGGATTTTGGTCAACTACTTACATTCATGGTAAACTGTATCCCACTTAGGCTTGGTCATTACGTCGTTGATCACTTCTCTCCTGACCTCATGGTTATTAAAGTTAGTACCAAAGAGGTGAAAGTTGACTCGCTTTCTATCAAACAACTGCTTGGCGTTCCGTCTGGAAATATTATGTTTGGAGATGATAACATTTTACCAACCAAAGATGAACATGTTGCCTAGTGGCGTAGTCGTTATGTAGATCGTTTGGTGTCCCCCGCATAAATTGTTGACAAAATTATAGATGCTCCTGACGTGGACTCTTTTGACTTTAGGATGGACTTTATGGTGTGTTTTCTGTCTGTATGGGTTGAATGTCATCTTAATGATCGTGTCAGAGATAAGATATTAGATTATATCTATTTTGACATTGACTGAAGGATATTGATTGGTGTGATTATATTCTTCAAGCTCTTAAGGAATGTAAAATTGGATGGAGAAGAAAAGACCTCAATTCCCCATTTGCTGGCCCTCTTGCAATCCTTGCTGTACTGTTTTACTTTCAGTCTTTTTTATTTATTTTATTGTGTTGTTCAGTTTCTATATGCTACATACTTATGTATTTCTTCTTCCTCAGCTCCTCTATGTTGACAGCTTTGAGTGTGAAGGAATAACTCCAGATGCTACAAAAAATGCTATATCTTTCTGGAATAAGAAGACTCTAAAGCAGCGTGAGGGTTTAGAAATTAATAATGGTGGATTTGGTAAAGGAAGGTTCAAAGGTCTCTCTCCCGTTGTTAACGATGGATCCACTGAATTGAAATGTGTTGATGTTGATTTTCTGGTAAGTGTTTAATGTCTTATTTAAACAGTTTGTAGTTCAAATAACTATTTCTTTGTATTCAGGCTTCATATGTATAACTATAATTGTACATATGTAACCCTTTTTTTATGATAACATATGTAACTAAGTTTTTTTTTATTTAAGGAAAAATGGATTTTAATAATACAAGTTTTCTCTTGTTGGCGAATAATAATACGAGTTTTGAAACTTCCACATAATAATACGAGTTTTGTGGGTATTGGATTCTAGTGATACATCGTTAATTTTTTTACTCACGGTGTTAGTTTGTTACCTACGTGGCACCCGACATGGACTGTTTTCCTCCTACGTGGCACTTGACGTGGCACCTGCCACGTAGGCAATAGACTAACTCCGTTAGTAAAAAACTAACGGTGTATTATTGTAATCCAATACCCACAAAACTCGTATTATTGTAAGAAAATTTGAAAACTGGTATTATTATCCGCCAACAAGGTAAAACTTGTATTATTAAAATCCATTTTTCCTTTATTTAACAGGTTTCTGCGGTAAAAAAGAATCTTGGTATTCTTTCTAACAAGAAATCTTATGTTGACAACTTATTTGTTAATCTCATTCACAACGATCTGGAGCATGCCCAATTCAAGTCATTATTCGATTCATATCAATCTATTCTGAATTTCCGTCCTCATTCGTTGCATTAAGCATCATCATCTGTTCCACCAACCAAAGAAACCTCACCTGACGGTTAGTCTGATACAAATTAATTTTTTTATTATAGCCGATGATATATAATTTAATAACATTGAGTATATTTAATCTTTGTAAGCTCCTGGGGGGGGGGGGGATCAAGACGATGGTAATTTTGCTGATAAATCTGCGTCCGATTCGATGGGCAAGTCATCTAATGGTCCTTATCCATACCCTCACCCAAATTATATTTCTTATATGTTTTTCACCCATTTTCAATTTTTTTAATAGATGACCTAAGATGTGAACAATAGACCAGAGGTCAATGATAAAGATAATTCTAACTTTTACCCCCTTAAACACCCTGTCCTTATTTTGGAAATTTAATATGTGTTTGCTTTTCTTTACATATGTTTTTGGCCTATTTTTTATTTTCACAGATTACCAAGAAGATGCATGTGATCCATCAAATAATCATGAAATATGTCAGTTGGGTGACAAGCTTCATGTTCATGTACATTCTCAAGATCAAACTAAAAATGTCACGGAAACTTACCTACCTGTTGATCTTAATTCTACCATGCTTTTCAATGGTAACAATGATGTCGGACCTAACACAGTTGACAAAGGTACTTGATAGCTTTTAATTATCAGATTCACTTTTATCCTCCATTTATTCAGAACATAAAAATATATTTTCATCGGGTATCTTTTTTTTTAATGTTCTCTTATAGGTGTTACAATCCCGATTGACCATCAAATGCAGAACACCACCCCATCCAATGGTTAACACCTGTTCATTTTTGAATTTATACTTGCTTCATTTTAAATATAATATATTAAATAATGCAACAGATCATTATTATCTTAAAACCTCTTTCAATATTATTGGTTCATTTTGTAGAACTTGCATCTACTGTTTCTCTTAATGTCAGATCCCTTACCCAACAACAGTTTGATAAAGGAAATTGTTCTGATGGAATTAACCATGGCCATGAGGCAGATAATTCCATATCTTTTGTTATTAAAGATTTAAATGATGCATTTAAGAAGGAATCAGTTGACACAACCCTTCAGACCACCGTGAACGAAACAGGTAGTTTTTATTTATTTTCTTTGTCTAACTTTTTTTTTCATCAACCTTCTTACATATGTTGTCATATGTTTTCTACATATGTAAAACCAATAGAATATCTCATTTTTATTATACTATACAGTTATTTCAGACAATGCAGTCAACATTGTTGAACAGCCTTCCAAGCAAGGTAATTTCACCAAATGTTATTATACTACATTTGTCTTAGATCCTGATGAATGCCCTAAATGGAGTTTAGGCATGACCCAAGTGTTTGAACAGCCGTCTTCTCATATTGATCCAGGTTACATATTCCATACTTCAATCTTTATGAACCACTTTTAATTTTATGCTTTATTATGCAATTTATTGACCCTTTTTTTGTAACTTTTTAGATTTTGCCACCCCCGCAAACAAAGCTTCTGTTCCTAATTATAAAACTGCAAGCATAGGTAAAACTGCAAGTCATATCCACAATTCCATACCCTAAAACCCAATAGTCCATT
The DNA here is from genome assembly GCA_039602395.1 of Deinandra increscens subsp. villosa. NCBI lineage: Eukaryota > Viridiplantae > Streptophyta > Magnoliopsida > Asterales > Asteraceae > Deinandra > Deinandra increscens. The sequence continues at coordinate 66,126,085 of JBCNJP010000009.1, read as the reverse complement.
TACTGATTGTATTTTAGTTCCCACCTACATGTCTACTATATATGTTTGTTATATATATTTTAATTATAATTTGTAGAAGGTATCCCCACTGAACTATATGACACCCCTAACTCTCCCCGTTGTGAAACACCTATCCAAGTCCCTTTTTTAGAAGAAGACACCAATATCCTTTGTAAGTTTATTAAAACGTAGTGCATATGTGTTTGACATATAATTAGTGTAAATATTTCCCCCACACTTTGATACATATGTAATTACAAATTTTCTTATATCAACTTTTTCTTCTGTCCATTTTTATTTGATTCAAGTTTAAAAAGGTCATTTCTAATTTTTGGTATATATGTTACATGTGATTTCAAATTTACAATCTTCTACATAAATGTTTAATAATATATTTTTCTGTTTTTTTTTAGATTCTTCTCCTAACCATCCGCTTCGTGCTATTCCTGTATCTGCTGATAAATTTCAATGAACTTTAAACAAATTGGACTCTCTACGTGTCAATCCACTAAGGAACAAAACCTTGTCTAGTGTATTGAAATCTCCTTGGGTTGATAGGGCTGTGAATATTAATCTGCTCCCAACAAAGGTTGAAAAACAGATTTGGAATTTTCTCTTCAACTACGAGTCAACTGTAAAGTTCAAGTACATAAAATTATTTAATAGATTTTAATTACATATGCAATCATTCAAATTTGTTTGTAACTATCCTTGTTTTAATTATAACAGGAAAATGAAGCAAACAATGGACTCTGACCCTCCATTATTGTACCCAAGGTATGGCCCTTTTTTTTTCCTCTTATTTAATAAACTTATAAACAGTTACCTTTTTATCGTTACTTATGTATCTTTTGTCCCCCCCCCCCTCCCCCTTGTAGTGAGCTTGTGTTTTATTCTCTAGCCAATGTTGAAGCAACCGAGGGTGTCATGCAGACATTGATGTTCGATGTACCGGTTAACATACTTGTGATTGAAGCATGGGTCACTTTTCTTAACTATGATGAAAATCGAAGATCTGATGATTCTCCATTCAGTGTTTTCTGCCCCCCAGATATTATTGTCCGTCTTTTCTTACTATCTTCATTTTTTAATATTCATTCTTCTATTTTGCTAACCCCTTGCTGAATATGATTTTTTTTAGACCGGCTTCTTGCTCCATAATGAAGATTCTGATGAATCCAGAAGGATTGCTGCTTTTTCTGATATCTGTACAAGCATCTTACAGCATTTCAGATAAGTCCAGAATTGAAAGGAGTTGACATGATATTTTTCCCAGTACACGATTCTGAATCATATTTTTCTGATGGTCTTCGATCTCAAATACCCTGCTGTTTCTGTCATTGATAGTTTCCTGGCATCTGATCCTTTGGTCAAATTATCCGATAGTGAGTCCTATTTTGACAAGGATACGGCACACAAGATGGTAACGTGGGTTTCTTGGTTTTATTTTTTCAGAATTGATCATTATAACCTTTCACTATCATAAAAGCCTTTAATTTTTTTTATCAATTTTTCCTTTTCAGAAATACCTATTTTGTATCTATCTTCAGCGGATCAACCATCCCAAATGTAATCAGATTATTATGCAAAAGATCGATACATTTTGGTCCACATCATGCGTTCCCAATGACAATGCCATTTTCTTGATGAGACACATGGAAAAGTTCATGGGAAAGAAATATGAATTTGACTGCAATTTCAGTGCAAATGGGAATAGTAAAAAGAAGCAGTTAAGGTGGCTGCGACAGAAATACGCAACAACAATGCTCCTGTCCGAGGTTAAACTTTTGAAGAAAAGAATCAAGGAGTGCATTTGAAGATGAACCGGTGTGCCTTTTGTTACTAGTATGAATCTGATATTATCTCTGTAGGACCTAGTTACCTTTTTGTTACTTCCCTTTGTTGAACAACAAAACATGTTGTTTTAGAAATGGGCCTGTTTAATTATAACTAGTATGAATCTGATACATATGTAATGTGACTGATACATATGTTATCATTTTGTCTAACGTTTGTGTTTTCTTCATTTTCTAGTTATTATCTATGTAGGACTTCTTTTGTTCCATATGTTTTGCCTTCCATCATTAAGGAAGTTTTTTACTCATTATAATTGGACAAAATAAAGGAAGTATGCATATTTTTACGTATGTATATGAGAAGATATGTAACAATGTTTTAACGAGTACATTTCGTACAAGTTATGTGTTTCCATGTGTATTTGCTCAAAAAGCATATGTAAACTTAACTATCTCAGTATGCATATGTAAACTTAAGTAAGCATTTTTTAAGAGTACTTTTTTATACGTATTAATTATTATTTTCATATGTATTACATATGCATTTTTATTAGTATACAAACTATGCATTTCATTAGTATATATATACTATGCACATACGTAATGAATCCTCGTTTTCATATGTAACAAATTTACGTTTTTCATATGTAACCAATTCATGTTTTTCACATGTTAATATAAACTGTGTTCATACGTAACCATTATTGCATTTTCCTTTTTTATTTTTTCATATGTAAATGCTCAATCAACATGCATATGTAAACATAAGCAAGTAAAAAGTTTTAAGAAATTAATACTTATGGGTTTTCATATGTAACAAAGTTATGTTTTCCATATGTTACTATATAACCTATTGTTTTCTCCTTTTTTATTTTTCATATGTAAATGCTCAACATGCATATGTAAACTTAAGTAAGCATTTTTTATGTTCATACGTACCACTACGTATATTACATATGCATGTTAATTTAATAGTATATATAAAAAACAAAAAAAAATAATCCGTTCTGTTCATATGTATGCAATTAACGTTTTCATATGTAACAATTTACGTTTTTCATATGTAACCAATTCATGTTTTTCATATGTTAATATAAACTGTGTTCATACGTAACCATTATTGCATTTTCCTTTTTTATTTTTTCATATGTAAATGCTCAATCAACATGCATATCTACTACTCTAATAAGCAAAGATATGTCTCGCCACGTGTCTTCTTCTTGTGCATTTCTGCATATAAAATTCGCGCCATTCCTCCTCAACCCACGATCGCTCCGATGTTCTAAGCAAGCCCTAATTCCAATCGAACCCTTCAGTTTCCAAATTAAATAACCCCTTCAAGTTTCTCTCCGACAATCATTCAATCCTCCGCTTTTCTCAATTACACATAGTCGTTTCAAGGGAGCCCTAAATTCCACTCGAGCCCTTCAATTTCCAAATTGAATAACCTCTTCAAGTTTCTCTCAGAAAATCATTCGATCCTCCACTATTGTTCAATTACACAAAGCCGCTTCAGTTTATTCCTTCAATTGTTGGATTTCAATCGCCCAATCAAATGGAATCTCAACGACGCTGTTTAATTGTAGAGATCAATCGCCCAGTATTTATGTTTCCGGTTGTTAATCGATCTATTAACATCTCCCTCCTCCATGATTATCCCATCTTCAAGCTCACCTTGATATTCCTTCATCTTCATTGAGCTGCAGCCGTTCGGGTATGTTAAATCTCATTTGAATCTTCTTGATTTCATTTGTTCATTACATTAGATTTGATTTGTTGTTTTGTTCTTGTCTCAATTGGTCTTCTTTGTGATTACATATTTACATGAAACAAGCAAACGGAATCAGAAGGTGTAACTTAGATAATTACCTTTTATATAATTTTAGTCTTGTAGTTGAATTCACTGTTATAGTGTTATTACCTAATTTCCCTGATTATGTGTGGATTATCTGAATCTTAATCTAATGTAACATATATTAGTTATTTAAAATGGTTTGGACTGAAAATGTTTTTTTGGAAAAAATTCTATCCTTCACCTGCAACTAAATAATGTTCTCTAGCACAACTAAAACTACAACAATGTTACTTTATATAATAAACCCTCTCATCTAAGGTGAAAATAAACAGATTTGAAGCAAACCCCTCTTATAATAGAAGATAAAACAAACATTCTTGCATCAGGGCAATGGGATTTGTAATATAAGTTGTTTTGATGTTCATTTCAACACACTAATTAGTTAAAAAAAAACATGAATGAAGGGTCATGCTATGTAACAAAGATGCACCTTAAGTCCCCCCTTAGATGTTTAATAATTCTAAATGTTTTTTATATTTTACAACACAATTCCATTGAAAATATGTTTCCCAAATGCAAGATTAGAGGCACTTCATCAGATGATGGTCAGAAAAATGCAGCATAGCCATTTTAATAAGTATTTAACTTTTAGTTATATGGATCAGTGATTAATAGTAGGGTTTACAATCAGTAGCCGGAAATCTTAAAAGTTACAAAAAAACACTATAAGTTTAGGAGACAATTCAATAAGCACCGATCATACCAACATAGAAGACACTATTGGCCTTTAAAATGGATGAGACATGTAATAGAGATCTAACATACTCAAAGAGTTGAAATGTAGCCAAACAAAAAAAATAAATACAGGAAAATGAGTAATTGGTTTGAACATGTCAAACAATTGAAAATTACACGTGTTCCATAATGTACATACCCTTAAAATTCATTTTATTTTAAGCATGTAGTTTCATATAAAGTCACATAGTTTTTGTAATCAAATAACACACAGTACTCTTTCAATAGTTTTTGTAATCAAATAACACACAGTACTCTTTCAATAGCTGACATGTGATGCCATGTACAATATACCACAATTATTTAGGAAAAAATAAACATACACATACTAGAACAAAGCCAAACTGATGTACTTATTTTCAAGCACAAATACATACCACAAACCAATATAATAATATAAATAATAATAATAATAATAACAATAATAATAAAAGGTCATTAAGATTTGGGGATTTTGGTTAACGAAATGATGAGAAATTGGATGTGATTTGGCGAGAGATTGGTTATATAAACAGATCTAATGATGTTGTTTTATTTTATTAGAGGAGATTCAGTAGGGAATTACTACAGCTACAAAGTTGCACAAATGAATATGCCTGTTTTTGGATCTAAATTGCAGTTTTGGCCTCTGTATTCCTCATAATAGTAGACCTTAAGTATATTAAAAATTTTTAAGGTCAATGTTATAATGATTTATCCGATGTAATGGGTCGTGAATTAATGTTAAATGGGTCAAAGTATAGCCTTTGATGTCTTCTCGTGAGCTCTACTTTTTTTATTTCCTCCAAGCTATAACTTCACTTTCACAAAACCCATGCGCAATCATTAAGGTCATTATGATTTGGGGTTTATGGCTAGGGGAATGATGAGAGATTGGATGTAATTTAGATGTAAAATTTGCTGATACTTTTCCAGCTTCTGTTTTTGATTTTTTTTATGCTCAGTTTTTTTTTTCATCCTGTATATTAGGTAAAAGTTGCTGATTACTTTAGACTTGGTGGTCAAAACAACATCAGCTTCTGGTTGTGTAACTATTGTTCACTGACTTGCACGTCTCATAGATAACACTTTAGCTCATTCGGTTTATATAGTAATCTCTTAATATTGTTCACTTGTATATGCATTTGTATAAGTGTATGAAATATAGAAATTGATAGTTAAGATCTTGAATCGTCATAATGTTTGTATCTCCACAAACAAATCTTTTAACTTATTGGGTCTTTTATTCATTTGTTCTCATAATATTTTCATCTTTTAATATTCGGAAACATCATGGTTTAGATAAATGCCATCAGAGTTATTGCTTATTGATCCATTTGAGATTATTATGTATGATAGTACACATCTGTGTTGTTTACACATCTATTCTTGAAAAATTTTAATAATCTAACTTTCTTTGAGGAAAGGTCAATATTAGAACCCACAAACAAAGTCATTCAGGAGATAAACGATCGTATGCTATAACTAATTCCCGGAGATGAAAAAGAATACTTGAGCTCAAAATATCTCCACGTAATCTTCAATTAGATTCAATACTCTCTTGATGTTCTAAAGGTGGGTGTTACAGTTATTGTTATCAGGAATATTGTTCAGAAGGGAGAACTATGTAACGAATATGGATTAAAATTAAGTTATATCATTACGTAATTGTGTCGTAGAGGAAGAGATAATACCGGGCACTAATATTGGATATCACACATTCTTTCCAAGATCGAGCTTAACACCTATGGACAAAAAAATTCCTCTTAAATTCTAAAGAAAGGAATTTCCTGTAACTGTATGTTTCACAATGACGATAAATATAGCCCAAGGGCAATCACTCTCCAAGGTTATTACATTCGCCCCCGTGTAACACACGGGTAACAAACCTAGTGTAAACATAAGCAAGTAAAAAGTTTTAAGAAATGAATACTTATGGGTTTTCATATGTAACAAATTCATGTTTTTCATATGTATAAACTCTGTTCATACGTAACCATTATTGCATTTTCACGTAATGTTTTTCACAAGGTTACTTTGTGGAAGGAAGAGTGAGGTTCAAAATGTCCTTTTTGGGTTAGAGCTAATAAGCTGATGTGGTAGATTCTTCACCTTTGGATGAGGTTTTAAGAGATGCTTACTTATGTGATTTCATATGTAACCAAGTTATTTTTTTCACAAGGTTAAGTTTTCATATGTAAATACTTTCACCTCCATTATGCATAATTATTATTGGACAAAATAAAGGATGTATGCATATTTTTACGTATGTATATGAAAAGATATGTAACAATGTTTTAACGAGTACATTTCGTACAAGTTATGTTTTCCATGTGTATTTGCTCAAAATGCATATGTAAACTTAAGTATGTCAGTATGCATATGTAAACTTAAGTAAGCATTTTTTAAGAGTACTTTTTTTTATACGTATTAATTATTATTTTCATATGTATTACATATGCATTTTATTAGTATATAAACTATGCATTTTATTAGTATATATAAACTATGCACATACGTAACGAATCCTCGTTTTCATATGTAACCAATTTACGTTTTTCATATGTAACCAATTCATGTTTTTGAATTGTTAATATAAAATATGTTCATACGTAACCATTATTGCATTTTTCTTTTTTCTTTTTTCATATGTAAATGCTCAATCAACATGCATATGTAAACATAAGCAAGTAAAAAGTTTTAAGAAATGAATACTTATGAGTTATGTAACAAAGTTATATTTTCCATATGTTACTATATAAACTATTGTTTTCTCCTTTTTTGTTTTTTCATATGTAAATGCTCAACATGCATATCTAAACTTAAGTAAGCATTTTTTAAGAGTACATTTTTGTACAAATACGTTCCTTTTTACCATTTCCCATACATATTAATTATTATGTTCATACGTACCACTACGTATATTACATATGCATGTTAATTTAATAGTATAGATAAAAAAACGAAAAAAATAATCCGTTCGTGTTCATATGTAAGCAATTAACGTTTTTATATGTAACAAATTCATGTTTTTCATATATATAAACTCTGTTCATACGTAACCATTATTGCATTTTCCTTTTTTGTTTTCTCATATGTAAAAGCTCAACATGCATATGTAAAACATAAGCAAGTAAAGAGTTTTAAGAATTTAATACTTATGGGTTTTCATATGTAACCAACTTATGTTTTCCATATGTTACTATATAAACTCTGTTCATACGTAAGTTGTAAATAAAATTATTGTATTTTCATTTTTTTACATATGCAATTTAATAGTATATCTAAACTATGCAAATACGTAAGAAATTCTTGTTTTCATATATAACCAATTCTCGTTTTCATATATAACCAATGCACGTTTTCAAACGTTTTCATACGTTTTCAAATGTAACCAGGTAATGTTTTTCACTCGTTTACATATCTTATGGTTAAGTATGAAATTTTTTTATGTCCTCAGTTTATTATTATGCAACCATTCTTATTTAATGTAAAACATAACTGGTACATATGTATTTATTTTTTCTTAACTACTACACTTATCAACATCAACAATTCAATCAAAATAAGTGATATTATATTTCATCATCCCCTGAATATATAATACAAAATGTGGAACTTAATCCATTTTCAGGTAGCATCACTTACATTACTTTCAAAATAGCTTGATATTAGCTTCCTACTATGTTCTTAATGTTACACAAATACCATTATTCTCATCTCTGAAAATAGGAAATCATGTTATGATTATGTAACAAGAACCAAAATAAAAAGGGCATTCATATGTCCTTTTACATCTTACCTACTACATAATACATATATAAAAGAGCAGCAGACCAACGTCACAAACATATGCAGACCAACCAAAATAAAGATCAACAACCCCAACCTCCTTCCATTCGCCAACTTTCACTTGCTTCAGCCCCTACATCTCGTTTTTAGTAGCTTCTTCCAATGCAACCTCTTTTCCCTTTTTCTTCTTCTTACAGTTTCGTGAGTCGTGATCCGTCACGTACTCGTTGCAACTTCTACAAAGACGCGGTGCTTTTGGAGGTTTCTCTCTAACTTTCTCACTGGGACCGCTAACCCTTCGCCTTTTACCACATCCCATAGTTCTAATCTCACCTGGATTATTGACGGAAACTTCAACATTCATTTCTTGACCAACAAGATCTTGAACAACCCCCTCATTACTATTATCCACTATTGTTGATTGACCCAGATCACCCCTAATGCACCTTTTTAACTCTCTCATCTTCTCCAGTAAATTTTCAAGCCAAACTTTATCAGCCCTTAAATCATCCACACAATCATTCATCAACTCCAAAACTTCCCTTCTCAAACCACTTTCAACACTAGTGTCAACTCCATAGCGGTTTTCTACTCGATAGATCGAACGGGGTAGCGCATTCTTTGTCCACCTCTTAGAAATGTAGGTTTGAGGTATCTGATTTAGGCGATTTACTTGAAAAGCACAAAAGACATGCCTACAAAGGTAACCAATTCGGGAGAAACACCTATAGGAGCATTCTGCCATCTTCTCCACAGTGTTGTACTAAACCTATTATCAACATTAAACTGTTAGACATATAGTCACATAATATCAACACTTTTTACATATGTTCATGAATATAAGTGAAATTCCATGCTTAACGAATTACCTCATAAGTACTCAATAAACCATTTTCAGGGTTCACTTGACTAACAAATACACATGTGTACCTCCAAAAACTTCTGTGTTTGATATGTAGCAATAATGCAACCCTTCTTTGATTTCCTTGTGCACTTCAAGAAATATTGTACTTGTGTACAATTGAAATGCATGCTTCTCAATCGGTGTAGCTTCGGTATTCAGAAAAGAGACCGTTGAAGTTTTGAAATCCGAGGTTCGTTGCTTGTACCTTTGTTGTTCCACTCTACTTTCAAAGCACATCATAAATCGTACCAAAGTGTTGGCGCTAGTCGAGTTCACTTTGAAAGAAGAGTTAGAACTCTCACATACCGAGGTCGTCCGCAACAATCCACACATTGGTATGTCTCTGAAAAACGCCGGAACCCAACGATCACGAATGTTATACATTTCGGAAAGCCATTCATGCTCCCTAAGGTCGAACTCTTCAATCAGTTCACTCCATCTCTTCTCAAAAGTAGCTTCCTTCATGTAGTTGCTCCAAACCAATTGATGTATACGAGCTCTTAGATCGGTATTTTGCATCAGATCACCTGAAATCTGTGTATGTATTTTAGCCAAATAAGTAAGATGACATCACTTTCATATGTAAACAGGTATATTAATAATAAGATACATATCTTACTTTTGATGGCAGTCTCTTCATGATGTGCCACATGCACAATCGATGGCGGGATTGAGGCAAAACTTGTAACACAGCCTGTCTCATCAAAGGGTCTTGGTCGGTCAAAACCAGTGATGGTTGCTTATTGTGAGCCTTAAGGAAGCACTCTAGTAACCATTTATACGATTCAGTGGTCTCACTAAAGATCAGTCCAGCACCAAAAGTTACGCAATGCCTATGGTTGTCCACACCGGTGAAAGGAACAAAGATCATATTGTACCTATTTAACATGTTGAATAACAGTTTAATATATTAAATTTCACCAATTGATTATCACATTCTATGTCAATTCAGGAACTGTAGAAAAGCAGAACATAGTTGTTCATGTAAACCAACTCATGATACATATGTTAAAGCTTAATTAATAACTCAGAATATGTAAATCTATTTTCTAAATTTATGTTTGCAGGTATGCAAGGTTTATATATTCTGCTAACATTTTCTCATAACACCAACACACATATAAATATAGAGTATATAACATTATAAAAATTAAATATTAATTATTATAAAAAGCAAACATTTAACTTACTTGTTGGTCTGGTAGGTTGCATCAAATGTCAACACATCCCCAAAAGCTTCATAGTTCACTTTACTTATCTCATCAGCCCAAAAAATACTCCTTAGTTTACCTTCATCAACTAGATAGTCAAAGTAGAAATTTGGGAGGCTCTTTAACCTTTCTTGCAAGCGATTAATTACTAGTTGAGTGTCTCTATCCCCAATGTACATTCGAGTGGCCTTGCTAAAAATTTTGAAATCCATTGGGGTTCCATTGACATTGTGATGTCCACCCTTCATAGACACCATCAAGGGCTATTTGGACATTTCAACCCCATAAAGTAAAAGCATCTTCTGTGCAAAAGAAAAAGACAGGCATAACATAATTACTTTTCATGAACATTGTATTAAATATATTATTTATTCAAATTTCCTTTTTTCAATTTTCATTAAGTTTTACTCAGATTTACAAGAAAGCTTTTTAGCTTTAAAATATTTTTTATTTTTATCATCTAATAATATTTATTTTTTTTCCTTTCTATTTTGTTTTGATTTCATTTCAATTTTTTAAATTACATTATATATTTACATATACATAGATTATTTTGTCATATATTAATTCTTCATTACATAACCGAGAATATGAATGATAAAAAAGATAGGAAAAGTATTTATCTCAAATATTAAGGTTTAATAAAACTTGTCGATTGTCGAATAGAATAAAATTAAAAAATATTTAAATTTATTTACATAAAATTTATAGCTCATAAAATTAAAATAATATGTATTTTCTAAGTGTATGGAGGACAAGTTTACGTATATAAATTTAAATTCATAATGAGATGACATATGAAACATATCTAAATTTACATATGGAGTACAAGTTTACATACAAACCGAAATATTTAAAACATGATTACAAAATATAATAACCTAACAAAAAAATACAACAACCTAACAACAAAATATAAAAGCTAATTATGTTTCGTTCTTGATAATCATCTTTATCTTTGACATAAAGATCCATTCACCTACAAAAAAAAGTTTATTAGTTCAAGCATAAAACATATGTAAATTTACATATAGAGGACAGGTTTCTATATGTAACTTAAATAGATAATGAGATGACACATCATTGTTAATAAATTAACATATAGTTAACATATGTAACATCATTACGTAACTAAATTAACATATAGTTACATATGGAACATCACTGTTTAGTTACATAGGTAACATCGTTGTTTAGATATGCGATTAAAATATATTTTATGAGGCTACATATGTAAAATTACTTATGTAACATGTTATATTAACATATGTAACATCATTATGTAACTAACAAATAGTTACATAGAAATACATATTGTATTAAAACATATTACATACGTATGTTACGTAAGTAAATTTACATATGTAATACTACAATATGAAGCATGTAGCATAAGATGTAACAACAAAATATAAAAGGTAATTATGCTTGGTTCTTGATGAACCATCTTCATCTTTGACACACAAAAAAATACATTCACCTACAAAAAAAAATGTTCATTAGTTCAAACATGAAACGTATGTAAAATTACATATGGAGGACAAGTTTACATATGTAAATTTACATAGATAATATCAGAAGTTAAGTGACTGTTACATATGTAATATCAGAAGTTATATATGTAACATCAATGTATTACATCCTAAAACATATCTTTAATTGATTTTTTTATGAAGATAATTTTATTTAGAGAAGAAAATAGATATAAGTAGCTGATTAAAAATTTACAAATCTATCCCAAAAAAAAGGAAAGCATTCATCTTTTTCATTCAAAATATGATTATTTAAACAAAAAGTATAAAGTTAGTTTTAAAATACTTAAAATTAATCTCACAAAAAAAATCTAGTATAAGATAGTAATTTGGAAATATAAAAACTAATGTGATTACCTAAATTATAATGTAATTCGTATAACATAAAATCTCAGAGAAATTGTAGACTATATATGATTTACTAAATTAAAAAATAACCAACAGAAACAAATAAAAACATAACAAGAAAAAAAACAAAGGAGCTTGTTATTGCAATTTTAATGTTATACCTTTGTTAGAAATTAAAAGAAAAATCAAGAAAGGGACTTTGAATTGAAAAGAGGAAAATCCTGAAGAGTAAAAAAATACAATATACCATTACCTCCATTACTGAAATCAATTCTCAAACTTCATAGTCATGTTCGGATAGCAAAATCCCCAATTTTCCCATGCTCAATCATTGTTCAAAACCTTGGTGTTCCGGCGAGGAGCAGAGGGGCATTATCTTTAAGAAAATTTTTGTTCGTAACTTCATGATTAAGTTTAATTCGCATTATTTTTAAGAAAAAATTGTTCGTAACTTCATGAATTGATTTATGCGCTCTTACTCTAGAAAACGAGTTCTAAAAGGTAGATCTAGAAAACGATTTTATGAACACGAAACAATATCTTATGCTACTAATCACAATACGCGGTCTAAAAAAGACGAGCTAGAAAAGGGGATCTGGAAAAAATGATCTTACACTAATAATCGAGTTGTCTAGATCTGAAATTTATAGATGAACCTACTTAATTTCTTGATTTGAAGATGAGTCGGAACTGAGTTAGAACAAAACCATAGAAGGGTCATCATTGTCGGCTGGGACTTCCTCTTCGGAAAACCAACAGCACTCCAGACACTCTTTCGAACTCTGTGAAGAAACATAATTTCACAAAACAAATAGATTAAAAACATGGATTTTTTATTTGAAGAGCAGTTTAAAAAGAGAAATGAAAGAATGGAGGAAAAAGCTAAGAAACAAAGATGAGTGATGGAGTTGTCTCTTACAGTGGTGTTGCAGAGCTTCAGAAAATGACTTTTGATGATTTACCTATTATACCCTTTTCCACAAAAAGACAAGTAAAGGAATTAAGAAAATTAGATTTAAAAAGTAAGGAAAAAGCTTATCCATTAGATCATAAGATCAAAGGTCAATAATTAGTTTTTAAAGTTTCCCAACTCATGGTAGTTTTCATTCTACCCTTCCTCTATATATATATATATATATATATATATATATATATATATATATATATATAAACCAATTGATTCTCATTTAAACCTAACCATATATATATATATATGTATATATAGGTGAAAGCTCAAATACAAAGGCTTTTTTCCGTGCGAAGGAGGGGGAGGCCGACACGTGGAATGTTTTAAGTTTTACGCGGATGGGCTTTTCAATCATTTTACATGTTTAAATGATATTCCTGTTGGGCTATACATTGTGAGGCATGAACATTAGACATGTGGGCTTTATTGACTTGGGCTTAAGGTGTTTACGGTTTGGGCTTCTTGGGCCGGTTCACCTACTTGGGTTTACGATTGTAGCTAGGGTTATTGTGTAGGTATATAAATACCAAGTAGTTTATGATTGTAGTAAGCTTTTTGGGTAATTAAGATTTTCAGTTTCTCTCTTGTATTCACGATCGCAAACACTCATTAATAGAAGATTGATTGCTTTACATTCAAGATTTGATTATTTTGCTTTGTTTTCATCTCATATCAAGTCTATTTCATCATCTTCTTGTCGAATCAATCACAAACAAGGTTTCCGCACTTTTTTGTGATAAAGATATCGTGAACGATTGTTGTTTTGGGACCAACAATTGGTATCAGAGCTAAGAATCATCTGATTCGAGGTTCCACGATATTAGATTCGAGTGTTTGGCTGGAAAAGTGGAGGTTTTTTTTCTGAGTTTCTGGGTTGTTCTTGGTGTTTACGATCGGTGTTCTTCATCCGTTTAGTGTTTACGACCTGGAATTTGGAGCTTACGACTTCAAGATTCGAACTTTGAGTGTTTACGACTGAGAAAATAGAGTTTACGACTTCAAGATTCGAACTTTGAGTGTTTACAACTGAGAAAATAGAGTTTACGACTTCAAGATTGAATTATTAGGTGTTTACGACTACGCTTGCGATCCAGAGGCGTTTACGACTAAGTTCACGATCGGAATTGGGTTTACGACACTGTTTACGATCCAGAAGTGTTTGCGACTTAGTTACGATCTCCAAGCCTGTCAAAATCGTAAACAGTTGTTTATGATCGAAAACACATTTGGACTTCCTTTTCTTAAGTTTTCCTAAGCTTTCGTCATGGATTTTGAACCTAGTATGTATCAAAAATTGGACTTTGAGATTGGATCAACCACCCGTCCTCCCAGACTCACATCTGCTGACAACTTCCTTGAATGGAAGTACAGATTTCAAAATCCTTTGATAAGTGTTGATTTGAGACTTTGGATATCAGTTGTCAATGGACCATTCATTCCTACTCACACTGAAGCGGGAAAAGTTGGAGTGATGAAAACTAAAGCAGAATACTCGGATGATGATTGGGAAAAATGTAACAAGGACGAGAAAGCATATGCTATTATGACAATGGCATTGACTCCTGAGATTGCTCAAGGGTTTAAAAAGTACAAGACTGCAAAGAAACTCTGGGATGCTCTGGTGGTGGCATATGAAGGAAATCCCGATATCAAGGCAAGCCGCAAACAGATGCTGAAGCAGAAGTTCAATTTGTTCAATCACATTCAAGGAGAGTCCTTTGAAGCTCAAGTTCAAAGATTTGTGTCCTTAATTACTGAAATGTCAAGCTACGACGTTGAACCCGGACTGGAGGATAAAAATCTGAAACTCTTGAATAGTTTGCCCAAGTCCTGGAATACCAACATTTCAATAATCAAAGACAACAACAAGTTGGATGAGTTAACTGTTGATGAGCTAATTAACAAACTAAAGTCAAAGATGATTGATGATAAACAGAGAGAGCTGAATCAATCTAAGTTCACTTAGCATGGCAGGAAAACTGAATCAGGCTCTCTTATCTGAAGAAGTAGGCTCAAAACAGGCTGGAAGTTCGTCTGCAAATGATTCGAGTTCAAACTCAAAGTCAACTGCATTCGTGGCTCGATCCCAAGCTAATTCTAGTGGAACGGTCAACCCTGATGAGGCAAATGCTACAAATGATCCCAACTTTGCTCTTGGAATGGGATTTATGAATAGTTATCATGCCCTTATGGCTGGAACATTGGTACCTACTGAGATGTTGTCTGATGAACTAAACCAAATTAATCCTGAAGATGTGGAAATGCTTGATGTTTCCTGGCAAATGGCAATGGCAGTTTTCCGCGCCAAGAAGTTTATGGCAACAACTGGGAGGAATGTGTGGAAGGATCAGGATAAGATAAGGATGGGTTTTGATAAGAGCAAGCTCAGATGCTTCAACTGTGATGAGTACGGGCATTTTGCAAGGGAATGCACCAAGCCAAAGAAGGATAAACCAGAAGAGAAGAAAGCTGGAGATGGTTAGGGAAAGGCAGAGACAAAGGCTTTGGTTGTGTAGGATTGTGGGGAATATCAATGGGCTTCGCAGATAAAGGAACTCAGTCTAACTCGTGTTATGATTGCTAAGATGGATAATGATTCTGATGAGGAGCATGCGTTTGTGGTTACTGAGGAGAAGTCAGGAGATGAGCAAGAGAACCTGGTTGAAGACAAGGAAGCATTTACAGCCGAGGTCGACAACACAAAGGTATGTATTAATCCCACTTGTGCACGTTTAATTCCTGGCCTTAGACAACTTTGGAAGAATAGTGAGATAGAATTATTTGTTATGCAATGTTCTAGAAGTTCGTTTAAGGGTAGATGGGAAAATAGTGAGGAGAAGGTTAAAGCCCAGAAACTAGATATAGAGAAATACCAAACCCTTGCCTCTCAGAAGTCTGTTCTGTATGACAATGCTAAGTTAGAAATACCTGAGCTTAGGAAGCAGGTAGATGAACTTAAACATCTGAACAATGAGTTGCAAGTGAAATTAGATGTGAATCATATGAGAAACAAAAGAATGCTCGAAGCTGGTAAGGCGTTGTCCACCTGCCTAACTGATGTTTGATTTGGTAAGGATAGAGGAGGAATAGGAATTAGCTCATCTGAAAAAAATAAGAATGGTGTTCCCCAACCTGTGTCTAGAGATATAATAGGTATGATTTATGAGGAGGATCAGGTAGATAGATCTGAATCTGAAATGCATGAAGCAGGACCTCCCATAGATAGTGTTTTGGTTGGTGTGAAACCCATGACTGAAGAGGAGTTAGAAAATGGGAAACATATGACCTATGGTTTGGGTAATCAGGATAAATCGATGACATTCACTTGTGAACCGGGTCCATCCCAGGAATCTTTAAACGATAATGTTAGTTCTTCTGACGTTTTTGTTTCATGTGCAGATGAAGTAGGGATCAAATATGTGTCTGGGAAGGATGTCGAATGCTTGAGAGTCAAAGAGCGTCATGAGTCTAGTAGTTTAATTTCTGATTTACCTAAGGACGATGTTTTGGCATCTGTGTCTGAACTTAATGCGTCCAAGTCAAAACAATTGATGTTGTCTATGTCTTCAAAACATGTTTCTAATTCTAATGAAGTAGTTAATGGTTTTAAAATTCGTGTGCCCAATACTAAAGCTGGTCATGAGTCTAAACCCAAGGAATTTGTCCCTTATCCCCAGGTTGTGTCTACTTTTAACAGAATGAACAAGTCACAATCAGAACAGTTTTGTTTAATCACGCAACCTGAAAAAGTTACAAAACATTTCATACACAAATGGGATGATAAGCCTGAATGGAAGTCATCATACCCAAGACGTTCATATGTTTGTAGTCATGTGAATAGGCCTAGACTAATGAATTGTTTCCATTGTGGGAAACCAGGGCATTTCGCTGCAAATTGTTTGAATAGACCTTATCAACCATACTATCCGCAAAACCCACGGACTAGTATGTTGCAAAAAATGATGACAGGTGGAAATAAAAATCAGAAACCACAAGCTTTGTCTCAGGGGAAGCAGAGTTCAAAACCAATGAAGACACAACAGTCTAAGGTATTAAACACTAAAACTCCAGTGACAAAGCATGTTGATGAAAATTGAAATGTGGCCAAAACTCCAAAACCAACTTACAAACCTAAAAGAGTTTACCAAAGAAAAGATAAGATGAAACCTGAACTTGTTGAAAAACAGGTAACTAAAACAAAAAGGATTTCCTCAACCTAAAGGTAAAACAAAGGTTAAGAAACAGGTTTCTAAATCAAAAGATGTTTCTCAAACAAAACAAGTTGTTCAAACAAAATTGAAACTTGAGTGGACACCTGTCAAGAAACCTGCAGGTAAAAAGGTCACATCTCCATAAAAGAAACCTGCAACTGTAAAGAATTCAAACAATGTGTCAAAACCACAGAAACACACTTTTTGGAAACCAAAAGTCAACATTCAAAGTTTGAGTGTAACTGAATCAAAATTAGGAATGTCCCTTAAATTAGTCAACTACATTGACTCCAAGGGTGTGCCCAGATCTGTTATGGCCTGGGTACCCGACTCTAACTGATCTTTGATTCATGTAGGGACATCCAAGAAGAACTGTCAACAATCTCTGGTACGTTGATAGTGGTTGCTCCCAACATATGACCGGAGACTTATCACTTTTGGAAGAGGTTCAAGATTTCAATGGAGGAGGTGTTTCTTTTGCTGGTGGAGTAGGTGGCAAGATCAGCAAGAAAGTTGTGGTGAAGAATGGCAGTTTGACATTCTCTGATGTGCATTATGTGGAGGAGTTGTCACATAGCCAGCTCAGTGTCTCGCAGATTTGTGATAGAGAATATTCTGTTTTGTTCAATAACAAGGAATGTATTATTCTCAAGCCTGGAGTCAAGATTCATGAGGAGTGTGTCTTGATGCGTACACCAAGGCGAGGAAATTCTTATCTTCTTAACATGGGTAATCCTCTGCCATCTGATGTGACCTGTCTTATTTCAAAGCAAAATGAAAATCTGGCATTGTTATGGCATCGTCGTCTGGGACATGCCAACATGAAGAATCTGACCAAACTGGCAAAAGGAGAGCATGTTAGAAATCTTCCTATCAAGGACTTCAGTCAGTTGATAAGTGTCTTGCATGTGCTAAGGGGAAGCAGCACAAGTTACCACATCGTTCTAAAATGACAAACTCTATTTCGTCGATATTGCAACTACTTCATATGGATCTCTTCGGCCCAATTCAAGTACAAAGTATCAGCAAGTTCTCATATTGTCTGGTGATAGTGGATGACTTCTCTCGATTTACTTGGGTTTTCTTTTGTCAAACAAGCATGAAACTCCAGCACTGGTGAAACAGTTTGTTACTCTCATAGAGAATCAGATGAGCAAGAAAGTGAAGGCAATAAGATCAGACAACGGAACAGAGTTTAAGAATGCTGGATTGAATATGTTATGTGGAGAGAAAGGTATAGAAAGGCAATACAGTGCACCGTACACACCTCAACATAATGGTGTTGCTGAAAGAAGAAACAGGACACTCATTGAAGCTGCAAGAACTATGCTGTGTGAAGCAAGATTGCCAATTTTCTTTTGGGCCGAAGTAGTCAACACTGCTTGCTATGTGCAAAATCGGGTACTTTTAAACAAGCGGCATGAGAAGACGCCTTATGAGATTATTTATGGAGAAAAACCAAAGGTGGGGTATTTTAAGACATTTGGGTGTCCTTGCACAGTTCTAATTCAATCTGATGTGGGGAAATTCGAAGCCAATGCTGATGAATGCTACTTTGTTTGGTATTCTGCAAATAGTGCTTATCGAGTCTACAACAAAACCACCAAAGTGATAATTGAGACATTCAATGTTGACTGGTTGGAAGACCACCCTACTGATGCTGGAAATGGGCCAGACTGGATCTTTGATTATGGGTCATTGTTTGAAGGTTTTAATTTCTCAAATATGTTTCCTAGTCTGGGAGAAGAAGAAGACATTATTGCTCCAACTTCTCAAGCAAGGCCATCTGTGGAAAATGTTAGTGACAATGTATCAGCAGCGGCTCCTAAGGATGATAATGCGGATGTTCCAGAATCTTCAGGAACTCATGATGATCAGAAAGAGTCCGAAACCCAAGGTATGAATGATAATATTAATGATACTAACCTGCCTGTCTCTATTTCAGTACCAGATGTTCAAGCCACAAGAATCAACAGAGATCATCCTCTTAGCAATGTGGTTGGACCACTATTAGCAGGTGTCACTACTAGAAGCCACATGGATGACATCAAATTTTGCATGTTCTCATGTTTCAGCTCCTAGATAGAGCCTCCAAATGTGATGGTAGCACTTAAAGATCCGAGTTGGATGGAGGCTATGCACGATGAATTGAATCAATTTTCAAAATTGAGAGTGTGGCATCTAGTGAAAAGACCAAAAAATAAGAAGGTTATACCCACAAGATGGTTGTATAAGAACAAGAACGATGATATGGGTGTAAATGTGAGGAACAAAACCAGGTTGATTGTACAAGGTCATAGACAGGTTTACGGGATTGATTATGATGAGGTGTATGCACCAGTGGCTAGATTGGAAGCAATTCGAATATTCCTTGCTGTGGCAACATATCTCAACTTCACTGTGCATCGGATGGATGTAAAGACAACTTTTCTTTATGCTGAAATGAATGAAGAAGTCTATGTGGCTCAACCGCCAGGGTTTGTGGATGAGGAACATCCAGATCACGTGTATCTTCTGGATAAAGCTTAATATGGTTTGCATCAAGCTCCACGCATGTGGTATGAGACTCTATCAAAACATTTGGTGGATAATGGTTATACAAGGGGAGTGGTTGATCAAACCTTGTTCAGAAAGAAGGTGAAAGAAGATATCATTATGGTGCAAGTTTATGCGGATGACATCATCTACGGGTCAACAAATGAAGAGTTATGCACCGAATTTGAAGATATCATGAGACAAAAATTTGAGATGAGTGATCAAGGGGAGATGAATTTTTTCTTGGCATTGCAAGTTAAACAAGATGAATCTGGGATTCTCATTCATCAATCAAAATATGTGAATGAAATTCTAGAAAAGTATGAGATGCAGGACTCCAAGCCCATCTCTACTCCCATGGCATCCCGGCCTCTACTGAAAGCAGATGCAGATGGGGAATCAGTTAGTGAATTCATGTATCGTTCAATGATCGGATCACTCATGTATTTGACAGCAAGCAGGCCAGATATCATGCATGTAGTGTGTGTGTGTGTGTGTGTGTGTGTGTGTGTGTGTGTGTGTGTGTGCACGTTACCAGGCTAATCCTAAACTCTCTCATTTAACTGCTGTTAAACGAATTTTAGGTATCTAAAGAGCAGGCCTCGGCTTGGGCTTTGGTACCCTAAGAATACTGATTTTCAATTGTTTGCATTTACTGACAGTGATTATGGAGGTAGTGATCTTGACAGGAAATCTACAACTGGTGGGTATCAATATTTGGGAGACATACTCATTTCATGGCAGAGCAAGAAGCAGCATACCGTTTTAAGTCAACTGCATAAGCTGAATATGTGGCAGCTTCAGCTGGATGCTCACAGGTAGTATGGATTCAGAATCAACTCACTGACTACGGTATGGAATTCCTTAATACTCCATTTTTTTGTGATAATGCTGCTGCTCTACAAATTGTCAAGAATCATGTTCAACATTCCAAAACAAAGCACATAGATATCAAGGTACATGTCATCCGTGATTGCTATGATAGGAAGTTGATTCAGCTCGAAAAGGTAAACTCCGATTAAAATGTTTCTGACCTTTTCACAAAACCCCTTCCTCGTCAAATTTTGAAATGTGTGTTGAAGGCCTAAGGATGATTGCCTTCGAGGAATGATCTGATCAAACTATTTGTACATAGTTTTGTTCTTATTATTTTCACTTTCTTTTGGTTAAATTTTTTAAAAAAGGGTGTTTATATCTTAAAAACCTCATAAAAACAGGGGAAGAAATGTTATTGTTTCAGAAAATCTGAAAAATTGTTTGAGGTTTTTATGAAGTCTTTTGTGTTTGTCTTGAGTTGGTAGGAAGTGATATAAATATCCAAGACAATCGGAGACTGACACGCGTAAAGCTGAAGTGAAAGATTGCTCAAAGATGATATGTCGGTAAGCTCAACCCAAAACTATGATCATCAATGTAAGTGCAGTAAACTTAACTTCTATATATGTTTAGTTTCCCTTTCCAGTTTACATGGTTTAAAAAACTGAGTCCCAGCAAAAATGGGTTGAGAGTGGTAACTACCTAGTATACACTCTCTCACACGCCATGTTTCTGCTGTTATGACAACACCACAGAAAAGAAAAAGAAAAATGAAAAGAAAAAGAAAAGATAATAAAATAATTATTCAGTTTGGTCTTCTTTGCGTGCTTATGCGGCCGACCTGATCACCAACTGAGGATTAACGTAATAAGTGGTAGTCACAACAGTGTTGCATTATTCCTCAAGTTGGGGGTTTGTGAATCCTCAATAAACTCTGAGGTTGGGTAGGTTTTGCTATGAACAATTGGGTGTGGGGACGATTGAACATGATGGTAATATTGTACCATAATCAAGCATTTCATGACTGGATGTGAGTTTATGCGGTCAAATATACTGGCAATCGTCTAGAGCGTCGAGTAACAGAAGCTGAAAAGGGTTCCTCAGTCAAAGAAAAGTCTGGTGTGATCCATGAAAAACATCAGCTTCAAGGCAAGTATATATTTAATCTCGGTATTAGGTTATCATTGTTTTGTGTTTTTATCTTTTTCCAAGTTTCTGACTGTTTAAAATTTCATTTTTTTATTATGATCAAGATCAGGTTCTCGGGGTATGAGTCTGAGGGGAAGTTTTGTAACGCTCAAATTTTTCAAAATTAACCTTTGTTCAAGTGTTTTTTTTCATTTAAAAGAGGTTTGGGCACATTTGAAATGTTTTATGACTTGAGAGGGGCATTATGAAATTTTTTTATTAACAAAACCACCTCAACCCCTCATTTACGATCACCCTCCTTCTTTACGTTTACGATCCGCTCTCTTTCTATCTGCGTTTACGACTCAGCCGCCTGAAACCCTAACCGCCCCCCTTTTTCGCCAGAAAAAACGATTTCCGGCTAGCTCCGTCCGTATTCTGTGGAAATCGTTTACACCACCGACTTCGCCTTCTCATTCCGACCGAAAAACACCTTTCCATCAGCCTGTTCCTCATCTATTCATCAGCTTAATCACAGTTTTGTGTGTTTTACTTCGCTCGGTTGATCATCGTCTTTATCTTCAAACTTCTCGTCGAATACTCAAGTTTAAAAGCAATTTCTGTGTTTGTGATAGATAAAAGGTTGTGCTTAATGATTATTCTGCACAAATGTTAGTTTTTGATGCGTTTTTGAAGATTTGCAGCTACAACAATGGCGGATCTCGGCGTTTACGATCGATGTGTTGAAGAAGACGACTGTTCGTGTTTACGATGGCGTTTACGATCAGTCGTGTTCACGATTGACTGAGTTTATGATTGACCATGTTCACGATCCAATGACGTTTACGATCCGATGACGATTACGATCAGATGGTGTTCACGATTCCGCATGATTACGACCCATTGGTGTTTACGATTGGGAGTGCAGTTTACGATTGGACTCACTTGACCCTAATCGTGAACTCAAATTTGGATCGTAAACCCTAATTTCGATCGTAAACCCGTTAAAAGTTTGATTTGAAATCGTAAACGATCAAATAATCACAAAATGGTTTTAAAACCTCATCAAACTTAATTTTTTTAAGATAAAGTTGAACAATGTATTTTATTTAAGAGTGTGTTTTGTTAAACTTGTGGAACAAAATCCAATTCTTTCTTTAAAAGTTTCAATTGAGATTTTAGAACTTAAAAGGATAATGGGATAATCAATTGAACTTCAAGATGGTTTTAACAAACATAATTGCTCAATGATGTGATTAAACCTGATGCACGTGTCTCGGTTGCTCAGATGGCAGAAGAGATAATTGACGAAGAAATTCACTTTGAAAGAGATCACTGCATACCTGCTTATCTAGATGACCCTCCAGAGAAACACATGCAGTTGTTCTACTCTCTAGTTGCAGGGATGAATGTTTGCAAGATCAATCATGCTCTCAGGGCGCATGTGCTGATAGATGAACAACTGGTGAGAGAATTTTGGGGAACTGCCAGGGAAAACGTTGATAAAACAAGGATTACTGCAACTGTTCAAAACCGCAGAATTGAGATCCTTAAAGAAGATATTCGCCAGGGGTTTAATATTACTGATAGAGCAGAAGACAAAATGGAGTATTCTAAGAATGTAGTGTTAGAGGGTACGCGTCTTTTGGGGTATGAAGGAAAATTCCCACCAATCTTCAAGAAGCTACTGCCACACTACTGGAGGTGTTTGGCCCACTACTTACAGAAATCATTCTTGGGCAAGAGAACAAGCTTCGATCAACTGAACAAGGTGCATGGCACATCATTTGTTGCACTTGCATTGGATTGGGGATTCAACTTTTTGAAGATGATGCTCTTAGATTGGGTGGGTAATGCTGACTTAAGTGCTAGAGAGAAATTTCTCAAGACTCCAAGATTCGTACACATGGTAGTGATGAGGAAGTATCCAATGATTCAAGAAAGGGTTGAGAAGCTAGACATAAAATTCATGGATGATGGTGTGTTTGGTCTATAGACTCAAGATAGAAGGGGAAATAGCACTTTTCAAGGAAGACTTGAGTGGACAAAAAAAGGTGCTTTCCCTGAGGTTGCAAGGGAACAAGACTAGAAGCTGATCCACAACCTGAAGAACCTCCAGTCAATGTATCTGTTGCTGAAGATCATGATGTTCCAGTGACTGTTCAGGGGGAACCAGAGAATATACCTTCAGATGAGGAGAATGTGATGGATGATATTTTCCTAGAGGATGAGAATTTGGCAGATGACATTTATGGAGATCTGGAGCCAATCAGCCACAAGAGAACAAGGGATTACTTGAGTTCTTCTTCAAGTGATGGCACAATCCCACAAGAGTTAAATGTTAATATTACTGATGATGATGTGTTTGCCGAACCTAATCCTGTGCGTGAATCCTCACCAAGAAAGAAATCTGATCCAAGAACTATCAGATTCATGTTCCAGAAGACAAGCTCGAGTCTGATGGTGTTTGAATCATCAGGTGCAAATGCCCAGAATGATGAGGTGTCTGAGCCTGCAAATGTAGAGAACACATTTCAGGTTAATGATCAAGTTGATGTCCAAGAGCCAACTCCGGCTCAAACTGAAAGTCCTATTCTAAATGAACAAAGCCCAGTTCATGAGGAAAGGCAATTCTTTGAAGTTTATAACTCGTTTGTTGAGCCCAGCCCAGTGAGAGTAAATCTTTCCACTGAAACAAGGCAGACTCCAATCATTCCAAGTTTTCGTCCATATCCAACACTTGTTGGAGAAAGTGTTCAATCTGGTGATCTCCCTATAGACCTTCGGATAAGTGCTGATCCTCAAATTAACTTCCCTTTATCTCAAAACAGGAGGAGAGAGGGAGAGATAAAAGAGCTTAAGGAAGAAAACAAGAGGTTGAAGGAGAAGGAGAGTAAGAATGAAGCAAGCATTGGGTACTTGTATCTGGGTTTCTTGAATTAAGGAAGAAGTTGGAAGATTTAAAGGGGACTGGTAGCTCAAATGCTAAGGGTGACCCAGGCCAGAGTTCTTCACAAAGTGCCCACATTGCTGAAGTAGTGCCAGAAGATGAGGGTGATGACTCCATAGAAATCTCTGATTATGTTCGAGGAGGAAGATTCATCTCAAAGGCACCGGAAAGTCATGACAATTGGTTCAAAGACTTCTTCCAATGACCTCCCCCTAAGCTGTACTCAATTGATGTGGGAGAAGTGAAATCGAAAAAAGGGGGAGTCGTGAACCTATCCTGTGTTGGCATTATGATGGGGAGAAGAAACTGTTTGCTGTCATCAGAGACGGGTACAATCCAGTTGAGTACTACAGAACTCGGGGTCAATTTCACTCCTGGACAGAGACGGAGATGAGAAATTTGCTGAGAGCTCCTTTCATTAACACATGGAGGAATGCACATAGAGACCTTGTTCGTGACAATCTGATGAGCCATCTTGAAGAAAACTTTACAAACTTCGAACTCAAGCAAACAAGATGGGTTCAGACTGGAACTGATCCTGTCACAAATGAGTCTGTTGGAGAAGTGAGACGACCTCCCACCAAAAGAACTCGAGTGAT
Organism: Deinandra increscens subsp. villosa; assembly: GCA_039602395.1. Lineage (NCBI taxonomy): Eukaryota > Viridiplantae > Streptophyta > Magnoliopsida > Asterales > Asteraceae > Deinandra > Deinandra increscens. The sequence goes on along the minus strand of JBCNJP010000009.1, from coordinate 66,100,727 downwards.
CAATATGTTGGACGAGATTAAAGATGGTACATTTGTGAGAAATTTGATAATTGGTTCTATGATCCAACAACTCATGAGGTGGTGGTGGTTTGCAAGAAGATGCGAGAATTTCGCTTCTATGATCCAGTTGATTTGCTGAGGTTTGGAGAACGTGATATCAAACTCCTGGCCACCCAACCTATCCTAGGTGATGAACTTGATTATGAAAATGCTATAAGGGTGGGAATCTTTCATGGAACAGCAAATCGGATTGTGGAACGTGAATGGTGGTCAAAGAAGGAGTCTCACACCTTTCGATTTTATTTGCTTCTTCCTTAGACTGTCTAATGGTTCATGCCTAGGGGAAGATTGTTGGGCTATACATTGTGAGGCATGAACATTAGACATGTGGGCTTCATTGAGTTGGGCTTAAGGTGTTTACGGTTTGGGCTTCTTGGGCCGGTTCACCTACTTGGGTTTATGATTGTAGCTAGGGTTATTGTGTAGGTAGTATAAATACCAAGTAGTTTATGATTGTAGTAAGCTTTTTGGGTAATTACGATTTTCAGTTTCTCTCTTGTATTCACGATCGCAAACACTCATCAATAGAAGATTGATTGCTTTACATTCAAGATTTGATTGTTTTGCTTTGTTTTCATCTCATATCAAGTCTATTTCATCATCTTCTTGTCGAATCAATCACAAAAAAGGTTTCCGCACTTGTTTGTGATAAAGATATCGTGAACGATTGTTGTTTTGGGACCAACACAACCGTTCAACGAGAACTCTAACGGGTTTTCATAAACTTCGTGAGTCGTGATTTCACAATAGTGTAATAGTAGTTTTGGGTTTTTAGACCAAATAATGTTCAAAACGACCAAAAATAAATAAAATAGCGAAAACAGTGGTCACGGGACTCAAACCCGTGACCTCCGGGTGAAGATGCAACGACCTAACCACTGGGCCAAGCCGCCGTTTTGTTAACAGATCCGCATCACAATACGTTTATTCTTGTAGTGACACAGAAATATGGTAAAAAGAAAAAAACAGCAAGCGATGTAGGGCTGGGGAGATTCGAACCGGCGACCTCCTGGTCACCAGCGAAGACTCTGGCCAACTGCACTATATTGCAACTGTGTTGGCATCCAGTTCACAAAATACTTAACCTATCCCCACCTGTCATCATCTTCTTCATTATAACTCCGGTGGCCGGAGTTTCTATTACTGTCACCGGAAAATCGCGAAACTAGAAACAACATGATCAGAAATGTGCGATTAACTAGGAGAAACAATTACCTTGAAACAAAGATGAGAAACGATGAGTTTTTGAATCCGAAACGAAACCGAACTCGAATCCGCTTCGAACTTAAACTCAATATCGGGATAAACGGTGATGTTCCACAGGTTGCTGTTGTGCTTGCGATCACAGGGGGCGTTAAACGGTGGTGATTCGGTGAGGATTCGGCCGGAATTCTTGAGTTTGGTAGTGGGTTTTGTCGCTGGAAAACAGAGACGGAAAGGGAGCGATTGAGGGAGAGAGCGTGTCGAGGGTTGGCAAAATGATTAAGGATGATAATTTGGTTTTCAAAATGATAATCAATGTCCGTAACCGATGAGGAGTTAAGTCGGGAAATTAATCGAAGGGGGTTACGATTTCTCCGGCGGTCGAACGGGATTTAATACGTCTCCACGTTTTTTTTCTTGAATTGCAAGTTTGGTCAAATGACGGGAATGGTCCCTCAGAAATTAATCATAATGGTTCGTAGGGTTTAGATAATTACACAACAGGCCCTCCCAGGTTAATTAAATACAAATCAAGTTTAGAAATTACAAGTTAGGTCCCTCGGAGTTGCAAACCGTAAACAAATTCTAACGGGGTTTAACGAAGAGTAACTTGACGATAAGTATACGAGTGTATGAAACAATATATTTAACGTATAACATTATTAATATATAAACTTTTAAATTCACATAAAATTATAGTTATAAATTCATAACTATACACCTTGAATTCCTATAAAAATTGTAGAAATGCTCCGTACGATTTCGTGACACATCGTCACATAAAATCATAAAACGACGTGCGTATGGATATACATACATACCACATGAAAATAATAAATGTAATTGCCACATAAAATGACAAAACGTTTCGTGAAATCATAAAATGTAATTTATATAAAATTATAATTATATATTCAAGTTGGTCAACCGACGTCTAGACTCATGTGCAGTGCTCGTGTAACTATTCTAGTTAACTGAGGTAACGGACGTTATCAAAATATAACACAAGTTATTAACGGGGTTAACCTAGGAACTTGCCGGTTGTCACATTTTGTGTTTCGTTATTGTGTAATTCTGTTATAATGATGCTCGAATCTGGTTTACGTGATTTGATTTTGATCGAAGTCGGTTTTGAAGTTATTTTTATGCGAAATCCTGTTGTAATGATGCTCGAAGCTGGTTTACGTGATTTGATTTTGATCGAAGTCGTTTTTGAAGTTATTTTCTTGTCATTTTTTAGATTAGTTATTGTTTGCATGTTTGTAATCGTTACAATGCATGTTTAACTGGTGTAGTTGTTTCGTAGATCCAGTTTATTGAAGTTAGTTTAGTTTTACGTGATTTTTGTATCGGGTGTATGTTTTTGCATGTGTTTCTGTTAATTAAATTGCGTTATTATTTTATTTAAATTTATTGCAAAGTTGTATAGAGAAATAGTTTGCGTTATTACTATTCATAGGTTGCGTTATTTTTTGTTATATTGTATTGTTGCGTGATTACCAAAAATACACTTGCGTATTTTTTATGAATATTGTTTGCGTGATTACCTATTATGTGTTTGCGTTATTTTTACAAAATTGAGAAGTGAAGAATGTCACATTCCATCCGTTCCGATGTCAGTTAAACCTGAAGAGGGCATGATATTTACTTCTTTGGAGGAAGCTGAGGCATTCTACTATGAGTATGCTAAACAATCTGGATTTACAGTTAGGAAAGGATCTGTTTATGAGGTGTCTGGTGTCATTAAGGGGAGGCATTTGTTTATTCCAAAGAAGGTAACAAACCCTTCAAGAAATATGATTCGAGTAGCGTGTCTGGAAAGGGGAAAAACAAAGTAAAACCTAGGAAGAAGTATTCTACCCGTACTGGTTGCCTTGCACATATTGTGTACACTTCGAGGGATGGTTTATCTTACAAAGTGCATAAATTCGTCGAGGGGCACAACCACTACCTTGTTGGTCAAGAAGACATGCATTTTCTTCGCTCAAACAGGCTTCTGACAAGAGTTTAGGAATCTCATATTTATGAATTATCTTTTGTTAACCTTGGTCCTGTTAAGGCGTTTAATGTGATGAGGATAAACTATGGAGGTTTTGAGAAAGTTGGAGCGACTGTGGTCGAATGCAAGAACTTTAAAAGGGACCTGAACTGCTATATTGGTGAGTATGATGCTGAGATTGTTGTTAGAAGGATGCTGAACAAGAAAGATTTCCTTCCTGGTTATTCATTTGAGTACACGGTTGATGACGAGGGGAAACTTACTGCAATGTTCTGGGCTGATGGTGAATGTAAGGCAAACTATCAAGCATTTGGAGAGATTGTTTCTTTTGATGCAACCTTCAACAAAAACAAGTATGGTTTTCATTTATTGTCACTTTGCGTGATAATGAATACTGCATGTGTTGTTTATTATTATATAATGCGTGATTATAATTAATCAAATGTATGATAAGTTGAATATGATTTATACCACAGGTACAAGATGGTTTTTGTTCCTTTCACTGGAATTGATAACCATTTTCGTAATGTTTCTTTCGGTGCTGGTCTGTTGTCATCCGAAACAACGGAGTCATACATGTGGCTTCTTGAAAAGTTTTTGAAGGCTTTTGGATGTCAACCCAAGGTTGTAGTTACAGACCAAGATCCTGCGATGAAGATTGCAATTGAAAATGTTTTTGACCAGTGTCGTCATAGACTGTGCATGTGGCACATAATGAAGAAAGTTGCTGATAAGGTTTGATTTTTTTTGCGTAATTTTTTAGTTTTTGATGTGATTTTATAATGTCATGCGTAATTAATTTAACTGTTGCGTGATTTTTATGTTCAGTTCATGCGTGTTTACATTTTTATGTGTTGTGTTTTTTTATGTCTCATGAAGGTTGGGCCTGCGTTGTGTAATGATGAGGAGTTTAAAGAGGCAATGTGTAGCATTGTGTGGACGGATTCTATTGATCCTGAATGTTTTGATGCGGAGTGGCTAAAAATCATGAATGATTATGACCTGATTTCTAACAAGTGGTTGTATGAGATGTTTGAGATGAGAGGAATGTGGATTCCTGCGTATTTTCGAGATGAGTGGATGTCTGGTCTCGTGCGCACGACCTCTAGATCAGAGAGTGAGAATCATTTTTTCTCTCGGGTTACAAATTCCCAAATGACGCTTTTGGAATTTTTTAACCATTATGAATCTTCACTTGAGATTCAAAGACACACCCATCAGAAGAATGATCATGACTCCAGATACACTTTTCCTGACCTGTGGACTGAATTTTCCATTGAGGAACAAGCTGCACGCATATACACGAGGGCTATGTTTAATGACGTCCAAGATGAGATATATTGCAGCACCAGGAACTGTTTTGGCATGAAAACCGTAACTGGTGATAACACTGCAAAGGTTTTTATTAAAGATCATGCTGCAATTGGCCCTGGTTTGCTGGAAGTAAGTAATATTATAGCTTTGCGTGATTTTGTAATATATGTTTGCGTTATTTTATAAAATGAAGACTGCGTGTTTTATGCGTGTTTATGTGTTGTCCTTTTTCATTTTTTAAGGTTGACTTTACAAGGATTGATGGTGATACTACATGTACCTATAGCTGTAAACGTTTTGAGCGTTATGGTTTGTTGTGCTCTCATTTGTTTTATGTAATGACGATGTTTGAGGTACCTGAAATCCCTCAAAAGTACATCATGAAGCGTTGGACCAAGGAAGCTGTACCTAATAAAGTCAAAAAAGCAATGCCCCTGAACAGTGATTCTAATTTTGCTAATGCTCATGAAGTAGACAAGGTTCTGCGTGATTATTATGTCTTCCTATGAATATATAATTAATTGCCTATCTCCAGACCTTGAGGCCTTGTGCTCTGTGAGGGATAAACTGAAAGAAATGGCGAAGAAGGTTGATGAGGAGAATCGACCAGTTGTTCTCTAAAAATCGCAGAGATAGGTTTGCTAAGATTTTAAGAGCCAACCAGCCTGTTAATGGAAGCACAAAACTTCCTGGTGGTATTAAAAACCAAAGGTCGTGGCTCTCATAAAAGAATTAAATCAAAGAAGGAACAAGCGAGTAGCCGCGCTGGTAAAAGGAGCAGGAAGTGCTTGATTTGTGGGCTCCCTGGTCCATGATAGAAGGACATGTAAAGCTAAAAAAAGTTGGTTCAGATGATGGGGATGATGAACAGTAGATACAATGCATTATTTTGTAAATAACATGGTTTTTTTTTCAGTTGCGTAATTTTGTAATCAACATGCGTTATTTTTTTTTAATGATAGTGAATATTCAATTATGCTTCTTTTACAAGTTGCGTTTTTTGTATACCGCATGCGTAATAACAAAATGCGTAATTGTGATAATAGTTGCATTATTTTTTTGGTTTTTTACGTTTTGTCTTTTTTCTTAGAGAATTTGGTGCATGTTTTTGGTATGGTTTTTTTTGCGTAATTTTCAACAGGAGTTGTTTCTTGAAAGTAAAGCGTTATCAATATATTTCATTAGAGAAGTTATGCATTGACATTTTTTGAAAATAAAGGAAATGGAAACTAAACATGCATTACACTAGAAATTGTCGATCCCTTTCAATCCCTTTTGCTTGCGTTTGTTTTTTTCCAGTGTTTGATGCAGCAGTTCCTTGACCTTCTCAGCTATCTCAGTGTCCAGTCTAATTTGTTCTGAAATGTAGGCAGCAGTATTGTCAATGAAGTCTGTTGTATCTTCTGGAATGAGCTCGCTAATGAGGTTCATATCATCCCTGACGTTATTTGAAGTCAGGATTGTTAGCATCCCTAGGGAGTTCCTTGATATTTGATCCATTAGCTTTTCATCTTCAATTTTGTTTTTGAGAAGAGTCTTCACGATCTTCTCTGCTTGTGATGGAGATGAAGAAGAAGCCATCGTTTTGTGTTTTGGTGGTTTTTGTGTTTACAGTATAGAAATGGTGGTTTTAGGGTTTACCTTTTCATTTTTCTGTTTTATATACCCGGTGCGTTATTTTATTATTTATTTACTTTTTTTAAATATATTTTTTTAAAATAATTTTAATGTTTTCATTCTAGACCGTCCGATTTTAGAACTAGGGTTTTCTACCTCTTTATATAGTGTCTTTGCGTTTTTTTTTACAGTTTTTGTGTTGTGAGTTGAGTGAAATTCAGAATAATAGATTCTTTGAAGATGGCCTCTTCGTCCTCGTCATCAACGACACCACCTTCTTCTGATATGCTGAAGCAGAAAGTCCGTGATAAAGTTATGAAGCATTTCAATAAGGATGTTCTTTTTAGTGATGTTCTCAAGCAACACCTGAATGTTTTAAGAGCTGGTGTGTCTGATCGTGACAAAATGATGGATCAGTTGCTTGCTATGCCTTCTTCGTCATTGCGTGATATTTCTGTTTTGTTTTTGGCTGACCTGGCTATAGCTGATGAGGACCAGGTTCAAGCTATTTGGAAGATCATGCAGCTGATTAAAGTTTCTGTTGATTTGAAGATGGATTTTCTTGCATCTTTTGTCTAGATCTTTTTTGATGTAATTCAGATGATGTTGTCTTTTATTTTATGAAGTGGTTTTTAATGAAGAATGATTTTATTTTTTATGTTTGCGTTATTATCATAATGAGCATGCGTTATATTTGTTGTTCCTATGTTAGTCAATGATTTTACGGTGAGAAACGAGTTAATGCGTGATTATGACGTTTTTTAATGTTCTGCGTTTAAATTGCGTGAAAAAGTTGAGCATATGCGTGATTTTTATATAAAAGTTTGAGTTATGCGTGTTTTTTTGTTGATGCGTAATTAGATTATGTTCATCTTAGTGGTATTTTATTAAGTTGCGTGAAAACGATGAACGTATGCGTTATTTTGTGTGTAAAGTTTGAGGTATGCGTGTTTTTTTGTTGATGCGTAATTAGATTATGTTCAGCTTAGTGGGTTTTTTATTAAGTTGCGTGAAAACGATGAACTTATGCGTTATTTTGTGTGTAAAGGTTGAGGTATGCGTGTATTTTGTTGATGCGTATTTAATGTTGTCTATGCGTCTTTTATTTAAAGGTAAAAGGACGTTAATACCCCTGTTAAAGACTCCGTGTCATTTTTCTTTATTAATTAAGCGTCTAAAATAACGCTGAAGATGGGAAACAATTTAGCGCCGTCAGATAAAAAAAAACGCGGAGATGAGCGGATGATATCCCTTCGCACGTAAATCATCATTTGCATAATAACTTTCCCATATATATATATATATATATATATATATATATATATATATAAGAGTCGAGTTATCCTACATCCAGCAAAAACGCTACATCCATTGCGGATTGATCTGGGGCGTCCATCAAGATCATCCAACAGCCAAGATCTATGGTGTTTCCGCCTATGGCGTTTTCGGTGGGGGAAAAAACACCATAGGCGGAAACACCATAGATCATGGCTGTTAGATGATCTTGATGGACGCCCCAGATCAATCCGCAATGGATGTAGCGTTTTTGCTGGATGTATTTTACCCTAAACCTATATATATATATATATATATATATATATATATATATATATATATGGTTAGGTTTAAATGAGAACCAATTGGTTTTGAGAACTTTTGAGAACCATTTTGGGTCACTAATTTTCAGGGGGAGGGGGGCACTCAAATTCATGGGGGGGGGGGGGGGGACTTTTGAGAACCATTTTGGGCCACTAATTTTTTAGAACCATTCTGGGCCACTGATATATATATATATATATATATATATATATATATATATATATATATATATGCCCTGAGACCCCTGGTCCTAATTTATATATATAACAATTTGAATTGAAGCCTCCTTCTCACAATTTACTGTACTACGTTTCTACCAATAAGAGGGTGACATCAACATTTTTCAACCAATCAATTGATGCCAGGAGAGAGAGAAATTACAAACTTTGTTAACCACACACCTCTTCTTTGTTTGATCCATCTCAAAATCACTAGAGTGAACTGAAAATTGAAATTGAAGTCATAATCATGTTCGGAATCAAATACCGATTGGAACAAGATCCAATTTGATGTGGTTCGTTGAATGTTTAAAAGTTTGAACGATGAAGAACACGGTGCGACCGAAGAAGATGACCTTAGATTTACGATTTAATTTATGGCTGAGTTGCAGTAGAAACAACAACAATAATGGTAACTTTTGAGTAAGTTACTTTCATCCATTCCCTGCTTTCCCAAGTTCACTTTACCGGATCAAGCAATCAATACCAGTGGCGGTGGAGGACAACAGTTTCTTCGGCGACAGTAGCATCGATCTACACAAAGGGCAATTTATCTGCCCCACGTCCATCCACCCATCCAAACACTCCCGGTGGAACACATGCTTACAACTAACAAGCTCCCTGACCAGACTACAACCGTCGACACCATCCAGGTAAACGGTGCACACGGGGCGGTCGGCTCCGCCGTGATGGCGGGCGAAATCGGAGTAGGGTAGGATTGGGAGCTTGGTTTTGATGGAGGCGGTGATGACGTGGAGGGAGGGGGATGGGTTGTCTAAGATGAGGATGTAGTTGGCGGCGATGGAGGAGGTGTGATCGTCGGGATCTGGTGGTGATTTGAGGAGGTGGAGATGAGAGAGGGCGGCGAGTAGGAGTGAGACGATTGTGGTTGTAGGGTGTAGCCACCACCGTTTACTGCGGTGATGATGACTTGGAATGCGGCAACTATGGTGGATGCATTACATACGGTAATCTGTCGTGATTTCTATGGGTTGAGGGGTGGTCAACTGCCCTGCCGTTCTTGAATTTCCTATTTGCCTTCATTTTCTTTTTTTGCAATTCCTTCGATATTTATTTAATGGAAAGTCTATATCCCTATTTTGCATCATATTTTTTTTCATCCATATTACAAAACCCAGTCATCTATTTTGCATTCATATTTTTGTATATCCCTATTTTCCGACTAGCAATTAATTAAACTAATTAATTTATTAGTTTTAACCATAAATGCAATTTGTCATTATGACTCAAGCGATGTTAGACTGCTTTACGTTCAAATTCCAGAAGAGAGAAAACACGCTAGCTTGAAGAGGATTTGGTGGAACATATCAATTCAGTCCGAGACTATAATCCGAGACACGGAGACGAGTAGAAACTTATTTTCCCTGTAATTTTTATTTTTAGTAATTTTTTATTTTATTGTCATTCTACTGTTTTTATGTTAAGTAATTTAATGTTATTTGTTTATTTCATATAAAATTTAGAATTTCTTAGAAACTAATATGAGAAAATTAATAATAAAAATTTAAAGTGTGGGGTTAAAAAGTGAAGCGTGGCCATTTAGACAGAAAAACAGAAAAAAGTATAGTAAGGTGATGTGACGCTAATATGACAGAATAAAAAAATATATCATTATTTATTTTATCACCGGATAAATTTTTAATCCGATATATCTAAAAGATAAAAGTACAGTCTAGCTTTTTTTAGTTGTATAAAGTTTTTATTGTTATTTTAACCGGACATATTTTTGGACGCCCTAATTTTATCCCAACTAAGAAAATAATCTATATATTCACCACTGCGGTCAATGGTGTTAATTTTTTTATCATTTAGGATATAATCATGGAAAAATGTTTTTTTGCATGATATTTGCCTTAGTTTAATGAAATTAAATGCGGCAAGTTGTAAGTGGTAATGATGACGAGGAAGTTGTTATATATGCCTTAGGACAATCGTATATATATGGTTATGATCCTTTTTAAATTTAGCAATCAAGCTTGCATTTTTCCCATTGAATTTTGACTATATCCGTCATTCTGATATTCAAATTCGATAGAGATGAAATTATCTATATATTAACATGTTTTTATTTTCCATGATAAAGTCCCCTATTCTATAACTTTCTTTTAACTTTTATTATCGTCGGACAAATATTAGCTATAATGCTACAAGATTTGCTTATGTGAATGATACTAACAAATATTAGCTATAATGCTACAAGATTTGCTTATGTGAATGATACTAATGAATTACAACATGTTTATATAAAGTTTGTATGAACTATAGTCACATATTTCATTACATGAAAAAACCAAAGAATACATTTAAAAAAGAAGCTACCCGTCGCAACGCGCGGGAGGTATGCATCTTGTTACTAACAATACAGAACCCACATTCGATTTAAAAGACCAGAACTTCTTAGTTTATAAAGCATTAACACACAACAACTCGTATACAATCCCAAAACATAGTAAAACGAGGATGGCACGCGAACTCACCGAAACTACAAATAATAATTGAAATCCTCTCGCACACAAAGATTTAGCAAGCACTCAAGGTATCCTCCTCAAGCAACTAACCCTGTACCTAGTCACATAGACAGAATACTTGTTCTAACCATCTATCACACTAGATAAGTTGCCCTCGATCCTCCAAACCAAGCAAATTAACACTTGGTACCAAAAATTGCCCATTCTGTCTAAACACTCAATACAGACGTATTATCTATTGGGGATATGGTCTCCCGCCATATCGTATCAGACCAGATAGTATTGCAATGTAAAATACAGTTTCAATGTGTTTTTCCCCGATTTGATCATATTCTTTACACGTGATACGATCGTATTCATATATGTCATCAGGTTTCAAACCCAGAAAGGTCGCGAAACAACCGTATGCCTCCAGCATGAATACGATAGTATGGCTACTGATGACAATTTGTATAATCTTGTCAAATACTCGTTTTCAGTTGGTTTTAACATGGTTTCCTTTACTTATCTCAAATTAATCTTATTATGTCCAATTCAAGTTATTGAACCCACCGAAAACCATTATCTACCAGCAAACAAGAAAACCCAATGCATGCATCAAAGGGTTGTACATTGACCAAGGAATGATCCACCACCACTACAGATTCTTGATCAACCTGTATGCATTCAGATTTGTGCCAAACCAGACAATCTACCATTATTACCTAAAATGGAAGTTTATGCAATACATGCATGTAGCCATGTATGATCCAAGCTCACCTTTGGCCTCAAGAACACCACAATCTACCTCTAGTACCTTAGATGATCCCATTATCAAGAATACCACTGAGTAATCATGACACTTTTAGCTTCAAGGATGCAAATTAGCACCATAATATGGAGAGGATGAGTTAGGTCACTTACCACAAGGATTCTTGCTTCAGTTTGCTCTTTATTTGGCCTCCAAGCTCTCAAATCATCCTTTGGTTGCTCCCAATTCAAGAGAGAAAGAGCTCCACTAAAGATTCTTGCACAAATGACCAATAAGTGGTCAAATTTGGCTTTTATTATCCATCGGCAATACGACCATATTCACTTAACCCAATACGACCGTATTGGAACACGTGGGTACCAACTTGAAGTGTAGGATCTTCATGACCCAATCCGATACGGGCATATTGCCTATTGTAGGCATGATACAGTTGTATTCTCTCTGACCTTTAGACAAATTTTGCAAGTCTTTCCGACTTGATTTTCCCGTACCGCAAACGTTTCGATCAGAAGTGTTTCAACTCATGCTAAGCCTCACATCATATTCTTTATTTCGTCAAAGCTAACTATATAATTGAGGCTTATTTCATTTCATTGTTCAATTCTTTGTATTTTCTACTTAAATTCGATGGTTAATCAATTAAAAATGTTGTCAGAGATATCATTATAAGATAGCAACTAGTTATTCAGTGAATCTTCTAACCCTTATGGCGGTGAAAATCTCGGCCAGTATTTTCCTAATAACGACCATTCCTTTCAAAAAGTTATTACGAAGGGGATTGTGGCAATAATGACGGCGTTAAAACCACAGTGAAAACAAAGGCGATGTGAAAAATCGAGATGGTGGGCTAACCTTGGTTGCGGAAACGGATCGCGGCTTTGAACTCGTTTTTGTAAAACAAATGAACACTAGAACATGATAGTATGTGAGATGTGATGATGATGAGAAAAGCTAGAACAAAGATATGTGATGAACAAGTGGAATAATAGATAAAATTAACCGAATGATTACAATACGTATCCCACTCATACTCGGGTCTCATGAACAAGTGTGTTCATGAGCCCTTCACAACTTTAAAGAACCATGACTAACTATCTATCACACATTCATGCCTTCCTACATAGGAGGCTCCTCTATTTATACTAACATATGTCCTATCAAGGGCAATAAAGTAATTAACTAATCTAGTGACAATAAATAATACAAAAATAAATATAACGTCACTAGTGCCGGTCTTCGGTTAGTCATGTATCTTGAGTCGTCATGGTCTTCAGTGTGTTGCAAGATGGTATAACCTTGCCTTAGTTTTTACCATAATGGCATTATGCTTCTTTTGTTGCTCAAGGACTCTTCAAAAGTTAATACTCACTTTGCTACAAAATGATGTGCACAAAGTCTCATCACATCCTTCCGTTAGAATTTTGCATCCAGTAGCAAACAGTAAGTGATAAACAAGTTCTTTTCCTGCTTGTTCTTATTCTGGTTCTTGTTCTTGTTGTTGTAATAAAACCCATTAAAGTAGCATATACATAAATAATCAGCCTTGCAATATCAACCAAATAACTTCTATAACCCAATCAATTGCAAACCCCATTGTTCTTCAACATATCAACCCAAACTTGTGCATAACCCCATAATCACTTTACCTCATAACACGTCTGCCATAGCGCCCCCCCCCCCCCCCGGGGCACTATGGGCTGGAATTTAGCAAGGGGCGTTGTCCTCATCGTGTTATGAAGTGAATTTGATCCCCTTCTCTCTCCTGCCCTCCTTCTTATGATTGGCTATCTTTTTTATAACCCCCCCCCCCTCAAGCCCCTCCACTACACTTAATAATCAAATATAATGGCTTGAGTCATCACACACTTAATCGAGTCGAGAAACGTTGGTGAATTACCCAAAATTGATACGTATGTCAAAACCGACAAAAAATGCATATTTTGACCCTATTTACAATTCTTTGAGATATGTGGCATATTTATATTCATTTTGAATGGATTTAATGTGATAAACATGATGGTATAATTAAATGGGTATTTTTTGAGAAAACGGAACTCGAAAAATGTGAAAATCGAAGAACCAAGTGCGAAGACGGGAAGCGATCGGAGGAGATCCATCCTGAGCGGCTCGCGGACCGCGAACCAGCCCAGGGAACCCCCTCCTCGCAGTCCACGACTACATCAAGTGAGCCAAAACTTTATAAAACGCATTTAAACCGTAGATCTCTCCATTTTGTGCATTCCTCACAAACCCTAGCCCGCTTTGACGGCTGATCTCGGCCAAGTATGATCTAGATCAACGTCTATGAAGTTTTTAAGCCTGTTTTGAGTAATTCCAAGCTTGGATACGTGTCGGTTTCGTTAGATTCGGTATTTATCTGCAAACTTTGCATCTACCTCCTTGATTTATTGCCTATAAACAATCAAGATCTAAATTTTATTGTGTTTTGGGACTAGATCTAAGTTATTCGTGTTTATAATTGTTAGATGTTGTGAATCCATGGTTAAAGTTTAGACTTTTATTGATTTTTATGAATTTTGATGATGAAACTTAATAGATTTTCATGAACCTAGTTTAAATATGTGTTTTGTGCATGATTCATCATAAAGTTAGGATCTTGGCTATAGATCTAGGGTTTTACCATGAGAAAGTTGGCATCTTGATGTTAGAATATAGAGTTTTGTTCATGAATAATGATAACTTGATGGAAAAATAAATATACATATTGGACATGCATGTTTAGATCTATGATATAGTGATAGTTTGATGATGATGGATGATAAACATAGTATAGTTATGCATGATTAGTCATAAACAAGTTCGTTTTGAATGATTGGTATGGAAAATATTTAAACTTAAGTGCGTAGTTTTGTTTAAAAATAGTTAAATTAGAGTTTAGGTTAAAAATAGTTAATTTTGTAAAAATAAATATATATTTGATTGATTTATGACTTGATAATTATTATATGATATGTCTAGTTCTAGATTAATGATTAAATTAATTGAGGTTGATGTTTGTGGCCTACGCAATTCCATGAAAATTAAATATATGTTGAGAAGTCGTAAAATAAACAGTTATATCTAAAATTGTTTGACGTTGCATGCTTAGTTTTAGAAATGACTTATCTCATGACAATAAACGTACGTTATCACTATGACTAAATCACCAACGAGTCGTCGAGTCGATTTGTGTCGTGAAATCCAATTATTTATTTATTTACTCATTTAAATTAGTTATTTATTTATTTCTCCACCTTATTTAGTCGTCGAGGCCGTCTTTGAGTCTAACCGTTTCGTTTCGTGGTGTCATTGTCTATTCGTATCTCCTTCACCGGGTGAGTATTCATAGCCCCACTTTCATTTTAATGTTTTGGGGTGCAACATGTATCCATATTCAGAACCCTAATTATTGATTATTCAAAACTATATGCGATCTCATGATGCTCTATGTGTAATATGCTAGTTGTGTGATACTTATTGATTCTATGTGTGGAAGTCTTGATTGGAAGTCTTGGTAGTCATTAATCTCATGTGTACCATTAACCAACGAGCCGTGGTAACAATGATAGATCTATTGGTTGACAACTCACCCATGAGGTCGGAAATGTAGTCTTATTTTCGACAGGTGATTGCTCCCTTACTGTCTACGTTTGGTGCACATCTCTTATACTTGTTAATCATGATAACACTTGACTCACTGAATCACAATGCTTTAATCTATATATGTAGTAAGCTAAACCTATGTTTACTCACCAACTATTCGTAGTTAACCCTTATTTTATACATGTTGCAGGTTTTGCTGATTGTTGATGTTTTAGCTTGTTAATGACACATTAGGAAGCATGCGGACATAGTGTGACCTAAACTTAACAAGATTAGTTATTGTTAAATTGATGTATTTCGTTTGAATTATCGTGTATAAACTATATTTGTTTAAAATGGGTTGATTAAGAATATCTCAACATTAATAGTGTTGTGTGCATCTGGACAATCGTCGCGTCCCGACATCTTCCGCCGTCGGTCGGGGTGTGACAGTTCTCAGCTGGGGGATCTTGCGATGGGTATTGCCATGTCTTTTGTTTTGAACAGCATCAGGATTAGAGACAATAGGAGCAACACCCATTGCTTGACCAACCAACTCTTCAACAATAGACACATTAACATCTCTGGAACCTGACTGAGAGGAGATATTTTCAAAAAAGTTGGATTTAATTTCCCTAAGCTTATTAGCAAATGAAACCAATGTCTTTGCATCAGATCTAATGGAATCAACACACTCATAAACTAGTTCGAGTATTTCATTTCTAGTAGTTGACTGCAAACTGTTATCAACACCATAACGGTTCTCAATACCCAATATCCTCTTCGGTAAAGCATCTTTTCGCTAACGTGTAGAAATGTAAGCATCTAGTATCTTGACAACTTGATTAACCCGGTAAACGTGCAAAATATGAAGACAAATTAAACCAATACGAGTGAAGCCCATGCAGGAGAATGAGGATTAGTTATCACGTTTATCAAAGGTAACCTATATAAAGAAAGGGGAACGGACAATTTAATAAAATGTGAGTATTAAGAATTATAGTAAAAATATGAATTATCCATGATCAAGGAGTGAAACTTTTACAAATGTACAAAAAAAATACAGATGCTTATGATAATGTGTTTACATACATAAAAAAAGATTTACATATGTAAAAGCTCAAAATAGAATAAAAAATAGACAGTTAAGAAAAAAATACATATGTAAAAATATACTTACCGTGAAACTTTTTTAACATCATTTCTCTTGTCGAGATGGGAAACGGAGTAGACAAAAAACATCTCCCTCAGATTCAGTATTGGATATATAACAGGCATATTTACCTCTGCAAATCTCTTTCTGAACATCAATAAATATGAACTGAGTGTAGATGTCAAAAGCTTGTCTTTCAATGAGCAAACCAGTTTCTATACCTTTGGCTTTCAACTACAGTTTCAAAGCACAACATAAACTGGACTAGCGTATTAGCACTATTAGAGTTCACCTTGAAGGAAGCATTTAAACTTTCACAACGAGAAGTGGTCTTCAACAAGCATCACATTGGAATTTCTCTAAAATACGCAGGTACCCAACGATCACGAATAGCATACATTTCATACAACCAGATGTTATCTTTAGGATAATACTTTTCTATAAGTTCATGCCACATGGTTTCAAAGTAGATGGCTTCATATAGACACTCCATACCAAACGATGTATGGAAGATCTCAAGGTAGAATTCTGGAGCAAATCAGAAGAAATCTATGGAGAAGAAAATGTTAGAAAGAATATGGTTAAATAAAAGGTTAAAAAAATTATGATGAAAATTTAATTACAACAAACCGTAGCGGGCAGCTTTCTCATAATATGCCACATGTAATATCTATGAAGAGATTGGCTCTAAACCTGGGAAATTGTCGGCTTCATCGCAGGATCTTGATCTGTTAAAACTAAAGTGGGTTGTTTACCATGAGATTGAAGAAAATGTTCCAAGAGCCATTTATAAGAATCGGCTGTTTCACTAAAAGTCAACCCAGCACCAAAGCAAACACATAGTGACATAGCTTAAGATTGTTAACAGCCATGAAAGGGACGGAAATCACATTATATCTGAATAAACAGAACAAAAAAATGATTGATAGACAAAAGTGAATATGATACATATATAAAAAACCAAATTATTACAATGAGTTTTGATTATGTATATTATATGTACAGATATAAAAATAAATTCAGAATATGATACATATGTAAAAAATTGGGAATTACATATGTATTAAGAGAGATGCTACTTTGATATGTGGAATCAAAAGCAACATCATCTCTAAAATTTTAATAATTTAACTTCGATATCTCATCAGCCCAAAAACAAAATTTAAACTTACCAGCAGCAACATATTAATCAAATTATTCTAGTGAGTTTTGATTCTGTATATTATATGTACATATCTAAAAATAATTACAGAACGTGATACATATGTAAAATATTGGGGAAATACATATTTTTTTAAGAAAAGAATTAGTATAAAACTAACCTGTTATCTGATATGTGGCATCAAAAGCAACAACATCTCCAAAATTTTGATAAGTTAACTTAGATATCTCATCAGCCCAAAACATACACTTCAACTTACCAGCAGTAACAAAGTAATCAAAGTAAAATTCAGGTATGTTCTTAGAACGTTCGGATAAATGATCAATAAAAATCTGGAAATCTCGATCACCAATAAACATTCTAACAGACTGGCTGAAATTCTTAAAATCATTAGGAGTTCCATTAACATTATGGTGACCGCCCATCATTGACACCATAAATCTATGAGCTTTGACATGGCCAATTCTCTTAAGACTCATATTGTGAATAAATTGTTTGGTGGAAAATGTGAGCTTACTAGACTACCTTGGATAAATCTTTGTTAAAATTATCAACTAGGCAGTGATTGAGATACTTGTGAAAATTTATTATCTTGAAACGACCAGTTTGTCTGCATACTGAAACAGAAATTTGGGCTTCACAATCACATTGGGTATACGTGCTTTGCCTAATCAAATCTTCATGAGAAAAATCAAATTTATGCTTATATTGGGGTTTGTCGGCTTTGTTGTATGGCAAATATCTGTTAGGCTAAGTGTAGTGGATAAGGCCCGAAAATGGGCGTTATCCGTCATGTGAACGATGACTGGACAATGGGCTTTATGGGGCTTTATGGTGTAGTGGATAAAGCCCCCATAAAGCCCCCATTCCCCCCCCCCCCCCCTTTCCGGCGTCATCTCCCTCACGCCCCTCTCATTTTTTTGGCTCATAACGCCCCATAACGCCCCTGCGTAGTGGGGCGGGGCGTTATCAGGGGCGTTATGGGCTCTTTTTTTGTCCCATAACGCCCCATTACGGGTAGCCTTAGTAACAACCCCTTTCCATTTCTTTTATTGGCCCACATGAACAGAGAAACCTACATTTTTGGCATACCGGCCATAAAACAACATAACTTGGTCCCAACTAGAGAATACAGTTCCAATAACTGGTTTAATTTCAACAGGAACATTAGGGATCCAAATCTTTGATCTGCTTGGAGATATAAACACTGAAAAAGCTTATGTTTGTTCAAGATGAACAGATTGTGAGGAACCTTCAACGTTGACAGTAACATTAGCATTGGGGTGAGAATTCTGGACAAATTCATCTACATCTGAAGAAAAATAAATTAAAGAAAATCAAAAATAACATAAGAAAAAATCGAGATATATCCGTGAAATCATCAGAAAAAATCAGTTATCAGAGTAAAAAAAAGGGTGACATGAAAAATACCTTGAACAAAATCAGGGTTATCAAAGGGAACATTAAATGTGAAATCATCGGATATATATTCGCAATCAAAGTTTTCAGGAACCTGAAGAATAGGGGATGACATTAAAGATGAATCAAACATTACTCTGTTTGCAGTAACTACTAGGGAATCACTTGAAAGCGAAGGCATTGATGGGGAAGCCATTAAAGAGGAAGCGAACATTAATGGAAGTTGGAGCTTCCCCGTTAAAGATGAAGAAAATATGAAATAGGGTTTCTCTACAAAAAGAAGGTTTCTTTACCGAGGAATTCAACAAGGATTTGATGGAAGCTTACTTTTGAGCAGGGAAGGTACATGAGGGGAAAAGTCCACCAATGGTGTAGAAATGTACGTGTGGGGAAAAGTCCACAATGCCCTTTTACATAAACAAGAAACTACATACGTGGATAATAGCCTCACAACCCTTAGATGAGTTTGTGGGGTTTTCATAGCTCATGAGGGTTTGCACCACATACTTATCCTATATGGGTGTGGAACTATTAATAACCCTTGTTTGGAGTAATAACCAAATAACCCATTTAAACCATCAAAATTATGACAAGTGTCTCTTTTCCTCCTTTTTCAGAAATGGTATTTTAGTTATTTAACTCAACCAATAAAGTACCCCCTCTATTTTATTAAAAAAATACCGTTGAACTCGTCGGATTTTTATCTTTAATTCAGATGTGGTTCCGACATTTTTTGACACTTTTTTCCAAATGTCCGTACCGACATGTATGTTACAAAAAGTAGCACTGATACATTTTTTGGGTAGCACCGGTGTCTTTTTCTGTAGCATTGATGTTAATAAGGACGTTTGACAAAAAAACCTTCGAAAAAAGTCGGGACCACATCCAAACTTAAAGATAAAAAAGCGACGAGTCTAATGCTATAATTTTTATAAAAAAACGATTTCGGATAAAAAAGTTATAAGCGTTTAAAAAATGAGACGGGTACTTTTTTCTTTTGGGTATAATACCCTTATACCCTTTCTGTTAAAAAAAAGAAAAAAAAAGGAGTGTCACATGTCACTAATCCATAGCACCTGTTTTTTCATCAAGCCACTAAGATGTGGTTATTTGGTTAATCCTCTAAGGAAGGGTTAATAATTGTTCTCTTCCCTATCCTATATATATACACATTTATATGAAAATAGTACTTTGAAATTCACATTAATACTTCATATTTCATAGAATTCATTCTTAATATATTATAGCAAGTACTTAGAAATCCAAAATAAAGTAGTCCAAATACTTCAAATATCAAATTGTCAAGATTAATCATCATCTTTACCACATTGTTCCAAGATTTCAACATCATCCGACTCATATTCAATCTCCTCATCTACTTCCTCCACGTCTACTTTCTCATCCTCTTCCTTCTCATCTACTTCAATCTCCTCATCTACTTTCTCCTCCATTTCAATCTCCTCATCTACTTTCTCCTCCACCTCAATCTCCTCATCTACTCCATCCTCCACTTCCACGACATCTACTTCATCCTCATTTACTTCCTTCTCCTCCGACTCTTCATCAACTAGTTGTAGACTACTAGTACTCTTTTTAGCTTTTATTTTAGCTTTTGCTTTTGCTTTAGCACTTGTTTCAGCACCTTGGGTTCTAGCATCACTTGTCCTCGTTTTTTTCCTAGCACTTGTTTGATTCTTTAACAATTTTTTCAGTACCCGCCAGCTTCACTAACCCTCTTCCAACTTAGCCCCGGTACAACTTCTTTATCTTCCTCATCAACTAAATTTATCCACTCTTTAGCCCCAAATCCAATACCATCTTCCGCTACAAGCACTTCACGATTTCTCAACTTTCTTATATCGTTTATCTCCATCAAATTTGTATAACAATGAACAAAAACAAGATCATTCAATTTGCTCGGCAATATTCTTTTTTTTTTTTTTGTATGTACCTAACAAGTTCAAAATAAACAATAAAGTAAATAATAACCTTATGTAATTATAGCACATATTTGTTAAATTGATTGACATTTAAAGTCACTAACCCCTTCAAATGTACTCTAGTTTCTTTCGAACCCCGACGAACTAGTAGTTAAAGAAAGAATTCTCATAGCAATCTTTTTCAAATGCGGAGTCGAGTTACCATACGTTTCCCACCATTTTGCTACAATCTTAACACAAACATATAATATTCAAATGGCAATATGAAGTGCTAAAACAATAATATTGTTACTTACTAAAATTAGGATTACCCGGGTCGAAATTTTCGTTGTTGACCTCACATGCTTTGAGTGCGATTGGATGGTCAAACTTTCCTTACTTACGCTTGTAAATTGGCAACTCAACCGACAAGATTGTATTTTGCATCCTGTAGGGAATAAGACACCAATAACATCCACCACCGCATCATTTGCTTCCACATCATCTCGAACTTCCTCATAATTATAAAAATAATACCGGTTTAAAATATAGGTCGCCATATGTAGGCACGTATCAAGCCTTTTGGATGATTTTTTTTAAATAATATAAATTATAGGCTGATACGCATTTTTATTTTCATTACAATTTCATTTCTTGCCCTTTTAAGCTCACCATAGATTAAACCCATTGCCGGCTTCCAATCGGCATCGACCATTCGAATGACTTTGACTAATGGTGTAAAAACTCTCAAACATATTGTCACACCCACTCCAAAATGAGGGGAATACAACCGTTGCATAAGCCTTTCTCCTTTGATTGGTTTGAGAAAACTTACATTTTTTTCCCATTCTCCACTTGTAAACATTTTCCTAAGTTGAGACCTTTTTTCCCTCAAACTTTGTAAAGTAAGAAATGCGGACGCAAATTTTGTAGCTCCAGGTCTCACATGTTCCTTTTCTTTGCATATGTTCTCATCATAGCCAAAGTTTTGTGGTGAGAATAAATAAACACCGTTAGCTTTTTTGCTTCATCAATATGTTTCATGTATCTTTTTAATCCACCAATAGGTATAAAAATATACAAAATTATTAATATACGTATATAACTATATAAGTACACAATTGACCCAAAAAAAACAATATAAAATAATAAAATATTACCTTAAAGCATTAGATGAATAATATGTGTCACACACGATGTCCAAAATATTTGTGGTATTTTCTCCTTCAACAATTTAGCAGCACCCAAATTAGATGCATTATCGGTCACAACTTGAACTACATATTCTGGACCAACTTCTTGAATGCATGAATCAACATATTGAAATATGTTTTCACTTGTGTGCACCTCATCAGAACATTCTTTGGACGACAAAAAAATAGTACCCAACTTCGAATTGACACATAAATTAATGATGCTTCTTCTTTGTCTATCCGACCAAACATCGGTCATAATAGAGCATCCTATATATCTCCACTCTTCTTATACTTTTTAATCTCAAATTTAGTCTTTTCAACTCATTTTTTTTAAAAGGTCCACCCACTCAACTTATATCTTGTAGGAGATACAACATTACATCCAAATTGACCATTCGCTTCTACTGCTTATTTAAAGCTAGCCTTTTCAAGGGTATGAAAGGGAATCCCACATTGATACATCCAATCACAAAGGTATTTTTTTACTCGATTCAATTTTTCTTTTAGAACAATATTGCTAAGATTGCTTTATTTTGTATTTCCTTTGGGGTCATGGGAACTACCACTTGAAAATCTATGCATTGGACCAAAAGATTTAGGTTCCTTCAAATCCCTAAAACATTCATCGAGTTCGAATATTTCCTTACCAATAACCACCCTGTTGGGAATCGTCGGCTCGTTTAGGAAAAAATTTAATTCTTGTTGAATAAATATAAACTCATATTTTATATTTTATTTGTTTATCAGAAAACGATTATGATAAATAATCAATTGCAGAAGCGTTAAAGTTTAAAACTTTTCATAAACGAGTTAGGTATTCCACACCAGTGATCTAGTTACAAATAATTCAGATAAATATAAAACACAATCATAGGGTGTTTAAAGATCGACCTTGACGATACCGAGATTAGACACTCTGAATGAGAAAAACGGATCCGCTAGAAATCCTTAATCACTTGTTCAGTTTTTGAACAACTGGAACCTGTATCCCGACATGATAACCGAGAATTCCTGGATATTGAGATCACGGGACAACGCAAACTGGTCCACACCCGAGGCAATACGGAGCGGTGGGCGGAGATCGGCAGTGCCAGGCGGTGGCCGAAGCACATGGTGACGGCGGTGGCGAGCAGCCGGCACACGGCAGCGGTGGAGTCAGCGGTGGTGGCCGGCGGACGCAGGAGGGAGAGAGGCGGGAGGTTTAAGTTTAAACTTTTAGGATTTATCTGGTGTATTAGGGTTTAGGATTTACCCTGTATTTATAGGAATACAAGTTACAATCTAGTCCTCAAAAATACTGTCTTTTTCCCAAATATATTATCCTGATATTAACTGTTAAATATAGTTAATATACATTAAATTTTATATGTACGAAACATACCCAATATATATATATAGGGGAAAATTAGTGTACACATGGGCGGATCTATTTGATCTCTAGCGGGGGGCGAGGCACCCGCTCAGATTCGTGCGAGTAGTAAAAAAATAAGTTTTTTTTTACCATGCCCCTTTAGAAATACTTGAGAGGCGCCTATGGAAAGAGAGAGAGGAAGAACTAAAGAAGAAAATCAAAGGTGTTAGTAATAATTTTAAGCTTGAAAAATACACCTTTAATGGAGGTTACTGGTTTTTTGGGTTTTGAGTTGG
Source organism: Deinandra increscens subsp. villosa (assembly GCA_039602395.1). Taxonomy (NCBI): domain Eukaryota; kingdom Viridiplantae; phylum Streptophyta; class Magnoliopsida; order Asterales; family Asteraceae; genus Deinandra; species Deinandra increscens. The sequence goes on along the minus strand of JBCNJP010000009.1, from coordinate 66,077,399 downwards.
AGTGGTTTTTGGGTTTTGAGTTGGAGAAGAAGATGAAATTAATATGACAATGATGACAAAGAGAGAAAATGAATTTGGTCTTCGAAAAAGGGATATGTGGGCCACAATTTTTAATATGTTACAAATAACACCTTTGATTTTCAACAAACTAACAAAATAAACTTCTAACTTTGATTTTAATTTTTATCAACCTTAAACTTAACTTCGTACCAATCAATTTTAAAAGATAATTATTTGTTTGGCTATTGCAATAGACTGATGATTTTTAATTGTATTTATGTTTTTTTACACATTTTTGAGTTTAGTTAAAAACATGTTATCAAATTTATCATAGTATAAAGTAAATAACTATGAACACATTTACAATATTGTTAAATAAACAAGTTTCCCCAACCTATTTAAATTCACCTTGTTTTAGTCAACCATTTTGACCCGACTTAATTGCAACCGATTTGATTTGAACCGGCTTATTTTTGCCCTCGCTCACAAAAAATTCTGGATCCGCCACTGATTGTACAAATGGACAAAATCCTGCGAAGCGTGCGAAGGGATCCTAGCCACCGATTGAGAACAAAATAACGATCTACAGGATGGGGCACATACAAGCCAGAAAAAAAAGACGTGCGGTTCATTAAACTTAATAAAAAAGAGTATCATTGTCTTTCCGTAAAAATAATAACGCACAAAATCACTCATGCATATTGACACAAAAATATAAACATCACGCATAGATGTAAAAATCACACAACTGTTTAAAATCTGTCCACATTAAATGCTATTTATTTAAAATCACGCAACTAATTAGTATTTACGTATATTTATTTAAAAAATCACGCAAAACTATATTCTCTTAAAAAAAATATCTGGAAAAGAGATGTAAAATCACGCAACTGTTTAAAATCTGTCCACATTAAATGTTCTTTATTTAAAATCACGCAACTAATTAATATTTACGTATATTTATTTAAAAAATCACGCAAAACTATATTCTCTTAAAAAATATCTAGAAAAGAATAAAGCAAACTTATAAAAAAATCACTCACCTACAACTGCATTATATAAAAACTAATTCACTTATGTTAACAAAAATCACTTGTTCATCTACAAAAAAAAAATACGCAAAAACCTGAAACTTTACTACCTAAAATGGCGCTTTAAAAACTATATGTTTTAGCTTAAGAAAAGCTTTGTAAAAAATCACGCAACATACTGTTTTAACAAATCACGCAAACCTAATAAAATGGAAAAACCAAAGAAAAACCAAACTATAAAACATCAAACAACACACACAGATCACACGCATACAAAAACACAATAAAACTTTACTACCTAAAATGACAATTCAAAAAGTACCTGTTTTAGCTTAAGAAAAACTTTGTAAAAAATCACGCAACATACTGTCTAATAAATCACGCAAACATAATAAAACGAAAAACCTAAACTGTAAAACATCAAACAAACACACAGATCACACACATAAAGGAACAAATTAATTGTATTCCTTCTATTAATATATAATTTTTATAGAAAAAAAAACTATCTGGTGGGATCTTCACTAATGGATAGGGAAAGGTGAGATAATCAAAAGCTTCACAAAAAAAAAACCCAAAAACAAATGGGTGCTGCCTAGAACTTCGTGAACTCTTCCATAGCCATCACCTTCTCCTTCCCCTTCTTAATGGTGTTGTCCACAACACCACTAAGGAGCGTATGAATCTCCTCATTTAACTCCAGCTGCTGAGTGATGTACTCAATAACAACTTCTGTCATGGCGGATGGGGGAAGGTCAATAAGCTCCTTCAGCATTCCAATATGCGTTTGGATGTTGTTCACAGTAAGCCGAGTCATCATGCCGAAAGAATTCCGCATGATCTGATCATCCTTCCCTTCCCTTGCATGCGTTTCCTTAACCATAGTGATGACTGCATTGTTAGAAGAAGAAGACGGCATTTTGCTTCAATCTACAAAATTGATGTTTGAGTTTTGGGTGTAAAATGTATGGTCACACCCACAAAAATATATATACTACTAAAAACTGGAGGGAAAATGAAAAGTCATGAATAAATAAAACAAAAAAAAAACCCTACAAAAAATACGCAAACAGACGCATAGGAAAAAACATAAAATCAATATTTTGGTTAAAAGTAAAAAATGATATTCGAGCACTTATTACGCTTCGTCTGCCCCTCCAAACTGTCCCACTATGACAATAATAAATTAGCGGTAGGTGCCACACATTAATAGTTTCAGGGCATCACCATCCCCTATAAAACCTAGACACTCGATTACATTTTACAAATCACGCAACGCCGCCTTCTTCCAAAAAACCAGACTTCAAATCACGTCACAAATCAAAATGCCGTCATCTTCCTCCAACGTCACATAAGCAGACTGATGTGCGAATTTGGATATATAAAAATCGGGTCAAGTTTTAAATGGTAATTACCAAGTGACCAAACTACACACCAGGGCAGTGAACCCGTCGTATGCAGTATAGTATTGGTAAGAACCGGATATCAATCCGTGGACGCGATGACAGTCTCCCGATACATAATCGTCCCGAAAAAGTCTGCAATGAGATCATAACCGGAGAATTGACCCTTTTATTTTATTCTAGGCTAGATACTCACGCGCTAAATGCGATTACCAGTATTTCGGTCCGACTAAACCCAACCGCCAATAACTGAAGCCTCTGAACATGCTTTATTCATTATTTATCAATTATGGGTCCCACACAATCAGTTTCGCAACTCGACCTAATCCCATCTCAATGCATGAATCAGCACGGGTCAAACCAGTCTAGGGTTTTTCCCACCACAATTGAATAAAATATTTATGATTCAGAGATTATGGAGAGTGAAATAGATGGAATGATGGCTGAGCTTGAATTGAATTTATTTATTTAATCCTAAAACTAGGGCGAGTCTCCACCCGACTTTACATCTCCTGAGTCCCTATCCCGAGAGGTAGTAAGCAGGCTTTGACCCTCGCACACAAAACCACATCACCCCAATAGATCATCTCCGGAGTCATTATCCCTAGAGGTAGAACGTAGCATCAGCGAATTTTGCGCACTTTATTCGATTTTTTTTATTATTATTATTATTATTATTATTATTATTATTATTATTATTATTATTATTATTATTATTATTATTATTATTAATTTTTTTTGCATGTATATATTCAAAACAAGCTCAATGTGGATGGATGGATGGGGCGCCACTATTTCTCGGATTTATTTTCATAAAAAGATCATAGTGTGCCGGGTAATCTCCAAATCATAAACATTTTAAACAAAAGAGCTACCTATCAGCCTATTCAACAGTTTTCGGCTTTGCTACTACGCTAAAGGCGGGAACCCACAATATTTTATTCATTTATTTATGCTTAATTAAGTAGGGAAATCATGATTTATTTATGCTGGGCCTACCAGTACATCATAAAATAGGCACGCTTTCAACTTTATTTAATATTTATTTACTAATTAAAAAGTCAAATATCCAGTTTTCCCTATCATTTCCCATTTAATGCAGACAAAATCAGGGACTATGTAAAAACACAATAAGGGGGAAATGATCGGAAAATTTCAAAAATTTTAGTTCAATTTACCCTCCTCCCCACACTTAGTTCGTACATTGCCCTCAATGTACGGTAAATCCAAATCAAGCACAAAAAATAGGTAAATAGAACTGAAATACTCCCCTATCACTGTCGTGTACCAGAGTCCGGATGCTGAAAAATGAATCGAACCAGCTCTTGACTGAACAGGTGCCAGAGCTGTCCCGGCAAGACAAATGGTGAATCATGGTAGCTGGCGGTCCCGCGATGAATCATCTGGAATGGAGATTGAGTACCAGACGATTCTCAATGTATGTATCGAAAAACCGTTAATTGTCATTTATGAAGTGACGGTCCCGTATCATCCAAACCTGAATAAATTCATGAAAACACACTTTGCGAACCGTGGGAATGGAGATTGAGTACCCGACGGTTCACAAACTGTGAGTTACCTACAACCCCGCGAAGCATAGCCAGAAATGATAAGTCAACGCAATGTCTAATCGTGACATGCTTCCAAAAGAACCTGCAAAACTTGAAACAAACGCATAAAGCGGATAAAAGAAAAATAAACATGCAACTAAAGTAAACAAACTACGTAACAGCTAAATAAGCTACTAAAAAGAAATATAACATGAAACAAGCAAAACAAAAGTAACCAAGTACTCGGGTTGCCTCCCGGAAGCGCTGAATTTATTAACGAGTCGTCAGCCGGACTCGAACCCGCGGTTAAGTCAACCGGGTTCATGGATGTGACCTCCTTCGCTACCGAATATGCTCGTATCCGACCCGTGCACGCACCACTCCTCAAACAAGGGTTGAAATCCCTTGTCTCTATCACGCAAATACATGGCGTACATGTCGACTAACCATGTCCTATCACTCTTTGAAGCCTTTTTCTTTAAATCGGGTGGTTTTTTCTTCTTTTTAGCACTCGCTTCATCCCCACACTTCTTCTTTTGCTGGCCCTGCAATGATTTAGTCGACTTGATAATAACTGAAGGTGGGTCGGGTGGGTGATCTTTAATTCCAATATAATGAACGACGGCCTGGTGATGTTTTTCCTGCTGCTCTTCCCTAAGCTGATCCCTAAGTCTCTCTGGATATGGAATATGAGGGATGTAGGGTCGGGGAACATATTTCTCCACTACTGGTTCCTCGGGTCGTGCTGTACTTGCTGGGCTTAGCCTCGGTTGCACCTGCCCAGGACCTCTACCTCAATCTCCTCGTCATCATCACTCTCCTCATCAACTGGCTGAGCACTGAACGTCGATTCTGGATCTGGAGTGGTGTTGTCATTCAGGTAAAAGATTGCATTCACGTATTGCTTAGGATATGACTGTGTGTGCCCTGGCAATCCTCCTGGTTTTCTTTCAGAAAACGATTTGGAAAGTTGACCCATGGTCCTCTCCATAAAAGATTGCATTCACGTATTGCTTAGGAATGCTAATCAATTTTTTTTCTTTTCTTATTTCCTTCATAACTTTCACATCCGAGCTCCGATTCAACTCTCGTTTTTTCCATAATTCTTCTAAAATCACCGCGTACCATCCAACCACCTAAAATTCAACAAATAAACCCATCAATAAATATCACATGTTAATAATCTCAATTTAAAATCCAATTCAAATGTGAAAATTATATATTTCTCAAGTATTAATCAAAAACACAATAAAAAATCAATAATTCAAATATTAAACAATTAAGTACCAATTTGATAATTACCATTAAGAAAACTAATTTAAATGCGGTATTTAGTTATTTCTTTTATGCACTAGATGCTGCGCATCACAGACCTAGCCCTACAAGAGAAGTTAACCAGGCAGATAATGCTTGAGTTCAACAAAGAAAAATTTCTTATCGATGTTTTGAAACAGAATTTCGAGTCTCAAGGAAATGACGCTAGCACGAGATGAGGTAACGGAGAAGCTGGTGAGCTTGCCCAAGAGTTCGAATCGAGACCTAGTCCGTTTGTTTATGGTAGAACAGGATAAAACGGATATTGAACAAAAGTAAACGATAGCCAAAATACTTAAGGTTCTCAATGCATCTGAACAATTGAAAATGAATTTCCTAAAAGCTTATGAGTAGAAAAAAATCATATGTTGTAATGTGTGGCATGCGTTATAATAATATTATTTTCAATTCCTATCATTTAATTTCTCATTTTCAATACTCCTGAATAATTACGAAAGAAATAATATAATTAGGCATGTGTAAAAAAGTATCATCTATAAATCACATAAGAATTAATATAAAATTACGTATTCGGTACGAAAAGAATAACCCCCAAACTCAACCTAACAAAAATAAATAGGCAAAAAACAAAAATATAAAAAAAATTAAAAAAAAGCAAAATCATGAAAAAAGCTTTTAAAAAAGAAGGCAACAACCCTTACTTTTAAAAAAATGGTTCTATTATAAAAAATAAAAATGACACAAAGAAAACGTGAAATAAAAAAATCACGCATGTAAAATAATCACGCAATCAGAAAAAAATAATGCTACATCTTTATTATCATAATAACGCAAAAAGAATGCGTGAATAACAAAACGCTCCAAAAAAATCACGTTGTAAAACACGGGGTCTGTGTGTAAAAGACACAAATGCCCCTCCGCTTTAAATAAAAAACTCCACGTGACGTTCTCTCCCCCTTTTGCACGCTTCGCACGGAAAAATGCCTTTATACAAGATCTTTCCCCTATATATATATATATATATATATATATATATATATATATATATATATATATATATGGCATGGATAATTTGGAAACCCACTTGAGCCTTGAAAACCTTGAAAACCTTGTTAGAGCCATTGATCAAAAAAGATACAAAAGGGTAACATTGTAATCTTACACACGTTTCTCTCTCCTACTTTTTCAACTTTCAAGGCACCAATGATTGCTACCTCTCTCCTACTTTTTAAATTTCTCTCTCTTATTTTTTAATAATAGACCTGAACGTTTTACATATGTAAAAATTGTATTATTGAATACAAGACCTGAACGTTTTACATATGTAAAAATCATCTGAAAAAATGAAAACAAATAAATAACAAATTTATTTTATTTATTTATAAGAAACTATTACAATCATCATTAAATATAACAGTATGTTTCATACAAAATGATTAAAAACTATATAACAAGTTAAAAAGTATATATAAAAGCTAATTATACTTGGGTTCTTGATAATCCTCTTCATCTTTGACACAATCTCACAACCTACGAAGGAAATAAGTCCATCAGTTTATATACAAAATATAACACGTTAAATAAGTATGTAAATTATAATATATAACGAGATAATGGGATATAACAAACACACGTTTACATATGTAAATTATAATCTTTGACACAAACACACGTTTACATATGTAACTTATAATATATAACGAGATAATGGGATATAACATGTTACCTAAGTAAATTTACATATGTAAAATTAGTTATTACATATTGATGAACCATAGAATCCCACCGCATGCAGATAAGACTCCATGATTCAACATGATTAAAGCAATAATGAAGATCGAATGCATAAAACAAGTAGGATCAAATAGAGATTTCATTGATTGGATGTGAGATTACACGTGAGAGAGAGAGTTACAAGTGATCTAGAGGAAACACATAGTTAAAGGTGTAAAATCTGGGATCCCCCATTATGAGCCTATAAATGCCTATTTATAGTCTCTTAGCTGTAACTGCCTTTTGACACTTGCGCTTGCGTTCTCAGAATTGTAACACTTGCACTTTCATATGGGCTTCGCTCATCAGCATCTGCTGATCCTTCATGTGCACTTCCGAGTCCAAGTGCATCTGATATTGACCCATCCTCATCAAGTCCCCCTAGTCCATTAATTATTTGCACAATGATGATGGACTAGAAATAAAGGATGTGTCACATTTCCGGCTGCCATGAAGGTTTGTTAGCCAACCTTTTAGATCCACATGCGTTTTTGATTTTGTTGCCTCATTAAAAACCTTGTCCGGAAAAACCCCGTGGAAAAAAAAACCAGGACCAAGGGAAAAAGAGTGCAACACGCATCGTGTTTCAATATGGAGAAAAAATTCTTCAAAATTATTTGACATGTAATTTATCGATCTTCAATGACTTTGCAGAACCGGTCATCAAGTCCCCCTAGTCCTTATGTTATTTTGAAAAAATGACTAAGGACTAAGTCATAAAGATCACAGGAGGGAACGCTTGTGAAACAAGAGCTAATAGATCATAAGACTTTATTTGTCTTTTTTTAAAAATAGATCATTTCTGCAACTGCAGTCGTCATATCCGCATTGGAATATTAAAATATCCATTGTGATCCTTTTGTCATTTTGTGACGATCGCATGTGCAAGTGTAGTGAGTAACTACCTTGTCAGGACTAGATCATAAATATCAGAGAGAAAAATGCATGTGTAAGAGGCTTCATTAGCCTAGTATGGATCCCATCTGCAAATGCAGTTAAAATAATGCGTGTCAGAAAATTTTATGCATATGCGACGACTTTTGTCGGCTTTGCAAAATCGCATCTGTAAGTGTAGGTCCAAGAGTCATTGCGACAACAAAAAGGTCTTTTAATCACAAAAATTCTCCTCGCCTTTACTAGGTCTTTTCATTGCAGATAATATTCCTTTTAATTTCACTGACAACTTCCATTGCGCATGTGCGCTATTCGGAAGTGTGCTGATATGCTTCTTATTTTGAGATCTTTCTGGATATTTAACACTTCCAATATTTACACTCATATTTCGGAAGTAGGTATGCGTGTCTCTTGGGATGAAATAGAGAGACATTGAAGATGTTGTTGATGACTCAATTCCGGAGACTCAATGAAATTGATCTCGTAAAATCATTGAATCATTAGATCATCATGGAGATCAAATATAACAAATCATCATACCGATAATCGGTCATTTATCAAGGATTTTCAGTATCGAAAATCATCTTTCACGATCAGAATTTTTTTATTTTTATTAAGTCAATGTTTCCAAAACAATTTATTTCAAGCGAGCACCGGGTAGAGTATTTTGACCAATTCGGGAACTTCCTGAGGGTTTTCGGGCATAGTATTTTGATCAATGTCGTTTCTTCGGCAAACTGCCTAGTCCTTTTTGGATTATCGCCCAGGAGGAGCTGCTAATGATCAAGGGGGGTCGCAAGTGGAGACTTGTAATCAAGAAGATACTGTTACCGGAAGTGTAGGTGAAAAGCCAGAAGTGAAAGTGGTAACTGGTGGCACTACCGATGGTGCCAATGTGGTTCAAGGATCTTTCTTGACATTTCCGGTGTTTGCATGAGCAGAAGTAGAACTTCATGCCTCCAAGGAGTGCTTTTTCTTCAGAACAATCTCTTTTGAAATTTCATAGGTCACTTCCGACACTTCGGAAGTGAAATGTATGCCTCTAACGAGGGTTTTTTTTTTTTTTTTTTTCCTTTTAAAAACAGTATCTCTTGAGTTCTCATTTATCACTTCCGACACTTCGGAAGTGAAATGCATGCCTCTAATGAAGGCTTTTTCTTCAAAACAATATCTCTTGAGATCTCATTTATCACTTCCGACACTTCGGAAGTGAAATGCATGCCTCTAATGAGAGCTTTTTCATTACTGATTCTAACTCACCCTCAACACAGTCTCCCTAGTTTGGTAATAATTTGTAAAATGGTATCGGACTAACACTTCTGTTTTCACAAATGCACAGTTGGAAGTGTGACTACCTCTTCTGGTAAGTAAAATTCATTGGTTGATGTCGTGAAGATTTGTGTAACAATGCCGAAAGAGGTTTGACTTGTGTTCTTTATTTTATTCTTTCATTTGCATTTCCGAAGTGCCATGTCATTTGCGTTTCCGATGTTTCAGAAACCGAAGTTGTAGAATCAGAAATGAAGAAGAAGTTGGAGGAGATCGTGAAGGGCTATGACTGAGGAACATTAACAGACATAAGCTGATAATGATCTTTTAAATGAAAAGCTGAGCTTGATACGATTGATCAAGTAGCAAAAACTGAGCTTGCTTGATACGGACCAAATGAAAGAGATGCTAAAGCCAATCTCACTTCTGAAGGCAGCAGCTCCGACTCAAAAGGCGTATGCTCCTTCTACTTCTGGAACAGATGCTCCTGATTAAGCCAGTAAGTAATTTCCTCAAAGTCCACTTATGTTGTGGCATTAAACAATTACTTTTGTTTATGACTGATGATACTTTAACTTTGACTTTGTTGGAGCTGCATATGTTGCAGTCTTGAATATATGAATGCTTATGTATGCTTATGGATGTTTGCTTGAACTTCTTCTTTCTTTGCCATGTTTTGATATTATTTTCCTCATGGTTCACATAAGATGAGTCATATCGATATGCCCAAGGTAGATCACTCGCAGTCGAAGTGCACTGTTTTTACACTTGCAGTTGCGAAGCGATTATACACTACCTTTGCCATGTAGGGCTTTTTATGTTGTGGCTATTGACATTGATCTTTGCTTAACTCTTGCAAATATTCTTTAGAATTTCTGAGAAACTTCATGAGTTCTCCTTCACAAGTACTTTTGATAAGATCCTTAATAAAATTAGCGAAACTTTAAAGAAAGCTGACACATGCGTTTCCCCCCTATCAGATGCGTCCACCTTCAAAGGGTTTTAGCTACATGATGTCCATACCACTTTAAGAGTCAAGTTATTTTATTTTGAATTCAAATCTTTTCCTTGTGGTATAAAAAGTCCTTACATCTTTTGGTAAGGCTCAGTTGATCCATTTTCTTGAATGATCAACTCACAAGACCACTTCATAACATTAGCTATTCAGTAGCACTTGCGACCCTTAGAGAGCTTAAGTTGGATCTTTTATTAATAATCATAACATGCCTTTGTCCACTTAAGTTTGGCCATCTCTCTTTTGGGCTTCTGTTAGCAACCATTGTACTAACAAGGTGTCCGGCCTGATCACCTCTTCCCAACATGCACTCTTTAGTTACCAATGAGACAGTTGAGGACAAGAAAAGCTTTTGCTTTATCTTGGGTTACCCTTTATGAATAAAGAAATAACAGCGATACTGCATCAAGGAATCGGCATGTGTTCCTTTTTCGATGCACCCGCTAGTGACTCATGAACCATGCTGTAGGAAGCGAAATGTTTCGCATGTGAGTTCCTTTAGAAAGGAATTTTTTTTTTTTTTTGTTCGGCATAGATGCTCCCTTAGAAAAGGAGTCTTATCGTTTTTCGTTGTATGTGCATGTGTACACGTGTGTACATAGCTTATTCAAATAAACATTTCTATTCAACTTTCTCATGGAAAGAAGATAAGCACTTGCATTGATCTTAATAGGCAAAGGGAACAAATGCACTTGTTCTTTCATAGAACTTATTATTGATCATGTATATACAGATAAGATCACAACGTTTCATTTTCTATCTCTCCTTGCAATCTTCATTTACGACGTCACATGTAGCACTTGCAGAAATGCACCAGGATTTGGTTAGCTTGCTCAAGTTTTCTATTGGCTTGTAGATGTACTACTGAAGTAAGAATTCAGTTGGCATATGTTTTTTTAGGAGGGTTTTACTTTGTTGTCCCTGCATGTGCAAATGCTTGCACATGCGGTCTTTCTGACATATGTGAATGTTCACATTTTTTAATACATCATCCACCAAGCGCATGATATTTTCTATAATTGTTGTAACAGCAATGGTGTTTATTGCTTCCGACTTTAGCAGAAGCACTTGTGTTTTATCAAATTTTCCTCGTAGCATCATAAGTGCATAATTATAACTTCCAACATTTGATTCTACAAAATTGTATCTTTTGTTCCACATGCAATGCTGAATGGAGATCTTCATTAGGCTTTGTTATAATTATTTTGCTGGGAAGTGCATGCGCACGCCTCTTCTGAGGGCTTTTTTGATTTAAACAGTCGTTTGTAAGATTTTATCTTGGCATTGCTGTCATTTGCATTTGCATATTAGAGATGCACGTGAATGTCTCTTTTGGTGCTGTTGGTTTATCAACCAACGCAATTTGTGTATCCGCATCCGTCTTGACAATTGCTATTCCCCTTGGGAGTTGGAAATTAGACCAGACCATGTGCTGTTAAGATAATGGCACCTAGAACCTTAAGTCCTGGTCTTCCAATGATTATATTATGAGGAGATAGAGTTGCAATTACGATGAATGTTATTATTTCTTCTCGGAAGAATTTGTCGTCTCCGGGGATCACCGGGAGGATGATTTCTCCAATTGGCTATACTATTTCACCGGAAAAGCCTATAAGTGTGTGAATGTGAGGCTTTAATCGTTGCTGCACTTTCGATCCCATTTTTCTGAAACAAGACTCGTACATAATTTTGGGTGTACTTTCGGTATCTAAGCATGTTTGCTTGATCACTTGCGAGACGAATGCATGTGTACTTTATTTGTGTACATACTTTGCCTCTTTCAACTTCAACAGATGCATGAGCACATGCAAGTGCTCATATTCTTTTCATATGTGAGGCAAATGCATATGCCAATGGTTATAATCACACGGTCTTTTCTTGATACTTTTTCAGTTAGGTTTGGAAAGGTTATTTCTTTCTTTTTTCATAGTTCTTCTTCCACCTTTGTTTTCGCACTTCAATACCAGGTATTAGAACCCCTTTTTATCATGTCAATAACATTCTTTAGATCGCTAGTGGATAGCCTTCTTTGATGTTCTTCACTAGTTGAGGCAATTTGCCTGATTTTATGGCTTTCTCGATTTTTCCTTCGCAAGTGTCCGCAATCATCAGTGTCACGACTCTTATCTTTGTAGAAGTCACAATATTTGTTTGTGTTAAGGCTTGTTGCTAAACGTGGCGTTTGAAGCTTTGCAAATTGCACATTTTTAGTGACCGAGATTTCACTTGGGGTTTTGGTGAGTGATGTGTATTATTCTGTTCTTGGCTCCTAAGTCTTTTTGTAGCCTCCAAATTTTTCGTCCCTTCTTCGATCATAGGGTTAAGATCTGAACCTTCCTCAAGATTGACTCCTGGAGGGAGCGGGATGGACACTTGCATTTGCGTTTCTTGAGTTGGCACCTCCATGAGGCGGCTTCTGGGTGTTAACACCTTGGACATTTTCAAATGCGCTTTTCACTTTGACATACACTCTTACACGGTCCATGAGCACTTTCATGGTTTTCGATAGATCTTTATATAATTTTTCAACAAGGTGTGTATTTGAACACCATGGCAAAATCTAGATATTCGCAGCTGGTCTTGAGCTCCAGCTATCTTCATAGTCTCGTTATTAAAGCGTATCACGAAATTTTCGAAGGCTTTCATCACATCTTCTTCGGATGTTGTACACTTCCGTCATTTCCTTGGTACACTTCCGTTGTTGGCTGAACCATCTCAGGAACTTGGTTCTTAGATCCTCAAAGCTGCTGATTTGTGTGTTCGGAAGTGAACCGTACCAGTCTCTGGTAGGTCCGGTAAAATTTTGCACTAACATGTGGCATCAAGTTTTTTCAGACCATCGGTCCAATCTTGCAGCTTTGAAGATGTGAATATCAGGATCTGATAATCCACAATATTTCTTTACATATGCTGGTATCTTCAACTTTTTCAGAAATGTGGCAGTTGCGATCCATATGAAATCTCACTTCCGCTTTGTATTGTCCTTGAATTAGGATCAGAAAGTAAGTCACAAACTCGTCCGGTGTTTTTGAAAACACGAGGACCACTTGTTAGAATGAGACTTTCTATGCCTTTCCAAGAAAGGGCTTTAACATAATTCGTGTAAGGCACAGGAATTCGTTGTCATGCCTCTAATTAAGAGGGCTTTTTCAAAAGCCTTAGATTTCTCTTCAATCTTTCATCGTAGCACTTCCGATGCACATGTACATTACTCGGAAGTGCATATACTAACCTCTCATGAGGGCTTTAGTAAGTGCATGTGAAGATTTTTTAAATAGATGCATGTGCAGATGTACATGCACATACTCGTTTCTCTTCGTCAACAGATGTATGAGCATATGCATATGCTCATACTCTCTTTTTCTTTTTTTTTTTTTTTTTTTTTTAGCTATGCACTTGAGAATGCTAGTTCATCCTTTATAAGGATTCTTCCTTGATTAGTGATTTAATTTGATAAGCTTTAAATGCTTTTGCATTGATATTGCGAAATAAGGCATAACTACTTCCGAAATACTTGCAGTAGCAAAGATTCTTCTTGTCACAATGAATTTGCATGTCTTTTTAAGGACTTTTTGTTCACAAGTAATGTCTCATTAAGATCTTAGGCTTGAATTATCACTTCCGGCATTCATTTCCGCCCTTTGGAAGTTGAACTTTTATGCCTCTTTTCGAGGGATTTTTATTCATAAGCAATGTCTCATTGAGACTTGCTGACCACTTCTGGCGTTTGTATCCATTTCTTGGAAGTGAATCATCATACCTCTTGCGAGGGCTTTTTTCTATAGTAGTAAAAATCCAAAATGGATATGTTGCTTGCACAGGGCAAAGTAATTCATGATCATATGCCTCTTATCAAGAGGGCTTTCTGAAGATTATACTTCATCTAGATCTTTTATCATAGCACTTCCGATGCAAATGCACATTATTCGGAAATGCATATGCGAGGCCTCTTATGTAGGCTTTGGTCGAAGCACTTCCGGGTCAAATGTATGATACTCGGAAGTGCATATGCATAGGAAGATGTGATCATTTTTAGCTTGGCCAGTAGTTTAGCATTTGCGATCCAGTCTTCAAATTTGGAGTGTTCTCACATGGAGGCAGGAAAGTAGAGCACAAGTGCGTCTGGTGTTCTTGAAAACACGAGGACCATAGATCAAAATGAGATCACCAATGCCTTTCCTGAAGAAAGGTCTTAGATCAAAATGAGATCACCAATGCCTTTCTGAAGAAAGGTCTTAGATCAAAATGAGATCACCAATGCCTTTCCTGAAGAAAGGTCTTAGATCAAAATGAGATCACCAATGCCTTTCTAAAGAAAGGTCTTAAATCAAAATGAGATCACCAATGCCTTTCCTGAAGAAAGGTCTTAGATCAAAATTAGATCACCAATGCCTTTTCTGAAGAAAGGTCTTAATATTGTATTACAGCCGCAACAAGCATAGCTTACTCGGAAACGATCATATCAGCCTCTTATTTGAGGTATTTATAATGATACTTCTGACGCAAGTGCAACTTGCTCGGAAGTCTTCAACTAGTATCTCTTTTGATAGATCTTGTTGTAATACTCTCGATGCGAGTATAACTCATTCGAAAACCTTCGATCAGTATCATCTTTTAAAGATCTCATAATGACACTTCCAACGCAAGTGTTAACTTACTCGGAAGTCTTCGTCTAGTATGCTTTCTTGAGAGGTCTTATCATGGCATTTCCGATGCAAGTATAACTTACTCGGAAGTGTGCATACGTATCTTTTCTTTAAAACGATCATATGCATAAGCACATCTGAGTGCTGAAACGATCATATGCATGAGCACAGGTAGGTGCTCATATATTTTATTTATTAAGTATATATATATATTTTTTTTTTATCAAACACTCAGCATGTGAGTGAGCCATTGATACTGGCTTGGTGCGAGAATATTTTAAAAAGATCACTTTCCCGCTCCAATTTGATACTGGGAATTTCTCTAGATTTAGAAGACAAAAACTCATAAGAGTTTCTTTGAATCTTCAGGTATTCATCCAATGCATTTTTAAAGGATCTCCAATTATATCTTCATCCGTCAAACTCCGAATAACATTGTTAACAATCTCATTCGACATTTCGTTTACCACTTCCGACACTTCGGAAGTGGGTCTTCGGGCCTCTTAGGAGGGCTTCGGTAGATGCATGTGAAAGCTTCTTTAAACAAATGCATATCCACTGCCCTCTTTGAGTCAATATTGGCACCCACTGCTCTTGCTAACATCCAAAATTCCACATGCTAACATCCAAAGATCCACATACAGTGCTCTCTTTGAGTTAATGTTGGCACCAACTTCAATTCTTTATAATTCATTTTTTCCTGATACATCTTTCAAAAAATTTCCACCATAAAAGCTAAAGATAACATTAGTGGTAAGGTGAAATATGCAACGCATTTAACTATACCATCATTGCAACCTCTTTTCAAGCGAAAGTAATGAATAAAATTTTCGTGTGAACCACCATTATCCATATATATATATATATATATATATATATATATATATATATATTATGTTAAGAAATCCATTTGTTTTTATTATTATTTACCTTCCAAATAGCAAGCATACTTAACTTGCTTGTGTGATAGATGCCTTACATTCTCGCCATGTATTGTATACTTATGGATGAAGCTCCGTCTTTTTGTAACCATGCATAAATGCCACAAAAGGCACATCCAAATCTCAAAATTGATCACTTTGTTCCATGTATTAACTGTTTCTCAAGAGCAACTTGATGTCAGAATCTGACCACCGTCATCTGCTTTAATTATAAATCCACCATTAATTGCATAAAAACCTGTTGTAACCCCTTCGGTATCTGATGGGTATTCCGCCAGAATACTGATTTCTATTAAGTTTTAATGAAGAGGTCCTTCCAAGATTGCAAGCCAAATTGTCACCTAATCATCTTGGCAACCAGCCCAAGAAATTGCAAGCTTAAGTTCTCTTGCTTAAGAACCGAGAGTCTAAAGTTGTCAATCTAAAACTCCGAACGAAATTATACCACTGTTTTGCACCAATACTCTCTACTGATCGCCGAAATAAACACCGGTTTTGAACTTTTTCGTAGGACCGGAATATTTGATATGAAACGAAGAAATCATTGATTTTGAAA
This sequence comes from Deinandra increscens subsp. villosa, assembly GCA_039602395.1. Classification (NCBI taxonomy): domain Eukaryota; kingdom Viridiplantae; phylum Streptophyta; class Magnoliopsida; order Asterales; family Asteraceae; genus Deinandra; species Deinandra increscens. The sequence continues at coordinate 66,061,046 of JBCNJP010000009.1, read as the reverse complement.
ATGCTTCTTAACTTACCAGATTCTCAAATTCGATTGGAATGAATCTGAACCTTTACCTTTGGTCTTTGGACATAAACACCAGAACACACCACATAAGTTCGATCATTTTCACCAAAACTTGTCAATAATTGTTCCTCTGATTGTCTCGAAATGCAACCTGATTTTGTTCTAACATCTTACGATGAACATATAACTCATCCCGAGCTACATCGGAATGCGATTACGGCCACAATTGTGCATTCACTTTACACCAATTCTTCAGATTTCGTAATGCGTTGGCCGTTACTTCGCTCGTTTGTGCCAATTCACGCCAGATCTGATTTTCTATGCACAGAGATTTCACTTTATCTTCCAACGCCCAATTTAACTTCGTCATTTTCACAATTTCCCTTTCCTTCGTTCTCAGTCTCCGCGTGATACCTTCCTCAATCGACGCCATTAATTTTATTGAATTTCTCTTTCGTCTCTCTTCGACCTCGCTTCTCACTTTCTTCGTATGACGAGCAACGAATTGATCGATCTCGAACTGTTGTTGCTGGATCTGAGAGGAGATGTCATCGCCGAGAAACGAAAACATAAATGTTACGAAACGGTCAATCGGATTCCAGTTGCTGTGTGGCTCACCGGAAAAAGTATAGACGGAAGAAAAATCTCTAGATTGCTTTCTGGAAACCGGGAGAGTACTGTAGGTGAATTCAGTGTCTGCCTTGGCCAGATCTAGATTCGTGAAACCGGAGGAATACATCGAAAGGAGTGTGTCGACGGTGGTGGTGCCGGAGAGAGGATACGTCGTACTTTATATTATATATACACCTCTAAACGAATACTAAATTCTGAGATTACGGTAACTTGTACTGGATTCCTCTTTTGTTGACTTGAGAGTCAAAATTAAACAACTCAAACATGAATCAGTATATATGTGTACCAGATCATATCAAATTGTGAAATGAAGAAAATATTTCTTATCTTATATCAATATTTTCAAATCTGAAAAATATGAAGATTTGATCTTCCCGAAACATTTAAGCACACTTGAGTGCTCCTCGAAAAGAGCAAACACTAATTTAACTACTTTACTCTTTTTTTTTTTACAAAACTAATCGCAGTTTTTTGTTTTTGTTTTTCTTTTTACGCCAAATCATAGGGAAACACAAATTAGACATTGAATATGCCTAAATTAAATTTCACAATTAACAAAACTGATGATGAAGGCTATGATTCAGATAAGGAATTCGAAAATATTTATAGATCCGAATGTTAATTTCTCTCACACATAGTGATACAATCACTGTGTATTTCAAAGAAACTTCATGATTTCTCAAAATTTTTAAGAATTAGATTTCATACCTGAAAGCTATAAGTCATGATTTCATCATACCTGGAATTCATATACAAAGGCTCAAGGATTATAGATCTGGAGGTTACCAATCACCAATAAAAACTTGAATCAAGCCATTAGCCTTCAAACTCAAATTGATGTTTTCTGGACTTCGAAAGCATCATAACGCCATTTCTCATGTTCTCTCGAGTTGATTCTTTCTCCATTTTTGCAGAAATCAAAGAATACGGATGGCGCCAATTGATGAACCATAGAATCCCACCGCATGCAGATAAGACTCCATGATTCAACATGATTAAAGCAATAATGAAGATCGAATGCATAAAACAAGTAGGATCAAATAGAGATTTCATTGATTGGATGTGAGATTACACGTGAGAGAGAGAGTTACAAGTGATCTAGAGGAAACACATAGTTAAAGGTGTAAAATCTGGGATCCCCCATTATGAGCCTATAAATGCCTATTTATAGTCTCTTAGCTGTAACTGCCTTTTGACACTTGCGCTTGCGTTCTCAGAATTGTAACACTTGCACTTTCATATGGGCTTCGCTCATCAGCATCTGCTGATCCTTCATGTGCACTTCCGAGTCCAAGTGCATCTGATATTGACCCATCCTCATCACATATGTAAACAATTGTTGTTACATATGTAAAAATAAGATATTATATATGTCAAAGATTATAAACAAGTTTTTACATATGTAAACATAATCAGATAGTTGCTATCAAACCACACCTTTAGATATTACATATGTAAAATAAGATTATAAACCAGTTTTCGACCTACAAAGTCCAATTACATATATATTACATGTGTAAAATGTAACACCTCGTTAATTCTGGTAAATCGTGGGAATTTTTTTTTATTATTATTTAAATAATCTGGACTCGTCAAGCCCAGTTAGGCCCGTTAGGCCCATTAAGGGATTTACGGCCCGTCAAGGCCCAATCCATGTATTCGATGTCCGGTTAAGTTGTTAGAAGTATTCTAACAATCCGTTATGAAATACAAGGTGTTGCGGAACGAGAAACGATGAAATCGGTAAACAGAACTGTTACACGATATTATCTGAAAGGAACGTATTTAATTATTTAAGATGGCTTAACCAGCCCTGTGAAGTTAAAAAGTATTTTTCTGAGTGTTCTCAGTGAATTACAGTCATGATTATATATTCGGTTCGCGAAACGGAGATAAACAAGATTCGTGTTAGATACGCGCTTTATACCGCCCGTTCGATCGAATATTAATCAGATTATATATAATCTGTCATCTTAGGCATTCCGAGAATATTTCCGAGGCTTCTTTTATTATTACAGACATGTCGGGATTTATCATGAGATATTTCATGACTTTCAGTATTTAACATGTTCGGAGATCGCGGTATAATACAGGTTTATTTAAGAATGTACTACACATTAAACCTTAAATATAAATAGGTTATTAACCTATTTTGTTTTCACTCTACACCTAAACATCACACACACAAGTGTGTGTTCGAGAGAGAGAGAGCACAGGGGGGTTCCCCTTTCCCGTTTTTTTCCGGCCACCGAAATCCGACCGACCACCGGCGGCGAACGGCGGACCGACGGCGGCGACCTCCCTTTTCCATTCTTTTTCTTCCCCGTTCTTCTTGGTGGCGATTCCCTATCCTCCCGAGCAGTTTTTATACGTGAGAAACCAAGATCAAGCAACGACAGAAGCAGTCAGCGGCTAGGGTTCCGCCGCTAAGGCAGCGGCGGCGCGCCACCCGAGCGCTTCGCGACCCTCCGACGGCGACCTTCTCCCTCTCTCCTGCCTGTACCCAGCTCCGGCGTAGCAGAAGCGGCGACAGCCGCGATTCGGCAGCCCAGCGGCGGCGGTGCCGCCCCCCTCTCGTCTCCTCCGGTGGTGGTTAGTTTCTATTCTTTGTTCCCATTATTTTTAGAGTTCATTTCCCCTTTTAAGCCCCGATCTATTCATGCATGTACAGATCTGAGTTATTTGATGATGTTATGATGATGATTATGGTGATTCGCGACGGCGGCAGCTCGACCGGCGGCGGCCATGGCCTCCGGCCGCCGGTCAGGTTGTAGTCATGGTGGTGGTTAGTTATTTTTGTCTCTAGAAATGCTATTGGGAGTGTTTGGATATGAGTTTTGACAGATTTGAGTTAACTCGGTACCGAGTCAACCGAGTCGACTCGGTAAACAAGCTGGTCAACATATATCTCGAGTCAAACGCGGTCAAACCAGAAAACCGAGCTTACAGTATTGTTCGTGACGAAAAATCTCGCGGGATAGACTACTTATTCGTTGATTTTGGTGTCGGGTCAAGAAAGTCAAAGAAAGTCAACCGGGTCAAACCCGTGACGAATCTGGTCAACGTTTTCGAAGGGTCAAACGAGGTCAAATCTGGAAACCGAGCATGGATTATCGTTCGTGGCGAAATTCTACTTGGAATGGACTATTCGCTCGTCGAATTCGGATGTGTTTAGCATTTTCGGTTAACCGGGTCCGAGTCTGCGTACCGACCGGAGGTATAACCATGTTCGCTATCTTGTTATTGTTTTAGTAGTATTGTATACGTCGTGTGAGGAACGTTCTGTCAAATAGAAGTATTATTGTTTATAAAACATTGATAACAAGAAAAATATATATAAAGCCTTATTATGATTTTATGTAATAAACTTAAGATTTCATGATTAACAAAGTTATGATCTTATGTTAACAAAGCCTTGATTTTATGAAAGGTATGATTTTATATAAATCAAGATCAAACAAAAACGGGATATTCTGTAAATATATATATTAACCGGTTTTAGAGATTATAAACATAAGCTATGATTCTATATAATAAAAACTATGATTTTATGCTATAGAATGTTATGATTTCATGTGAGATAAAAACTTATCATTTTATGTAAGTTCACATAAATAAGACATGTCTTTTCTGTTAATAGAAGTTATGATTTCATGTAAACTACAAAACGGATAAATATATATAAAACCTATGATTTTATGTGAAGTAATATTATGAATTATTGTTAACAATTCATGAATTCATGTGAACTATAAGATGGATAGAAATATATACAAAATCTATGATTTCATGTAAATAAATATCATGATTTTATGTGAAGTATGAACGAATAAACTTGTACATAAAAACTATGATTTTATGTGAAACAGATATAGCATTTGAAGTATACATAAGATATGATTTTATGTAACATTTGAAGTATTATAAAACATAACACGATCGAGACTCGAGCGACATCGTTTGGTTTAGTTTAGATAATCTGTCAAACAGGCCACACGACCGTATTGTCACTAAAGGCATACGATCGTGTTCGACAGGAACTGTTTAATTAGAGATTGACAGATAATTTACGATCGTAACCAGGTTTAGGCCATACGACTGTATTGGGACATCCGGTTGTATTGGGACCTCAACTTGTAGACGTATCGTATCGTTTAAGGCACGGAGCACAACCGAGCCTAACCAGTATTATTCCTGTATTAAGTTTAAATGTACCTATACTTGTTTAGGTCATTGGATTCTCCAAGCTTAACATGACGTTAAGCTTTGTCTAGGCAATTGCATCTGTGACATCGGTGGATTGTACGCAATCCTATCCGTATGACTTGGTACTTCGAAGATCAGTGAGTCCTCTGACTTCCCTCATTAGTTAACTGTTTGAGATTACATTTATGCTATGATGAATTTGTTATATCTGTTATGATTATCATGTCAAACACGGTCATTAAGGTTGAGCCACTAGGCATATAAGGGATTATAGCGGCCGTTATAGTTGAACGATCCATATTCATCCGGATCCTCTAGTATTAGGTAACTAGGGGGAATATGTCCTTATATGTTGAATCTAAATTTCTACTCGCAGAGGGATTACGGCTGAGTGCGACGTGCCCGTAGAGTACATGAAGTTTGACCTTGGGTGCGACATGATAGATTTATGAACTGAATGTGTTAATAACTGTTAATGTGATGATGGTAGTTACGACTCACCAACAACGTTTGTTGTTAACATTGTGTTGACTTATGTTGCAGGCAAGTGTGTGCAGGTGATGATGTATCTGTACAGGAACATTGGGGTACTAGTCGTGGCTATCTGATAGAGCCTGTATGAAATTAATGAATGTATGTTGTTCAGTGCATGTTATGACTACAATTCCTTGATGTATGTATCATTTGTTTGTTCAGTCCTGGGTCTATCCGGGGCTCCCGATTCTATTAGGTCGGCAAGAGGTGCTTTGTGCATCCTCCGTCAAGAGCCGGCCTAAGGTTTCAATATGAGGACTGGACGTCCGTGTTGTTGTATGTTTTATTCTGTTGTTGGTGCCGAGTAAACTGATACGGACAGCCGGTCCCACACCCTTCACCGCACCTGGCAGGGGGGGGGGGGGGTGTTACATAAAATATATGTCACATTAGTTTTACATATGTAAAAATGTATTATTGATATTAAACATTATATAAAACATATGTAAACATTAGTTCTACATATGTAAAATAAGATATTACATATATATTACATATGTAAAAATAGTTTTTACATATGTAAATATTAGTTATTACATATGTAAATTTAAGTAGATAACGAGATATAACGTATGTAGCATTAGTTTTTACACATATACATATGTAATCATATACTCGAACTATAATTTAAAACAACAAAACTCAAACCGGTTTATATACATATGTAAAATATACAGTTTTTTTTAACATACTCTTAAAAATTACATAATATCATTAAACATACTCTTAAAAAATACTTAATACCAATTTACATATTACATTTTTAATATCATTAAATATACTCTTAAAAATTACATAATCTCGTTTCCCAAATATATGATTTCCTACAAAGCATAGTGTCACATATATGTTACATATGTAAAATAAGATATTACATATATATTACATATGTAAAAATAGTTTTTACATATGTAAACATTAGTTATTACATATGAAATATCACTTATAACGAACTTTCGAGTGTAATATTTGGCTTCGTCCAAATTACTTCAAAACAAATAAATTGTCTAGACTGATTAAAAAAAACAAATTATTTGTTTCTTCACAAAAATATCATAAATATATGATTAAAAAAAGCAAATGATTTGTTTCTTCACAAAAATATCACAAATATATTTCTTCGTTTTCTTCACAGAATATATTTTAATAAAAAATTGTCCTGAATAATTACATATGTAAAATTAGATTGAATTTGACATCAAAACAAATTTGATTTGAATTTGGGCCTTTTTTTCCCTTAGTTAAATCATAAACCCAGTTTGACATCAAACCAACTCCGTCAAGATATATATGAGTCTCCGAACCTGTTCTGGTATATAAGTCGGCAAGGAACAATAAAAAACATACCTCCATAAAATGAGTCAGCACCGGCTAGATAACGAGATAGCGAAAACCTAAGAGCTCGAATCTAGAAGTTGAAGACGCCGGCGACGAGTTGGTCGGAGAAGATGCCTCCGTAGCAACGTCGTTTATTGGTGGCGGAAGGAGCGACGGTAAATGATGAACAACGACGGTGGTGGTGGTGAGCGACGGTAAATGATGCACATCGGCGGTCGGGAAGAACAACGGTGGTGGTGGTGGTGAGCGACGGTAAATGATGAACAGCGGCGGGCGGTGGGGCGTGCGATGGTATTGCTCGATGATGGTGTGCGACGTTGAAGGAGGCGATGGTGGCCGTTGATGGAGGCGGTGGTGGCCGGCTGCTCTTTGATCTTCAAAATATATTCCAGATCTTGATATGTAGAGTGAAGTAGGTGGGAGATTTGAAAATTTTCAAATATATTGTTGGGGTATATATCAAGATAAATGCCATGTATTGATTGGGTTAATTGTGCTTTCATGTAACATGTAACTTGCTTTTGGTGTTTGGGGTGGGTTCTCTCTAGTGTCTTGCTAGTGGGTTCTCCTGTTTTTAATAAAATTGGCCGTTCAAAAAAAAAAAGATAAATGCCATGTCTGACAATAACAAAAAATAATATATAATGAAGGGTGGTAAAATTACCAATCTAGCCCTTTTAGTAGAAGACAAAAGAAGTAAAAATGAGTGATGTGGCTAATTGTGGAACCATTAGATGGGTTTGTGGGGTTTTCACAAGTGAAGTGGGTTTTCAATATATATATATCAACTTCCACGTTTTAATTAACTAATTATCTAAAATGTTTTTCCGGATAATTATTATTAACGTCTTTAATAATATTTAATTTATCCGTATTTAATTTATCTCATAAATTAAATTTCTCGTATACATATATTTTCAGGATAATGTCTTATCCTAGAGTTAGTCAAAATTGTCTTTTGACGTAATAATATTCCCTCATTAAACCGTTAACCGCTTTAACAATTTAATCCTTGTTTACATCTTAAACGATTACCATTTTAACTTTTCCATTAATTGTTTTTCCAAACAATTAATCATAATCATTATTTCGATAAATAATGATTCGACTAATGTTCGTTCTGTGATCGATAATATTTGAATATGTGATATTCAAATACTATGACTTGTTCGTCATCCAGAGCGTAACTATTGGACCGTACCTTTATGGCTACGTTGAGTAATCGACCGTCAGACATATCAAAATCCAACACACCTCGGTTCTTAAATCTGCATAACTTTCTTGTTTAGCTTTCTTTTTGTTTTTCACCTCATTAAGAGCATTTCTAGCCCTCAATTCATCGTCTGTAGTTGTGTTTTTACATGCAGTAACTTATCCTCCCACGCCCGCAATATGTTGCTTCAGTCTGTATACTCCCCCGGTCATGATCTTCCCACATCCATACATTTAGTTCTATCTAGATTTGTTGGATCAACTAATACTCCAAATTCCAATCAATACCATTTGAATTTCTTTTAAGACCCACGGCTTGCTTTTGCTTTGTAGTTGACTCCATAGAAGATGTCATAAAGTTTACCAAAAATTTAAAAATTAAATACATTATCAGTAGCCAATTTGCAAACTGTATCAAAGTTCCAAACATACAGAACAGTGGTATTAAAATCGAGCAGCACCAATTCAGCAAATACAAAGGTTTGTTTCAATATCATATGAAGTTCAAAATTGAGCACCAGTCCCAAATACAAAGTTTGATATTAAATTAAAGTTCAAAGGGCTTGTTTGGGATTGCTTATTTAAGTTGATAAGTGTTTTTTGTTAAAAGTGCTTTTTGTTAAAAGTGCTTATTAGCTTATGGCTTTACAAAAAGGAGTTTTTAAAATAAAAATTGGATTAGCTTATGTGGTGGGAAAAGTCAATAACTCAATAAGTTATTTTTAAAACACTACGTCAAAATTCACCTTTAGTCACGAAAAAAAACCGTGACTAAAGGTCTTTGGTCACGTTTTTTTTTTTCATTTCAATCGACACCAAAGGTCCCGTCACCGTATGTATCATATGGCCACGTTACAATACCAGTGGCTGAAGCCACCTAGAAGTGTGGCTAAAGGGTACCAATATTTATTGTTGTAATCAAACAATTCTTCCGGAAAGCGTGGCCAAAGGGTCCCAACGGCCACATGTGTTTGTTTAACGTTTATGTGGTCACATATATTTGTGTTTTAGCCACATACATTATAAAAATACGTGGCCAAAGGGTTGCTGAAATCATACATTTTATCCCAATACGCGTGGCCAAAGGGTGGCAACGGCCACGTTAAAATTTAAAAAGTTGGCCCTTTGGTATTATATAGTCACGTATAATTGTGTTTTAGCCACATATGTTTAAAAAAACGTGGCCAAATGGGTTGCTGAAATTATAATTTTTGTCCCAATACGCGTGGCCAAAGGGTGGCAACGGCCACGTTAAAATATAAATAGTATGGCCTTTGGTATTATATGGTCACTTATATTTGTGTTTTAACCACCTATGTTAAAAAAACGTGGCCAAATGGGTTGCTGAAATAATCATTTTTGTCTCAATACGTGTGGCCAAAGGGTAGCAATGGCCACGACAAAATATAAAAAGTGTGGCCTTTGGTATTATATGGTTACGTATATTTGTGTTTTAGCCACATATATTTGGAAAAAAAAGTGGCCAAAGGGTAGTTAAAAATCAGATAATTTGTGCCAATACGTGTGGCCAAATGGTGGCAACGGCCACGTTAAAATATAAAAAGTGTGGCCTTTGGTATTATATGGTCACGTATATTTGTGTTTTAGCCACATATATTTGGGAAAAAAGTGGCCAAAGAGTAGTTGAAATCAAATATTTTATCCCAATACGCGTGACCAAAGGGTGGCAACGGCCACGTTAAAATATAAAAAGTGTGACCTTTGGCATTATATATATGGTCACATATATTTTCGTAATTACAATTAAGTATATTGTCCGTGCTCATCAGATGCTTCTGCTGGATTCGTGTACTAAGTTTTCTATTTATCAGATCTTGACTCAGCTGGTTTGGTGTTAAGTACACTTTTGACATCTTTTTCCGATCATTATTTACCTGGAAACATGACAAATAAAACTGATCAGATCGATATATATATATATATATATATATATATATATATATATATATATAGTTAATTAATTAGCGGATACGATTAATTAATGTAGTAATTACTTGTGGTTGTTCCAGTACTTTTTGAACCGTAGAATGATCAACGGGGTGTGATTTATCTGACGTGTTATTAGAATGAAGGATCATTCGGTTCATTGGCCATGCAATAATATATTTATTTATAACCTCCGAAAGCATTGTTTTATCATCTAATGGGAATGGTAAATATATTTCACTCTTATTGACCTGATAAGCTATAATTCTACGACAACCAGGAGGTAATGGACTTCCATGAATCTTCTCATCTTTTTCTTTTGGTAATAATTTAGTCATTCCCACGACATTCAGTGGATTCCCCTCTAAGTGCAACGTCGCAGTTTGGCACCCCTGATCAGAAGTGACATAATAATAATAATTATTATTATTATTATTATAGCATATATATATAGGGGAAAGATCAAATAAAAACAAGATGTTATTGCGAAAACAAGAAAACAAATATTAAAACCTCTATAACTTCCTCATACGATAATATTTTTTAAAAAAAATTGCACCAAAAGTCTTAAAATTATGTCACCTTTAATTCTGGGAAAGAAAATTAAAAATATAAAATTTCGTGATTTTTTTTATTATTGCACATGTGCAATAATACGTATTAATTATATTACACATGTGCAATATTAACAAAAAAACGTTAATTTTTTTTTAATTTTTTTCCAGAATTAAAGATAACAGAATTATAAGATCTGTGGTACAATTTTTTATCAAAAATATTAACGTATGAAAAAGTTATAGAGGTTTTAATATTATTGCACATGTGCAATAATAAATTTTTATTGCACATGTGCAATAATAAAAAAATAAAAAAAAAGTTGAATTTTTTTTAATTTTCTCCAGAATTAAAGATAACAGAATTATAAGATTTATGGTGCAATTTTTTATAAAAAGTTTTAACATATGAAAAAAGTTATAAATGTTTTAATATTATTGCATATGTGCAATAATAATAATAATAAAAATTATTGCACCTGTGCAATAATAATTTTTTAAAAAATTGATTATTTTTTAAATTTTTCCCATAATTAAAGATAACATAATTTTAAGGATTTTGGTGCAAAATTTTTATAAAAATATTAACGTATGAAAAAGTTATAGAGGTTTTAATATTTGTTTTCGTGTTTTCGCAATAAAAGTTGTTTTCACATGATCCTTACCCTATATATATATATATATATTAACAATTAATTAACTAAAGTCAAAAATAGAATAAAAAATTGTGGTATATACTAATATATATACCTCTGGGATTACTGGCTAATCGATAGGAGCTGCAATGACATCATAATTATTTGGTTTTTCGAACTGATCACTCTTCTTAGGAGGTACTTTACGAGCTGCAGGTTTTACTGATTTTGCATGTATCTTATTGTTTTGCTAAATTGACACCATGTAATTAACTGATTAGTAACATATATATTAATTAACAATAACATCAAAGCCATTTGTCAAGTCCTTAATTATATATACACCACTTCCTACTCTAATGCCCCAGCTGCTGCTTCAGTACTTCTTTGTCTCTTTTTCCCCTAAAGACAGCATGATCAGCATTTAATTAAATGATCATATAACAATTAGTTATATGGGAATTGAAGTACACAATTGTGAAAAATATATAGTTACCCTTACGTTTTGCTCGGACGCTGTTGATGTAGATGGAGGAGTGTCTTTTGATCCGGTCGCAGAACAAACCTACAATTGAATTAAATATTTAGCTTGCGAGCTAGTTTAATTATCTAATTAAATCAAATCATAACCGACTAAACATTAATTAACGATCCCGATAACCATCCAGATGAAGTACAAACTTTTCATAGCCGGAACAGTTATTAATTATATTCCGGAAGAACTCTAACTATCCTGATGAACTTTAACTATCCGGATGAACTACAACCATCCGGATGAAGTACAAACTTATCATAGCCGGAACAATTATTATTTATATTCCGGAAGAACTCTAACTATCCTGATGAACTATAACTATCCGGATGAACTACAACCATTCGAATGAAGTACAAACTTATCATAGCCGGAACAGTTATTATTTATATTCCGGAAGAACTCTTACTATCCTGATGAACTGTAACTATCCAGATGGACTACAACTAGAGAAGCATGTTCATCCAGGTGAACAAGAATCTTCCGTATCAACTCAATTTCAGAACTGTTTTAGATCTGTACCTTATCTTTCGACCTCTTAGATGAGTTTGATTGAAGAGATTGTTTCCCGGATGTCTTGTGTGCAGAATTGACCATGTCCTACGTACAATTCAATAAATACCTAGTTAATTAATTAATTATAGGTATGTATATATATATATATATATGTATATTATTTGTCCCTTACAGAATTTACAGCTTTATATGGTCCACCAAGTTGTCGTTGATTAATCATTTGGTTATTCATAAACGCCATCAGCATCTCAATTTTTTCATTATGTTCTTTAACCTTAGAATTGAGGTGATCAACCTCTTCACCTTTTTTCACACGCAGCTGTTTTTCGTTCTTGAGTTGCGCCTCAAGTTTTTTGATGCGCTCTTTTGAACGCCCTTTTGGAGCACCATGCTGCCAATATTGACGGGAATTCACTCCATAACCCATACCTTTTACGAATCCACCCCTTTCCTTGCCAAGGACCATTGTCAGGGCAACCGTTCCCGGTTCTGCAGTCAAGGATCCCGCTTTTATTTGTGTTTCTTTCTCGGCCTGCAGTAATTAATATTTAGTTAATGTATTGAGGTGCTATTAATTTTTAACATGGTATATAGTTAGGTATATATATAGCAATTAAACATACTATTTGCTCTGCTAGGCCCTTCATCACAGGCGTCCTGTATTCCCCCTCTTTGTTTACCCTTGCTTTCCTCCACATAAGAGCTCGATCGGGGTCCTCATCAGCTTCAATCTCTTTGTTTTGTACCTTGTATTATAATATATATATCTCAGACTTGAAACATACATTGCAGGTTCTTAACCATGAGTGGCCGGATGTAACACTCTTAATTAGCTTATTGCCATTTTTTGTCCCAGAAAGGTATATCCTCCCCGACCCATGGTATGATCATAAGTATAATGTGCTCGAACTTGTTTTGTTCTGGTTGACACAGCCTTTCCAACAGAACAATAGGATATATAATTATAATCTCATTAGTTATAACATGCACTTAGCTAATTAATTAATGAAAGATGCAGTTTGAATTGAATAAAAACCTAGAATTCTTCAGATTTTGTATATTGTACAAATTTGTCCCAATCTTCTTTTTCACAATACCGAAATACGACTTTGGAACTTTCGCAAGCACCTTTGGTTTCGCCAGGTTGGGAAGAATGTATTTTTCACGCAATTTCTTCTAAAACCCCTTAGCAACCCACCAATCATTACCATAATAGTATTCTTTCGACAGTTATCAACCTCAAAATATTGCTAAAAAAATAACATAGATTATTTAGTCACATGACTTAAAGTGAGAAAATGTTTAATATGTTTAATAACCTGAATCAGAGCCCACATCATCTTCTTGTTGTCTATTGGCACCTTCTTCCAATCAGGATACTTAAATCCAACATCTGCCCTTACAATATCTCTTTTAAAACTTGAAAACTTCGGTCTATGCTCCCTGATAACCCTTTCAGCATTGTCAAATGTTAGTGGCCATTTTTTAAAACCATTGTTACTGAATTTGGCACGCCACTTTACCAACCGCGACAACCCCTCTTGCAATTTGTAGTTTGGGAAGCAAAGGTTGTGGGTTCCTCATTCTCATTCTTAGTATGAACCTTATCCTCGACTTAGGCTTCATCGTTTATCATTTCCTCTTCTTCTGATTCCTCATTACGTTCCCCTTCACTGTCAGAGGTTGTGGCTTCTGAATATTCAATATATTGATCCTCTTCACTGTCCCTTGAATATTCATGAATGTCCTTCAATGTTTCACCATCACGCTCCATTGTAAATGAGATGAATCCTGAAATGAAATAAATTGGGAATGAAATAAATGCGATGGAATATTTGAGATGAAAAAAAATGATCTACTGAAAATGACAGTGAAATTAATACTGATTGAAATTTGGTAGTGATCTCCTGAAGATTTTAGAGGGAAGAAGAGAGTGATGAATCCTGTAGAGGGAAGAAGAGAGTGATGAATCGTTTTGGGGATAAAATTTTGGTGAGAGGGAATAGGAACTAATCAATGAATTTTGGGGAAATTTGAAAAATGGTGGGAAGTAATTTGGGGATTAATATGATCGATCCGGGTGAAAGCATCTCATCTAATAAGAACGTGACATCATTTATCGGATTTAATATAAACTCAATTAATTCCAAACATAGATATAATAGTATTTTAAACATAACTTTAAAATGATATTTAAGTGTAAAATGGACTATTAAGCAATAAATTCAATGATAATTGTATCTCTTGATCTAATGGTTGTGATTAATTTCTTTTTCCTTTTTATTTTCTTTTGTCTTATTATTCAGCATATTTCACATGTGAACACATATGAAAAAGAGCTATATATTTCAAATAACCTCAGCCTATATAGTCTATATATATATATATATATATATATATATATATATATATATATCTTATAATGTCTTGTAATATATACATTATCGTATACACCTTATTGGGACACGTTGGTCCCAACTGACCCTCTTTGCCCCTAAACACACCTTATTCGTCATATGCACAACTTATTGGTTATATATACACCTTATTAGGGCCTCTAGTCGATTACGATCTAGGGCTCCTATGCCAATCCTTAACTTGTTTATCAAGTCTTTTAAACCTATATAAAGACTCTCTGGGTTTATGGTTTAGTGGCTGCTTGGTTTAGTGGCTGCTTTTATCTGATAAAAGAAAAACCCTAATTCTCTCTCTCTTTCTCTCGTTTACGGCAACAAGAAAACCCGAGGGGTTTCAGTTCTTGTGTTGTTCGATCAAGGAAAAATCGAGTGAAGGTGTTCGTGATCAAGTACTAGCATACATAGCATCGGTGTGTCGTGTGTCACACCCCCAAATTAACCACTAACGGAGTTTATACCGTTAAGGGGTACGACCAGACCAGGACCACAACCATTAGTTACAAATACTAAACGAATCAGAGTAAAGTCCAAATATTAATAATAAAAACAGTCAACAGTACGCAGCAGAAAACATTATCTTTAGCACTAACCGCGTGCTTTACATAAACATTGTTTTAAATTCCCAATTAGTTTAATTAAAATAAAAGTCTTCACGTGCCATGCCAACCCGCTCCGGATACTCTTCAGCGATCTGCAAAAGTTTAAACCACGCAAGTGTCAACCTAACGGTTGGTGAGTTCACAGTGGGCTTGTCATGCAGTGGCCCGGTCTCATGAATCAAAATCGTGTAAACGTATTCTTACGTACAATTTATTTGTGAAAAACAATGTTCGTGACAATCAAATCATATTATGGTGGTTTAGTAAAAGTATTGTCCGTAACCTACGTTATCGGGTATGTACTAGTCTTGTATAGTTAAAGTGCTCAACCGATATCGCGGGTAGCTAATCCGTTGTTCCATGCACTAAGGAAGTTTGTACCAAAGCTGTTCATAAATTATTGTAGTGGTCGTGCCATCAGTTCTGCGGACCTACGTCATCGCGGATTTGCCTCCCCCGTGTCCTCTCGGGATCACGGTCAGATAGGCTGATATTGTACCTCCGTGCACTCCCCGTGCCACGGGGCGGAGTTTGTCAAACTCCAGTAGATCTACCCAACATCCCCTCGCTTTACAATTAATGGTACAATTTAGTTGAGGACTTTTAAGTTTTCAAGGCATCCTTAGAAATCATGTGATATCATGTGGTTTAGACTTTAACCTACACTAGCCATATTAAAAAGGTTTATTGGATTCTCATGAATCTCAAAAGTGTTTTCAGTTTCGTTTCAGAAATAGTTGTTTAAGTAATTCACAAGTGCTTCCCATAAAGCACTTCAAGTTCATCACGTGGGTGCCGAGCACTCCAAGTTTTCAAGTTTATCAGGGAGGTGCCTAGCACTCTCGAGTTTGTCAGCATTGTTTTACTTTTAGTTATTCGGTGTGACCCAAACGGGTTCACGGTAATCGGGTTAGTGACACTCACCTTTGGTTGCACTGCTACACTTGCTATAATATCCAAGTTTGCTTAACGAAGACCTATGAACACGTTTAGGTCTTAAGTATTAGTTTTGTGTCTAATCTTTACTTAACGTCACTATGGCCCATAACATAGCACGTTGGAACTATGACTCGACATACAGACACACGACACCAATGATTGATCATAAATAAGGGTTCACATATTACAGAAATCATAGCATGTATCATCATGGCATAATCATGTAAGTCATGGCATAACATTCAAGCAAATTGCACAAGTTTGGATTCTGGTCTCAGTTTCGCTAGCAGTTTCGCTAGTCAGTTTCGCTGTGTGCACGGGCAGCACTTTCGCTAGGCAATACCCGATGACACAGTTTCGCTAGGCTAGTTTCGCTCGAAACTGTTGACACAGTTTCGCTAGCCTAGTTTCGCCCGAAACTGGTTTGAACTTTCGTTCAGGGAATTTCGCTCGGTAGATTCGCTCGAGCTGGTCTGGTTGGTTTACCCGGCGACACTGCAGTTTCGCTGCATAGTGTCGCTGAATGAAGATATACATAGTTTCGCTGGACAGTTTCGCCCAGAGAACAAGACAGTTTCGCTGGTCGCGAAAAACATACGGATCAGCCTAAAAATCAACCTAACAGCTTCCATTTTACATGCAATTCATTGTTTAGCATACATAGGCATTTACCAACATAAATCAGTAAGCTTTTGTAGAGGCTAGATTATGAGGCTTGTAATATTAAATATGTTGGGCTGGGCTTAGAGGGTTTAATTAGAATCATAGGCTAGTTTACTATTAGATTGGGCATGGGCTAGGGTTTATGATTGGGCTTATTGGGTTTATGATTAGCCCATGTGCTTGTAAGAGGTGGTATAAATACCACCTCATGTTTATGATCAAACAAGCCTTTGGAGAAACTAGTTTACAATTTCTAGTGAAAATATATATATATATATATATATATATATATATATATATATATATATATATATGACTGGTCTTTGGGTTAGAAGGTAATTATCATCTGTTCAGTTGATTCAAATTACCATAATTTTAACCAAAAACCCTAATATAGATTACGGGTTTTCTATAAAACTTCCCCTGAACCCAAAGACCTCTAAAGACTTCCCCTTAGCTGATTACTTCCCCTCAGCTAAGGACTTCCCTTGAGATAATACATATTATCCTCGAGTTCCCTTCGGATACTATGTATTATGGAAGTCTTTTCGGATAATAAGTATCATCCTCGAGTTCCCTTCGGATAATACTTATTATTCCCTCTCCTTCCCCTAAAAATTTGTCAAGATCTGACGGAGGAAGTCTTTACCATTAGATAATAAGTATCATCCTCGAGTTCCCTTCGGATAATACTTATTATCCCATACTCCTTCCCCTAAAAATTTGTCAAGATCTGACGGAGGAAGTCTTTACCATTAGATAATAAGTATCATCCTCGAGTTCCCTTCGGATAATACTTATTATCCCATACTCTGTCTCAAACAATTCTGACTGAAAATTTTTACAGATTTGCTTAAGTTCAGGAATTATACGAGCACAAGTAGGATTGGGGCATATCTCAGCATCATCGTCCTCAAGTATATTCTTTTCTTCAACCACTGAACTCATTTTTCAGCTTCTGAAAATCTTGAAAAATCTGCAAAAACGGCAAAATCGGCAAAAGTACTATTCAAAAAATAGTGTCAAAAACTTAAAACTGAAAAACGGAGGCCTTCGGAGTGGAATTTGGGGGTCCAAACGAGCTCCCTTGGACGTTAGTCTGGGGTAATTCTGGGGCTTGATGTCACGAGCGTCGTGTTCAAATTTGAGCCTCTAACTCCAAACGAGTCAAAAGTTACGCCCGTTTCCGTGAAAGTGTGAAATAGTGACTTTTTGCCGTAAACCAACCCTGTTTACGATCGTAATCCCTGTTTACGATCGTAATCCCTGTTTACGATCGTAATCGCTGTTTACGATCGTAATCCCTGTTTACGATCGTAATCACCTGTTTATGATCGTAATCATCTGTTTACGATCGTAATCACCTTCAGTCATAAACACCAGTCATAAACTCAGAATCGGAATCTCAATCATAAACTCCGATAGTAAACTCCGATAGTAAACTCCGATAGTAAACTCAGTTTATGATTGTGTTGGATCTTAAACATTCAAATCTTGATCATAAACATTCATATCTTCAAGCCTTGATCATAAACCTTCAAATCTTCAAGTCTTGATCATAAACCTTCAAACCTTCAAGCCTTGATCATAAACCTTCAAATCTTCAAATCTTCAAATCTTCAAATCTTCAAATCTTCAAATCTTCAAATCTTCAAATCTTCAAATCTTCAAATCTTCAAATCTTCAAATCTTCAAATCTTCAAATCTTCAAATCTTCAAATCTTCAAATCTTCAAATCTTCAAATCTTCAAATCTTCAAATCTTCAAATCTTCAAATCTTCAAATCTTCAAATCTTCAAATCTTCAAATCTTCAAATCTTCAAATCTTCAAATCTTCAAATCTTCAAATCTTCAAATCTTCAAATCTTTAAATCTTCAAATCTTCAAATCTTCAAATCTTCAAATCTTCAAATCTTCAAATCTTCAAATTTTTTTTGTTCTTGGCAAATGGCCAGTCGAGTTCCCTTCGGATAAGTATTATCCGAAGGGAACTCGAGGAAGTCTTTTCTAATACAATCAAGTGATTTACGATTTCTTGTTCTTCATTCCTGTTTACGATCAGCTTCCAAGTAGAGATTCATCATTCAAGATTGGATCTTTCTCTTAGATCTAGTCTTTTTCTTCTACTTGTTTCTTGAATCAATCGTTCTTGAGGATTCCGCACTCATTTACGATTAAATATCGTGTTCTTGGTTGATTTTCGGACCTTCAATTGGTATCAGAGCCAAGAATCACTGATTCGAGGTTCTCACAATATTGATTCAAGCATTTTCTGGGTTTGTATTCGAGTTTTTGTTGAAGATTTGAAGGATTTTGGAGTTTACGATCGCTGCTGCTGCTGTGTTCTTCGTGTTCTGGGCGTTTACGACTGAAAGTTCTGGGTTTTGGTTGAAGATTGCCTGTTTACGACCCGGAGAAAGGTGTTCACGATTGTACTTGTTGGTCGTACTTGTGTTTACGACTTTGCAGAATCGTAAAGGGTGTGTACGACTTTGTTTTATCGGGAACAGGTGTTTACGACTCCGTGATCGTAATCATTGAATCGTAATCGAGTTTACGATTTTTAAAGGCGGTTAAGTGTTTACGATTAGTGGGTTGATCGGAAATGGCGTTCACGATCGTAATCGGGCGTTTACGATCGGAAACTCATTATTTTGCGGCAAAAAGTCACTATTTCACACTTTCACGGAAACGGGCGTAACTTTTGACTCGTTTGGAGTTAGAGGCTCAAATTTGAACACGACGTTCGTGACATCAAGCCCCAGAATTACCCCAGACTAACGTCCAAGGGAGCTCGTTTGGACCCCCAAATTCCACTCCGAAGGCCTCCGTTTTTCAGTTTTAAGTTTTTGACACTATTTTTTGAATAGTACTTTTGCCGATTTTGCCGTTTTTGCAGATTTTTCAAGATTTTCAGAAGCTGAAAAATGAGTTCAGTGGTTGAAGAAAAGAATATACTTGAGGACGATGATGCTGAGATATGCCCCAATCCTACTTGTGCTCGTATAATTCCTGAACTTAAGCAAATCTGTAAAAATTTTCAGTCAGAATTGTTTGAGACAAAATGCGAGAAGAGCTCATTTAAGGGTAGATGGCAAAAGAACGAAGAGAAGGTTAAAGCTCAAAAATTAGATATAACAAAATATAAGAACCTTGCAACTGAGAACGCCTATTTGTATGACAACGCTAAGTTAGAGATAGCTGAGCTAAGTAAGCAGATAGATGACCTGAAGCATAAGAACAATGAGATGCAGGTTAAGCTTGATATGAATCAAATGAGGAGCAAAAGAATGCTTGAAGCTGGAAAGGAATTGTCACATGCTGTGGTGACTGGTCAAGTTGGGAAACACACACCTGGATTTGGATCAGAAAAGACTGATAAGGCCTTGGCTGCAAACAGCATTATTCCTCCACCAGTTCCCAGAGACATTATAGGAATACTTCTTAGTGAGGATCAAGTTGAACGAACCAAGTCAGATTATAAAGAAGCTGCTCCTCCTATTGATAGTGTCTTGATTGGAACTACACCATTGACTCAAGAGGAAATAGACAACGAGGCAAACATGACATATGGTGAAGGGAGAATAGAGGACGTATCAAGAGATGATGCTGAGTGCCAGGAGTATAACAGATGTCATAATTCCAAGTCTGATGATGTTGGGGTAGAGTTGAAACCATACCCTAAAATTGAAACCCCATGCTTGAAAGTTGTTGACGAAGTCAAAAGGGAAAAGGTGATCTTGACAACACGGCCTGAGGGGAAGATCTTTATGACATCTGGATCTATGTTTGACCAAGAACCAGATGTTGGGTATGACTTACCATCCTTCTCCTCCAAGTTCAAGGGACTAACTGATGGAGTGATCAGTGAAGCTAAAGATGAGAAGCCAAAGATCACCATTAAACATCCGAGTATGAAGTCAACAGCTGGAGTGAAGAATGAAAAACTAAAGGGAGTAGTTGTGTCTCCCATTTCTTCAGTTGGATCATGCAGTTGCTGTTGTAATTGCAAGGATGGTGTTTCAACGTCAAAGAATCAAGGAAGCACAAAGATAGTAAAGACAGGTTCGACACAGGCTTCGACGAACCAGCAGAAAGTCAAATCTGAAGCAGCAGTCAAAGCAACGAAGCAGACACAAGGCAAACCAGCTCCATATCAGCCACCAAAGACGAATGGGTACACGTCTGACTTCTATCTAAAGAAGCAGACTTGCTTTAATTGTGGCATCGCTGGTCATATTGCTAGAAACTGCCTGTATCGCCCCTATGAACCCTATTTTCCGAAAAATCAAAAGGTTTCATCTCAGGAGTCTGTGAAGTCTAAGCCGATGATGGTGCAGAAACCTAAGGCAATGAAGACTGTTACTCCCAAGGTTAAACCCTCTGATCAACATTGGGGTGCTGCCAAAGCTGAAAGAAAATCTTTAAATCAAAACAACAGCTTTCCAAGTTACCAAAATTTTCAGAAAAAGGTGATGAAACCAGTTTCAAAGCAATCAAAACTTGAAAAACCCAAAGTTACCCCTCCCAAGGTAACTAAAACTGTTTTGAAAAATATTTCTAAAATGCAGAAGGTTGAAATACCTAAAGTCACAACTCAAAAGGTGACTAAAACAAAAACTGTTTTGAAAAGTGAATCTAAAACGAAGAAGGTTGAAATACCTAAAGTCACAACTTCAAAAGTGACTAAAACAAATGTTAAATCACCTGGAACTTGGAAACCAAAAATTAAGGCAGCTCCATCCCAACTTCCTGATTTCTCAAAGGGGATGTTCTTACAAGAAGTATCTTTCATTGATTCCTCAGGTGTACCCAGAAAAACAATGGCCTGGGTACCAATGGCTAACTAATCTTTCACTCTGTGCAGGAACGATCATGGAGGATTATCACTAACGTTTTTAATTACTAATTTGTTTGTTGATAAGTGATTGTTCCAGGCACAGTTTAGGAGACGTATCTTCATGACATATCAAGCAATCTATACAATGGAAGGTATGTCTCTTTGAGAGGTAAAATGTCAAAATCAGCATGAAAGGTACTGTTCTTATCTTGGTTGTGTGAATGAAGCGGGAAATGGTGTTTTGAGTCAAACCAAATTTCCTAAAATTTTCACTTGATTGATTAAGTGTTTGACTTCAAAAGCAATGAAGTGTGCATGTCATGAAACCCTATTTTCTAAAAATTTTCAAATCAATACTTTGAAAGTTAGCTTGGCCAGATGTGTGTAAAGTCATTTAATTTGTTTGTGTGTTTGTGTGTTTTATTTTGTTAAAAAAAAATGATGATGCTCACAAAATTGTGACATTAAAAATCAAAAAGCAAGGGGAAGAAATGTAAAGAAGATGAAAATGTTGACCCCTCACAAATAGTGTGCTTTTCAATTTTTAATTGTTTGTGCCTTGTTTCTGAGAAGTTTAGGGGAAGTAAATTGATTGCACGGGTTGGAGATGGCTGACACGCGTAAAGCGGAAGTGAAAGGCAAGCTCCACGGTGATATGCTCGGTAGACTCGACCTAAACTTATGACCTCCAATGAAAGTGCAGTGAACTTAAAAGATATATATGTTTAGTTTCCCATCCCAGGTTGCATGGTTTAAAAGACTGAGTCTCGGCAAAAACGGGTTGAGAGTGGTAATTATACCTAGTATTCACTCTCTCACACGCCATGTTTCTGCTGTCATGACTACACCACATAATAAAATGAAAAGAAAAAGAAATGAAAAAGAAATGAAAAAGAAATGAAAAAGAAATGAAAAAAAAATGAAAAAGAAAAGAAAATGAAAAATAATCATTCAGTTGGTCTTCTTTGTGTGCTTAGCGGCCGACCTGATCACCAACTGATGGTTAATGAAAATAAGTGGTAGTCATAGTCGTGGTGCATGGTTCCTCAAGTTGGGGGTTTGTGAATCCTCAATAAACTCTGAGGTTGGGTAGGTTTTGCTGTGTACGCTTGGGTGTGGGGACAATTAAACATGACGGTAATAATCTACTATATTAAGCATGACGCATTCGGTTGGGATTAAACGGGTTTGAGTTTAAAGCGGACAAACATACCGGCAATCACCTGGACTAGTCAAGTAACTGAAGCTGAAAAGGGTTCCTCAGTCAGATTCATACGGTTTGATCCCGTGTAAACTTTCTCATGTTTGGTTTGGTAAGTATTTGTTTGGTTTTTATCTTTCGTGTGTGAGTCGTTAAGTTCTTTTTGGTGTGTTTCTGTCTTGGCCAGGTTGATTTGAGAAGTCAAAATATGTTTTTCAAGGGTTTTAATGCATGACAATATGCCCCCGACAGATCTTGCCAAATTTTTAGGGGAAGGAGTATGGGATAATAAGTATTATCCGAAGGGAACTCGAGGATGATACTTATTATCTAATGGTAAAGACTTCCTCCGTCAGATCTTGACAAATTTTTAGGGGAAGGAGTATGGGATAATAAGTATTATCCGAAGGGAACTCGAGGATGATACTTATTATCTAATGGTAAAGACTTCCTCCGTCAGATCTTGACAAATTTTTAGGGGAAGGAGAGGGGATAATAAGTATTATCCGAAGGGAACTCGAGGATGATACTTATTATCCGAAAAGACTTCCATAATACATAGTATCCGAAGGGAACTCGAGGATAATATGTATTATCTCAAGGGAAGTCCTTAGCTGAGGGGAAGTAATCAGCTAAGGGGAAGTCTTTAGAGGTCTTTGGGTTCAGGGGAAGTTTTATAGAAAACCCGTAATCTATATTAGGGTTTTTGGTTAAAATTATGGTAATTTGAATCAACTGAACAGATGATAATTACCTTCTAACCCAAAGACCAGTCATCTAATGTCTGGTGGAGTATATTTTTTCAAATGTGTGACAGACAGGTTGATGATAGAAAGATGCTGCTGTTGCTGCTCAAAGTTAAAGAACCAGCCGGACAAGACTACCATCTGAAAGCAACTGATCAGGGGAAGTTGTTGGTGTCTTTACAAGTTTCTCAAAAGCTTCAAAAGAGTTTCAAAGGAGATGTTCACAAGCTTAGGGGAAGCAGAAGACTTCAAGTCTCGTTGAAGAAAATAATACAGAGAGCAGTCAGAGATCTTGAAGTTCCAAGATCAACAATCAAAGTCTCCAAAGTTAGGAGGTTTTCAAAATTTACCCTCTAATTTTTGGAGATTCAAGACAGTTACCGAAGATTCAGCAAGAACTAGTGCTTTCAAAAGAAGCAAGTCAATGAGAGTCCTCCATTTCATTGCTTGTTCAATTCAAGAAGTTCGAGCTGATGCTGATCAAGAGGAAGTCCCAAGTGCCCGTCAAGAAACCCATTGAAGATTTCTGCGGAAAGAATCTTCATCAGCATCTATGCCAGCCACTCAAGAAGAAGAATTTCAAAGATCGAAGGCATTTAATATCACAAGCCTAGGGGAAGATTGTAGAGGCTAGATTATGAGGCTTGTAATATTAAATATGTTGGGCTGGGCTTAGAGGGTTTAATTAGAATCATAGGCTAGTTTGATTATTGTTTAGGCTAGTTTATGATTGGGCTTGGGTTTACTATTGGGTTTATGATCCAAAAGGGGCCCAATAGTAAACCCAATGGTGGTCTATATATAGACCACTTGACCTCCTTGTTGAGGTTTGCTCGATTACGATCCTTAGAAGGCTGCCATTTAGTGTTTACGATCGTAATCGTAAACCCGAGATTAGAGAGAGTTTGCGATTTCTTGTTTTGTACCCGACAAGTTTACTTGTGTGCAAGATCAAGCTTTTATCGATTATTCTTCGTTTTCTCGTGTTCTCTTCATCTTTCTTTCTTGAATCGATCTCTCACGAGGATTCCGCACTCGTGTTTGATTAAGATATCGTGTGTTTGGGAGATTTCAGGACCTACAGCTTTAACACCTTAGACATGCATTTTTATCATCAAATCACCAAAATACATTTAAAACCCTAAAATGACCTAAATAGCATAAATCTCTATCATGGATGTATTTCACACGTAAAGTTGCAAACTTTATGATAGATCTAGCCTCCCTAAGCCACATACTAACAGATCAAGTAATATCATGAAGGTTTAAGCATGCTTTATGAAGAAACACATAGAAAACACATAGAAATGGCATAAAGGAAGGTTTTGGGACTCACGATTCGATCAAGGAATCGAATGGATGTTGTCTTGAGGCTGAGATCTTGGCTTCTCTTGATGGTTCTCGGCTGACCAGATTTCCAGAGAAGAATGTGTGTGTTTTTGGTGTAAATGAGGCAAATAGGAGAACTAGGGTTTATTAAGATTATTTATATCAGAGGCTAGTTTCGCTGGCAGTTTCGCTGGCCAGGCGAAACTAGCTCTGGTCACGTTTTAACTGATTAACTTGGCTGGCTACCGGGCGACACTACAGTTTCGCCCGGTAGTTTCGCTGACAGCACAACTTAGGCAACTTTCACATAATCAAGGAATTACAATTTGTCCTGCTATTCACAATACTAAATCATGCATTTAAATCACATTGCACATAATGACAATAAATAGTTAAACACATAACACATATGGGCGGGTTCGGTGATCAACCAAAGGACGTGGACGTATTCGGCCTAGTTAAGCATTAGTTACTAAGTTAACACTTATAACGTAACTAACGGAGATTGTCTAACGGAAGTTAACCTTGAGATTCTCGGATGTCACATCATCCCCTTGTAATTGGAATTTTCGTCCCGAAAATTATTCTAGCGCCGTAGCGTTCGCAGCATCAGCTGTCGTCGTTGCTGGGGAAAGAAAGCAAAAGTTTTAGGGTTGTCACATCCTCCTCCCGTTACAGGAATTTTGGTCCCCAAAATTAAATCATACCTTGAGTATTCGCGGACGTTTGCTCGAACAAGTGAGGATACTTTTTCTTCATCTGATCCTCTCGTTCCCAAGTATATTCAAGTCCACGCTTTGAGTTCCATCGCACCTTGACGATCGGAATCTTGCTACGTTTGAGGGCTTTCTCCTCGCGTCCCATGATTTCTACCGGTTGCTCGATAAATTTCAAATGTTCATCAATTTCCAGTTAAGGGGTACGACCAGACCAGGACCACAACCATTAGTTACAAATACTAAACGAATCAGAGTAAAGTCCAAATATTAATAATAAAAACAGTCAACAGTACGCAGCGGAAAACATTATCTTTAGCACTAACCGCGTGCTTTACATAAACATTGTTTTAAATTCCCAATTAGTTTAATTAAAATAAAAGTCTTCACGTGCCATGCCAACCCGCTCCGGATACTCTTCAGCGATCTGCAAAAGTTTAAACCACGCAAGTGTCAACCTAACGGTTGGTGAGTTCACAGTGGGCTTGTCATGCAGTGGCCCGGTCTCATGAATCAAAATCGTGTAAACGTATTCTTACGTACAATTTATTTGTGAAAAACAATGCTTGTGACAATCAAATCATATTATGGTGGTTTAGTAAAAGTATTGTCCGTAACCTACGTTATCGGGTATGTACTAGTCTTGTATAGTTAAAGTGCTCAACCGATATAGCGGGTAGCTAATCCGTTGTTCCATGCACTAAGGAAGTTTGTACCAAAGCTGACCATAAATTATTGTAGTGGCCGTGCCATCAGTTCTGCGGACCTACGTCATCGCGGATTTGCCTCCCCCGTGTCCTCTCGGGATCACGGTCAGATAGGCTGATATTGTACCTACGTGCACTCCCCGTGCCACGGGGCGGAGTTTGTCAAACTCCAGTAGATCTACCCAACATCCCCTCGCTTTACAATTAATGGTACAATTTAGTTGAGGACTTTTAAGTTTTCAAGGCATCCTTAGAAATCATGTGATATCATGTGGTTTAGACTTTAACCTACACTAGCCATATTAAAAAGGTTTACTGGATTCTCATGAATCTCAAAAGTGTTTTCAGTTTCGTTTCAGAAATAGTTGTTTAAGTAATTCACAAGTGCTTCCCATAAAGCACTTCAAGTTCATCACGTGGGTGCCGAGCACTCCAAGTTTTCAAGTTTATCAGGGAGGTGCCTAGCACTCTCGAGTTTGTCAGCATTGTTTTACTTTTAGTTATTCGGTGTGACCCAAACGGGTTCACGGTAATCGGGTTAGTGACACTCACCTTTGGTTGCACTGCTACACTTGCTATAATATCCAAGTTTGCTTAACGAAGACCTATGAACACGTTTAGGTCTTAAGTATTAGTTTTGTGTCTAATCTTTACTTAACGTCACTATGGCCCATAACATAGCACGTTGGAACTATGACTCGACATACAGACACACGACACCAATGGTTGATCATAAATAAGGGTTCACATATTACAGAAATCATAGCATGTATCATCATGGCATAATCATGTAAGTCATGGCATAACATTCAAGCAAATTGCACAAGTTTGGATTCTGGTCTCAGTTTCGCTAGCAGTTTCGCTAGTCAGTTTCGCTGTGTGCACGGGCAGCACTTTCGCTAGGCAATACCCGATGACACAGTTTCGCTAGGCTAGTTTCGCTCAAAACTGTTGACACAGTTTCGCTAGCCTAGTTTCGCCCGAAACTGGTTTGAACTTTCGTTCAGGGAATTTCGCTCGGTAGATTCGCTCGAGCTGGTCTGGTTGGTTTACCCGGCGACACTGCAGTTTCGCTGCATAGTGTCGCTGGATGAAGATATACATAGTTTCGCTGGACAGTTTCGCCCAGAGAACAAGACAGTTTCGCTGGTCGCGAAAAACATACGGATCAGCCTAAAAATCAACCTAACAGCTTCCATTTTACATGCAATTCATTGTTTAGCATACATAGGCATTTACCAACATAAATCAGTAAGCTTTAACACCTTAGACATGCATTTTTATCATCAAATCACCAAAATACATTTAAAACCCTAAAATGACCTAAATAGCATAAATCTCTATCATGGATGGATTTCACACGTAAAGTTGCAAACTTTATGATAGATCTAGCCTCCCTAAGCCACATACTAACAGATCAAGTAATATCATGAAGGTTTAAGCATGCTTTATGAAGAAACACATAGAAAACACATAGAAATGGCATAAAGGAAGGTTTTGGGACTCACGATTCGATCAAGGAATCGAATGGATGTTGTCTTGAGGCTGAGATCTTGGCTTCTCTTGATGGTTCTCGGCTGACCAGATTTCCAGAGAAGAATGTGTGTGTTTTTGGTGTAAATGAGGCAAATAGGAGAACTAGGGTTTATTAAGATTATTTATATCAGAGGCTAGTTTCGCTGGCAGTTTCGCTGGCCAGGCGAAACTAGCTCTGGTCACGTTTTAACTGATTAACTTGGCTGGCTACCGGGCGACACTACAGTTTCGCCCGGTAGTTTCGCTGACAGCACAACTTAGGCAACTTTCACATAATCAAGGAATTACAATTTGTCCTGCTATTCACAATACTAAATCATGCATTTAAATCACATTGCACATAATGACAATAAATAGTTAAACACATAACACATATGGGCGGGTTCGGTGATCAACCAAAGGACGTGGACGTATTCGGCCTAGTTAAGCATTAGTTACTAAGTTAACACTTATAACGTAACTAACGGAGATTGTCTAACGGAAGTTAACCTTGAGATTCTCGGATGTCACATCGTGTGTGCGAACGTAGAGGGATTTGCTTTAAATCCTCCAAGAGATCAAGTCTTGCCGAGCTAAAAAGGTACACGTTCTAAAACCGGTTAGTTAGATTAATTCATAGGTTTCTTTCCGCTGCGTACTCGTGTGATAATTTGTTATATATACCAACAGTGGTATCACGAGCCACCTATGTTTTTAATTAATTACCGGTAATAAAAACTTGAAGGAGGAGGGGGGGGGGGTAATCAAGATTCGAGTTTTTCGATCCACTCAAATTTTTTACAATTGGCAAAATCAGATTTTGCAAAATTGGTAAAAATCGCAAACCACAAATCGATCGTTAATAGTTATCGGTTTGCCGGCTGTTCACGATCAGAAACCCTGTGTTTACGATCGTGAACCTGTGTTTACGACCCACATGATGCAAAATCGTAAACTCAAGGTCGGCGACTGTTCACAATCGGAAACCTTGTGTTTACGATCGTGAACCTTTGTTTACGACCCACATTGATGCAAAATCGTAAACTCGTGGTAGGCGGCTGTTTACGATCGGAAAACCTATGTCTCCGATCGTAAACCGTGTTTAAGACATATGATGCAAAATCGTAAACCCTTGTTTACAATCGGAAACACTCAATCCGATCCTAATTTTCTCTATGGATCGAGAACCTCTTGAAAAATCGTAAACCCTTATTTTAGATCTAAAAATTCGTTTCTTGTGGTCTAAAAATTGTGAACCCAAGTTTTTATTAGTTGTTTAAACAACATGTTGTACCTTATTTTAAATGTTAAAAGGAAGTAAAAACCATGAAGTTTCATGCAAATCGTTCATGGTTATTACTTACATCAAGAGAAGTAAAATTAAAATTATGTTAGATAATTAGAAACCCTAAGATTATGTAATTATTTGTGATAATTGTGACATGATGGAAAAGTTTTTTTGCAAATTTGTTTTATGAAAATCGAAATTTGCTTAAATATCTATTGAAACATGATTTTGTTTATAAAATAAAATTTGTGTCCTAGAAATTCAAAAGAAACACCGGCTCACCCATTCGAACACACTCTAAGAGAGGTATAAGTCGGGTCGCCATGCTTCCCTAAAGTGGGTAGGTTTTTAATTGCAAAAGTTGCAAACCTCACCCCTACGCTTCTTTGTGTGTGCAAATGGAGCTACCGAGCTCTTTTGATTTGGAAGACAAAACTAAGAATTTTATAAACACATTATGTGGTGAAGATATGCATGAATCTTTACACATAACCTTTTGATCATATCAAATTGTTTTGACCCTATTAAACTTAAGTCTTTGCCACCCAACTCGTAAAGGACACTTGTGGGTGTTACTCTACTCATTGGTACACAATGGTAGATTAACATCTGCAAGACACATTTCCCACTCATTGGTACACAATGGTGGACAATTTGTGAGTTCTTGGTTGGACGACTTAAAGCGAGCTAGGCGGTGAGACCCTTAGCCCGTGGCAAAAGATGGGATGAAACATGACTACAAATCACTTGGTGCAAGTTGTAGGTCCCATAAAATCTAGGAATTGTATTTGGAATACAATTAGTGATCGTCACTTACCTTTTGAATGCATAAATTCTAGCAGATCAACTGATGAAATGATGGCATGTCAATTGGATCCTAGCCTTAATAAGCTTAATTGTTTAAAGATAATTTAAACATTGGGTAATTAAATTATTAAGGACTTAATTATCGAAAATACTGATTTTTGAACTTTAAAATCTGTTTTGTAGATGGCAACATCAAACACCACCCAAAACAACACCATCGGTCATGCTTTTCGTCAAATGTTTGAAAGAGAAAAGCTGAATGGATCTAACTTCAATGACTGGTACCGTCAACTGAGGATTGTCCTTAGAGTTGAACGGAGAACCGATGTCCTTGAAAATCATTGGCCGACCGAACCAGTTGCTAATGCTACTGAGCAAGAGAAAGCGTTCTATAATGCTGAGTATAGCAGGTACGATGAGGTTGCTTGCATGATGCTCTCGAGTATGACTCCTGATCTTCAGAAGCAATACGAGCTTCATACACCTGGTGATATGATCAAAGAGCTGAAAAAGATGTATGAAAAACAAGCTGGTGTTGAATTGTTCGACCTTGTTGTGGAACTCCACGACTTGAAGCTTGAATCTGGTAAATCGGTCAGTAGTCATGTACTCAAGATGAAGAGCTACTTTGACAAATTGGAATCGCTCAATTATGGGTATAATCGGGCTGTTGCAGTTGGCATGATTCTCAAGTCTCTTACGAAGGATTATGAGGGTTTTGTGCGCAACTACAACATGCATAGTATGACTAAAACTATACCTGAGCTTCATGCTATGCTAGTCGAGTATGAAAAGACGATTCCAAAGAAAGCCACTGAAACACCCCAAGTTCTAATGATCAAAGGGGGTAAGATCCAAAAGGCTAAACGACCGCAAAAGGCGAAGGGCAAGAATGATGGTAAAGGAAAAAGCAAGGCAGTTGTGCTTGTTCCTAAAACCAAGCAAACCCCTCCGGCCGCAAAAGAGCATTCGGCTAAAGACCAGATCTGCCACCACTGTGGTGAGGTTGGACACTGGAAAAGGAACTGTCCTACCTATCTAGCTAAGTTGATGAAGAAGAGAAAGAGTACTAGTGGGACTAGCACTTCAGGTATCTTCACAATTGAATTATTTTCCTTTTCTAAGAGTGATTCATGGGTGTATGACACCGGCTGTGGAACTCATATCTGTAATACGTTGCAGGGTCTTAGAAACAGGAGGAAACTGAAGTCTGGAGCTTTGCAGTTGTTCGTTGGAAATGGTTTGCCAGCAGCTGTGGAAGCTATAGGAGAATTTCATTTAGTTCTTCCTTCTAGGTTAATTATTGTTTTAAACAATTGTCATTATGCACCTTCTATTACTAGAGGTGTTATTTCAGTTTCATTGTTGAAAAACCAAGGATATATTAATGTTTTTAATAATATCGGTATTTCAGTTTCTAAAAATAATGTTTATTATTTTGATGCTATTCCTTGTGATGGCATTTATGAAATTGATATGCATGGTTGTGTTTCAAATAATTCAATGTTCACCGTTAGCAAACGAGCCAAAACTAGCTTGGACTCTACCTATCTTTGGCACTGTCGTCTTGCCCATGTTGGTAAAAACCGCATTGAAAGACTTCAACGTGAAGGGATCTTACAATCAAATGATGAATCATTTGATAAATGCGTTTCCTGTATCTCAGGAAAGATGACTAGAAAACCCTTTCCGAACAAGCCGCAAAGGGCTAAAGAACTACTTGGACTCATCCATACCGATGTATGTGGCCCATTTAGACATGTGTCAAGAAAAGGTGCTAGCTACTTCGTGACTTTCACGGATGATTTCAGCCATTATGGTTATGTTTACTTGCTTAAACATAAACATGAGGTATTTGAAACATTCAAAGAGTTTAAGAATGAAGTTGAAAATCAACTCGGTAAGACCATCAAGATTCTTCGATCGGATCGTGGTGGAGAATACTTAAGCCAAGAGTTTAAGGATTATCTTAAAGCATGTGGAATTGTCCAACAGCTTACTCCTCCTTATACACCTCAGCATAATGGTGTATCTGAGAGGAGGAATCGAACCTTACTAGAAATGGTGAGGTCGATGATGAACCTTACAACTCTCCCATTATCATTTTGGGATTTTGCTCTAGAAACCGCTGTGCGCATTCTAAATATGGTTCCAACCAAGAAGGTTGAAAAGACACCGCATCAATTGTGGCATGGAGAAGTCCCTGTGTTGTCTTACTTAAGAGTCTGGGGATGTGAGGCACTTGTGAAGCGCGATACGCCTGACAAACTACAACCCAGGACCACTAAGTGCATCTTCGTAGGATACCCAAAGGAAACAATGGGTTACTACTTTTACAATCCTTCCGAAAATACTGTTCGTGTTGCTCGATATGCTGAATTCTTTGAGAAGAATTTTATAGCTCAAGAGAACAGTGGGAGAATTGTAGAACTATTGGAAGATGTTTCACCTTCTGAAATAACTAGCAATCATCAACTTGGGGGGGGGGGGGAATGTTCAAAGTAATGAACCTCAAGTCGATGATGATGATGATGATGCGATTCCACTTCGTAGATCCGAAAGGGTCATACGTCAACCGGAGAGATGGATTGGTCTAGTCGAATCCGAGGAAAACGTAGCAGGAGATCTCAATGAGCCTCCGAATTTCAAAGCTGCATTATCAGATCCAGAATCTGACAAATGGCTTGAAGCTGCGAACGTGGAAATGAAATCCATGCAAGATAACCACGTTTGGACCCTGGTTGATCTTCCTCCTAACGCGAGAACCGTTGGGAGTAAATGGCTCTTCAAGAAGAAGACCGACATGGATGGAAATGTACACACCTATAAAGCTCGTCTCGTGGCGAAAGGGTATACTCAACGTTTTGGCGTTGACTATGATGAGACCTTTTCACCAGTAGCAGACATTAGAGCTATTAGGATTCTCTTATCCATAGCAGCGTACTATGACTTTGAGATATGGCAAATGGATGTTAAGACTGCCTTCTTAAATGGTTACTTGGATGAAGAAGTCTACATGGATCAACCTAAAGGGTTCATTGATCCAAAACATCCCAACCAAGTATGCAAGCTTCAAAGGTCCATTTATGGACTAAAGCAAGCATCAAGGAGTTGGAATAAACGGTTTGATGAAGAAATCAAAAAGTTTGGTTTCGTTCAGAATCCCGATGAGCCATGTGTATATCGTAAAGCTAGTGGGAGTAATGTTACTTTCCTTGTCTTGTATGTAGATGACATATTGATTATAGGAAAACACATTCCAATGTTGCAAGATGTAAAATCCCATCTTGGAAAGTGTTTTGCCATGAAAGACTTGGGAGAAGCAGCATTCATTCTTGGAATCAAGATCTACAGAGATAGAACTAAGCGGTTGATTGGACTAAGTCAAAGTGCTTATATTGATAAGATCTTGAAGCGATTCAAGATGGAGAATTCCAAGCGTGGTAATGTACCTATGCAGGAAGGACTTGGTCTGTCGGTCAAACAAGGTGCTTCTATACCTGATGAGGTAAAGCGTATGCAAAGAGTTCCTTATGCTTCGGTTGTAAGCTCTATAATGTATGCGGTGAGATGCACTAGACCTGATATAGCGTTTGCGCAAAATATCGTTAGCCGATTTCAACAGAATCCAGGTGAAAGCCACTGGACTGTTGTTAAGACCATTCTCAAGTACCTACGGGCTACTAGAGATTTGTTTTTGGTGTATGGGGGAAATCCAGATCAAGAGCTCAAAGTGACCGGATACTGTGATGCTGGATTTCAGACTGATAGAGATGACACGAAGTCTCAGTCTGGGTACGTCTTCGTTTTAAATGGAGGCGCTGTGGATTGGAAGAGCAAGAAGCAAACCACAGTTGCTATGTCTGCAACAGAGTCTGAGTACATTGCTGCGTCAGAGGCTGCAATGGAGGCTGTCTGGATAAGGAAGTTTATTAGTGGGCTTGACATTGTCCCCGCAAGTAACTTGCCTATTGATATGTACTGTGATAATACTGGTGCATTAATCATAGCCAAAGAACCCGGAGTTCAGAAGGGCGCCATACACTATGCCAGGAGATATCACTATGTTCGTGAGCAAATCGAACTAGGTGAAATCAAATTACTCAAAGTTCACACAGATATTAACTTAGCTGATCCTTTCACGAAAGCTTTGTCGAGGCCGAAGCTTGAAAGGCATGCCGAGAGCATGGGACTTAAATTAGCTAGTTAAATCATGTATGTCTGATGTTCGGTATTTGGATAAAGGATGTAAGCAATTTCTATTTATATAATGAAATAAAGTACTTGATATGTTTGATTTCATTTAATAGTAAATTGTGTCCTATATTTGCATGTTTAATCCTTGAGTACTTGTCAAGTATTCTATATTGTCCATTGTCGATTAACTATGTGGGAGCATAGTTAAACTAAGACAAAATCTGAGTGATTGGTTAGGATGGTCCCACCAAACTCACATGGTATTCATTGGATGCATACTGGACTGACCCACTAACGAATTGTCACTTTATGGATCGGCGTCATCAAGTGAAATTCGTAAATGGTTGCTTTATTTATCCTTAGACTTGAGATACAAGCAGGTCATGCATGTATGGATTGCACCTACTTGATATAGGTCTAACTATCCTGAATAAGGTAGTACAAAAGGGCTATTTTCAGTAAGTGTAGTGAAGTATGTAACTTGACACGTGTAGTCAAGAGGATTTGTTCCTTCAGCTTAAAAGTTGAAGCAGATACCACTGGGCCCCTCATTGGACTAATTAAGATGTTTGCATGGCCGTGCCCAAATGAAATCTATAGATGTCTCGATTTGCAATGTGGTAATCTTAAGTTAGTTGTGAGAATGAGAAACAGAATCGTTAAAGTATGAAATGACTTGATCCATATTCATATTTAACACGGTATCGGTAACAAAGGGATAATAAATGACTGTACCATTTAAATACACTTTGAGAAACTGTACTTAAATACTTCTGGGAGCATTGGCGTGTTGCTAGACGCTAACCAATGTTATTACCTTTATTATTACAAGCTCAAGTGGGAGCTGTAGGGATATGATCATGTAATAGTAAGCGTATGTCCGGAAAGTATTTAAGCCTACGGGGTCACACGTCTCGACACCAAATGTATTAATATTAATTAATGGTTAATTAATGTTTATCACGAACATTTAACGAGGTTTCGTTAAAAACTGACAGTTAATTGTTAACAGGGGTGTTAGTTGTAATTAGAGAGAGTTGTAATTGGATTACAATTGGAAAAAGGGTTTAGGATAGGGCCTCTAGTCGATTACGATCTAGAGCTCCTATGCCAATCCTTAACTTGTTTATCAAGTCTTTTAAACCTATATAAAGACTCTCTGGGTTTATGGTTTAGTGGCTGCTTTTATCTGATAAAAGAAAACCCCTAATTCTCTCTCTCTTTCTCTCGTTTACGGCAACAAGAAAACCCGAGGGGTTTCAGTTCTTGTGTTGTTCGATCAAGGCAAAATCGAGTGAAGGTGTTCGTGATCAAGTACTAGCATACATAGCATCGGTGTGTCGTGTGTGCGAACGTAGAGGGATTTGCTTTAAATCCTCCAAGAGATCAAGTCTTGCCGAGCTAAAAAGGTACACGTTCTAAAACCGGTTAGTTAGATTAATTCATAGGTTTCTTTCCGCTGCGTACTCGTGTGATAATTTGTTATATATCCCAACAATTGGTCCTAAACACAACCTATTGGTTATATACACCCTTATTGGGCCATCATTGGTCCTAAACACAACTTATTGGTTATATACACAGCTTATTAGGACTAATTGGTCCCAACTGATCCTTGTTACCCCTAAACGCACCTTTTTGGTTCTATTGGTTATATACACACCTTATTAGGCCATCATTGGTCCTAAACACAACTTATTGGCCATCATTGGTCCTAAACACAACTTACTGGTTATATACACACCTTATTGGGCCCATCATTGGTCCTAAACACAACTTATTGGTCATCATTGGTTCTAAACACAACTTATTGGTTACATACACCCCTTATTGGGACTCATTGGTCCCAACTGACCCTTGTTGCCCCTAAACACACCTTTTTGGTCCTATGCACAACTCATTGGTTACAAATACACCTTATTGGGACTTATTGGTCCCAACTGACCCTCATTGCCCCTAAACACACCTTATCGGGCCATCATTGGTCCTAAACACAACTTATTGGTCATATGTACAACTTAATTAATTATTGGTTATATACATACCTTATTCTTAAAATATTAATGTTTTAGAGAAGAAGAACAAAACTGGAAGAACTAGAATTCCTCAGGGAGAAGATTTCATCTGGATTGAGAGAAGATGAACAGAAACGGATGAAAATACATTAAATAAAATCTTCAACTGTAAATTAAAAATCAATTCATTACATATAATTAATTAGTAATCCAAGAACAACTTTCAAACCAGAACAATTACTCTTTAATCCGGAACCCTAGCTAAAGAGGTTAATCATTTCCCACACCAGTAGAAGCTTGAAATCTTCTCTAGTTTCATATAAGTAGTGTTCGAACACAATGAACAACATGTCTTCCTTGGTTTGGTTCTCCTCTTCATTCTCTTTACATATCCTGTTGAATGTTTTGATTTTCTGGTCCATGTCTTGCCATTTCGATCTTACGACGATTGTGTCACGGATCTTGTCGTAACGCTCCATAGCAATATGAAACTTTATGTTGACATCCAGCCAAAAGAGAATCGTTTCTTCGTCGTTAGGATCACCTAATTGATCGGTAAACATCGACTTAATTAATTAATATATATATATATATATATAAATGTATAACTTATCAAATAATCAAATGATTGGTATAAAGAAAAAGAAACGTACTAAGTAAGGGAGGGTTTGTAGGCAACACATAGTCCCTATACTTTACGTCCAACTAGGGGTGATCAAAAACTCGGGATCCCAAGAAAAACCGAATTCCCGTCCCGATATTTCCCGAGAACCGGACCGACCCGAGCCATACGGTATTTCTTTCGGTCCCTCTTTTCAGCAGAATTCGGTCTCGGTCTCGGGAATGACCGAAGACCGACTGTTAATCCCGAACTCCCGAAATATATTAAAGCCCAGCCCAATATGTTATTTTCGTGAGGAGGATTTATTTTCTTGAACCCAAACTCCATTACGCTTGAATGATTGGACGACAATATTGTAAACTAAAGAGTTTGGCGATCGCTATTGTTCAACGCTTCCTCTCCCCTGTCGGCGTCTTCTGTGGATCAAGGAATCACCAAATCGAACTCCTCCTGTCATTGATCGTGGCTTTTGCTATCCTCCATCTGAATACCAGCATCAACAAGGGTGAACTCCTCCATATATCTTCAACCAATTCTGTCAATTCTATTGCAGTTCTACACCGAAATTTATGTGTTAACCCAAGTAAGTGCATCTCTCATATGATACTTTATTTGTGGCTTTTTTATTTTTATTGATTTTAGAGCTCCACAACAACTTCATATCTTTACTCATCAATTCAACTTTGTTCTCTATTTTCTTCATGTACGTATGATTGTATGAAGTATAAAACGTGGGTTTACTTGTTCCTGAATGAGGGAGAATTAAATGCAAACAATCATGTTATATGGATGGGGTTATTGTAATTTGTAAACTGGGTTGAAACTGGGCTGCAAAATTAACCAGAAAGTGAGCCAGAAACAACCTAGAATTCGGTCTCGAGAAATAGCCAAATCCCGACCGAAACCGAGCATATATGGACCGAATACCCGACTTTGGTTTTCGGTCGGGATACGGTCACGGTTTTTGCATAAATCGGGAATCGGGTCGGGTCGGGAATCGGGTCGGGATTCTCGGTTTCTCGTCTTTGATCACCCCTACGTCCAACCAAGCTCGGTACAACCCCAGTTCTTCCTGCTGGGTCCATTCTTCTGCCATCTTGGAAGAGTATAAATTGGATGTGGAGAATGAAGAGTGTGTGAAAGTGGTGGTCTAATTTAATGGTTAATTGATTAACTTGTTTATATAGCGTGGTTGAAGGTTTTGAAATTTAGAAACAAACAACGGAAAAGAGAAATTAGCTGTTACTAGTTACATCACCTGTTTGGGTTTTAAAATTTCAAAAATAAATGGTAAAAAAGTAACGCAATAAGGATTCGAACATGGAACATGGTATGTTAATCTAAAGCGCTTCTACCACCTGAGCAACACCCTGAGTTAGAAGCTACTTTTCATTATAATTTTTTTAAATATGATTCTAACTGGGCCCGCTAAATTCTAAAAGAGGCGGGATAAATTAATGAGCGAATCCAATTGAAAATTTCACATATCACTCTCGATTTCCCCAATTCCCCGCTCTCCATTTCTCCATTGCTCATTAATCGACAAAATTTTCCCTCCGTCATATTACTTCTCCAATAAACATGTTCACAGTAAAGATTATTGAAAAGGGTTTTCAGTATTAGCAAAACAATCGTTTTTAATAATCTTTATTTTTGTATCTATTAGCAAAACAAACATGGATAAGTCTTGGATGGTAACCAGTAGAACCACGAAATCATATACCGATGGAGTTAAATCATTCTTAAAATTTGCAGTTACATTTTTGAAAAAGACGGAAATTCCATGTCCCTGTGTTAAATGTCTAAACCATTACTCTTATCTCGTTGATGATGTAGATTATCATTTGTTTTCAAAGTGATTCGATCTGACTTATACAAGGTGGACTAAGCACGGAGAGAAACACGAGCCCGTAGAAGAGAAGCTTAACACCGAATCATTTTTCGATTCTGGAATGCCATTCGGTGCATCAGAAAACAATAGAAATGGTCAGAGCTACTGAAAATTTCACTGATGACCATGAAAAGTTTCAAGAACGACTCATGGATGCTGAGAAGCCCCTGTATGAAGGAAGTCATACCTTCACAAAGTTATCTGCCTTGATTCAACTACTAATCTTGAAGACTAAGCATGGAGCATCAGATAAGTTTTTTAATGAACTTTTAGCTTTGCTGAAACATATGCTACCTGAAGGTAATGAAATTGTGAAAAATACATTGAGGCCAAGAAGATTATGAAGTCAATGGGTGAAGGGTATACCAATATACATGTGTGTATCAATAATTGTATTCTTTACAGGAAGGAGAACAAGGACCTAACTGTATGTCCAACTTGTGGTGAGTCTAGGTGGAAGGTGGATGAGAGGACTAAGAAACTATACGACAATACTCCTGCAAAGGTAATGTGGTAGTTCCCCATCATTCCAAGACTGAAACGACTGTTTCAAGTGAAAGCGAAAGATCTAAGATGGCATGCCACCAGTTCCAAAATACCCGGTGTGTTACGCCACCCATCCGATTCACCGGCATGGAAAGCTATAGATGACAGATATCCAGAAATCGCTAACGATCCTAAAAAGTCTTCATCTTGGCATTTCAACTGATAGGGTCGACGTGAATAGAGGCAACATAAATCAGTGTGTGGCCAGTTCCATTTGTCATTTACAACCTGCCACCATGGTTGTGTATGAAAAGAAAGTTCATCATGCTTTCGTTATTAATATTGGGAGCGCCTGGAAACGATATTGATGTGTTTTTGGAACCATTGATTGATGACTTAGAGCTGTTATTTGAGGCAGGTGTGGAAACATATGATGCGTATGCGCAAGAACAATTTACTATGCGTGCAGTTGTTTTATGGACGATTAATGATTACCCTGCACTTGGTACACTTTGTGGTTGCCCGTACAATGGATTCAATGGTTGTGTGGTATGTCGGGAACAAACTAAATGCATTAGGCTTCCTTTCTTAGCCAAGCAGTGTTATGCTAGTCACATAAGATATCTACCACATACGCATGCCTTCCAAAAGCAAACAGAGGCCTTCGATGGTAAACAAGAGATGAAAGATGTTGCAGTTCCTATGACTGGGGAACAAATATACAACGAAGTTCAACATATTAGGAACAAATGGGGAAAGGGATTAAGGTGTACTGATTCAGAAATCCTAGAGACCTCAACCGGAAGAGGGGGAAAGATTGATAAGAGAAAAAGAAAGAACAAAGAGAAGCCACCATATTGGAAGAAATTTAATATATGGTTTCGAAGACTTAGATATTGGAGGCATAATAGTGTCTAACATTGAATTGATTTCATGCATATTGAAAAGAATGTGGCTGAGAGTCTTGTTGGAACTCTGCTCAACCTTTCCGGAAAGACAAAGGATGGACTGAATGCTAAAAAGCATCTGAACTTTTTGCAGTTAAGACCAGAGTTGCAGCCAAAACAGAACAAGAACAACATAGTACTTCCTGCAGCGTGTTACACATTACAAAAAAGATGAAAAGGAAAAGTTTTGTGACACGTTGTATAACTTGAAGGTTCCACAAGGCTATTATTCTAACTTTTCTAGTTTGGTTAGTCTAAAGGACAAGAAACTTGTGGGGCTCAAGTCACATGACTATCATATGTTGATGCAACAATTTCTGCCAATTGCAATTCAATCAGTCATGCCTGAACCGACAAGATATGCTATTATCAGGCTCTTTTTTTTCAAATCAATATGCAGCAAAGAGATCAACATCGAAGAACTAGATAAATTGCAAGCAGATCTTTGTGTCACACTATGCCTGCTTGAGAAATATTTCCCGTCATCAATTTTTGATGTTATGCTTCATTTGACGGTGCACCTTACTAGGGAGGTAAAATTATGTGGCCCAATATGCTTTCGATGGATGTATCCATTTGAAAGGTGTATGAAGGTAATTAAGGGCCACGTGAGAAACAAAACTTATCCAGAAGGGTGCATTGCTGAGGAGAACATTGTAGAAGAAACGATTGAGTTTCTCAGCGAATACCAAAAAAAAACATCACAACTATTGGTGTTCCAACTAAAAAGCATAGCAGTGCGGATGGAAGTCCTGGGTCAGCTGGTAGATCAGTTGAAGTCTCTCCAAAGCTCCTATCGAACGCGCATTTATTTGTGTTGCTATATATGCCTGAAATTGAGCATTATATCAAGTAAGTAATTTAGATTGTTAACCTTTTTTTATCTATTTAATTAATTATAAACTTTTATAGATAACTTCAATTCATGTAATTGCAGAGAACACATGAAATTTTTGGAAAAAGAACATCCTGGTAGTAGACTAAATGAGCTGACTAAGAAGCAGAGCACAACATTTGGTAAATGGTTACGCAACAAGGTCAGCTAAATTTGCTTATTGTTTTAATTCCGGATGAACTGTAACTTTCCTGAACAACTGACCTGAGTTGTCCGGAACAACTCTATTTTCTATCCGGATGAACTATAACCTTCCTGGTGTACTGAAACTATTTTCTTATAGTTTTAATTCCGGATGAACTGTAACTTTCCGGAACAACTGACCTGAGTTATCCGGAACAACTCTATTTTCTATCCGGATGAACTATAACCTTCCTGGTGAACTGAAACTATTTTCTTATAGTTTTAATTTCGGATGAACTGTAACTTTCCGGAACAACTGACCTGAGTTGTCCGGAACAACTCTATTTTCTATCCGGATGAACTATAACCTTCTTGGTGAACTGAAACTATTTTCTTATTGTTTTAATTCTGGATAAACTGTAACTTTCCTGAAAAACTGACATGACTTATCCGGAACAACTTTATTTTATTTTCAGAAGAACTATAACCTTCCTATTCCTAATAAACTCTCCTAATAAACATACTATGAATTCCAGGTTGAAAAGGAGATGATGTAGTCCCCAGAAACTATATCAGAGACCGTTAGGTGGATTTCACATGGTCCACAAAGAAGCGTGAGGAAATATGAAGTATATGACATCAATGGCTATTCATTTCGTACAAAATCTCGAGACGGTAGGGTTTACCAGAACAACGGGGTTGGTGTAGAGGTAAATGATATACACATCTCTAACGAGGTATTAACCTATGGACAAAAACCTTACTATGGGGGTTTTAAAAGAGATACACTTTGGTCAACCTTAAAAGACTAGGTCACAAGGAGGCCCCGTTTATTTTCGCGTCACACGCAAGACAGTTGTTTTACGTCAAAGACTAGCTGGATAAAAAACTGAATATTCTATTTATGACACCTCCTAGAAATTACAGAGATTATTATAAAGACGATGCCAATGAAAAATTTAGTACAGTAGTTTTTCCTCACAACGATAATTTATTGCCACCTGTAGATACATGTGACAATGTTTACCATAGAGCTGACTGTACTGGAATGATATTACGTAAACCGATTAATTGATCATTGTAATGTTTTTGAATTTTAGCAAATTACAGTCTCAACAATATTTGCTTTTTTTTCTTTATGTATTCTGGAATATTATGGATCTTAATTTTGAGTCAAGTGTTTCATTTTTTTTATTGTGCCAGCAGGTCTCCTCTCTTTGACCAAACTAGAGTCAATAAAAGTTAAAAATAAACAAACAAAATCAACTGCTTCTTTAACAAACACAATTACATACATAATCCGAAGGGTATGATTCCATTAATACATTGATCTATAAAATTACAACTGAAAAACTACTAACTTAAAAGGGAGAAGAAGCGCTGAAGAAAAATCAGGTTCGTGGGGCCAAAAGATGTGACAAATTAATCCCTCTTTACTTTCTCACAAGCACTTGCTTCTGATCAAAAGGGAGAAGAAGCGGCTAAAGAAAAATCAGGTTCGTGGGGCCAATATATGTGACAATCTAATACCTCTTTGCTTTCTCACAAGC
Source organism: Deinandra increscens subsp. villosa (assembly GCA_039602395.1). Taxonomy (NCBI): domain Eukaryota; kingdom Viridiplantae; phylum Streptophyta; class Magnoliopsida; order Asterales; family Asteraceae; genus Deinandra; species Deinandra increscens. Next base: position 66,018,440 of record JBCNJP010000009.1, on the reverse strand, counting down.
ACTTGCTTCTGATCAAAAGGGAGAAGAAGTGGCTAAAGAAAAATCAGCTTCGTGGGGCTAAAAGGGAGAGAAGCACCTGAAGAATACAAGTGCTGCAAACCTCATAATGTGCCCTTACTGCTGACTGTTATAAAATTATACAATAACTCAAAATCTGCTCTCAGTATAGCATTTGTATGAACCATTAGAGACTCCTCGTCTCCATGGTTTCCACAATAACTTAAAATCTGCTCCCAGGAGTTACAGAGTGCAATCTTTCCCTGCACAAGAAAAAATTATCAAATCTAAGATGCAAATTTTAATTGAATTTCAGTGGTAGATGATAACTTACCGTTTTCCACATACGGATGACGCTAATTCCACATTTTTTGCCGAAGATGATGGACGAAAAACAGAGAGATAGAGACTGGGAGAAAAGGCGCATGGTGGAGATGATGATGAAAACAGATAGAGAGATAAGTATATATAGATATTCGAGGGGCGTGGTAGATGGAGATTTGAATGATAAGTAATTGAAAAAGTAAATTAAAAAGTAATTATTACAAGCCGTCGAGTGTTGGTCTTCTTTTAACCACCCAAAATTAATTATGAGTGACCATTTGTCATAATTTGTCATGCAAACAATGTTTAATATGAGTGGCCATATCACAAGAAAATCAAACATGATAAACATATATAACCATCATATATTCAATTCTAACTACTAATATTATAACAAAATAAACATATAAAATATTGTTCTTAATTTGTTCATAAACATATACATCAATTAATTAATAATCCGGATCACTGCAATCTTCGGATATGTATCCTGAACTTGCATCGTCATCATCATCATCACGTCCTTCTTCATTCCGATCACTGTTTGCAGGATCTTGAACCCAATCGGCCACCGTATCCTTCACCTTTTGTTGAATTTCATTCCCGGAATCATTTCCATCTTTGCTAATCAGGGGAATTTCACTTATTTGTTTGAGAAAGTTCATATCATGAGATCCCACAATTTCAATCATAGAAATCTTTTTACTCTCTTCTGTATTTATGTATTTCACTTCAATCTGGTTAATAGAACTTAAATACTCCCAAGATTGAACAATTTCATCTTCTTCATCTTCTTCGGATACAAATTCATTTAATTTTGTATCAAGGACACATAATAATTTCGTTGCCTCAACAGAGTAGGCAAAACAATCAGGAATCTTCTGCGCATGGAGTTGTCTCAGGATGTTCTCATCGTTGTTTTTAATCACAGATTTGTGGGACTTGAATGATCTTCTTCTCCTGTTACTATAAACAAAAAAAAATATGATTATTCTTTACATACCAGTAATTAAGGAAGCGTTGATTATCGGTCATTTGATACTAGAATTGGTGTAAACGAATTGGTGTAGAGAATTTGAGATCAAGAAAGGGATGGCGGTAAAAGAATATAACAGTGATGATGTAGATAGGGTAGCAGATTTGAACACGCTCGAATTGGTGTAAACGAAAAAAAGCGCGTTGTTTTAGAGGGAAACAAATCGTCTCCTTTCACTATGCATTTAATATTTTACCGTGACCATAAAATAGATTTTTGTCACTCACAACCTACCATTTAGTCACGGTTAATATATGTGGCCATAGGTAATAGATTTTGTCACTCACAACCTACTATTTAGTCACAAAACCTAATAACAGTGGCCATATGTACTAGCTTTTAGCCACATAACTAAGTAAAAAGCGTGGCTATTGCTCACATTTAGCCACGGATAATATATACTTAATAGTTTTGTTTTTTTTAATTTACTAAGTAATAAAATCTACTCTTCCGTCACACAACATTATTTAAGCGTGGTCATACATTCCTTTTTTGTCACACGAATAAAAAATCATGAAAATTTCATGGCCGTTTGGTGCATTTCGCCACTCTTTTTTAAGCGTGACAAATAAGTGCCACATGTTTTTGTAAAGCAGTGGCTAAAGCCACTGCACCTGATTGTTGTTGTCACATAAACAAAAAAATACGTGGCTAAAAGTGTCCAAAGGCTATATATTTGGCCACGGGTACAAATTGTGTGTGGCTAAAGCTAGTGTTTCTTACCTTTGGCTACGTTTTTTTTTTTCAAAATAGTGGCTATGCGTTAAAAAAAAACGTGGCCAAAGCCACTTTTTTACGTAGTGAAATCTGTTTGGCTTAGCTTATTAGTGTAAAGAGAGGGTATACTAACTAAAAGTCACAAGGAGAATGGAAAAGCCAAGTAATAGTGGCTTTTGCAAATTGGCTTATAAGTGCTTTTGGAAAAGCAAAATTTATCATCTATCCAAACAACTAAAATGACTTATTAGCTTTTAAAAAGCTAATAAGCCAATAAGTCAAAAAAATAAGCAATCCCAAACAAGCACAAAATCGAGCACCAGCAGGAGATATGCGACTTACAGAAAGTTACGTGCATATAAAGTTCAAAATCGAGCAACAATCGAGCAAAAATCGAGCAACTAACCGAAAAATGGAGATGGACTTACAGGCTTATGCGAAACTAATCGAGCAACATCATGTGCATCGGAGGACTGGAGGGGCAGAGGTGAACCGGTGTCGAGCAACAACTGTCGGAGAAGGAGCAGAGGTGCGCCAGAGGACTGGAGGAGCAGAGGTGCGCCGGTCGGAGGAGTAGCAGAGGGCTAGAGGTCGACCCGTCGACGATCTTGGAGAGCAAATTAGGAAAAGAGCGGTGTTTTTGGAATTTTAGGGCTTGCTTCTTAATTTTGACCAAGTTTTTTTATGGGTAAAATAACCCATGGGTCGGGTTTGTGGTTAAATTTGGGTTAAATGGGTAAAAATTGAGCCAACGCCTAGGACGTCTTTGACGGCCCAAGTGAGCCACGATTAATGAACTGACTAGCTTAAAATCAAAATATGAAGGACCGCCTAGCGTCGGCGCCGATTAATCGATTTTTACAACACTGTTTTTTGTTGATTAGATTTATGCTAACCAAAATACAAATCAAATTATAGGAATAGAATAATTGGAACTATGAAACTCACAAACCAAAATCTAAAAAATAAAAAAGTAAAACATCTCAGGCACCTATAACCAACCAAGATGAACCAGCCATATCATACAACTCTGGAATAGAAATACGAACACTTCTGGAATCTGTTGTGATGAACATTAAAATTCTGTTTCAGGAACCTAGAAAGGAAGTTGGTCATCATACATAGTAGTTTAAATTGTCAAAAAGAATCAAGCCATCTTGCAATTTTTATTTGTTTAGCAGGTTTTGTGATAGAAGCACCATGACGTGTTGTTTTCTGATTGCTTATTCTGGTAAATTGGGTGCATCTTTAGGGTAATTTGTGACTATCCGTCTAAGGGGTGGGGGATCTTGACAAAAGTTAGGGCTGCTAGACATTTTATCCCGTCTAAAGAAAATAACTTCAAGCTAATTTGTGACTATCCACTTAAGGGGTGGATCTTGACAGATGGTGTAAAATATGTAAAGGTATATGAATTAACATAATGATTTACTAAATTCTATAAGTTGTTGATGATCTTGAAATACCAATCTAACAAATCTTGATAATCTATAAATTTATCCAGGCTTGGGACATAGAGAAGTGGCATCAGAGGTCCCAGTGCGTGAGAAAGAACCGCATGAGTGCAGATAATTGTTGAGTATGAACGTTTGCAAAAGTGGGTAAATTAGTCATCCTTTTAACTGAAAACTAGTCATTATCTTTATAAGTTAGTCATCCTTTTAACTTAAAATTAGTAATTAATATCAGTTGTTTTTTGAACTTTTTTTTAAGGGTCAATTTCATATATACCCCTGTAAAGTTGTAAAATATCATATATATCCATCCAAAATTTTAAATATCAAATATACCCTTAAAAAGTAGTTAAAATATCAAATTTATCCATTTTAATAAAAATAATCTAAGATATGACAATTTTACCCTTAATTGTCTAAAACTTTAAAATTTCATATATACCCATTCCATTAAAATTTTTATTTTTATTCCCGCATTTTCTATCAAACACAATTTCCACGAGCTTTGATTCTAGAACTTATAAAAAAGCAATTTGAGAACATCAATTTGACGTTGTTGAATCTTGATGAGCAAATTTTTGGAAAATTAATTTATCTATTTCATAAATTATCTATTTAAAAAGTTTGATTATGACCAAATATATATATGCTTGGTTCAATCACACACTTTCATCACTAAAATTGAAAAGCTCGCATTAAGAAAAGTATCCTTACAAACATAAAAACAAACACAAAGCAAATGTCAAAGACACAATTACTAGAAGTTCAAACATAAAGCGATAGCATCAATTTTCATGAGCTTTTGTGCTCTTTCCACGTCCCCTTTTGCTAGTTGATGTTTCATTTGTGTTAGAACTTTGTTCCGGATTCTTGCATGTTTTTGCATGGTGTCCATACTCCCCACAACGTGAACATTTGTGTCTCTTTTTAGACTCATCCTGAGCTTTGATTCTATTCTTTCTTGGTCTTCCTGGTGGACGTTTGATACTAGGTGGATATATCTTTTCCCCAACATCTATGTGAATCCATTGATCCTTTGCAGGCATCGGAGCAATTTCCAGAGCATAAGCTGCTTTATATTTCTCAATAGTGTAATATGAATTAACATACTGATCCCAGTTTGCATCTCTTGTGAAAGCAATAAAAGCCACGGCGTGAACACATGGAAGACCTTTAACTTGCCAAATCCGACAAGAGCATTGTTGTTCATCAAGTAGGACCTCCCAACGGTTTTCCTTGTATTTTACTTCGGCTCTACGTTCACTACTCCTACAAACCTCATATTCACCCAAGTTCTACATATAACATAAAAAAATAAATTAGCATAATAAAGATAATGAAAATGTATATTATTCCAACAAACCTTAGTCGTCCATCCAGGAGCCAAGCAAACATAAAATCTCAAGTTAAACAAATGAATAATAAATATTACACTTACCTTTGATATTTTGTTGAGATAACTCTTCGTATTAGGTACCAATGTGCCCTTCCATGTCTTTAGAATCGTCCGTTTCTTATCAAATCGTATCATTATCTTTTCCCTAATGGAATCAAGGAGATCAAGTACGGGCCGATAACGCAATTCACCTATCCATGAATTAAATGCTTCTGAGATATTGTTAGTAATGTAGTCACACTTGGATGTTGTTCCAAACTTACTACGACTCCATATCTTCTTATGATTCTCACTAATATATCTAAATGCCTCTTCACGTACTTCGGCTATCTCATTTAATACTCTTTCGTAAGTACTTGGTCTATAGGCTCTAGCGGCTCTCCATAAACTCCTACTAAAGAACTCACCATGGAAATGCTTCTTGAAATTGCTATACAAGTGTCTAATGCATTCTCGATGTTCAACACTAGGATAAACTTGTGTTATTGCAACTTCAAGACCTTTTTGCATGTCTGATGAGATAACCAGGCCATTAGGTGTACCAATTGCCTTTTTAAGCAATTCAAGAAACCATATCCAAGAACTTTTGTTCTCGGATTCAAGTACACCATAAGCCACTGGAAATATAGAATTGTTACCATCAACACCTGTTGCAGCAACTAGCACACCATCAAAGTCAATGTCAACAATACTTCCTGGATTTCTGTTTAGGAGTTCCTCTTTAAAATCATTCATATTCATGAAGGAGTCTTCCCATTTCCCATACATTTCATTGTAAGCTTGTTCTTTACCCCTAAAGACTTTTAGATACGGTACATCAACATTGTAGTTTTTCATAACCCACTTCCTGAGATATGCAACAGAGACATCTCCATCAGATTTGAGTTTGTCCGTAACTACACTAGCAATCCATCCCTGCGTTGCAAGCTTATTACCACCCTTGTTACTTCGAGTACAAGAATGAGCTTCTACAAATGTCCTAACCTACATATAAATATATAGAAGTACATATTATTAACAATATAAAGTGTAAAAAAATAACATTATGAACTTATATACTTACTTCAAATGTAACTCCATCTTGTGTGATAGAAGCATGAGTTCTCCACTTGCACTCTTTATCTGTACACGTTGCTGTGAATCGTGTTGGGTCACTTTTCTCAATGAAGTACTCAAATTCATTTGCGAGTGCATAGTGGTTCAACGCTCGTCTAAACTCAACCGCGTTTAGAAACTTTGAATTCACTTTCATAGTTGGAGTTTTCTTAGTTATTGAATGATTCATTATTTCTTCACTCTCGGAGTCTACTTCATCATCGGTACTATACTGGCTATGATAATTTTCATCGCTTAGAGAATATTCTGATTCTTCTTCCCCATTTGGTTCATCAGTTACTTCATTTTCGACCCTACAAAAGACATTAAAATCCCATGAAAATTACATTTTATGTACAAGAGATACTAGTTTTTTTTTTCATAAAAACTAAACTCTTTATACCTCTCATGTATTGAATTGATTTCACTATGATCATCCGTGGTCACATAAATGGTTAACTCTTTTTCCATATCGTACATATGAATCATTGACTCGAAATTCTCATCGGAAACAAGTTGAATAAAAGAATGATCAATGGCATTCTTATCAACAAACCATATAGTGAAAATGAGACCCCTATTTGACGGATAACGTTTTTTAACCTCTTCAATCAAATCTTCCAAGCCGTATGTCAATGTGTCAATGTAAACACATTTTTGATATCCAAAACAATATCGTTTTCTAGATGAGTTCTTAGCTAACCTAAAGTAGCCTCCATATTTTAGTTTTAACTTATACTTAGAATATACTTGCCTGCAAAAAAAAAAAACCACACAAACTTAAATTACAATATCTATCAATATCATAGCATAATGCAATACAAAACTTGCGTACTCAAGTGTTGGTGATTGAACCATGAACTCCCACGTTGGCTTTGTATTTTTATTTTCCGTGCTACTCATATTGCCTTCATCCATTCTGTGATATTAAAAAAGTCCACTCAAATGTCTACTAAATATCATAATAGATATCACCAAAACCCATATATATTCAATAACTAATATATTATAGAGAAAAAGTTTGCAATCTTATGCCATCTTCACATCTTCACAAATTAACGAGCCAAATAAATGGTTCTTTATGGCTCATTAAAAGTTATTAAATCTCCACAATGAAATTTTAGTGTGTTCACTATGTCTCATTAAAAGTCATTAAAAATTCACTTCTTGACAAATTAAAGTACACGTAATGGAAACTAATGAACCAGGGAGAAGAAAAATTGATTAAATCTCAATTGAATTGAACCATGTTTGTCTTATTATACCATCAAAGAAACACATATTAGATCTTCATAATTAAATAAGAAAAGTAAGGATGAAGGAACCAAAAAAACTAGTAAATATCAAATATATAATCGTGAATTATCAAAGTTATACCTGTGGGTTTAGATGTCGAAGCTATTGAAGGTTTGATGAACCCTAATTGATGCTTTGTGAAGAAGGCGTGGGTTTAGAGATTGGAGAGTACGTATCTTTAAAATAAAGGTAATAAAATTCATATAATTGGTAAGGGTAGGATGGTCAATAAGGAAAAGTTCATTAAAATTGGACATATATGATATTTTTTAGTTTGATTGGGTATATATGATATTTCCCATATTTATAAGGATATATATGAAATTATCCCTTTTTTTAATGAAGATGTGTTAGTTAGGTATAGTATGAATAAAGGTGACATTTCGTAAGATTTAAATATATGCTCAGAAGATCACATTTTTGGTTTGTCACCCACCTCATGGACCATCAAACATTGTATATCAACTCAAAATTTTTGGCCGTTCTAAAAAAAAAAAAAAAAAAAAAAAAAAACTCAAAATTTTTATTGATTATCTTGTTTCACCTAATGTAGTGTCTGCAATCACCTGTGCTTCTGAGAGGATATTTAAATCATTTATAGAACAAGTAAATGAACATGTGTGCTCCAAAATGATGCATTTCATGTATTTTACAACTTGTAGCGTGATATCATGACCATGGTCATGAAAAATAATTCAGACGCATGAAATAACTTCTGGTTTTGTATACCCAAGCTGCTTTGAACACTATTGAAATTTAGGTGTATGTATGAGACCTCATGTTGCTCCAAGTTGCTTAGAACACTATTGAAATTTAGGTCTATGTATGAGACCTTCTGTTGCTCCAAGTTGCTTAGAACACTACTGAAATTTAGTATAAGTATAGATCCACAGTTGTAATAAATTTTAGTCAAAGGGTTTTTTTTTCCCTCTCATTTGAACTCGTGTTTAAGGTGTTTGTTATTTTGTTAGGCATCTTATAATTATGTGAAGTTTTTAAATATTCATTAGTTCACTAGCTTATACTCATTAATTTTTATTTATAGGTTCCTTGTTTATCATAGGTTTAATATGTTTACTAACTCATACTCTTAACTTTTTTTGTACGAGAGAATTGGAACCTCGGATTTAAACTATGGAAAACTAACTCAAGTTATTAAAAATGAACGACAAGCAAGAACTTAAAAGCAAACACAATTGAAAGAAATGTTGCACCAACAAATGACCACATTTATAAGACAATTTGGTCAAACTCCCGGTAATCAACCCTCTAGTTAGGACAATTGGTTTCGTGGTTTAGACATTAGTTTTGTGCTAAATGCTGAAAAAATTAGTTATGTGGTTTAGGTCTAAACTTAATATATGTAATGGATATTTATGGATTTATGGTTTATGATATTATGTGGTTGAACTTGTTTAAGCAGGTGTAATAATTGTATCCTTATCATTTAGATTTTTGTTGTATTTTAAAATTTTGGAAATTTTCATTTTTAATTTGTTTTTTTATAAATAAAAAATACTCATCGGAGAAAATTGTTAGAATAATAAAAATAAAAGATTACTCTTTCTCGAATAATAGACAGAAAAGTAAAAGCAAAAATTAATTTTTGTTCCTCGGAACATGGACGAAAATATTTTTCTTTCCTCGAAAAGTAGTCGGAAAATATGTAAAATAAACATAAAAATAAGTTTATTTCCTTGAAAAATGAATGGAAATATTTTCCCACGAGGGTTTATCTGACCACTCTAGGATTGGTCGGTAATTCGAAAGAACAATTCCTACCCGTTTCCGACCAAAATCTACTAGTAGTTTTACGTTATACAGCTGATATGTAGGTGGCATATATGAAAATTAAATTGTTAAATTAACCCCACGGAGCAAAAGTATTACGATTTAATGAACACTTGGACCAAATGCGTAATTATGATTCTAAGGATGAATGGTTACATTAATTTACTCTTTAACGGAAAAGTAAAAATGAGGGGTAAACCGTAGAATTATAGTGGTGAGTATGGTTCGGTTTTTGGCTCGAACCAAACCGAAACCGAAGTTTTCGGTTTCTAAGAAAAAAAAAACGTTTGGTTTTGGTTTTTTTCGGTTCGGTTTTTTCGGTTTCGGTTTGATTTTGGTTCGGTTTCGGTTTCTTTTTGTTTTTGTTTTTGTTTTTGTTTTTTTTGTAATATGTTGATATTATAAATTTTAAATATTAAATGTCTAATCTCAAAAGATTAATAAAAATAGTAAAAAACAAGTACCGTCATAACTATAGAAGAAAAAAAAAGTAGTTACGTGAAGCGTATGACCATACATAATACGAAGCGACGTTAAATTTAAAAGTTTGTAACACTAAAGATTATAACGTAAACTATTAAGTGTTGACTTAAAATATAAATTAAGGGAACAAGGTTTACTAAAATTTTTAAGTTAAGTGTTAAGTGTTAACTTAAAATATAATTTTAGGTTTAAAGATTTACAATGTCTCTCCTAAAATATTAATTTACTTATTTGCCCCTCAGTTCAGTTTGGTTTTTCTAACGGTTCGGTTTTTCGGTTCGGTTCGGTTGTTAATTGACATGAAACCGAAACCGAACCATTATTTTCGGTTCGGTTTTTTCAGTTCATTTTTTTCGGTTTTTCTTTCGGTTCGGTTTCATCAATTTTTTCGGTTTTTTGCTCATCCCTACGTAGAAATAACAAGTTTTTTTTAATGGCAAAGAGACTAAATTAAAACATGAGAGGGTTAGAAAAAACTAAGCTATCCCAAAACAATTATAAGGAAAGTAAATGATTTCTAAGCTAATTTGCCCACGGCATAGAAATCTTCTTATTATTAGTTACAACCCAATAAAAAGAAAACTGAACAATGTCATCAAATATGTGAGTCAGCTTCAAATCATTTTTCTTGTGGATGACTTTATTTTTATATTTTCATAAAACCCACCACATCAAAAAGATAATACTTTCCACAACTTTTTTCTTCACCTTAGTCAAATTAAGATCATTCACCAATAAAAAACAAGAGTGTGGATGAAGACAATGCGGACGAGAAAGATCAAGCCAAGCCAAAACACATGACCACACCTTGGAGGAAATAACAAGTTAAAGTTATCAAAGTGTCTTTAGCCTAGTGGTATTTGGTAACTTGCAGAGCCGGCCCTAGGCCTGGGCAAACTGGGCTACGGCCCAGAGCATCACACAGATAGGGGGCAGCATGGTTTTGGCGGCCCAATAGTATTAGTAGTTTAACTGTTTAAGTTTTTGAGGCCCAATAGTATTAGTAGTTTAACTGTTTAAGTTTTTGAGGCCCAATAATATTAGTGGAATAGTGGGTTTGGCACTTTAGTCTTTGGAAGGAAATTGGAATTTGGAAAACCAAAGGTCCGAACAATCAGGTTGATCAGCGATTTTTTTCTTTGTATTAATTGTTTTTATTTTATCAAGATAATGATAATCAACTGTAATAATTATTCTTTTAATTAGTTACCAGACTCGATTATTTATATTATTGTGTTTTTAATTTAGGTAAATAATTTGAGGATTCCGTTTTTTTTTTGGAAGTTGATATTTTCTAAACTTTTTGATGAACCTAAAGAAAAACATAAAAAGAAATTTTTTGGTTTTTATTTTTATTCCTGTAGATAGATTTGAGTATTTTTCTGAAAACTTTATACTCGTATTTTTTTCTTACGAACCAAAAAATATTTTAAGTTCCTTTGCTATAATCAATTTGATCTTACTCTTTAAAATTGTCATAATTATTCTACTTTTTTACTTATTTACAAATCTGTATAATTTTATTTGTTATTTTTTATTTAATAGTTTTATTATTTTAGGGACCTCAATGATAAATAGAATAAAAATTAAAAATGTTTAAGTATGGAAATGACTTGTTTATAGAGTTAGAAATTTTGCAGGGTATGTTGCCGCGTGTAGCGTATGAGGGAGAAAGACCGTGGACCTTATTAAAATTATGGAGTTTGCAAAGAAGATGGATATGTTTCCAAATGTATTGCTTGCTTACAAGATTTTGTTAACCATACCAGTCACGGTTGCATCGGCAGAGCGGAGTTTTTCAAAATTAAAGTTATTGAAGACTTATTTGCGGAGTACCATGACTCAAGAGCTGTTAAATGGGTTAGCAATTTTAAGTATTGAAAGTAGTTTTATAGCTAATGTTGATTATGCCAAAGTAATTGAGGTTTTTGCATCAAAAAATACACGTAGACATCATTTTAGATGATTTATATGTTGTAATTTAACTGTAAGTTCGAAACTTTTTATTTAGTTAATAAAATCGGCGTGGGGATGAGCCGCCTAGCTTGACTAGGTTCCAAACCCTTAAAACTTTGTGTTGTACTATTTAAAGTTTTTAACAGGGGCAAATTTTCGACTCCCGCCCTGAGCATCCAAATTCTCAGGACCGGCCCTGGTAACTTGGTGATAGATAAGACTTTTTCTTTTCAAAATGAGGGTGGTTAAAACTTCAAAACGTGCCTATCTATAAAAAAAAATTTGCAGTTCAAAAACAAAGAAAAAAAAAAACAACAACTTGAAGTTAAAGGGTGTTTGCTTTGCTCGATAGGAGTGAAGTCGGATGGGTGAAATTGTATTCTTGTCCTCGATCGAGGCATCGACCATTCTTCGTTCTTTGTGCTGCATTTTATTATTAACTATTAATTGGTTCGTATAGATTCATTTGAATCTGAGATGAAGATGGCTGCCTCAAGCCCCCGTCAGCCGGCAGAAGAACATCCAAACTCTTACCCGTATCCATCACATGTTTTTGTCCCAATCTTTGTTACAGTAAAGCTGAGTGGGCGAGACATGTATGATGTGTGGAGAACACAGATGCTATGTCTCTTAGAGAGTCATGACATGCTGCTTGGTTTCATCACAGTGCCTGGGGGAAACGTAGATGACAAGTTGTGGAGAAGATCAGATGCACTTGTAAAAGGTTGGATTCTTGGTTCTCTCTCGGAACAAGTGCTTGTCAATTTTGTCAAGGAAAACTGCACAGATTTCACCGCAAGAGATTTATGGGATGGACTGCAAACTATCTACGGTCCTAATCCTCCTCAACAAGCAGCAGCAGCAGCAACAGCACCAGGTGCATTCTCTTCTCTAATTTATTTAGTTCCCGATTGATTTATTTCATTATGTATTTTTCAAATGAGAAAGAGATACATTATTAAATCTCTATATTTGTAACATGTTATTTACGAGAAAGATACACAAACATATAAATGAATATACACACAAAGTTGGAAAGGTGCGAGATGTATGGCAGGAAATAGGTTTGGTCAAAAGGAGGATTAATAGGAGGGAAGGTTGAAATTGACTAGTCCATGGTTTGATTGATTGACCGAATATGTGGACTTTGACTAATCACAATACTCACCCTCAATATGGAGCATGTAGGTCACGAGTGCCCAACTTGTCAAGAAGATAACGTAGTTGTTGAGCACCTAAACCTTTAGTGAACAAATATGAGGTCTGGTGTTGTGTGTTATTCGTATTGGTTGGATTTCTTGTGATTCAACCTTTTCTCGAAACGGAGTAACAATCTATCTCTACATGCTTATTTCGTTTGTGGAATACGGGATTGCTAGCGATGTGTCAGGCGGCTTCATTGTCCCAATGTAATAGTGTGGGTTTGTTCCGGATGACTCCAAGTCCTTGAAGAAGCCAACACATTCATAGATGATAGAATTTCATAAAAGTAGTGGCCATGGCCCTGTATTCTGCTTCAGCGGAATACCGGGAGACAACTGCTGTATCTTGGTTTTCCAATTTTCCAAGATACTGGGGCACCACCCAAGAGAAATATATAACTAATCCTTGATCTTCTTTTGTTTAGACATCCGAGCCAATCAGAGTCTTAGTATGAAACCAAGTCAGTGCCACCTTCCTTTGGTCTGTATCCAAGTCTAGAAGTGGCCTTGAGATACCGAAGTACTCTGTGGGTGGCGTTAATATGGTTTTGTCAGGGGTCGCCGAAAACTGACTAAGGATGTTTATTGGATACCCAACATCAGGTCTAGTCGCTTGTAAGTACAAGAGGTGTCCAATCAACCTCCAGTAGCTATTCCTATCAACTCTAGGTTCATTTTTATCCATATCAAGCTTTAAGTTTTGCTACATGAGAAATGAGCTAGGTTTACACCCTTTCATTCCACTATCCACCAAGATATTAAGGATGCATTTTTTTTTTGTTTTAAAGCCAAGCCATTCAGTGTTTGTGCAACTTCGATGCCGATGAAGTATTTTAAAATACCCAGATCCTTAATGATGAACCTCTTGTCCAGTTCGGCCTTTATTTCTTGAATTTTGTAAGGGTTTATTCCCCACAATGAAAACGTCAACGACATAGATAATGATAGCTGCAAAAAGGTTTTTGTCTTTGTAGTTATAAAAAGAGTGGTCACATCGAGATTGATCAAAGTCAAGTCAAGCTCAAGAAGAAAATTGGTAATTTTTTTATACCAATTTCGTGAAGCCTATTTTAGGCCATAGAGTGACTTTTGTAGCCTGCATATTTGGGTCTCGTTTTCTTTGGAGAAACCTTGTAGGACCTTCATATAAACTTCTTCATCCTAATCTCCATGAAGGAATGCGTTGTTGACATCGAGTTGGTGGATGATCCAATCTCTTTTGATGGCCGCTGCTAATAATGTTCGAACAATAACTAGTTTTGCCACCGGTAAAGTTTCGTGGAAGTCGACCCCTTAGGTTTGTGTGAAGCCCTTTGCAACAAGTCTCGCCTTGTATCTCTCTATTTCTCCATTTGGTTTATATTTTATTTTATACACCCATTTCGAATGGATTGCTCATTTGTCCTCGGGTAATTGCTCCAAGGTCCATGTTTTGTTGCCTTCAAGGGCTTGTATCTCCTTCTTCATGGCTTCCACCCATTTTAAACGAGGCCTCTCCTACACCTGATATGAATACTTAAAAGGTCAGCTTAAATTGATGAGTTCTAGTTTTAAAATCCTTAACACTTGCTAAAAGATGTTCTCAAAACAATTGGGTCCCATCTAACCCCCTTTTAGTTCCTTTTACCTTTTCATATCAAAAGTATAAATAACAGATTTATACTACTTAGCCATTTTCCTCATACATAATCATAACATACAAACATTCATATAACCTGCAGTTCCATAAGTAAACACTGTCAAATTGGGGCCACGTTAGCCCCTCGGGTGACTGTCGTCCCCCGAATTCCTCTCCAGTAGTCCTCGCTTAGAATGCACATAGATGGGCAAGTGTGAGGAAACACGGGTAAATGTAAATGTGGACAAAATTGGCTCCTAAATGCATGCATGAAAGGAAATGGGATAGTGGTTTCGTATGACTTGGTCATCGATGATACCGGATCAGTAAAGGGTTGGATCGTATCATACACTTACTAATTTTTCGAATAGACTCAAATTATAGGTATAATTTTATTTTTGTTATATAATATATGTGTACAGGCACACACATGGTTTTACAAATGTTGTGTGGGCCGCTATATCCAGTTAATTGGGCTTCTTCTTCAATAAGTCTGCCATCCTTTTTTTATTTTACATTTTGCAAACCTGAAAGGCTACCTTAACCTTTTAGGTCAGTTTGGTTTGGATAATTCTGCATCAAAGGCTTTAATTGGAATGGAAAGTCAAGAGATACTTTTGTTATCAAGTTGAATCGTATTGAATCTAATTAAATGGATTTACTTTCCTAACAATGCAGAGTTAGATGACGAAATAACAAGAATAAAAGAAGAATCCACAATTGAAGAAAATGTAATATCTGAAGATGCAAAATCAAAAGAACAAAAAGAAGCTGAGGAAAAAGAGAGAGAAGAAGCTGAGGAAAAAGAGAGAGAAGAAGCAAACCAACAGGCAAAACTCCACCAAAGTTTGTATGAAGCTACTCAAAGTCAAAACTATAATAAGGTTTATTCCTCTTTGAATAAAGGGGAAGTTGCAGTGACAGACAAAATCACCATTAATGGCAACACGGTACTCCACTTAACAATTGGTACTACCAAGGACAAGGGTATTTTAGAGAGAATGTTGAACATGGTACCAGAAGGAAGCTTAATATTGGATTTGAAAAACTCAGAAGGAAGCACGCTACTTCATGTTGCTGCTATCGTCGGTAACACTAATGCTGCTGAGATATTGACCAACAAAAACAAAGACCTGTTGTTTGTCACGGACAAAGACAATTGCACGCCACTAGCCAAGGCTCTTTCAAATATGCATACGGACACGTTTTTTTTTTTGTGGAATAATACTCCTGACATAGAGAAGGCTACCCTTTTTGTGGATACTAATGGTGATGACCTTCTGGTTAATGCTATTTCTTCTAAGGATTACAGTAAGTAAAAACTGACTTCTTAATTAATTATCCACCTTTTGTTTGCCTCTTCACGTGTTCAAGATTATCTGCAGAATCAGCAAGTGAAATTATAAAGTATTACTCAACATTTGATAGCGACTCTGTGCTGATGGCTTTGGCTCAAAACTTCCCATGCAAACTCCACAAGTGGGGAGAAACCGCCTATAAAAGTTTGTTGACATCCTGACCTTGATATATTGTCTGCATTAATTTCAGCTTACCCTGAGGATTTTCTAATGAGACTGCTATACCCAAATTTTTTATCTTGAAGGTTGTTTGGCCATTTTCATACATGCGAGTGTCATTTTCCTTCTCCTTAAACCTTCCAGTCGGTGGATGATATATCCTCGTATTGTGGGAGCAACCTTCCTGACCGTCGTTGGTAGGTCATCTTTGTGGTTATTCCTTGCACAGTCCATGACCCCACAGTGCTAACAAACTTCCTATTTTGTACAGTAATCTATGCTATTTACATATCTCTCAAGCATATCATATTAGGTAATTAGATGAATAAAAACTCCCCATTTCAATATCTATTACAAAAACCAGGAATAACAATTATTTCCTTACTTCTTTTTGTCCATGTTGAAGTGATGCTGGACAGGTCTGATAAAGAGGGAGGTGAAATGTATGATGATGCTACTGACCTATTTAAAGCAATATGTAAACTGATAAAAAGTTCCAAGGACTCCAGATCTCACCATGACTATTATAACCATGTGGTTCTTGAAGCCACAAGACTAAATGCATACGAGTTTGTAGTCATGATTGTAGATCATTTCCCAAACGCAATTTGGAGTGCCAATGGAGATGGCCATGGCATTATTCAACATGCTGTGGTAAACCGCTCAGAAAAGGTTTACAACCTACTATATCAAATGAGTGAACACAGAAATATGTATAGAACAATCAAAGACCTTTTTGGGAATAACCTTTTGCATTTGGCTGCAAGGTTAGCGCCTCCAGACAAACTGACTAATATATCAGGTGCAGCTCTGCAAATACAACGTGAACTACAATGGTTTAAGGTAGGAATCTTTGGAAACTTGTATTTAGCATTCATATTGTTAAGAACCTAATCGTTTATCAAGCAATATAGTTAATAGTGTCATCTTTCTTGCAGGAAGTTGAAGGTTTTATATGCCCTCTCAACATCAAACAAAAGAACCAAGACGGAGATACACCTCAAATGGTATTTACAAGAGAGCACAAGGAGTTAGTAATTGAGGGAGAAAAATGGATGAAAGCGACTGCAGAGTCGTATACAATTACAGCTGCATTAATTACCACCATCATGTTTGCATCGGCTATTACTGTGCCAGGAGGAAACAATCAGGATACAGGTATCCCAGTTTTTAACAACCACCTTCCCTTCACCATATTTGCAGCATCTGTCGCCGTATCGTTGTTCACATCTGTTACATCCTTACTAATGTTCTTGTCAATCCTCACGACACGTTTCGCTGAGCGAGACTTTCTCTTCAAACTGCCTACAAAGTTGATAATTGGCCTCACCACCTTGCTCATATCGACCACAGCCATGATTGTAGCTTTTGGCGCAACGTTGTTCCTCTTGTTTGGCGGCCGAAGGCACAAGTGGATTCTTATTCCAATTGCTGCACTTACATCTCTACCAATTACTTCTTTTGTGACACTGCAGTTTCCACTCATTGCAGACCTAGTGAGATCAACATATGGTCGTCGTATTTTTGGTAAGAAACGACACGAACCCTTCTATTAAGTTCGGTACCCATCTTCGAGGTGTTTTGTACCCATTAAGATCACCACACTGGTTGCTATGAGGTGTTGTATCTTATCCTACTAAAGCATGCTATTACTATTACCATGTGGATTAAATTTCAACATTGCAATTTTTCCGATATAATGGTCACTAGGTTAGTTAGTGAGTCTAAGTAGTATGTTAGTGCGTTCCTATTCTTTAGATGCAATGCAAGGGCTTTTTTTCTTATTTAATGCAGGTCTTGGTGAGTTCATGAGTAGCAAGTTAACAAGAGTAAAATTATTCTAATTTGTTAGTGAGTTTTGGATCTTGAACCAACTTGAGGAACAAGCCACAAAATCCATAATTTTTGGCTTTAATCACAATCAACGTATATGAACTTACAAGTTACAAATATGTGATAACCCCATGTTTTTACGTGTAATCATAAAGATCTGGAAACCAAAGTTTTGCATGTAAAAGATGGATCTGGCTTGTACTTAAGTTAGCTTCGTACTTTCTAAACTTCTTGATTTCACCAACCCACAATTACTACAAATGGTATCCAACCATCTGATGTATGGATGAAGTATCAGGTAGAAAGCAAGCAAAAACCATGGCGACTCTTTAACAGAATTGGACACAGTGAAACAACTAATGATATGGTTCGGCTTTGTCAATCCCGAACTGTGCAATAAGTCTTTGAAGTAACAATTGCTAGATAGAAAAAAAGTAAAACCTGAAATCGATAGTAATTAACAACTTTCACCACTATGAATATGAAAACTCATACCCTCGCTACTCCAAGTTTCGAATCTTCTTCCTCTGGTGTTGTCCCTTTCATAATAAGGCGATCAAGAGCTCAGGCTGATTCGACTTCAATCAGAGTGGATCAACTTGAACCAGTATTCAACCTTGTAAAGCCAAATGATAAAACAAAGTTATTCTATGTAATTTAATCAGTGAATAGTTCTTCAACCAGTTTGTACCAAGTTTTTGCCACAAACTCACCATCGATCAATTGTGTGCAAGAGGTGGTAAATAAATTAGCGCTTTCATAACGGGTTAAAATGGATCATTCTTTAGTATAATTCTGGTCTGTTGGCCGAAAATACTCGGTCTAAATTTTTTAATTTTTTTATAAAACGGTTAATATGTCAAAATAGCTAGAAAATAATATTCTTTCACTTATAATCTAACTTTGAAATAAATATGTATACAAGAAATCATTCAACTTCCGTGGTTAAATTGTTAGATAAACATAACCCGAATCAACGCATTCACAAGAAACAATTGCCCACGGGCCTTTTTTTTGGTTCTACACCGCGCATTTCACCGGTAAAATGTAATGTTTTTCTTTATTTACTTTTATAGTTTTGCATGAACAATGGTTTGCTTGTAACAATAAACAACGTATAGTGCAACTCTTTGACCAAACTAAAGCCCAGATCGAATGAAAATTTACCTGCTATATATACACATAAATTCATAGATGAACTTCTGTTGCTCTAGAACCGAGGATCTTGATCAAACATCTGATAATTTGATGATATATCCCCCTTCCGTATCGCTAACATGAGTGAGAACCATTTTACAACACTCGAAACAATCTTCCACCTCCTCTGAGCTTTAACCATGGCAGAGCACGGAAACAAAAACCCGTCAACAGCACATTGCAGATCACCAGGTGAAGAATCACCAAGATACTGCAGATGCATTGATGAGCTCGGGTCACAAATCAAGGTATTATCCACGCGGCATTCAAAGTCCATCGGTTGATCAAATCTCACATCAGTGGAACCCATGTGGTCCAGACCATATTCACCTAAGGTGGACCGGATGATATCTGGGGATGGCGGATTCATCTGCGGATAATCAAATCGGCCTTTTGGAAGGTGGTTGTTGCCTTCAGGGCTTTCAATCATCATTTGGGTATGTGACGACGGGTAAAGATCTTCGGTAAAAGAGCAAGTACTGTTTTTAAGAGAAGCTTCATCGTCGTAGGCGATAACTTTGTCTATGTGTTGAAATGCGTATAATACCAATTTGTGGGCTTCAGCCTAAATATGCAATATAGAGTAGAGTTAAGTGATTATGTTCAAAGATAAACTCAACCCATTTACTTATTAACGGTCAAACACGTCAAATTTTTAAACCCATTTGGACTTAGTTTGAACATTATAAGTACAGTTTCTACTTTTAACCCATTTGGCTGGTTCCTTTTTCCTTTTACCCAATTGACTCATTAGAGACATAACATAAACCAAATCAATTCGTTCATAAGTTAATGGGTTGAAAACACCCGTGTATGTGTGTTTATTAGTGAATATTTACGAATTTACTAAGAGCTAACCTTTTTAGCTTCTGAGAGCTTGCCAGAAACAACATACTTGCAATCTGAAAGAAGTCCAAGAACTTGTCCCACAACATTAAACACAACACCGTCTTTTTTCTGCGACTGAGGACAATACAAGTATAATTTTTTGTCATCTATCACACATCTCGTAGCATGCTCCACAACAACTTCCCACATTTTCGCAGACATACCGGGGCCCAGGATCTGCAGCGCTCATAAATTGGTAAAAAGGGTGTATAAGTAGTAAATAATCAACAAGTAGCATATGTAAGAGATGATATAACATGTCAAAACAGGTTAAGTCACGTTCGGTTGACCCGCAAACAATTTAAATCATTTTTAGAAGACCTAAGATTTCATACCAGAGGATGATAAATAAAATCTTGATGAGCAAAATAATACAAAAGATATGCAATATCTTACATGTCGAAGCATTGTAGGATCTAGGAAGTGAAGAACTAAGAAATCTTTGACTGTTTTCACATTTTCTTTGTTTAACCGCTTGTGGAAAGCTCCATCCTTGCTGATTTTTTCAAGCCTCCATACCTCATCGGACAGGTAGGGCGGGTGATGTTTCTTGTATACTAAAAACCACATATTAAAATTTAAATAAAATAGTTTAAGAAGGTCAATTAAGGTATATTATAGTTTTGTAAACTGAAAGCAGTTCAACAGTTTTGTAAACTGAAAGCAGTTCAACAAATATGTGATTTTCTGCAGTTCAACAAAATATGTGATTTTCCCAACAATTTCATGCAGTTTTGTTATAGCCTCATAGTTGATCAGTATGAGTGCAGGAAATGACTAATTATAACCTCTTGGTTTAGCAAAATGTTAAATAATTGAGATGGTGAGATGGGTGGTTCAGACTTCACACAGATTGTGTGACAAATCAGTCTGTTTTTTTTTTTTTTAAGTTTACATTGTAAACAAACATTTTGTTACAAAAACAATAAAAATAACTACAATAATAACCTAAATCTTTGAATAAAACGACTTCCGTAAACTTTTAACCCGGGTGACCCATTCCCATTCTTGTTAGATTTTTTTTATCCGACTGAAAAGACAACCCAAGTCAGCTCAGCTCAGTCGTAAGTAAATGGGTCAAAATTGACATATCTAAAACAAAAGTAGACTTACATTCCCCACGATGATCTCTCACAACAAACGATTCTGACTTCGCTTCTCTCACTCTAAATCCATCACAGCTATCCAAAACCCGAGCTCCCAACCTGAACTTACGACTCCTCGTCCAGCTTGAATTGTCAGTAAAACAAAGATCACCCACTAGACCTATTCCTTCTTTTAAATTCACCAATGCATTTCCACTAATAAGTGGCTTTTTCCCTCGCCTTTCTTTAACAATATTAGCATTAAACTCTTCAAGTGTCCAATTGTCACCTCTGTCATCACCAAAGTCTCCCTCGAGAACCACTATCTCCACTTTTGATGATGACTCAATCCCTGTGGAAACAGTTTTCCCCGTATGTGAATCAATTAATCCTACTTTTAGTATGTTGCAATCTTCTCCTTCAATACGGGTTCCAGTAAAAACTGGAAGAGATAAAGCAGTTAAGAACTGCAGTTCTAACTTCCTTGGTAGAAAAGATGTTGTCTCGTCCTCACTATCCCTGGGTTAAGAGCATGTGTTAGAGATAAAACATTACCTGATGTGTTACTTTTACTAAGTTAGATTAAACATATATGGATAGATAATTGGTATTTATGTATTTTCGGTTCATCTTCTACATGTTTTCTTTTATCAAAAATAGACACAAAATCATCTTATTAACAGCATTGTAACCGCTTGGAACCAACAGAAGAATAGACCGATTCACAGTCAAAAGAGTCGAAATCATAGACCTTACCACTTCATTTTAGCTATATGTTTTTGCAATGCCACTTCAACTTCCTCTTTCACCTACAAACCAAATTACCAATCATAGAATAAGCAAAAACAAAAAAGTACAAACTTATCAAACGAAGTTTCGAGGAAGTTTCCCACATATCCATGTGCATGTTTTACATACCACTCTCCGGATCAATGGCTCCAAAACAGGCTCCACATACTTATTTATGGTACAAAACTTCATCACCTCCAACACAACACTGCACCAAATCACCAACAAAAATACAAAACTAAGCATCATATCGATAATTCCTATGTAAATTCCACTTCGTTATCTCCTAAACTAAACAGTAAAACGTCAATTTACGAATATATCGGAGGTAAGTTAGGGTTTGACGGACACTTACTTACGGAACGACGGACGTTTACGACGGTCTCCGGCATCCGATAACGAGTTAAATTCCTGTTCATGTTCTTGTTCATCCTGCTTCTGCCGCTTCTGCGACATGATCGGAAGTTTAGGGCGGTGGAGGTGGAGGTGGAGGTGGAGGTGACGGTGAATGTGGAAAGTTTGAAGATGATGAGTATGAGTTTGAAGAAATAATCGATGAGGGTGAACAGTTAGTCGACAAAACGGCCAACATGCGATGGTCAGATGACTCAGATTAGAAGACAAAATGGGAGAAGGTGTTTCGATAATTAATGGGGAGAATACAAAGGAGTTTGTAAGGACTACATTCGCGAAGACAATGTACGGAACATGCCAAACCTTGCGGCCACATAATATTCGAGGAATACAAATCTTATGGCATGGGTTTAATATATTCCCTATCACTTTCTCCTAATTTATTGAAAAAATTGAATTTTAATAATCAAAACTATAGGTTATTGGTCGATAATAATTCAAATTATTAGTTTGATCAGCAGTAGTTCTAACTTTTATTTTCGTTATTAAGAGAAATCTCAGGAAGTAGCATAATCATTATATATTTACACTTGATTTTTTGCTCTTAATGATGAATTTGAACAAAAAAGGGAAGCATAAAAGTAAAAACAAACGAAAAAAAAATGTAAATCATGTGTATATGTATGATGTTTCGGGACTAAGATTGCTCTTAATAACGAAAATGAAAGTTGGGACTACTGCTAGCCAAACTGATAGTTTGAATTATTATAGGCCAATAGGTCATAGTTAGGATTATTAAAATCTAAATTGCCACTTTTTTATTATTCAAACTTGTTACTATTTAATTCTTTTGTTTGAATTCGGGCCGGGCTTTGATGGATGCCAAGTAAAGTCGCACTTACTGCTCCCGAGTTGTTTCTAAACTTGGATTTTAGGTTGTAACACATACAGAACTTATCAGACAACAATCTGACACCACACCCTATATTTCTCAAGTTTAGCTGTTGTATGTAAACAAGGGATTTCAAATATAGAACGAGGGCCCCGGGACTTTCCATCTATAATCGAATTACACAATGGTAGATTTAGAATTGTGTTGTTAGCAGAGATTAAAAAAAAGGTTTTTAAAGTAGGATTAGAAAATGTATATAAAAAGAGTTACACTCATTTTATTTGATAAAGTTTTTGTTAAAGTATTTTTGGAAATTTCAGGCGTATATATGAAATAAGTGTTGAATTGTGTATATAACATTAATAATTTTTTAAGTGTTTCTCATCACACCTAACTTTGAAAGATTAGAATCCACAGCCTGATTGTAAAGCCAATTGTTTACCATCGAGTTCTCCTCTTAAAAATAATAGAAGAAGCTATCGTAGAAGAAGTTGATTTTACATGTTATTTGGGAGAAGATGAGTTGGTTTCTAAAAAGTGGTTGAGTAATAGCAACCTGTCATCAACACAAACTCTTCTAGAGTTTCATCGGCCTAACAATTTACTAGGACAGTGATCTCATAAACAATCCAATTAATATCACACGTATTAATGTTGGGATGGATTAAAGCTAATACAATATAAAATTTTATATTTTTATATAGGAGTAAATTACAAATCCTTACCTTTAAGTTTGCACATTTTGTCCTTTATATTCTACAAACGTTATATTGAGTGTCTTTTGGCCTAACAAATTTTACACTTAGTGTCATTTATATTATACAAAAGTTACAATGAGTGTCTTTTGGCTTCACGAACAAAATTTGGCCAAAGGACACTCAATATAACGTTTGTATAATATAAATAACACTTAGGGCCTGTTTGAGATAGTCACAGACAAGGAGCGAGTTATTGGAATATGTTATTAGGGTTTAGTAGTACGAGACCACAGGTTGTGCCTGTGGGCTCATACTATTAAATCCTAATAACATATTCCAATATGAGTCGGAGCCAAAAATTGTTGGGACAGAGTCAGAGCATGGGTAAGAGGTGGCGTAAGAGGTGGTGAAGGCTTTGGTTAGAGGCTAGGACCGAGTCAGGGCTTATATTGGACAACATCAAACGAGCTGACCACTTACCGGGTCAGTGGTTAGCACTTATTGGACCCGATAAGAAGTTATCAAACAGCCCCTTAGTGTTATTAGTGAAGTTTAAGGACTATTTTTGCAAATCATACCAACCTAAAGAACAAAATTTGTAATTCACTCTTTATACATCGAGACGTAATCTTATACAAGAAAATACAAATAGTTCAAGCAAGTAAAATTACTCCCATTTGTATTACAGAAAGAGTTTCAAATAAGAAATTTGGTTTGGGTTAGAATGATAAGAAATTGGATCTTGATCTAATTAAAGAAGAAGGATGGACAATTTGGTCTTAGTCATCTTTGTTGACTTTTAATTAAGTTCTTCTATTTTTTAAAACATTCATAACTTTCACATACGACATTATTTTCTTTTTTTAAAAAATAGACCATAAAAACGAGCGTTTTTTTATCTTTAAAACGCGAATAGTGTTGCTATATATAAAATAAAGAATACTCTTTCGATTTTTGACACAAAATGTTCAGATCATTGTGTTATTGTGTCAAAATGTTCAAATCATTGTGTCAAAATTATATATCGTGTTGTTATATATATAAAAAAACTACTATTTTGATTTTTTTACACAATATGACACAATGATATGAACATGTTACCACAATATGACACGATAATCTGAACATTTTTGACACAATATGACACAATGATCTGAACATTTTGCCACAATGACACAACTACTTCATCCATTGTTATTTTGCCTTCAATAATTATACTGACAACCTTTAGTAATAGAGCTATGCTTGAGTTCTTGATCAATTACTGATTTCCAATTCCTAGCTACTATCTTGAGACTCGCATCTCATCTTAAGTGTTTTACCGACAAAGCCTTCATAGGACTACTCCTATGACTTTATGAACCCTCAGCGTTCTTTATTTGAGATCTATTCAATGATCTGAATTTGCTTTAGACATTCTGATATCTGTATATCTATTTGGCATACCTTGTTTGACTATACAAGAGAGTCAATAGAGATCATTCTATTCTTTCTCTTGTTTTATACAATTTTGGACTCCTCCTGAATTTAATATGTCCATGATATACCCTGCCCATTGATCTTCTCTAATATCACCCTTTAGAGTTCATAATGTTTTCCTTATATTGATATCTCATATCAACATTCCCCATTATTCACTCTTCTATAGATCTGTTTTGGATTTCACTTTATAGATCGGAGTTTAGTGATGATTAAGTATGCTTCATAATAATCAATCACTGCAGTTTGTCTGTTGACTAGTCTAAGCACTTGATGCATCATAAAAGGCTCCTTTTATGATTTCATTTTCTCTGCTCAAATAAGTTGCTGAATTCCCATTTACCTTAGCATCGTTTTCTGCAACTCTTACTCTAGGAGTTGCCTACTCATACTTCACTAAGTATAATAATTTCTTTGGAAGGTTCTTGAACTATTAAAATCAGATTTAACGGTTACTCATCTTAGTCTCATCTCTTGTCTGGGTATGTGACTTGTCTATTTATTTAGTTCATATTCCATATCCAACACCTTTTAAAGACCATCTATCTTTAATCGTAAGACTATCATCTAATGAGATATCTATAATTCGCACTGCCGGATTCAGAATCTAACAACTCAAGTCACTTCAGTCATTCATCGTTCTCCTTATCGTCGCTGAATTCCACATCCTGCAAATAAAAAATGTGAACACACATTTTATTAGTGTCTCTACACTTGGTGATTTCAAGATAGGAAAATGCTAAAACGAATATTACCTCATAAAAAATTTGTGAGGAGTCTGATCCGATCAATCTGGGAACTTTTCTCGAACATAGCAGGTGGCCCGTCTTGCCGCAGATAAAGCAAGTATCATCATCAAGATTTCAGGCTCTCTTCGTGCCTCGACTAGGGTCCTCTGGTATAGGTTTACCGACTGGCTTGAGTTTCCTTTCCTCAGCAATGAGCATCTCTCTCAGAGCTGGTATCGACCCATCAAATTTGCTTTTGATGTATCCCTTTGCGAATGCATCATACTCGCTCGGTAGGGATGTTAGAATCGTATTCAGAGCAGTAACTGGATGTACCGAGAACTTTAGCTTCTCAAACCTATTAAAATAATTCACCAACCGATATACGTGATCTGCCACGCTGTGCTTAAACTTCATAGGTTTAGAGAAGCTATAATATGAATGACCCCAAAGAGAAGCATAAATATAAAATTCTATCCCATATTCATAAGCTTCTTCGTGCCCTTGTTCAAAGTAGCAACATGTCGTTAGTAGCAAATGTGTATTGAGCATAGAAAATTAAAATAAGAGAGGATGCTTCAGGATATTTTGTAGAAGTGATTCAATATAATCAATGCACACAAAAATACGATTACTAAATGTGCATGGGTTGTATAAAAACGCAATTACAGAACATCATGTTAAGTGTAAACAAATGATTTAAGGGAAATTCATGTAGTAAAACTCAAAATAGAAAAGTAGTTGCTCGAATGGTTAATAGGAAATCAAGATTAAGGACAATTAGTTGGACTTGAACAAACAAATAGTATAATCGGTCATAGTTAAAGATAAAGAAGAAAGTGATTGAAATGGTAGGGCTATACTCTCCATGTGTAAAAAGGCAGGCAGATAGGGAATATGATGAGCACATCATGTGATACAACAAAAAATGGATTAAGAATTCTAGGTTTAACCATTCTAGTAATTCATGAAACTCAAATAAAAAATTGATGGGTGAAATTAATCGGGTATGAATTATTACATTCAGTTCTACAAGCAAAAATTTGTCAGGTGTAATATATATATAACTTTTATTGCGAAAACACGAAAACATATATTAAAATCTCTATAACTTTTTCATATGTTAATATATTTTTTAAAAATTTGTACCAAAATCCTTAAAATTATGTTATCTTTAGTTCTGGAAAAAATTTTAAAAAAATCAATTTTTTTTTTAAAATTATTATTGCACAGGTGTAATAATTTTTTCTTATTATTATTATTGCACATATGCAATAATATTAAAACCTTTATAACTTTTTCATATGTTACATTTTTTTATAAAAAATTGCACTATAAATCTTATAATTATCTTATCTTTAATTCTGAAGAAAATTAAAAAAAATCAACGTTTTTTAAAAATTTTTCAAATTGCACATGTGCAATAAAAAATTATTATTGCACATGTGCAATAATATTAAAACCTCTATAACTTTTTCATACGTTAATATTTTTGATAAAAAAATATACCATAGATCTTATAATTCTGTTATCTTTAATTCTTGAAAAAATTAAAAAAAATTAATGTTTTTTTGTTAATATTGCACATGTGTAATATAATTAATACGTATTATTGCACATGTGCAATAATAAAAAAATCACGAAATTTTATATGTTTAATTTTTTTTTCTCAGAATTAAAGGTGACATAATTTTAAGACTTTTGGTGCAAATTAAAAAAAAAACATATTAACGTATGAGAAAGTTATAGAGGTTTTATTATTTGTTTTCGTGTTTTCGCAATAACATCTTGTTTTATTTGATCCTTCCCCTATATATATAGGGAGAGGATCATTTGAGAACCAATTTGATTTGAGAACTAAAAAGAACTAATTTGAGCCACAAGTTTATTTACATGTATCCCACCTCCCATGAATTGTAGTGCTCTCCCCTGAAATTTGTGGTTGAGATTTAGTTCTCAAAAGTTCTTAAAATAAAAAGTTCTCATTTGAACCTAACCCTATATATATATATATATATATATATATATATATATATATATATATATATATATATGTATGTATATAAAGTTCAAATACAAAGTGGTATTTTCGTGGGAAGCGTGCGAAAGCATCTGGGCTATTGATATAAGAAATCAATGGTTTAGATTTAGTCCGGATCTATTGCAAAATAAAAAAGGAAATTCTAAGCGTGAGGAGAGCTGAGGGTAAAATTGTTATAGCACATTTTTCAAGTTCCCCCTATTTTTTTTAAAAACGTCTATAACTTTTTTATGCAACATTATTTTTTTAAAAAATTACATCATAAAACCGAGCATTTAATTCTATTTAATTCGAGTATAGTATTGCTATACTTTTTTTTGAAGTTAAATTTTTTTTAGAACTCGACTATGCGTCCAGGTGACGTTTGCGTGATTATGAAATAAAGCATGCGTGATTATTGTATTTGGTGGCAAAATGGTGACAATTTGTGACAACCGGACCTAAAAACCAGGTCAACTCTCTCTCCGTTGACTTTTGTTGACTTTTCATTACGTTATAATTACGTGGTTTATTGCTTTAAATTACATGATTAGCCGTAAATGAATAACCGATTAACCGATATGAAAATTCGCGTTGAAAAACTGTGAATTATGAATATAACATAATATTATTAATGGAATTTTAATAATAAGAAATTAAATATAAAATTTGACATTTTATATTTTATCAAACCGATTTAAACTGTTAAAACGTTTTATGGATTTAAAAATGTTATGAAAAGCATTACGTTGTCAAGACTTAACCACATTTCAAAACGCTTAGCCTATTGGGCCCGGTAAGCCCAATAAGCCCAAAAATGTCCGGATTAACCCGAAAACTTAACCGAAGGTTCGTCTCAACTAGACGAGTAAAACCCCGAACCCGGAAACCCGACCCGCGGCCCGATACGCATTGGGCCGGACCGGCCCAATTCCTTTTCTTTCTCCTTCACGGCCCGAACCGAGAACCCGGCCCGACCCAGTCCCCTTTTCCAAGTCAAATGGGCTTCGGCCCATTCCTCTTTCTTTATCCCGATTGGGCTTCGGCCCAATCAAAAACAAAATAATAATTTTGTTTTTAAGCCCAATGTTTTGTAAGTTTTATAAAACTTAACCAAGTCTTTAACCACTAATGTTTTTATAAAACTTGGACTTGCAATGTTTATAAAAATAAAAATCACCATTCACTTGGATTAAATCTACTTGGATGTTATTTTAAAAAGTTATAATTTTTAATAAACTCCTAGTCCCTTATATTTTATAAAAGTTCCAAGACTTTTATAAAACTTATAAAATTTAATTAAGAAAAGTTAGAGATGGTGAAGGCTTGACAACACATAATTGTCCAATGGTTAATTACTTGATTAAGGGCTATAAAAGGAGGTTTAGGTTCACCATTTGTCCCCCACACCTCCAACACCCTTCCTCCTTGCTCCCTCCCTTCCAACCGGTCGCCCACCACCGAGCCACCTCCTCCGTCGGCTGCTGCCGCCGTCCGCCACCCCACAGCCACCTCCGGCCACCGCCTCGCCGCCGGGAACCACCGCCGCCGGCCACCGGAACCCGCCACCACCACCCGATTTTCTCTCCTCTTCTTCTTGTGAGTTTTTCTAACTCATTCTCCATCTCATTTCACCCATGAAACCCTCAAGTCTTGACAACAACCAACCAAATGATCAAAGAATGCTTGTGTTTGTTAAATCAACTAACAAAACTCTCTTCTTTAACCCCCTTTCTTTCAAGATCAAACACTTATCTTGGTGCCTTTGAGGCTTAAAGTTAGCCATGAAGTGTGGTGAAACACATTTGTGAAATCCTTGGAAAGTAACAAGTGTGCACCAAGATCTTGTTTATGAAACTTTGGTTTCATAAGTTAGTTGATTTCAAGCAAACCTCCAAGCCTCTTCATATAAAATGTTAACTAACAATCTCTACATGTTTATATTTCATTGTCCTAACACAAATGTGTTAGGACAATGAAATATAAACATGTAGAGATTGTTAGTTAACATTTTATATGAAGAGGCTTGGAGGTTTGCTTGAAATCAACTAACTTATGAAACCAAAGTTTCATAAACAAGATATTAGTGCACACTTGTTACTTTCCAAGGATTTCACAAATGTGTTTCACCACACTTCATGGCTAGACTTAAGCCTCAAAGGCACCGAGTAAGTGTTTGATCTTGAAAGAAAGGGGGTTAAAGAAGAGAGTTTTGTTAGTTGATTTAACAAACACAAGCATTCTTTGATCATTTGGTTGGTTGTTGTAGAGACTTGAGCTCCATGGGTGAAATGAGATGGAGAATGAGTTCAAGAAAAACTCACAAGAAGAGGAGGAAAATCGGGTGGTGATCACAAGCTGATCACCCAGCGGCGGTGGTCCCGGCGGCGAGGCGCCGGAGGTGGCTGTG
>JBCNJP010000009.1:65954348-65987685 GCA_039602395.1 Deinandra increscens subsp. villosa | reverse complement strand
GACGCTATCTGGGTGATAGTCGATCGATTGACGAAGTCAGCACACTTCTTACCGGTCAATGAGAAGGATAAGATGGATAAGCGAGCTAAACTTTACATAAAGGAAATCGTCTCGCGCCACGGTGTGCCCAAATCCATCATATCCGACCGAGACAGCCGATTCACTGCACACTTTTGGAGATCTCTACAGAAAGCTTTGGGTACTCGACTCGATATGAGTACTGCCTACCATCCACAGACAGATGGCCAAAGTGAGAGAACAATCCAAACGCTTGAGGATATGCTGAGAGCATGTGTGATAGATTTCGTACCCAAGTGGGACGAGCATCTCCCTCTTGCCGAATTCTCTTATAACAACAGTTATCACACCAGCATCCAAGCCGCCCCTTTCGAAGCACTTTATGGGAGAAAGTGCAGATCTCCACTCTGCTGGAATGAGGTTGGCGACAGTCAGTTGACTGGACCCGAGCTAATCTTTGAAACGACCGAATTGATCTTCCGAATCCGAGATCGTCTGAAAGCTGCTAGGGATAGACAAAAGAGCTACGCCGACAACCGACGCAAACCCTTGTCCTTCAAAAAGGGTGATCGCGTCATGCTAAAAGTGTCACCTTGGAAAGGTGTCATCCGGTTCGGCAAACGAGGAAAGCTCAACCCTCGTTACATTGGTCCCTTTGAAATCACCGAAACCATCGGACCAGTAGCTTACCGTTTGAACCTGCCCGTCGAGCTAAGCAGCGTTCACAATGTCTTTCACGTCTGTAATCTTAAGAAATGCTTATCCGATGAAACGCTCATCGTTCCTCTTGATGAGATTCAAGTAGACGAAACCCTACACTTCATTGAGGAACCCGTGGAGATACTTGACCGAGAAATTAAAAAGCTAAAGCATAGCCGTATTACCATAGTCAAGGTACGATGGAACTCTAGACGAGGACCGGAGTACACATGGGAACGCAAGGATCAAATGCGCCGAAAGTATCCACGTCTGTTTGAGAACGTCGCATCCACCAGTAACCAAGACTGAATTTCGGGACGAAATTCTTCTAACTGGGGGAGAATGTGACAACCGGACCTAAAAACCAGGTCAACTCTCTCTCCGTTGACTTTTGTTGACTTTTCATTACGTTATAGTTACGTGGTTTATTGCTTTAAATTACATGATTAGCCGTAAATGATTAACCGATTAACCGATATGAAAATTCGCGTTGAAAAACTGTGAATTATGAATATAACATAATATTATTAATGGAATTTTAATAATAAGAAATTAAATATAAAATTTGACATTTTATATTTTATCAAACCGATTTAAACTGTTAAAACGTTTTATGGATTTAAAAATGTTATGAAAAGCATTACGTTGTCAAGACTTAACCACATTTCAAAACGCTTAGCCTATTGGGCCCGGTAAGCCCAATAAGCCCAAAAATGTCCGGATTAACCCAAAAACTTAACCGAAGGTTCGTCTCAACTAGACGAGTAAAACCCCGAACCCGGAATCCCGACCCGCGGCCCGATACGCATTGGGCCGGACCGGCCCAATTCCTTTTCTTTCTCCTTCACGGCCCGAACCGAGAACCCGGCCCGACCCAGTCCCCTTTTCCAAGTCAAATGGGCTTCGGCCCATTCCTCTTTCTTTATCCCGATTGGGCTTCGGCCCAATCAAAAACAAAATAATAATTTTGTTTTTAAGCCCAATGTTTTGTAAGTTTTATAAAACTTAACCAAGTCTTTAACCACTAATGTTTTTATAAAACTTGGACTTGCAATGTTTATAAAAATAAAAATCACCATTCACTTGGATTAAATCTACTTGGATGTTATTTTAAAAAGTTATAATTTTTAATAAACTCCTAGTCCCTTATATTTTATAAAAGTTCCAAGACTTTTATAAAACTTATAAAATTTAATTAAGAAAAGTTAGAGATGGTGAAGGCTTGACAACACATAATTGTCCAATGGTTAATTACTTGATTAAGGGCTATAAAAGGAGGTTTAGGTTCACCATTTGTCCCCCACACCTCCAACACCCTTCCTCCTTGCTCCCTCCCTTCCAACCGGTCGCCCACCACCGAGCCACCTCCTCCGTCGGCTGCTGCCGCCGTCCGCCACCCCACAGCCACCTCCGGCCACCGCCTCGCCGCCGGGAACCACCGCCGCCGGCCACCGGAACCCGCCACCACCACCCGATTTTCTCTCCTCTTCTTCTTGTGAGTTTTTCTAACTCATTCTCCATCTCATTTCACCCATGAAACCCTCAAGTCTTGACAACAACCAACCAAATGATCAAAGAATGCTTGTGTTTGTTAAATCAACTAACAAAACTCTCTTCTTTAACCCCCTTTCTTTCAAGATCAAACACTTATCTTGGTGCCTTTGAGGCTTAAAGTTAGCCATGAAGTGTGGTGAAACACATTTGTGAAATCCTTGGAAAGTAACAAGTGTGCACCAAGATCTTGTTTATGAAACTTTGGTTTCATAAGTTAGTTGATTTCAAGCAAACCTCCAAGCCTCTTCATATAAAATGTTAACTAACAATCTCTACATGTTTATATTTCATTGTCCTAACACAAATGTGTTAGTTGATTGTTTATATTTAATTGTCCTAACATGAAAATGTTAGTTGATTATTTACATTTAAATGTCCTAACACCAATGTGTTAGTTGATTGTTTATTTACATTTATAAAGTCCTAACACCAATGTGTTAGTTGATTGTTATTTATATATGTTACATGTTAAAACAATATAAAAACAAAATGAAATGATTAAACAAAGTTACATATGTAACCTATGACTAAAACAAAAGAATGATACTTGTTTTAGTAAAAGACAACACATTTAACATGTTATAAAAAGAAATCAAGACAAAGGGAATATATTAAATTCTTGCTAGATTTAGTAAGAATAATATTTATGTCAAATGATTAATTTGACATAAATACTTGGATTTATTACAAATTTTAACCTTTCTTAAAACTTGCTAGAAATGGACATTTTTATAAAAAAGGTTACATTTGAAAATAAATGTTTTCATAAAAGATTTTTATAAAAATAACCCAAGACAAATCATTGGCTTAAAATGTTTACATGGACTTTTAATATTACTTTAATGAAAACAAAGTATCCAAAGATGGACTAACGTTCGTTGGAGATTTTAAATAAAAGTCAAGTTTTATAAAAACAACGTTATATAAATCCAAGCGTCGTTAAGATATTTTGAGAAACATATATTTCATGAAAATGAAATATTAAACGTTTTCGAAAATAAATGATTAAATGTTAAAAACTTTTTCCTTAAAGATTTATGTTTTATAAATAAAACAAACGTTAATAATTATTTTTGACAAATAATTATTTGCAAAGGACTTAAACCTTGTTTTATTCACCAAATAATTGTTAATCGTAATTATTTAAAATAATTATAACTTGCAAGATTAACAAACCAAGTAAGTGAGTATTTGACTTAAAATAATTATTCGGACTTGAGAAGATAATAATAAACATTATTATTTCTTTCTTTTACTCGGTATTCAAGACTTGATTTAAATTATTGAAAATGATTATTTGTTTATATTTATTGGACATAAATATAAATAACCATAAACGTATTTAATTAAATACATACAAGTTAACGAGTTTTCAATAATACAAACGGACTTAAAACGTCAAGACTTGACCGGTATCACTTGGGTGACTTATGTTACTCAAATGATCATAGACCTTATGCATATGTTATTTAATTATTTAGGGCATTACGTGCTACCGTCCTTCACTGCTTATTTTCCGATTATCTGCTGAACCTGTGAGTTTCACGGCCCCTTTTCCTTTTAACTGTTTTATACTTGGGAAATAAATCATGAAAACTGATTAAATGCTTTTTACTTAATATTATGGTTTATTTGTTAGCCGTATGACTACTTGTTCTCTTACTGATTGCCCAACTTGGTACATTATCGTTATAAACGTTTGTACAACCGAAATCCCATCATTAACTGATTTCAATTAGTTCTGTACGAAACGATAGCTAGTGAATAGATCTATTTGGGTTGACAACCCTACCCTAACTGGTAGCTCCAGTTCTGACTCCGGATTGTCTGGGGGTACACGTCAGTTATTCTGCACTGTTTAACATCTCTGGGCAAGAGATGCTGGGTGGGTAAACCGTTAGTATTTGAAATCAAGGTTCAGGTGAGATCATACAACCACAACAATAAACCCTGATAATATTTAAGTATACCGAAACTGTTTTACAACTGTTTAACTATCGAGTCCTAAACCTGTGAATCTCACCAACTTTATGTTGACCCGTTTTATATTCATGATTTCTTAGGTAATTGACAAGACTTTCTGAAGACATGCAAATGGGGCTTACAAATGCTATCGGACCTGTCCTTGGAGTCATAGTCCCGACTATCCAACTTAACCGTTTTATGCTTTTAATAATCGTTTAAGACTCATGTTTTTAAATTGTAAGACATTAATGTTCCCACTATCTTTTCCGCTGCAATGAAACGAATTAATGTTTTAAGAAGTTTTTAAATTATTAGAAGTGTTCTATGTATCCTCGACTATGATTCCATTCTCGCTCACACCCGAAACCGTTGATCGGGGTGTGACACAATTGCCTTTTTGACACCATTTTGCTACCAAAACATAGTTTTGTGGTAAAATGGTGACAATTGCTTATGAGAATTAAGCTTTCATGGTTATCTTGTATATTTTTTCACAACATATTTGGTGGCAAAATTGTGACAATTGCTTATGAAATAATGCTTGCGTGATTATGTATAACTTGCGTGATTATGACCTGTATAATTTTTTCACAACATATTTTGGTGGCAAAATGGTGACAATTGTCTTTTTGAAACCATTTTGTTACCAAAACATATTTGCTGGCAAAACTTTTTTTTTAAGTTTGTCTTCATAAAGCTTGCGTGATTATAATGAGGCTTTTTCACAACATATTTTGGTGGCAAAATGGTGACAATTCCTCTTTTAACACCTTTTTCCTACCAAAAAACATATTTGGTGGCAAAATGGTGACAATTGCCGTTTTGACACCATTTTTTTAAGTTCGTCTATGTGCTCTCGTATAACTTGCGTGATTATGTAATATAACGTGCGTGATTAGGACTTGCGTGTAGATAGGTTTTTCATAATATATTTTGGTGGCAAAATGGTGACAATTGCCGTTTTGACACTATTTTGCTACCAAAACATATTTGGTGACAAAGTGGTAACAATTGCTCTTTTAACACCATTTTGCTACAAAAAACACGGTAGCAAGATCTTGCGTGTAATTATCAAACGTGGGCGGACAATTTTACCCCCCTTCGCATGCAAAATGCCTTTTATACAATAACTTTCCTATATATATATATATATATATAGGGAGAGGATCATTTGAGAACCAATTTGATTTGAGAACTAAAAAGAACTAATTTAAGCCACAAGTTTATTACATGTATCCCCCCTCCCATGAATTGTAGTGGTCCCCCCTCAAATTTGTGGTTGAGATTTAGTTCTCAAAAGTTCTCAAAATAAAAAGTTCTCATTTGAACCTAACCCTATATATATATATATATATATATATATATATATATATATATATATATATATATATAGGGTAGGGATATAATAAAAACTAAGTCCACTTTGGAAAACCTAGTAAACCATTTGAAGGGTCAGGAGATTATCCACGTCCACTATTTACCTTTTTCAAGTAAGGGTATTAATGTCTTTTACTCTCTTAATTGCTTTATACATGTTAAAAAGAAACTATGACATATCCAATCACTTTTTGAAATCTGACAGCAATCTTACACACTTTCTGCAACATTCTCTCTCTTACTTTTTTAATTCCCAAGACAGATTGGTTACATGTAACAGATTTTTTCATTACGTGTTACATATGTAAATTCATCAGGATGTGTAACAAAATAAATTTTATTAATTTATAAACAAACAATTACAATCAACAGTAAACGTTACAAATGTTTTATACGAACCGGCATTCTAAAAAATTATCAAAGAATAAACTAGCTACCAAAACAAATATAACAACCTAACAAGAATATATATAAAACCCTATTATGCTTAAGATCTTGATAATAATCTTCATCTTTGACGCAAAATTCATTCACCTACGAAAAGAAAACAAGTCCATCAGTTTCTGATGTTTATTATAGAAGTGTAACATATGAAACCCAAGACACAAATATGTAATAGTTACATATGTAAACCAACACTAAAAATATGTAAACAGTGAGTTACATATGTAAACCAAGATTTACATATTTAACACAATTAAATTTACAATTGTGTTTTGAAACAAAGACTTCTATATTTAAACCAGTAGTTACATATGTAAACCAACACTTAAAATATGTAAACAGTGAGTTACATATGTAAACCAATGGTTACATATTTAACACAATTAAATTTACAATTGTGTTTTGAAACAAAGACTTCTATATGTAAACCAGTAGTTACATATGTAAACCAACAGTTAAAATATATAAATAGTGAGTTACATATCTAAACCAATGGTTACACGTTTAACACAAAAATTTACAATTGTGTTTTGAAACAAAAACTTATATATGTAAACCAGTAGTTACATATGTAAAACAACACTTCAAATATGTAAACAATGAGTTACATATGTAAACCAATAGTTACATATTTAGTACGATTAAATATACAATTGTGTTTTGAAACAACTATTAGTTTATGAACTCTTATTACAATCTTTGTCGCGTCGTTATGTTATGTACTAGAAGTGTTACATATGAAACCCAAGACTTACATATGCAAACCAATAGTTACATATGTAAACCAACACTTATAATATGTAAACAACGAGTTACATATGTAAACCAAGAGTTACATATTTAACACAATTAAATTTACATTTTTGTTTTGAAACAACTATTTGTTTATGAACTCTTATTAGAATCTTTGTTGAGTCGTTATGTTGTGTACTAGAAGTGTTACATATGAAACCTAAGATTTACACATGTAAACAAATAGTTACATATATAAACCAACATTTAAAATATGTAAACAGTGAGTTACATATGTAAACCAAGAATTACATATTTAAACCAAGGCTTAAAATATGTAAAACAGTGAGTTACATATGTAAACCAATACTTACATATGTAACCTTTGAGTTATATATGTAACTCACTACCACATAAAAGCATAAAACATACATACAAACATCAAGAAATACTGAAAACACATCAGAGTCAAACATATAAAGCTTACACATGTAGAAAAAATAATCCATTTTAATATATTACTCTATAGATTACTGTAACCGTTAACTAGGTATAATAAACATTTTATTAAAAAAACATGCATAAAAACGAGAATGAAAAAAAGATATAACAAAAAAGAAAAGCTATAAGAAAAATAAAAATTTTGATAATAAAAGCCAAATAAAGATAAAAGAAAACTAACCATTTGAATATTAAAAGGCTAAACAAATACTCACAAATCAAAGTACCATCACACCTAACCCATTTTTCTTTTATTATTTTTCTTTTTTCATTTATTATTTCCATCTTCTTCTTCATCCCTATCAAACTAGATGGTGAAGAGGAACAAGTACCTTTGATTTTGAGTTTCGAACTAGATGGTGAAGCAAGACGGCCCGATGGCGACGGACTTGATATTTGAACTCGACGAATCGGACATCTAGAACGTCGCCGCGAAATCGGAGAGATGGGCGGATGTCGGAGAAAACTAGGGTGTCCGCAACACCTAGAAAGCCGACGAACGGAGCCGTCTCTTCTACGAGCAGTGACGGATCTACGAGCGGCGAGTGGATCTACGAGCTCCGATAGATCTATGCGCGGTGGTGGGTGATGGAGGAGGTGGTTAGTGATGGTGGTGGGTTTTTCAGATCTTGAGTTCCATGGTGGAAGCTTAGAAATTTATTATGGGTTTTGAAAGAAGTATGAAATGTGGTGGCGGTGGTGGTATGTGGTGGGTGAAGATAGCGGAATGAGGTATGTGGTGGTGACATGGTAGATGAAGATGCGATAGGAATGATCTTCAGGTGAGAGAAGAAGAAGATGAAAAATGAGATGAAGTTTTGATAATTTTGAAATGTGAAGATGAGAGAGTGTAGATGAAATGATGAGAGATTATGGGGAATATGAAAGAGAGTGTTGATCTGATGGTCATGCAGATTTGAAACCTCATACCTAAAATGCCCTTTTCATTTAAAAGAAATGGAAAATGTACTAAAAAGGTGATAAAAGAAATAGAAAATAAATGAATTAATTGTAGCCCTTGGATTGAAATGATGAGTGGTTAAGATGAGGTTTCCTAAGTTTTCCAAAGTGGGGGTAGTTTTCACTTTATCCTTCCTCTATATATATATATATATATATATATATATATTATATATATATATATATACATATATAGGGTAAGGAGTTAATAATAACCCTTTCTTGTAGCATTAACCAATTAACCACATTTTAGTGGTTGAAAAAAATCAGGAAGTGATATAAGCATGACAAGTGTCCACTTCCCTTTTTTAATTCAAAAGGGCAAATCAGACATTTTACACAACCACATCAAATACCCCATTCATTTTAAAAAGCCCATAACTTTTTTATACTTCGTCGGTTTTTTATAAAAGTTGCATCGTTAAACCCGTCGCATTTTTATCTTTAATTCAAGTATAATCTCGATGTTTTTTATTACCGTTTTCTCAGACGTGAGATGTAGCACTAGTGTTAGAGTCACTAACATCACTGTCATAACTATTAAACAATGAACAAAATTAGATCCATACAATCATAACTAGTAGGAT
This sequence comes from Deinandra increscens subsp. villosa, assembly GCA_039602395.1. Lineage (NCBI taxonomy): Eukaryota > Viridiplantae > Streptophyta > Magnoliopsida > Asterales > Asteraceae > Deinandra > Deinandra increscens. The sequence goes on along the minus strand of JBCNJP010000009.1, from coordinate 65,978,848 downwards.
CGATGTTTCTACTTATAAACACTGATGTTACAACAATTAAAAGCAATGTGATGATCAATAGCACTGGTGCCATCAAAATTACAACCTTCAAATGCATCAATATGCATATAAAACACTAATGCTATAACAATTAACAGTGGTGTAATGATTAGTAGCACCAGGGCTATCAAGATTCAACAAACAATAATCAAATATACAAGTTAATATACACAAATTCTATCGAATATCATGGATCTACTAGACGCGAATCTAGTAGATCCATGATAAACAAATTCGATGAAAAGCTGAACTCCTCTTAAATTCCTTATATACTCCGGAAAGTTCAGTCATATAAACACATCACCAAAAGATTATATATATATTTTTTGGAAAATAAAAAAACCATTATAAAAAATAATCAATGTGCATTAAAAATCAACAAATTAAGTGAATAATTATATGAATTAGTGCCTCTGAAGAAGGAACAGAAAGCAAACCTCTTAATATATGAACCCCCATTAATGGCCCCCATCTGCTGAAAAAACCCCTTTTCTAAAGAAACACAATATGTTGATTTTGGAATTAGGGATTGCTTTTATGGGGTTTCAGAACACAAAGTCGTACTCTTCGATATGTCTGTAGGATTTTAGAAAAAAAAATGTTGCTTTTATAAATGTACCTGATGGAGCTTGACGAAGATGATGATAGACCTGGATTTGACGTAAACGGCGCCAGTGAAGCTTCTGTGCAACATGACGTCGTTATCCTTTCTCTCTGTGCCGATTTCATCGCAAGTACGTCGGCGGTAAAGCCCACATCATCTCCGTTCACCATCACATTACCTCCCTCCCGGTGGAGCTGAAGTTTTTGTGCGGCCATACCAACCACAGAAATAAGCTGAAACTCTTGAGCATAATTTATCCGGTGAAAGATTTTAGTGAAATTGGGGGAAGTGGAATGGTGGTAAAGACAAAATTTTTGATGTTTTATAGGGGTGTGAAACAACAAAGACATAAATGCCCTTTTCGTTTTAATAAAAACCTAAATAAATATATATGGGTTGCTTTAAATCTTGACCATTAGATCAAGATTAACTTTTTCATCTAACCATTCATTGTTGGTTATTTGGTTAATGCTATAAGGATGGGTTAATATTTGTTCCCATCCCTATATATATATATATATATATATAGGGTAAGGATCCTGCGAAAACTCTTTTTGTTTGCGAAAACCTAAAAACTAACACTAAAACCTTCATAACTTTTACATACGTTAATATTTTTCTATGAAATTTGCACCAAAAATCTTAAAAGTCTATTGTCTTTGATTCTGGAAAAGAAATTGATATTTCGAAAAAAAAAAAATTAGTGCACATGTGTATTATTAGTGCACATGTGCACCATTTTCATTAGTACTACACAAATGAGAATTGTCATGCGAAAACATATTGTTTAGGTTAAAAACATTTAAAAAAAACTAAAATGTTCATAGAACTAATGATAATTCTACATATGCACTATAACTATTAGTTATAGTGCACATGTGTAGCATAAAATTTTAAAAAAATTTATAAACGTTTAATATATTTTCAGAGTTAAAGATAACACAATTATAAGATTTATGGTGCAATTTCTCTTTTAAAATATCAATGTATACGACACATATAAAGTGCTTTTTCATTAGTGCACATGTGCACTAATAAAAAAACCATGAAAAACTAATAAAATTATAACGTATTTGATGCGATTTTTCTAAAAAAAACATTAACGCATACTATATGTATGAGTTCTATTATTAGTGCACATGTGCACTAACAAAAAAACGACGAGACGTTAAAGTTTTTTTTAATTTTTTTCCAGAATTAAAGAACTCATAATTTTAAGGTTTTTGGTGCAAAATTTTTAAAAAAATATGATCGTATGAAAAAGTTATGAAGGTTTTCGTATTAGTTTTTAGGTTTTCGTAAAAAGATGTGGTTTTTACATGATCCTTACCCTATATATATATATATATATATATATATATATATATATATATATATATGGGATGGATTGTAAACCACGTATACGATCTTGCTAAGAAATGATTGCTATCGGATTCGGTACACAACGAGTAAATAACGATTCTTCGATTGATTCACTAGCTCGTTTAAAAGAGAGAGATTACAGAGAGAATACACTATGAAAAACACACAGTTAAGCAATAACTCTCACAAACTTGCTCTCTCTAAACGAACTAAACTATTTATATCAAACTGTCCAGCGTACCAACTAACCAGCGTACCAGATGGTTCGTGCGTACCATCTGGTCCGCCACTGGTACGCCGAGACCAGTTTTTACAAAACTAATAATTACAGAGACCTAGCACTAGACATCAAAACATGCTCTAACAAACTCCCCCTTGTCTTGTGCTAGTCTTCAGAAGCTTTTGTTTAAGTCTTCTTCCAATGCTGTGTTCGGTTGTTCCCAACTTGAATTCCAAATGCAAAACATACTCTAATCACACGTTGAAACTGCAAAGCTTGTTCAGCATGCTCAGCCTTATACAAAATATTGTTGTGATAGAGCTTGTCTATATCATCTTTGGGCAAATTAATCAACCACATTGGATCATACAGCCTGACCACCTTGTTCTGCTGTTTAACCACCACCACTGCTTCTCCAGTATTTTCGTCATAATAGCACCATCTTAAAGTTTTGATAAAATCTTGTTCGAGCTTCATTAAAGGAAGTTTCTTCAGTTGAATAGGCTTCTTGTACTTTAAGACCACAACTGGTTTTCCAGTGATTGGATGAATATCAGTAGGCTGTTCAACAAACTTCGGTCTTTGTGGAGTCAAAAATCTAAACTTGCCTTGACATTCTTCTTTTAACTTGTTCTTGAAGACCTCAGCCAACAAATTACTTCCATAATTCAAGAATGGCTTTCTTGACAAATCTCTAACATCACAAACCGGTAAAGTATTAAACCTTGTAGCATGCTTCAAATACATCACCCCAAACTCTTTTTTAATTGCATAACACTTGAGTTCCGAGTCATACATCCAACTGCTTATTCCACCAGTAGCTTCACCACCTTTTTTGTCAAAATATTTCTTCTGATCAACAATCTTTGTAGGTTTCACTACCGGTAGTTTCTTGGCTCTTTGTTCTTTCAACGAAGCATCAAATAACATTTTCTTTTCTTCTTCTTCTTCTGATAACTTCTCAGATTCATTTGATTCTGGTTGCTCAGTTTCAGACTCTCTCTTCTTTAACTCCTCATCCACTTTTTCCTCATCGTCATTGCCAAAGAAATTAAAGCCTCCAGACTGATCATCAGCAGAAAAATTTCCATAAACCTTAGGATCATCTGGATATTCTTCAGCAGTCATATCTTCCACTTCTACATGTTCTTCTTCAAAATCCATATCAACATCAGAATTTTCTTCTCCGTAAGAATCAGCAAATGGTACTTTATCAACACATCCACATTCAATGCAAAAATAGCCGCCAGTTGCTCTTTTGAATACGGATTAATAAATTCTCCTTCTCTCAGCTCAACCCTGGAAATTGGATTTACATCATAAACTTCTTTCTCCGGTGACTCCCCCTGAGCTGTAGTAGATGGTCCAGCAGCAGCAGAAGATGTTCCAGCTGCACCAGCACTAGCACCATTACCACCAAATCCTCCTTCAGGATCTGGATCCTCATTAAAATATTTCATCACATCATCGTCATCTCTACAAATTTCCTCAGGATCTGGTCTTCTCTCCCCCTGAGCAGGTAAAGATTTGAGTAACAGATTTAACTGCTCACCTAGAGAGAGAGAAAGTTGCTGCAGTTTAGCAATCTCCCGATCTTTCGCCTGATCTCTAGAGACCAACTCCTTTACCAGATTCTTTAAACCTATGATCTCATCAACTTGCTGGAGATTAGTTGATTCTAACTCACCGAGTCTTGTTTGATGTAACGCCAGCTTCAGATCAGTAGCCGAAATGGTAGAAGTTGTAGAAGCAGTAGTAGTGGAAGCAAAAGCAGTAGTTGAGGAAGGCTTTCGAATAACAAGTTTTCTAACCGGTGGATTACTTGAGCTTTGAACATTAGCAGATTTTGTGGTTGGCTGTACTGGAAGTGAAGACTGATTAGACACTTTCTGCTTCTTACTCAGTGGACTAAGACCTGCTTTTCTAGCATCAGCAAGGAACGAGCCCTTTTTCACAGGCAAATTCCTCTGAGCCATATGTTTAATATGCTTGCCCTTAGAAACCATATGAGCTTTTCCTTTATCAGTAGTCTTTGTCTTCTGAACAGGTTCCTCCAAATCAGGAGTGTAAGTTGGATCATCATCTTTATCCTCAACCTGTTTGGTTCTATTCTCATACTTAGAAGTATCCAAATTCTTGGACTTCAAGTATTCGATGTGTTGCTTAGAACCTTTCTTCACTTGAATTCCTCTGGTATTATGTAAGACTGTGACATAATTACAAGAGTCTGAATCAGTATCCGACGAACTTTCACTAGCATCATCACTAGAAACATCAGCATCATCATTCATTTCATCATCCTGAACATTCACAGCTTCAGGTTCATTTGCAGCCTCTTGAACAACATGCTCTTGAGCTTCTTGTTGCATAGGATCTTGAACATTTGCATCTTGGTTTACTGGTTGCTCATGGTCTTCTTCATCATCTTCATCCTCTTTAACAGGATAACCTTTACGATCATATTCTAACTCATCATCTGAACTATCCTCATGTCTGGCAGCATTATTTGCAGGAGCTATATAATCAGGCTTTGCCAAGTGACCAATCAGATGTTTAGTAGGAGGAGGAATATTCTCTGGACCTTTCCTCTTTTGATACACTGGAAGCTTACCCACTGCAACTTCATTCATATGCTTTAACACCAAGACACTTGCTGGATTCTTTGGAAGGTTAGGATGTAAATCATTTAAAATCATCTGAACAAATCTTGGATACATAACACTTTTTTTCTGCTTTGACAATATATTGTCTTTCATTTAGTTAAAGATCCATCCAGAAAAGTTGAATTCACGATTCATGACCAAAGCATAGAAAAAGGATAGAATCTTTATGTCAAACACATCATGCCCCCGTAACCGATTTCCAAAACATTTGATGACTACGTGCATCAAATACTTGTACGGAGGACTTAGATTCGACTTAAGCAGCCATGAGTCATATAAGTAACCATCGTACTTTATCCTTCGAAGCAAAGCCACCAAAGCAATCTCATCAAATACCACTGGAAAATCAGTGTGATCATTCAGTTGCAAAACCCTACGAACGTCTTCTTCAGAAATAATCACATCAGTTTGATGGACTTTTGCACGAATAACCGAGAGATCCACAGAACAATCCACTTGTGCTGAATTCCAGAACATTACCAATAAATCCTTGTATGGAGTACACTCATGAGTAGTAGCATAATGAATTCTCGATCTTTCCAAGAAATCAAAAATTCCAAGAAAATGAGGCTTCTATCGAGCAGATGCATTTAGATATGCATAGATATTGTGTTCATCATTAGATTTTAACTCCACCATTTCTGAAAAATATAAACATGAACAATCATTAAAATCATGAGATAGAACCAAAACCGATTACAACAAATGCAAATTCAATTTAAAACGCTCAAACGATTAACTTTTGAAAAATTTTCCAACGAACCAAATTTGGTCATACAAACCAAATCTGGTACGGCGAACCAAAAAAGTTGACCACGTACCATAAGGTCAAACGAACCAGATACAGACCACTTTAAGGTCACATACCAAATGGTATGTCGCGTACCAGATGGTACGCCGGAAGAACAGTTAACCGAAGAGACATTTTCGACTTTAACGCACCAAATCATTTTTGAATCCAAATTACTTGACAGAGTTTTGTTCTAGACCAAAAACCAATCCTATACATTTGTGTAAAATGAATTGAGAACAACTTTAACCCATTAAATCAATCGTCATTCGAGTTAACGGAAAAACCGAGAGGATAATCTCATAAATCTCATAATTTAGACCATCACAACACAATTCAAGACCACCAGTAGATGCGGAATCTTCCTACCTACATGTTGCAACAAAAATCTCGAGCAGGGGTTGGTTATCACTTGAGAAATCGAGAAAAAACTTCAGAGGAAAAATTTAGGGTTTTTGTGAAGGTTCGTGGCTGGTACGCAGGTTGTGCGTATCACTAACCAGAAGAAGCCTTTTATATGAAATCTGGTACGTCCCGCGTACCATATGGTACGCCGGACCAAAAATGACCATTTTGCCCCCGTTCTTTAAACTTTGCAATTTTTCTTCAAAAGTTACACTTTTATCAATTAGCGCTAGATGAGCTGATTTAAGCAACGACTGTGGTTCTTTTAACATCAGATTTTCCATATCTGAATTCAGTTGATCTAAAATAACGCATAATCAAAATCTTTTTGATTTTTATCAAATTTTTATATCAAAACACACCAAAATCTTTTTGATTTTTCGAACTTAAGCTAAAACACACCAAAAATCTTTTTGGAATTTTTCAGAAATAACAAAAACACCTGACATCAGAAATTTAAATGCAATATATTATATTTTTATGAGAAAGATCGCAACGTGAGATCATACCAGTGATATGCACTTAACACATTTTAATTTCAATCTATTCAGCATGCAAGCCAAGCAGTTCACGAACACAACACTTTCATGTTTATTTTAGTCAAATCAAATCAATGTTTACTGCTTTCTGATACAATTTAGGTATATTTATCATGCATTGAAATCGTGGTACCTACAAATCCAAGTAATTTGAGAATCTGATTTTATTATATTTTTGATTTTCTTTTTCCTTTATTCACTCATGAATATTTACAGATATAAGTCATTCATAGTGTGTCATGCGGAAAGAAAGCAGAACCCTAAACAAACAACAATCAGGTCGATCTTTCGATACGCAGAGAAAGTCCGATTGTTTAGGAAAATAAGAAAGTAAAACAAGTTGAAATTGTATACCTCAACAACAATCAGGTCGGTATTCACGTACACGCAGAGAAAGTCCGATGAGTTATACGAAACACCAAGTAAAATAAAGCAGAACGTCAAACGAACAACGATCAGGTCGATCTTTTGATACGCAAAGAACGTCCGATCGTTTGACAAAATAAAGAAAATCAAACAAGTTTAAATCTTTTTGAAAAGAATGCATGCATACATTAGAACACTTATTTATTCTGTTTTTTTTCATCTTTTATCAAGATCACTCAATCACTAGAATTATTTTACACCACAGATTTCAAGCAAGCATTATATTTATATCATACTGGCAAATATCATATATTGATTGACACATTCAATGAAACATACAAGAACCTACAGCCTTTCAATCTATTTTATCCATGGTCAGTAACATTCACTGATGTACCATCATTTCTCACAAGGTTGGATCACATTTCTCAAATTTTGATTTTTCTATTTTTTTTAAGTTTTTGGATTTTCCAATTTTTTTATGCTTTTTCGTTTTTCAATACAGAAAACACATATTTTTGTATTTTTCAGATAAATCTCCCCCTAAAAAGCAGAAAACAAAGAAAAACATTAACAACTAAGAAATGATCAACTGAACCAAATTAGGTGGCATCCAATTTAGTAATCCCATTGATTTGCAACAAAAATTTAAAACGAGTTTTGTCAAAAGCTTTGGTGAACAAATCAGCTCGTTGAAAATCGGTATGAATTTTCTGCAAATCAATTAATTTCTTTTCATAGCAATCCCGGATAAAATGATATCTTATGTCAATATGCTTTGTTTTGGAATGCTGAACTAGGTTTTTCGTGATAGAAATAGCAGCTGAGTTATCAATGTAAATTGGAGTAGTTAGAAAATTCAAACCGTAGTCGCGTAACTGCTGTTGTATCCACAAGACTTGTGAACAAAAACTGGAAGCAGCCACATATTCTGCCTCAGCAGTAGATGTTGCAACCGAGGTTTGCTTCCTGCATTGCCAAGAGACTAATCTCTCCCCCAAAAACTGACAGCCGGCGGTAGTCGATTTAAAGTTGATTTTGCAGCCACCATAATCCGAGTCAGAATACGCTGATAACTCAAACTTATTATCATTAGGATACCAGATGCCAAGATCCGGATTACCCTTCAAATAGGCAAAAATCCTTTTTACTGCTAGCATATGTGAAGCCTTCGGAGCAGCCTGGTACCTAGCACATAAACAAACAGAAAACATAATATCAGGACGAGATGCGGTCAAATACATAAGGGAACCAATCATAGCCCTAAACAATGTCGGATCAACATTTGCACCGGATTCATCTGGTTCAATACCATGTGAAACCTGAATTGGAGTACTTGGAATCGGAACATCGCCAATCTTGAATCGAGTCAAAACATCAGACACATATTTTGATTGAGGCAAAAATATGCCTTTAGCAGACTGATGGACTTGAAGACCCAAAAAGAAACCCATCTCCCCCATCGAGCTCATTTCAAACTTTGTTTGCATAACTCGCTCAAATTCTTTGCATAAGCTGTCTTTTGTGCTACCAAAAATAATATCATCAACATAAACTTGAACAAGCAGCAGATCCTTCCCGAACTTCTTTGAAAATAATGTATAATCCACCTTGCCACGCTGAAACCCATTGGCAAGAAAGTGAGTCGAAAGAGTCTCATACCAAGCCCTTGGTGCCTGGTAAAGACCATATAAAGCTTTGTCTAATTTGTACACTTTGTCAGGAAATGCCGGATCATAAAAACCAGGTGGCTGCTTCACATAAACTTCTTCACGAATCTTCCCATTCAGAAAAGCACTCTTGACATCCATCTGATACACCTTAAATTTGTGATGTGCCACGAAAGCTAGAAATATCCCGATAGCTTCAATTCGTGCTACAGGAGCATAAACTTCATTAAAATCAATGCCTTCGATTTGGGAAAAACCTTGAACCACTAATCGCGCCTTGTTTCTGACAATGACACCGCGATCGTCTTTTTTACATTTGAATACCCACTTTGTGCCACACGGTTCTTTAGAATTCTCGGGTAAATCCACGAGATGCCAAACACCCAATTTTTGAAATTGCTACAGCTCTTCTTGCATTGCTTCTACCCAAGAAGCATCCTCCAACGCTTTATCAACATTTGAAGGTTCCACCTGAGATAGAAAACACGAGTGAAAAACATCATTCTGAACCCCAGAATCTCTGATTGCGGCAATCAAAGCATCAACTTTTTCTGACAATTGATTTCGTGTACGAACTCCTGAAGACGGATCTCCAATTATGTTTTCTTGAGGATGAATATTGTGAATCCTAAGAGTTGTTGAATCAGAAACTGCCAGATTATCTGCCATATTATTTAAATTTGCCTCTGCCACTTCTGAGCTTGACAAATCACCAATTGGTAACGAATTTGGCACAGAAGAACTTGTACTAGGAAAAAAAATTTGATCATCAACAGGTGTCGATTCAGGTTCATGAAAAGTACTTTCATCATCATCAGAAGAACTCATTGTTTCTAAACTAGAAACACTTTGACTTGATGAAGCAACATCAGGAGAAGTACTTGGAAGCTTAGGAATCCATGATCCTGGTCCAGGACTCTTCAGTGAGTGCAGCAAAGCAGCTAACACATCAGGATCCTCTTCATCAGAATCATATTTTGCAGCCGTGAAAGAATCCAGTAAAGATTTGTAATCAAAAGCAGCCTATCAACCGATTTGGGGTGTATAAAACTATGTTTGTGACAATCAACATTCACATGATTCTCAATGGTCTTAGAAGAAGGAAAATAAACACGTTTCATTGGATGATGATACCCAACAAAAACGCCTTCAACAGCTTTAGCTGCAAACTTCCCACCTTCCTTGAGAACCGTGCATAAACACCCAAATGGTTCCAAAAAGTTTAACTTTGGCTTTCGACCTTTAAGCAACTCATAACTTGTTTTGTTAAATCCTTTAACAATTAGCACACGATTAAGAACATAACATGCAGTATACACTGCTTCAGACCAAAACTTTATCGGTAAATTCACATCAGCCAGCAAAGTTTGAGCCGTTTCAATCAATGTGCGATTCTTTCTTTCTGCTACTCCATTTTGTTGTGGAGTATACGGCGCACTGAATTCTTGTTTGATCCCAAGTGAATCACAAAAAGCTGTCATCTTAGCATTTCTGAATTCAGTACCATTATCAGTACGAATACGACAGACTTTAAATTTGTATATTGATTCAAACTTGGATAACAACTTCTGAATTGACTCTGGAGTTTCATCCTTTGAAGCTAGAGACACCACCCACGAAAACCGAGAAAAATCATCCGTAATAACCAAACAATAATAACTTCCCTCAATACTACGAATATTCACAGGACCAAATAGATCCATATGCAGCAGTTCCAAAGGAGTTACAATTGAATTCAAACGTTTGGACGAATGAGACTTCTTCCTCTGTTTACCCTTCTTGCAAGAGACACACACATCATTAATAGAAAACATTTTAATTGAATTTCACATGTGAAATAGAGTAATTTTACATGTGAAATAGGGTGTCTACCTGTCTACACTTATGGGGGTGTCTACAATGAACCTCACCCCTATATTTTATATATATATATATATATATATATATATATATATACACATAAAGGATGAATTACTGTAGCAGGAGGGAGGGAATTAGGGAAATCTGAAAGTTGATTGTTAGAAAGCGAATACAATCTCTGCAAGCAAGCAAGCATGATAATCAAATTTCAATGGTAAGAGAAAGACGGAGTGAGAGTACATATAGGGAAAGTGACATAGAAGAGCGGAAAGTTACATTATTCATCAATGAATGGATGTTGCAGCGAGAGTTTGTATTCTATGACTGAAATTCTTGTGGTCGTGATGTATTTATCATATATAGGTACAGTTGTTTGAGCCTGCAAAATAACGCACTGTTTGATCGGTTTATGAAAACGGTGTAAGGCGACGGAGTCCGACGAACGATAGGAGACGAACATGGGTTACCTCGCTTGTTTGAAATCCTAAAAGATTAGGAGCATTTTGTAACGATCTCTTCCTCGTCAACCAGATGAATGGAACGTTTTGCTTGAGAATGGTGGAGTTAGGTCATGAATTAGGGTTCCATGGAAGAGATTAGATCGATTTTCAGAGCGGGAATCGAATTTGTGTGGGTGGAGGGAACTTTTAGCGGGTCTGAATTTTTAGGGCAAAATTTAAAGGGGAAACTGAAAACATAAAACGATACCTTAAAGATAACTAGCAAATTTTTTAAGGTGTACTCCGTGTTTTTTTTTTATTTTTATTTATAACAGAACTTTTATGACGCCTAAAATTGCGCGTCACCTACTCTTAAGATTTTATAATTTATGACACGCACTTTTGCGCGTCATTAAACAGCCATGCGTCATCGTTCGCACGTCAAGAAAGACCATGTTTCTAGTAGTGATGAGACTAAATATACAGGTTTTATTCATTTGAATAATGCTTAGCACTGGATTCTTGGTTGTAAATGCATCACAACTACTAACAGAACCACTAACACTTGAAATAGACATTTGAGATTATTGAGAGAGTTTTTTTGAGTGATTTTATCCACCATATATTTGTACCCAACGTTATTTGAAGTTTTTTAAGATTTATACAAAATACATGATTGGAACACCCGACCATTGAAAGTTGAGTGTTTTTAAAGAGATAAAAAAGTTTTAGTGACATTAATAGAACACTTGAAAAACTTGATCGAATATATATATTTTATAAAGCTACCCCAAAATATCATAGATATGTCAAATGGTTTTATGACACCAATACGTCTTGATATGCTTCCAATTCAGACGTGTTAACTAGATGGAACTCTACTTGTAAAATGTTTAAAATTGTTTGAAAACAAAAAGAACATTTTTAAACCTTAATCTTCATCAAAAAACGCTTTTGCTATTAACACTCAACTATGATTCAACTGGCATATTACCCTAGCCAAACATGGAAATGTTATTCCATTTCCTCAATCTATTTGGAAATTTCTCGAATAACTAACAAAAAGAACATCTTCAAGTCATGATAGCTCGTCCTTTTTAAAGATACAACTGCTTTATTATCCAACGAGTTTTGAAAAAAGGAATAAACAATGAGTTGGTGATGATGAGGTGGAGTGGACAAAAACGACCAACATGCGATGTCAGATTAGAAGACAAAAGCCGATCGATTTGTTTCGATAATTAATTCAGAAAATACAAAGGAGTTTCGCAGAGACAATGTACGGAACACGCCAAACTTGCGTCCACATGATTGATATTCGGGGAATAGAAATCTTAAAGCATGGCCTTAATATTCCCTATCACTTTCTCCCATTTTTTATTTATTAAAACTTGTTATTATTTAATTCTTACATGGTTTATTTACTTATCTTTGTGTTTTATAAGGAATGTTAAAATAGTACTAAATTTTATTGATTAAAGGTTTTTTCAAATTCCTCCTTTATACAATCAAGAACAATTTCAAATTCCTCCTTTACACAATCAATGAACCAAACACCACCTTAATGTTCCCGGGTTGTTTGTTTCTAAAGAATTCATTAAGCTTGAGATTGAAGCTCTCGAAACATCCTCTCAAACATCCTCTCACGGTCCTGTTGTTTAAGTTAAAAGATTAGCAATTAGAGGTTCGTAAGTTAAACCAAATACTTGAAGAAGTATATATTCGGAGTGAATGGGTAAAATTTAAGAAGTATATATATCAGGAAGATGAATGTGTATGAAGTGTGTGTGAGTTTGGAAACAAATTTGTAGTTAAAAAAACGAAACAACTTTCCATGCCCTTGAATATATAAAGTATGACAAATTCGTAGTTAAAAACGAAAAGAACTCCCAAACGGAGTGCGCATGAGAGTCCATCTAGTATACCTTTAAATACTAACTTCCAAGTTTATAAATAACTAGCTTAAAAAGCAATCATTTTTACATCTAAGAGTATCTCCTTTTCGAACACCCCTATATTATCTTAATATATATATTTAAATTGGTTTGGGTGTGGCCCTCACCCACCCCGTTTGTGAGTCCACTCGAAATTTCAAACGGAAATAAACTGTAGGGATTTAAGTCACAAAATAATTAAAATATTATTAAAATATTTACAAAATTAATAATAACGACAGACTCGTTATCGTTTATGGAAAAATGTAATACACTACCTTTACAAAACTAACATAAAATAGAATAACGTTACACAAACACTAATTAAGTAATACTCAATTAATGAGTCTTCTAGTTTTGTGCAAAACTATAACATCCTTGATCTTTGATAGACTCTTCAGATACAACACTGCTCCAACACAAGTTAGCAAATGAACAGTTAACGGTTCCGGTGGTTGGGGATTCGGTTAGTCCAAGTCCTTTAAAACAGATTGCGGGTTTTCACGTGAACATCCGTCTGTCTCACAGGTACAACAACTGGAACAGTAATTATACTGCCGGAGATGTCTCGTACCCGAGGTTTCCATCGAGGATTAAAGGTGTTTATCATTTTGTGATAGGGTGGTGAAAGCAACAGTAGTGATACACAATCTCTAGAACAAGAGAGTACTCCTCTCTTATTTAGTTTCTCTAAAAAGATATTTTGTGCTCCCAAATATCCACTTATCTCAGATGTGTCTTCACAAGTGACCCCAAATGGTCATTTAATAGCCACACACAAGACTTGTAACTTAAAACAATTAATCTTGTACTCAACAAGATTAAACACTACTTAATGGATTTAAATGTTTGGTTTGTCCACAATTGCCAAGTTCATTTATGGTCAGTTTGAAATAACTTTGAACTCATAACAGAGCGGTAACTTTGAAATGCGTGCGACTAGTCGTAGCCACAAGTATGCTCGCGTATCGAGCTCTGTTAGACCCACTTTTCTTATATTTTATATATCCACCATCCAACTTAGAGCTTCGATATCTTATTCATCTTAATTTTATTTTAGACACCGTTTGGTTCATTGTAACACATATATAATAATTATATTTGTGTCTACATATTAGTAAAAAACACATTTTTACTAAAATTTCCAACATAACCGAACACTGCTCCTCCAACTTGGCCGCTTGTTTTTCACAATGCCAGCTAAGCATTGCGTTGTTTTTATTTTTAAATTTTATTTTTTTGTTAAAGAAAACGCTACCTTGATAAGTTTAAGCGTTGTGATGTTTGTAAGGTATTCATCGGAGATTGCTCTAGTAGTGGGCCTGATTTTAGTACGGATCGATGTGGTTAGTGCCTTAGTGGTCACCACTTTTATTCCAATCTTTGACCGTTACTCCAATCTTTTCACTTTCGAACAATAAACATCCAAAACTCATTTTTGATTTCTCTGAGGCTAAGATACGAATGGTCGGAGAGGCTGATAACGAGACATCAAGGCAACCATCGTAACGAAGACAAGGATTCTTATTAAATTTATTGAACAGGAAATGTATATATCGAGGGACCACATAGAAAATTTCACCAGATATTTAAATCTTTAATCAAACAATATTAAATGCAAATTGATTTTGTTAACGGATGGGGTAGCTCCTACTAGGTCGAATCTGTTAACTTAGCTTGGTGGATTAGTCTTAATCGTATTCTAGTAACAAGGGTCAATTTGAATGCTAAAGGTTTGGATATTCTTTCTGTTTTGTGTCGATCTTGTATCAAAGTGACATGTATCAGGTTAACAAGGTGGAGATTTAGAGAAAAGAAGAGAATTTGAGGGAGTTCCAAAAACATAATTCATTTCGTTCATGTTATGGTATGAATTAAGAACAGAAGTATTACAGAAGAAGAGGACATTTTCTAAATTCATCGATGCCATTATAATTCAGAATAGCTACTTAAGTACATGATTCATTATAACCACAGGTGATTCTGTTTACACCTAAGAAATTTCTATTTGCACCCAAAAAGTAACTAGCATGTCATATTTACATTAAAGTAAGTGATGATGGTTATTAAACTAATTGATAATTAATGTGAAATCATAAAATCTTAATAATATAATATTTTAATTATTTAATTTTTACTAATTTTCACATGTAATATAATTTTATATACTTTTTATTAAATTTTGAATTTTTATGAATAAGCTTTTCTAACTTCTAATTTTTATGAATAAGTTTTCGAACTTTTTTAGTTCTCACACACATCTATTTCAGAGAACTTTTATATTATTTTATAGCATATGTAATATCTTTATTTTATATGAATCTAAAAAAGGTTATATTTAGAAAAAGTGAAAAAACCTAGTTTTTAACGAAATAAAAATACGTTTTCGCATAAAATATCTTGAGAAGACAAAAGGTTTTTTTTTTTTTTTTTTTTTTTGTTTGAACATGTCTTATAGAAATAAAGAAAAATATTTATAAATAATTATTTAAAACTAAAAGAATTAAAAATCTATATACGATGCAAGAAAAAACTGAATTAAAATTTTCTTTGGAAGTCACTGAATTAATACACTATTTTTGAAAGACATACATTTTAAAGAATTAAATATAAATTTATATATATACACACATACGGAAGACGATAAAAAAATACAGATAAAATATAATATAGATAAAGTATCTCTTGGTTTAACAGGTCTTTCAACTCATTATTAAAAAAAGTTTTTTTTATACTACTACAAAAATTACATTATAAACAACGGTTATTTTAATTTTTAGAACCGTTGTCTATTATAGCGTTATTTTAATAGAAAACCGTTGTTTAAAATAGATTTTAAAATATTATATAAAACGTTGTTTAAAACAGGCGTTGTTTAAAATAGTTTTTATAAATATTATATAAAACGTTGTTTAAAAGAATATGCGTTATTTAAAATAGTCGTTGTATAAACAAAAAATAACGTAGTTTAAAATAATTTGGAATTATTTTAGGTTTTATAAAAACCGTTGTATAAAAGTTATTTGATAAAAAAAAATAGCCGACAAAAACAACGGTTATTGGAATATTTTTTTCACAAATATAGTGGTCTATTTTATTTAAGAAAAAAAAAACATATTTTTTATTATTATTTACTATATTCACCTAGCACCATATTAATTCATAAACCAATTTATAAAAAAAAAAAACAAATAATTAAACAAATCAATCCATTTGAAACATATTATAGTCTAAAATATAACTAAACATCAAATACATAATGATTAAAACATCAGTGTGCAAAACCATAAACACAACTAAAACATTGTTTAA
This sequence comes from Deinandra increscens subsp. villosa, assembly GCA_039602395.1. NCBI lineage: Eukaryota > Viridiplantae > Streptophyta > Magnoliopsida > Asterales > Asteraceae > Deinandra > Deinandra increscens. The sequence continues at coordinate 65,962,644 of JBCNJP010000009.1, read as the reverse complement.
ACCACATACAAAGAGTGAAATGAACTGCTAATTCTAAACCTCAGTTACCCTTATAATGACCTCAACTACCTTTATAAATCCTGATAGTATAAACTCTATGAACGCATCAATCTCATCTTGATGAAGAGCTTGATTAAGAGGCTCAGAACAGGTCTCCATCTATAAAAGATAAGCATATAAAATCATTAGATTATATTTCAATATATATTTTCTATCCAATTTGACAAAAGTTTAAATATCTAAATATACTTACAAGATGTTCATGAAATTGAAGCACAAATTGATGCATGGCCTTCATTACATAAAATCCGCAAGACCAGATGTCGTTTTGTGTAGAATTCTTTATCGGTTCCATTCGTTAATAGTTTGGCTATACAATTGTTGTGTCATGGTTATTTGTTGATGTTTGACTTGACTTGATCACTTCTTGTAAGATACCATCTCGGTCTCATTCGTTATTGGATTGATTATACCACCAAATTTATCGAGATGAAAATCGAAACTGGTTGCCCCCTAGTTTCGAACTCAATTTTTCTTGAAGTTCTAAAACTTGAATTTTTGAAGATGGAAATTGAAATTTGTTTCCCCCAGATCAACTCGCTTTGTATTCATATTATATATTTGAAGTTTTAAACTGAAAGCCACCACCATTGTTATCTGGTTCAGATCTTAAAAAGTGGGGATGATGGCAATGACAGAAATTAGATACCTCAATAGGTGTGGTGGTGACGGGAATGAGTTGATTGTGGCTTGGTTGTCATCAAATGAGAACCATCACCACTTCGTCGTCAAACCAGGGTAACTTGAGATCATACCAATCTGGCAATCTCACCGATCTGAAACGAAATCAGTCGGAATCGAGGCGGTTAGTTGTCGGATTCGTAGATTTGGTCGGATCAGCCCCGAACTTTGTCACTGATCTATGGTTTCAATCCCGTATACAAGAAGCCACCGTCTTTTTTACGGAAAACCACCACCATCGGAGCCTTAGATCGGAAAACCACTGCCGCCGCCCTTAGATCGGAAAACCGCCACCATAAACAAGTCGCAGCCGCCCTTAGATTGGTGGTAACGTACTAAGGTTTTCCTGTGATATTTGCTGGAGCATGTGGTTGTGGTTTTTGACTTTTAAGGTTTTATTTTTGTTTTTTATTAAAAGGGGTACTTTGCTAACTCAACTAAAATTTAACAGAAAATTTGGATGTCGTTACAGTAGCGAACCTAATTGGGACAAATTGGAAACCACAAGAAAAACATTGTTACAACTAAAAATTTTAAACTAAAACCGTTATTTGGACCAAACCACATGAACGAAAACCGTAATTTACTCAAAAAATTAATTTCATGGATCCTAACCTATTTTTAACTATTCAATCAAGATGGTATTAAAAAAATGTCAACATAATTTTTCATGAACTCTCCAAGTATTTAAAATAATAAAAAAACATACCTAAAATAGGACGATCCAAAGCTAATATCTAGTAGATTAAATCTACGGGGTATAAGCTAAAAAGATTCTAGGTCTATTTGAAATATGCTATTACCTATAAACATATATATGCGACGAATTAAGTATGAAATATAATAAAAAAATAATGATATTACCTTTAATAATTTGTGTGTTGCTCTTTAATAATCATAAAAATAAAGGAGAAAAAAAAATGTCGAGCTTGAAATAAAAAATAATAAATCAAAACAAATAACTAAGCTAATAATACGAGTTTGAACTCTACGTTTGAAAAGATAGAATTATCAGAACTATCAATAGTAATAAGTAAGAAATATAAGTGTAAAATTAATCACCACCACTAATATGAAAGAATCTAGCTTCAAAAAGTTAATCTCGAATAGTCTTGATTCTTGAATGAGAACGAAAACATATGTGACTTTAATAACTTCACGGAAATCTAAAGATGAGAATGAATGAACCTTATTAGAAAAAAAAAACATAAAATATATATATAGGCTAAAATACAATATTTAAAAGTAGAAGATTAACATATTCTAATAAGATAAAAGAAAAATGTGAAGATAATTTATTTTAAACTAATAAAATAATCAAAAAATATCTAAACGTAGATTAACATAATTTTCATAATAAATAAAAACTATGAAAAAGTAAAGATAATTTATTTTTGAAAACTTAAATTTAAAAAATAGTGGATCGTGATATATAATATATTTAAATTTTAATTTATATTATAATATAATTACTTGCGTTAAAAATATAATCGTTGTTTAAAATATTTTATTTTATCCATTTTTTAATTAAAAATATATCTTGTCAACCGTTGTTTAAAACTAATAATATAATCAAATATAATATTTAAAAGTAAATAATTAATATGATTTTTATAATAACGTAAAAACTATGCAAATGTGAAGATAATTTATTTTTAAAATTTTACCAAAAAAAACAATTAAAAATATAAAGATAATTTATTTTTAAAAACATGAATAAAAAATAATGGATACGGTATAATAAATACTAAAGAATCATTTAGGATATGATATAAAATGTGCTTAAAATAAAATGTCAACCGCTGTTTAAAATGTGAACGTGTTTTAAATTGTGAACGTTGTTTAAAACATATTATATACAACGCTTTTTTATCTCAACCCTGTAATTGATATTATATAAGTTGAATTAAAAAATTGATAATCTCAACCGTTGTTTAAAACTTATTATATACAACGTTTTTTGTTTAACCGTTGTAATTGGTATTAAATAATATTGAATTAAAAAATTCAGCAGGGTAACCGTTGTTTAAAATCAGTTTTGTAGTAGTAATTTATTCATGGCTGAAACAATCAAATATTTAAGACTAGTATTTATATAATTATCAACCTACAAGTTTATTTTCAATTAATAATCTATTTTAATTTTATTATTAGTTTTTATTATTTTCAGTATCTTTTATTTGTGATAAGTTATTTATTGTTGGTGTTGAAGTTTAATGCATGATTAAAAAACAAAAGAATTCCAATATATATATTTATCATTTTCAATATAATTTATAGCTAAAATATTTAATTAAAACTCAAAATATAAAAAGATGTTTTTAATAAAATTAACAAGTCAATGCTAACCACCTCATCATTAAGTACACCATTATTAATTACTTATGGGTGTAAATAGTAATTATTTGGGTGTAAATAGTATCTAATAATTCACACAAATAGACCTCACACTATCTAACAAGTAACATTGACCCCTATATTATTTTTCACATAACAATTCATGCCTTCAATATAAACCTATATGGCCTTTTATAGGCACAAAAACCAGATACATATAAAGGAATTTAACGAAATATACTCTGCATAACTGCATTACTTCACTACTTGAACTTAAACACTAAGACCTATCACTAATAATTGAATAATGGAATGTAAGATTGTAAGTACTATTTTAGACATGCATGGGTTGAATTAGAGCTTCACAAAACAATAAGAATCGACCACGTATCATAAAGAGATGGAACACGTGCACTATTGATTATATAGGTAGATTTACTAACACGAGTAAAAGACCCGCGCGTTGCTGCGGATTGAAACTTCTGTGAACATGTGCAACAAATGCAAAATTGACCACCATATGAAACAGAATAGCATAAAAGAACATTAAATCACAATTTGTAAAAAGAAAAATCAAAACTTATCCTGAGTTTTATAAAAACCCAAGCTATAATATATGTCATGTATTTCACACCTGCAAACAAAATCCAAAAACATGTATCAGTAAAAAAAATGCTCTTACGACACTTTCCAACTCCTTTCATCCATTTTTAGCTATATTTTCACATAACATGTACCTGATTGTATATGTAAAATTGTTGTTAAATGCTCATTAAGTGAGTTTGGGGCCATCTCTTGATTCTGTTGCTTTAGAACAATAAATTCCTTTCTTGCAATTCCACATGAATAACTTACATAAAACAAAGTCAATCGGTTCAGGGCAGTGAAGAACCTGGCCACCAAGGATACCAGTTTCCACTGCACGTGTACCATCTAGAACTTCTTGTCTGCAATTCTTCAACACTTCAAAGACATGGTTAACTGTGGAGAATCACAAAACAAACAAACAAAAAACGCCATAATATTCATCTAAAAGCATATAACTGAACGAAAAGTATTCCAGAATTAGGGGCTAATCAATGGAAACCAAGACCATTTCTTGGGCCAAGTCTAACATAATGAATTTAAACAAAGTAATTAAAATGAATTGTACTTGCCAACTGCCAAGATGCCTAATTTTTATTCAACTCGATATCAAGTGTGCATTAACCCATATCTCATAATTTCAAGACAATTGTATTGATGAAAGACTAATGATGGACTATAGCAACATGCATAAAAAATGCATCTCTGTGTATTGCAAAAGTTCAATAAAGGATTAAAACATTATTTGTACGAAATCGTATAAAGACAGATAATATAGGCTACAATATAAGTACTAAAATTGGATAAAGGCAGATAATATAGGTTACAATAACAGGGCTGGATAAGAACCAAACACAGAGATAAACAAAACTTAATCACACATTAAACAATTATTGAGAAAGTCATGCCAATTGTATACGTAAAGTACAAAGAAGTAACATAAACACATACTTGCTTCGGTGAGTTTCATGAGTTTCAACGAAAGAAACTGAAACAAACATTTAAGAAACTAAATCAAATTTTCTTCTATCTTACTTTATATTTTGCTTCATATTACTAAATTATAAAGCAATAATAACTAATTATTGTATCAGTTCATGTAACTCACTCACCTCCATTTGGTTGTGCAAGGATTGCACATAGCTGATTATCTCATCCAACATTACTACCATCCCCATCGACTATAAAAAGACACAAAAGTAATTCAATCAATTTTGAAAGATTATAACTGGTAAGGATCAATACGAACACGTTTTATTAATATTTCTGACTTTTTTAGACATACCTTGTAACACCTGGGCATAATGTCCTGCAAGCATCTAAAATGCTTGTATATTTTCCCTCGCATAACCTATTTCCGCAGCAACGATCAGTTTTACGTTTATCCTTTTCACAGATATTACATCACAAAACATAAAAAAAAGTTAAATGATGCATGGGATACAAAAGTCAGAGCTCAACTTCAGGGACCAAGATTAAAAGTGATAGAATCACATAGAAAGGTAACCCATAGAGCTTAGTGTTTACCATACAAACAATACAAACATTACAAAGTTAATTTGTCAATAAAAAATGTCATTAAAAAAAATACCAAAGTATGCAGCTAAATAATAACTTATGAACTGGTAAGCGTTGTTAACTCTATAACATTAAACAGAAATAAGTGTTCCTAGGGAATAAAAACAACATCGGCAACCTCGTTCACAATACCATTTGCAAGAATGTTTAATGACATATAATTAGTTGAAAATTGCGTAATAGCTTAAGATAGAACAAAGGCCATGTGGTAAACTATGTCTACAAATTTGTATCACATTCTAAAAAGAAGAATGAAGATTTACTATAGAAAAAAGATATGTGCAAGCTCCTTTTCACAACATATTCAACATCCTAAATCATATAACAAAACCCAAACCGTAAAGATCAAAATAAGAAGAGAAAGATGGATATAAAACTTGTTTGAACAATAGAAAAAGGAGGTGACCATGTAAGTGCTACTGACCTGGGATAAGACCACCATCAAAATCCAAACCCCAACAACCATAAGCTATAATGTTTCTTGTAGAAAAATAGGCGGACAACTCTGCAATATCAGTCCAAGACTGTGACAAAGAAGGCCGAGACCATTGCTGTGAAGGCATCACAAAGAAACACATGTGTTAGTTATGGCTACAAATAAGAATTGCTACACCACAACAACAAATTGTATCTCTTGTGTAACATCAACCTATGGATGAACATCATAGCCCCGTAAGAAATGTAACTTTTAAATTTTTGTTGGTGAACCAAAAGTAAACCAACTCTTTAATAAATCAAAATAAATATCAACTTTCAAAGGCATAATTGACATCAAACTCCATCAATTTCACTGGCCAACTAACAGTAAGGCAACCTTTATATACGTCCATAAAAGTCAACAGCATGATAAAAATGCTAAACTATATCAAAATTTAACTTTGAAGTAAAAATTACCTGGTAACAAAGAATTATCGTGTGTCTGGTGTTGCGTATAAAGAGTTAAAGACAGTTGCCAGAGCTTCAATAGCCTGCAATAATAAATAAAATAAGATTCTCTGTGTAGTTTGAGTAGCAGAATTATATTCAAAGTACAAAGACAATTTCACAACTTAAAATTGAGTGGGAACATCAAAAGAAACACATACCCGCTTCGAATGGAAGACTTAAAACCAACCCCCATCAAGAAATATGGTCATAATCTCAGATATTCAACTGTGAACATTCTCTCTCGTTTGTAATCAAGTCTAGTAAAGTTTAGAATAGGAAAAAGACGACTATTTAAACTTACAACACTCTTAATTAACAAACATGAGGTCTAGTAAAAAACTCTGACCTTTTAATCCTCCAAAAACATCGCTCTGTTCCAAAATATGGTAGATGGTTAAGGAAACAATATGTTAGATGGTTAAGAAAACATAATTAGTGTAATAAAAGTTTAAAAGTAACTGAATGTAGCTTACTTAAATTGTAATGACACCCTATGATGTTTTCGTATAAGTTTGTGTTCATGTTAAGTGTTACTTTGAAGATGAAAATTGTTACAAACTGGAAAAAGAGGCAAAGACACAGACTTTAAGTTTCCATCATCAAGAATGGTCATACCTAAATGAAAAAAATATACACATCAAAACCAAGCTAATGATTTGATATGCATATAAATAACTTGCTAGGCTCAGATCATCATAGAGGCTGGCAAGAGATGCTCATGGTTCTATGGCTGCAAAACCTATTGCCACGCCAAAATAAACCAAAAATCATCTTGAACCCCAACTCAGAATAATCATCATTGCCTTATATATAAGGTAATAGATGTATATGCAGCTCTAAGAAAGTAGAGATAGAAGCACAAAGAAGACGTGTAGAGAGAGTGAAAGATGTCATCATCCACCGCCACAACCACAAATAAGAAAAAAACACGTCCGAGAGAATAGTCTCAATTGTGAGACTGACAATCTAAGGTAAATGATATATAAGGGAATCGAACCATCATAGCATATAAATAACTTGCTAGGCTCAGATCATCATAGAGGTTCATAAGAGATGTTCATGATCATATGGCTGCAAAACCTATTGCCACGCCAAAATAAACCAAAAATCATCTTTAACCCCAACTCAGAATAATCATCACAACCATATATTCGAACCGTCATAGCAACATAAGGCAATCAGAAAACTGAAGCCACCTGAAAGTAACAGATCCATAAACGATACAGATATCGCTACAAAGTAGCCAACCAAAATCAAGCTTGCAGCTACAAATCTGGGTTACTGAAAACCCTAAAGCCAAAAATCATCCTAAACCCCAACTCAGAATAATCATCATAGCCATATATTTGAACCGTCATAGCAACGTAAAAGCAATCAGAAAACTGAAGCTACCTGAAAGTAACAGATCCAAAAACGATTCCGATGTCGCCACATGCAGCCTCAAATCTGGGTTATTGAAAACCCTAAACCCAAAATCGGTAATGCGGAACAACCACAAAAAACACGTTAAACCGTCGGCGGCTGAATTTACAGCAAGCAAACACAAAGGGGCAAGAAAAACACAAACAACCTACACAAAGAAATCCATGAATCGACCTCCGGCAGCGAAAAAACCAACAAAATCAACAAAATCGTACCTTGTAGGTTATCACCGCTCTTGTAATCAGAGCACAAAAGAGAGAAGAAGAAACTACCGGCGACACCTTTTGTGCGTCTGTAGATCTCAACAATAGGAGACCCGCTACTGAAACCCTAGATCGCCGCCACCAACGTTCACAAACAGCACCTCAGATTCCGGCGAGGGTCGGCGCAAAGACCACCACCGATCAAACCTACGGCAAAGTAGATCGCGGCCGATTCAACGGAGCAACGCCTTAACGGCAGCCGCTTCGACGTGAATCGGCGTCCGGCAACATCATCGTCACCGGCAACGGCGGCGGATCTGTAAGAGAGAGAGAGAGCCGGAGATGTAAAGCGTTCCGGCGACGTCACCGTGAAGTGGATGGCGGTGGATCTGTAGGAGAGAATAAGTGGATCTGTAAGATAAAGATGTGAGACTCTCCACTGCCACAACCACAAATAAGGAAAAAGAACGCGTCCAACGGAATAGCGATGTCATCATCCACCG
>JBCNJP010000009.1:65916087-65953848 GCA_039602395.1 Deinandra increscens subsp. villosa | reverse complement strand
TAAAAAAAAAACTGCAAAAAAAGGTGGTTGAAAATCTCTTTTTTTTATTTCTGGCGAGATATTCTCCTAATTAGAGTTTGTGTATGGCGATGGAAAACACATTTTTTCTTTATATATATATTTTTTTTTCAAAAATAGAGAGAAATTTCAATATATGGTGCGAAATTCCTATAAATAGAGATGATATCTAGCGAGAAATAAAGAAAAAAAATGACGTATCCGAATTGTATTGGCTAGGCTATTGTAGTAAAATGATTATCAAATGCCATTTACGTGATTGAAGGGTGGTCAAGGGCCATCAGGGTGATTTTCCCGAGAGAAAGCATAAAGTTTAAATCACATGAATTGACATAAGGACATGTGGTATACATGGTGTTATTATGTCACGTAGGCGATGACTGGATAACACAATTTTTTTAACACCAAGTGTGGTATACATGGTGTGATGAATTGGTGTTGAATATTGTTATTTATTTTTTTTGACATTTTTTTAAATACTAATTAAATATTTTTATTTAACATAAAAATAAAAATTTATATTATATATATTAACAATTTAAATCTTCTTCCCTTACTCACAGTTTACTGTACATCGTTTCCATCATTAGTTGCTTGACATCTGTTACTTTTTATGTTTTGATTGGGTGAAAGTGGCGGTGACTATTTGGTTACCTGTCTCTCACGCGTGTTTTATATGCCCCTCTCTCTCTTACGCGTGTTGCGTGTTTAATATCGTTGGCACATCTCTCCACTACTTAATTCATTCTTTTTATACACTTCTTCAATATCCTACCCTCTCTCTCTCTCTCTCTACATGTGCACATCTCTCCACTACTCATTAGTTCATTTCTTTTTTGTAGACTTTCAATATCCTACTCTTTCTCTCTCTCTACATGTGCAGACTACTCTCTCTTTCTTCATATGAGGTTTTATGCTTCAGTTTATAGAATTTGGTCACTGGAATCGCTTGATTATGACCTTTTTAGAGCGATGATGGCTTTTGCGGCGGTAGGACGTTCTTATCATAGCCCTTCTTAAGCCTAGCCCTCTTTTATTTGCTTATTTCTTTGTGATATTCCATCTTAACCGACAGTTCTGTTGGGGGTTTCTGGATGGTGTGCGATGAATCACGATTTGGTCTATTTGTTTTGTGGGTATGTTGGATGGTTTACGATGAATCGCGATATAGGGTTTCTTAAACCCCCAAATATATGATATCGCATATGTTAATCGACATGTCTGTTTAATTTGTGGGTTTGCTGGATGGTTTGCGATGACTCGCGATTTAGGGTTTTAATGCCCCCAAATATATTTGTGGTCTTTGTAGCCTTGGAACTCTTACTTAAAGCAATCTGGTATATGCGAGAAAGTTATGGTTACTTTTCAAAGTGGGCTAACTTTCAGATCTGTTTTTGGTTTTTACTTTGACGTTTCCACCTTTTCATATCTGATGGATTAATCGGTTTTCTGATGTATGGTTCTTAGAAGGTTGGTGTGCCTTGGTTATGATGTTGGTCCAGAAATGATGAATTTTTATGGGATATTTTGTTTGTGTTTTTTTCGAACGGCAAAAATGGCATGGCATTTTGTTTAATTTTTACCGCCATCTAATTTTAAGTCTCATTTTTTCTTCATTAATGGTCTGAGCCATATTATTTTATATCTATTTTTGGTTTTTACTATTATTCTCTTTTCTGATATATGGTTCTTTGAAGATTGGTGTGCCTTTGGCTATGATGTTGGTCCAGAAATGAATAATTCAAAGGGAATTTTTTAATTTATGTTGGCGTGGCAATTTATTTAATTTTTTGCAGCCATATAACATTAAGTCCCTTTTTTTTCTTTGTTAATGGTCTGAACCATTTTAGATTGTACTGTATTTGAGATTAGTTTTTGGTTTTTACTTCGAGGTTTCTACGTTTTCACATCTGATGGGATTAATCTCTTTTCTGATGTAAGGTACTTTGAAGATTGGTGTGCCTTTGGCTATGATGTTGGTTCTACTTTGATAGTTGTTTATGTCAAGTAACCTACACCTTTATATATATAACAATAACGCTTTCTACCCTTACTCACAGTTTACTGTACATCATTTCCACCATTAGTTGCTTGACATCTGTGTCTTTTTATGTTTTGGTTGGGTGAAAGTGGCAGTGGTTGTGTGCTTTCCCCTCTCTCACGTGTGTTTAATACATTGTGAAGTGTCGAAAAGTTAATGCCCCACGGCTATGATGTTATATCTGTACATTTGGATTGATGAGAACTAATGTTATGGCTTGGCAATAATTTTTGCAGCCATGAAAGATTTATCTTTCTATGGCAGGGCAATGACCTTTGCAGCCATCAACTTTTTGTTTTTCTATGAAACGTTCCATACAGATCTGAACCAATTTGTATAATTTTTTTTACCCATCTATCTTTTGTGTTTGGCTGACATTTTTGTGCTTTTGTGATTAGAGGAAGTGAATGTTAACTACATAGTGACCAAAAAATTGTCTTCAATGATTCAAGAGAGATTACATGAATGAACTTAAATTTTTGTAGTAGAAATATTGTTGGTTTTAAAAAATTTGATTTGAATTTGTGTAGTGGAATTAGTGGTGGTGAAGGCTAGCTCAAGTTTGTTCTAATGAATTATTTTGACAAACAAAATACGTTTTAACAAATAAACTACCCGCTGCAACGCGCGGGTAGTATGCATCTTGTTTTAAACTAAAAACAAAATAAGAAAATTACACCAAACATAAATAATTCAAGAAGAACGCACATAGATAGCCTCGATCAAATCCGCCTTAAGTTGGTTATGAGGATTTTGATCTCGTATTTTCCGACGATTAACCCGTTTTTTCTCCTCATTAATTTTTGGATATGTCGTATTCAATTCCGCCTCGTTTAAATAAAAAATCACTTTGCCCTCATCCTCGAGAATCATATTACGTAAAATTAAACAAGTCTGCATAACATTGACTATCTTGTCTTGGTGCCAAATTCGCGTTGGATGAGAAATAATGTGCCACTTATTTTTTAACCTTGCAAAGGTGCGTTCAACATCCTTCATAGCGGCGGTTTGAGCCTCGGTGAAAGCTTTACTCTCTCACCAATGGGAGTTGTGAATCCTTTCACAATAGTCGGATAGTAGGGATAAATCCCATGAGCCAAATAATAACCACGTTTGTAAGTGACACCTCGTAGTTCAAATGATGAGTCGGGCTCACGCCCCTCTATGATATCATCCCAAATGGGTGATCGATCCATGACATTGATGTCGTTGTTGGACCCCCGCAACACCTAAATATTGATGCCAAATCCACATGTTATATGACGCAACAACTTCGAGCATTATGGTAGGTTGACTGTGATTACCATGTGTGAATTGTGTCCTCCAAGCATTAGGACAATTCTTCCACTCCCAGTGTGTGTAGTCAATGCTTCCGAGCATTCCACAAAAACCCCATTTGTTTTCATGGAACTTGTAAAGTTGCCTGATGTCGCTTGCGGTAGGTCGCCGTAAATATTTTCTTTGATACAACTTAAAGATACCTAATATAAATAATTAAAATTAATATTGAAATTTAATATTAAAATTTAAATAACTGAAGTAATAATTTAAAAATAATACCTTTAAAAAACTTTTGCAAACACGACCTTAGTGTCCGATCGAACATCCTTAAATACTCGTCGAAACCATCGCTCGTAGTACCGTACGCCATCATACGAAGGGTTGTAGTGCACTTCTGCAAAGGAGTAAAATCAATCCTACCTCTCGCATCACTCCTTTGTGGGAACCATGGTGTGGCATTTGCATATTTTCCATATTTGTAATCCGACCCGTTTTTATTTATCAATGCAATTCCAACTTTTTCAGGCATTCAATCATGAGGAATTGTTGTTATGGTCATTTGTTTCATCATACATACGAATACTATTTTCCATGCTAAAGTCATACCCGAGTCAACCTAACCCGAGAACAACAGTGATATAATTCAAACAAACTTAAACTATACAAAAATGGAAGAAACATATCTATGATTATAAAGGATAAGACTTTATAGATATTAATATCCTTTTATATATACATATATTGGTGATTTAAAATGAGCTTAAGCCATTTCTTTCTATTCACGTCGATTGCAAATTCTATACCTTCTTTATTTAATCAAATAAAAGGGCAAACCAATTATAATCTTCAATCAAAACCCCATCTTCAATTCCTGCAAATTTGCAACTACTTGAATCAATGCACACAAGTGGCAAGTGTGCCTTTTTGTCAAACTAGCCTATCACATCCTTTTTACTTGTCTCCCAACCACCATTGAATAAGTCAAGACTTACATTTAACTAAGATATTTCTTCTATCTACCAATCCAAATAGCTCATTCACTTTCCCCTATAAATACCCAAGCAAAGCACTAGTTTTCTCACGCCTTTACTTTCACAGAATTCTGCCAGATTTGTTACAGCAACTTTTGTAAGCCATATCTCCCTCATACTTCCATGAAATCCCTCCATTCTTGTCCAGAAATCTTTCGCTATGAGTCCTCTAAAAACTCCAAATGACCTCACTTAATTCCGATAAGAACTCAGCCCACTAGAAAATTAACTTTGAACGACGACTGCTCCAGAAGCTCGTTGTTGTGTGACCTTGTCTTCTGTAACACATTTGAGGTACTAAACGACATCGGTTTGACCTGATTCTTTTTACAATCTCTACCTCTTTCAAAGTACTTCATTTCAGACTTAAAAATATACCATTTGGTTTCCTAAATCGTCCAGAATCTTCCTCCAAAGTCGACCCATTTTTCTGCCAGAAACTGTGTTCAAACTCAAGAACTCTTTAAGGCTTCAAGTGTTGATACAAGCTCAATCGTCATCTTCCCTACCTTCTCCTTGCTTACAGTGAGAAAAATCTCTTATTCATGTTCCTTGTATACTCATTCTTACTTATATCTAAGAACACCCATTAAGAAAAGACTTGTTGGTTAATCTCCCTTAACAAGAAACTATTCAACTTAAAATTACCATCTTAATCATCTTGTAGTTTAGCCAAATTAAACAAAATTCAAGTTTTACAGAAGTACTACAGAAATTCTGTAGTAGTTCTTGTTAGAGCATATTCCTATGCTACAATGTGTCTCGTGTATTATATCTATGTAAGAGCAAATGTGTGAGTCTTAAGGGTAGCGTACCAGTTAGTCCGCCGTACCAAATGGTACGCCCGTACCATTGATACGTTGGATGGTATGCAGCTTAGTATGTGTCACCTATAAATACGTTGACATTTTTAGAGAGAATAGAAATCTGAGTCATATTCTACATTTTTGTGTGTGTAACTGTGTGTAATCCTCTCAAGCTTTCAATCAATACAAATCACATTTGTATTTACTTTTGATCTCGTCTCAATCTCGATATCACTAGATTAGCAAACGATCCATCGCTCCATGTCTTTACAAGTGGTATCAGAGCTATCTGGTTCCATTTGCTGATCGAATTCTATGATTTTTGAGATTTCTAGAGTGGGAAAGTGGGGTTTTAGTCATTTTTCATCAAATTTTCTCAAATCCGAGTGTTTCAGATCTCAAAAGTGATTTCAGAACCTTCCTAAAGTGTTTCGCTACCTATTGTTGTAAATTGCAGCTCAAATCGTCAAAATTTTCAAAATTCAGTCGATTTTAGCTTGGTACGCCGTTGGTACGCCCGATGTATGCGACCCTATGAACAGCTGGTACGGAGGAATATCTTCATAGAGGGGTTGGTACTCTGAGTGTTGGTACGCACGACAATCTTCAAAGTTGATACGGAGCGGTTATTTTTTGGTACGCCAGCAGTTACACCGTACCAAGTTGGTACGCCGCTTGGTTTGGTACGCCGCTTGGTTTGGTACGCCGATCTTCCTGGTCTGTTGCGTGGTACGTTGGGGGTTTGATACGCTGGTGATCCGTTGAAGATGACTGGTACGGAAGTCAAAATTTTGGTACGCTGGGAGTTTATTGGTACGCCGACAGAATAGTGACGTTCACTAAAACTAACGTAACTTGAGTTCAGTTTTGGTACCCAAATTCCGCTTTTAAGACTCCCGTTTTTGAGTTTGAAGTTTTTGTGTTCGGTATCATAATTTCAAAATGAGCGATTATCAAGCGTTTTCCACGATTCAAAACACGATGCAAGCTATTATTAACTATGATAATGAAATAGGAACCAGTCAGAAAGTTCCGAAGCTGCTCAAATTGGAAGACTATCATAGTTGGGTAAAACGATTCGAAGCATAGGTTGGTACGAATGATGTCGATCTTTGGTTGGCTTATATAGATCAATATGAATATCCTACTGGTACTACTAGAAGGCCAATTGTGCAAAGAAGTCTGACTGTTGAACAAAAGAAAGCTTATCAAGCTAAACAAAAAGCTTACGGAACTTTAACCATGGCATTACCCAAAGATCTATTACATCAGTATTCTACTTATACTACATCGAAAGAATTGTGCGATGAAATACGGAAACGATGTGAGGGTAATGATCCGTTTAGGAAAAGTAAGCAAAAGGTTCTGACGAAAGAATTGATAATTTCAAGCATTATCCAAATGACGATATTTCAAAGCTCATTACTAGGTTTTCACATTTGCTGAGTGAAATGACTTTAGTAAGCATCCAAAAGGAAGAAGCTGATTAGAAAGAGAAGTTACTAGAGGCATTACCTGAAAAATGGGAAAATTATGTAATGATGATTACTCATGATAAAGAATATTCAGGATTGTCATTCAACAGTTTGATTGAGCAGATACAAGCAAGAGATATGGAGTTGAATGTGAACAAATCCATGCCTGCACAAGTATAGAATCCAGCTGCATATCATGGTGAAAATGATTCAACCATCAATGCTAAAAAGTAAAACATTTTCGGTGAAGGTCCTACTACTGTGTTGTTTGCTGGGAAGTCTGAGAATTATAGTTATTCTCCAGGGTGCAATTTTACAATTCCAAATCAATCACCTCAGACTGTATTTTCTGCTAAAACAGTTGATGAACGTGCTACATTAATATCTGCCTTAATAGCATCGTCTTATGGTTTCATAATTGGTAACATTGGTGATGTTGAGTTGTTTAAAGATGATTTGAAACAACTAGATGAGGATCATCTAACTGAATTAGATATGGGATGGCAGATGGCTATGTTGACTGAAAGAGCAAGACGATATTTCCACAAAACTGGTAAAAAGGAAATTAATCCAAAAAGCAAGCTGGGTTTAGATAAATCAAAGGCTAAGTATTTCAAGTGTTAAAAATTTGGACATTGTTCTCGGGAATGTAACAATAAAAAAGAAGCTAATACTTCTACTCCAACAGCTTTGGTTTCTCAAGTTGATAAAAATATGATTGGGGACGAACTTCTAATTCTCCTCCAATTGCTTTAACTGCTATTGTTTCTGAGAAAAATGCACAAACATCCGATGAAGGTTATGATTGGGCTGCAGATTTTCCAGATAAATTTGCGTTTGTTGTCCAAATTGTACCTAATGATTAAGAAGTAACTGGTTCTGAATGTGACACAAGTTCTTGTGAAAGAATTGAAGAAGTTGTTACTGAAGTAAGTGCAAAAGAGCAAAAGGGAGAGTATTTTCAATGTCAAGATTATGTTATTGCAAACAGAAAAATTGAATCCTTGTTGAGGGGTAACAATTTATTAACTGAAGAACTCAAAGTTGTGAAAGTTGATTTGGATTGTACACAACAACGATCTGCTGATTTAAAAAAACTCAATGAGGTTTTAATGAAAGAGAAGAAAGCTTTGCTGGAAGAATGTGAGAAAGCTAAATCTGAAGCTAAAAAGTTGCTACAGACTTTAAAGCTTTGATTGAGAAAAGTTATCCTGTTTAACAGAAGTACGAGAAGGCTAATCAGATTGCTGTTGAAACGGCAGACAAAATTATCAGTTTTCAGGAAGAACTTTCTAAACTACTAGATGACAATGTTCTTGTTTGGGGAAAGAATGAAATTTTAACAAAAGATGTTGAGTATTTTAAGAAGAAATGGGAGAAGGTTTGTGCAGAATTATTGGAAGTGTGTGATCTAAAAAGACAACAATAATCTGAATACAATGATCTTTCAGATCAATTCATTGCTACTCAGAAAGAGTTATTGGCCGCTCAGGTGAAGATTTCAGAGTTGAAAGTTGAGATTCTTGAGTTACAAAAACAGGTGAAGAATTGCAACTTGTCTCCTACATTTCTAAATTATATTTACAGACAGGAGAAGTGTGAGGCTAGTGTGAAAGAAGAAGATTTACACAATGTTCCTGCACCAGTTGACATTTCAAATTCTTCATCTACAAAGATTAATTCAAGTGATGAAATGTATGATTACTCAAAGTTTGCAACTCCTATTCAAGCAAAGAAGAAGAAATCTAAATCTGGAAAGAAGAAATTTGAAGTCGGCAATGCTCCAAAGTTTGATTCTGGATCATCATTCTTGGAAGATGAGAAGATCTTGGTTAATGTTGAGAAGTCTTCTAGTAAATCATCTGAAGCAGAAGCAGATAAATCATTGATTGTTGAGAACAAGTTGAAGGCTGTCAAAGCAAAGTTTACTAAAACAGCTAATGAAACGATTGTCTCTGATTCTCAATCTAGATCTTCTAAAGTTCACGGTTTCAAGCATAAAGGACTTGGTTATGTGGTTAAGGAAGAACTTGTGCATCTCACACAACAGAAGAAGATGAAGGAATCAAAACAGAAGAAAAAAAAAACGTATTCAAATCAAAGAATGAACATTATTATTCTGGAGGATCTTCTTATGGTTCTTGTTCTTCTCCACGAAGTTCACCTCCAAGGTATGATTCATCTGATGGTTTCTTTGATTCATTCGGTTCTGAAAATTCTTTTGGTTATCATGATATGTTTCTTAAGCAAGAATGTAGAAAATCAAAGAATTTTTCTGATAACAAACAAATTTTGAAACAAATTTTGAAACAAATTTGGGCAGCAGTTCCCTTAATTTTTTTCACAGAAATTGTTACGCATGTCATAAACGAGAACATCCTGTTGCTCAGTTTCCAGTGAATGCGAGCACTCACTCCTATGTGAAGCAAACTGCTAAATATGTGGATTTAAATGGTCAAATTTTTTATGAACCACAACCTTCCATGTTCAAATTAACAAGTAAGCTGTCTTGGGCAAATACGCAAGTTGATAATTTTGTGGATTCATTAAAAAGTTTTCAATCGCCCATGATCTGGAAACCCCGAGTTGTTTCCAAGATTTTCAAAGACCATTTTGAAAACACTGGGCGACCCGAGGCTGTTGACTCGGGTTATCCCAAAACTGCTAATGTTTATCTGGTGTCTACAAGTTTCTTCAATAAGACCTATTATGCGTGTGTTGCTGATAGTGAAGAGCTTGCTTAATTTAGAATGTCAATGCACTATCATATATAAAAAGTCTTTCAAAAGAAGTTTTTGATGCAAATGTGTTTCCAAAACTAAAACTGAAAAGTGTCAGTGTTGGTCAATCAATTTTCTTTCTTTTACCTCGATGTACATATGTTTAGGGGAAGAAAATTGACAAAAGCCAAAAATAGTGTCTTGTTTTTGTTAAAATGAAAGATCAAAAAATAGAGTTTTTCATTTTAGGGGGGGGGGGGGGGGAAGGGCAATGCAAAATGCAAAAGATAAAAAAAAATGAAAAATATCATAATTGAGAAATTGATCATTGGGAAATGATGATACATTGGCTAACGTTTCCGACTCACGAATAGAGTAAGAGAAAAAGCCATAAGATCATTGTTCGATGTGCTAGGTAGGCTCGGAAAATCAGAAAGTATTCAAATGTGATATACACTTAAATCTGATGCTTAGCCTAGTGGACAACATCTTGATGCGTATTTCAAGATATCAAGAAAAAGATATGTGAAAATAAAATGAAAAGTCACTGTGTATACATGTGTTTATTTTGCAAAGATTTAAACTTGTTTGATTTTCTTTATTTTCTCAAACGATCGGACTTTCTCTGCGTATCAATGTTGCGGAAGTCGGAAGTCGGAGTCGAGGCGGCCGACACCCTTGGAGGGATTCCTCGGATTCCTCGGGGATTCCTCGGAAGGAGTCGGATCGGACTTTTTATATATATAAATAAAAATATATAAAATTATATACATATATTATATAATTAAACATAAATAATGTTTAAAACGTTAGTTATATTTACCTACAAGTCCACAAATCAACAATATAACTAAAAAACAATTAGAGTATTATTAGATAATATAAATAAAAATTGGTAATCTAATACCTGCAGTCCCCACCCAAACTTGTTGGTCCTAAAACAAAATATAAAGAAACAAAAAATGCTTCAATCGATGTTTCAAGCGGTGCTTAATCTCACACGTGTACAAAATACACACACATCTAACACAGTCACTGTAACAGCCCAGACCCGTCGCACCAAGATATTGTCCGCTTTGGCAGCCGGCATGCCCTCAGGCATCCGCCCCTCACGGATTTAAAACGCGTCTTGATGGGGGAGGTATCCACACCCTTATAAAGCAATGCTTAGTTCTCCTCCCCACCAATGTGGGATGTTACAATCCTCCCCCCTTAGGGGACCAGCGTCCTCGCTGGCACACTGGCCGACGACCGGCTCTGATACCATCTGTAACAGCCCAGACCCGTCGCACCAAGATATTGTCCGCTTTGGCAGCCGGCATGCCCTCAGGCATCCGCCCCTCACGGATTTAAAACGCGTCTTGATGGGGGAGGTATCCACACCCTTATAAAGCAATGCTTAGTTCTCCTCCCCACCAATGTGGGATGTTACAGTCACACACATACAAAATACAAACTCAGAGTTTTTCGGAGGTCGGATGCTCTAGTCGGTGCTTCAATTGGAGTTTCGCGATTGATAAAAAGGTAAAAGGTAACCCTAATTTCTTATTCTACCCAGATTTTTTACGATCAGGGTTAAAAGCCCCTTTAAGTGAGATCTTGACTTAGTCAACGAATTTTTATCCGATTTTTTAAAGTCGCTACGCTTTCCCTCCGCCTCGCGATTCAACGGGGAGGAATCGGCCGCCTCGGTCGACTTTTGCAACCCTACTGCGTATCGAAAGATCGACCAGATTGTTATTCGTTTGAGGTTCTGCTTTATTTTTCTTGGTGTTTTGTATAACTCATCGGACTTTCTCTGCGTGTACGGGAGTACCGACCTGATTGTTGTTGGGTTATACAATTTCAACTTGTTTTTGTTTTCTTATTTTGTTAAATCTGAGGCCTTATCTGCGTATCGAAAATTCGACCTTAAGGTAGACGATTTAACGTTCTTATTTCTTTTTGTATGGAACACAGTTGACGATATCATGAATAAAAATAAATAAATATTTTGTGAAGTTCACAAGTGTAATCACATGAAAAGTATGTGAAACATATCTGAGTATGTCTGATAGTGTGGGGTACACTGGTCAAAGCAAATCTAATAAATACCTTAACATATCCAGATGTTATGAATATGATTCTGCCTGAGTTTAAAGTTGGACAAATTATATCTACAATCAACATGGCTTATGTGCTACAATAATTGAAATTGAAGTGTAGTTCAGCGCGTTATGACCAATGTGATCCCAGATAGTGATCTTTCTCAAACCAAAAATAAAGTGTAATTCAGTATTGCATTTATGTTTTCATTTCAGAAAAATCCAAAAAGATTTTCGGTGTGTTTTAGCATAAGTTTGAAAAATCAAAAAGATTTTAGGTGTGTTATGATCTAAAGTTTCTAAAAGTCAAAAACATTTTGTTTCTTATTTGTTTTTCTATCGATCGACACATGATACAAAAACAAAATTTCAAAATCAATATCTTGGATTCTCAAAGATAAGTTTTGTGCCAAAATTAAATTACAAATAAAAAGGAAAAACCGCACTTTTGTCTTCTAAAGTGCAGGTTCTGTGTGTCAAGACTCAAGCATGGTGAAAGGGGGAGTTTGATGTATCTTTCACAAGTGGATCTTGAAGTTCAAAGATTTTTCAAGTTTTGATCCAGCCATGTAAGCTCTATTTCTGACAAGATTTCAAATTGAAGATCGGATGCAGCAATGCTCAAGATTGAAGACTAGAGATTTAGTTAGAATATATACACTACACGTTAAGGGGGAGTTTGTTAGAGCATATTCTTATGCTACAATGTGTCTCGTGTATTGTATCTATGTAAGAGCATATGTGTGAGTCTTAGGGGCAGCATACCAGTTGGGTGGGTCCGCCATACCAAATGGTACACCCAACCATTGGTACGTTGGATGGTACGCAGCTTAGTATGTGCCACCTATAAATAGGTTGACAAGTTTAGAGAGAATAGAACTTTCAGTCATATTCTACATTTCTGTGTGTGTACCTATGTGTAATCCTCTAAAGATTTCAATCAATACAAATCACATTTGTATTTACTTTTGATCTCGTCTCAATCTCGATATCACTAGATTAGCAAACGATCCATCGCTCCATGTCTTTACAGTTCTGTACGTACAGAAGTACTTCGGAGTACTTCGGAAATTCCAAAGTAGTTCTGTACAATCACAGATTCACTGTCAGACTTTTAACCAGCCATATCTTGGTAATTTCGAACTCAAATTTAACAAACTCAGACTCTCAGATTAAGTTCGTCGAGTTAGCTTTCCAATGGTGTATAGTTGGTCTTCTAATTCAAACCAAGCAGCTCAGAGCAGTCCCTACAGGACAGATGCACGTTTCTGTACATTCTATTTTGTGAAGCTATTTTGAGCTACTTCTTAACATTTTCTTTAAACGCTTTTCAAACAAAAGTTGTTCTAAATAACTTAAGCTAATAACTTGTGAATTTTGGTAATTTTTAGATGACGTTTGATATTTTAAAGACATACTTAAAGTCACAGCTCATAAGCTGTCCAAATCCTCCAAATAATGTACTAAATCAAAAACCAATATATATCACCAACGGTCAACGGGTTAACGCTTTTAAATAAGAATAAACTAGTCTAAGTGGGTGACTTGGACATTTGACCCATATCACTAAGACTTAAGGTGTCTTTATATAATTTAGGACACGGACATGTCGTCTTTATATCACTTGGACTGTTTTCATATCTCACTCACCGGTTCAAGTGAGTACTCATAATCCTTTTTCCTTTTCAAGTTTTGGGATGTAACATGTATACATATTCAAATATTAATTCTTTATTCATTTTACAAACCATGTGATTTCATTATATGTCTATGTGTGATTACATGCTATACGTCAAACTGTTGTGTTTTATTCACCATTCATCATTCATCAGTGTAATTATTAACGATACAAAGCCTACGGTAACAATGATAGATCTATTGGCTGACAACCCACCTAAATTTGACTGTTTAGACGGCATTTGGGTGATTAAAACCTATTTTTATTATGCCATTAACCTGAATTTGACTGTATAGACGGAATTCGAGTTATGGTATAAGTCATCAAGGTTTGATTATACAAAATTCAATATTGGTTTATTCATACATGCTTGAGTCTACATTTGACATTTGAATCGCTTTCAAATTACTATAAGTATTATAACCCTATGTTTACTCACCAACTATATTTAGTTGACACTCTCTATTTTATACATGTTACAGGATACGCATTTTGAGCCATACTTGATTTATGCTACATCTAGGATGCGTTGGACCTAGTTAAATCAATTAAGACTTCATTTTTATGTTATGTTACGTGTATTTGATCTTTCTGTTTGAATTGGAATTTGGTAATGATTAAGTATTAAAACTTTAATTAGTGTCATGAGCATTTGGACAATCATCATGCCCCGACGTAAATTCCGCCGTCGATTGGGGTGTGACAGATTGGTATCAGAGCCGTGGCTATAGAGAATTAGGTTATTAGAAATGGTGACCTAGACTATGGCTTTAGGTGTCCAAACATGAGTATCTCATGTATTGCATGCTCATTACATATTACTCTATGTCTCTATATATATATGCTACTTATTCCTACCTTATTTTATTCAAGCCCCTAATCTCTTTCTTGATACACACATCTACACTTTCACTTTATGCTACATTTGAAATTTCATTATTTCATTCATTATCAATTTTTCAATCTCATCAAAAGTTTAAGTTATAAGTGTCGGACATGTAGTAACTGGAAGGGTAGACACCGCAAACCAAGTTTTCTCTCTAGAAAGGCATTTCGTATAAACCTATGTCGACCGCTGGGCTCGAATGCTTATCTAAGGAATTCTTAGTGATAATGTCTTACCTATTAGGCCAAAGCATGTCATACCAAACGTCACATGAACTAAAATAACTTCGATAAGTCAAGGTTATCATTTAAATGGTTACACTCAATGCTATGTTCATTTTGCAATTCAACATGATTTACTTTTCGTGTTTCACATTTTATTTCAAAATTCAAACACTACGACATCACATGTTATTCTATCAACTTACAATGTTTTCAACCTATGTTTCATGATTTTCCTCCCATTATTATCATCTATCACACCATTTTTCATCCTTAGTCTCACAGTCTCTTTCACTTCGATTCAGCATGTCTATTCATTTCAAAGGTTGTCGTTCTGAAAACTCCGGACGCAAGATGGCTGCTCAAATAGCCAAGCAAATGGCTAAAGTCATCCCAGATATAATGGTTAAACTCCAACAGAACCTCAACACTAATCAGAATAACCAAGTTGGTGCTAATCCTCCCCACTGCACTTCCAAACACTTCAATTCTTGCAACCCATCCATCTTCTACGGGTCTGAAGGGACTACTGGCCTGCTCCAACGGTACGAGAGCATGGAGAACACTTTTCACAACAGCGACTGCACCAAGAATTTGAAGGTTCGTCATGCTACTAGTGTCTTCTAAAAAGAGGCACTCACATGGTGGAACAGCGAAAAGCACACACGGGGTTTGGATGCTGCTATGGCCTTATCTTGGGATGAAGTCAAGGAGCTCATGAACCATGATTTCTGCCCTCAAAGCGAAGTTATGTAACTTGAGGTTGAGTTTTGGCAACTGAAGCAGGATAGTGGCGAGAATTTAGCCTACAACACTCGTTTCAAACAACTAAGTTACTTGGCTTCTCACGTGGTTAAACCACTTTCTCTAGCCATCGAGAAGTACATTAAGGGTCTCCCAATGCAAATTCGAGACACCATGTGGGGTAGAAACCCTAAGACTCTCGCCGAGGCTATGCGTCTAGGTGCAATCCTTACTGATGATCACGTAGAAGCAGGGACTTTGTTCAGAAAGGGCACTAAGAAATCGTCTAACAAAGCCTCAACCGATTCACCTAAATAGGTTAAGGCTGAGTCATCTGGTGCCAACAAGAAGAAGTGGAAAGCTAACTACCGCAACTATGCCGTTATCACACCAGCCACACCCATAACCCAGATTGCTCCTACTACTCAGCCTATCAAGAAGCCTTATGTTGGACCCTCACCTCAGTGTAATACCTGCAAATACCATCATCTTCCGGCTACCCCGTGCCGCCAATGCCTAAACTGTGGTCGTTCCGGTCATTATGCCAACATTTGTCGACAACCCATTTGACCTCAAGCCTAGCAACCCTTTGCTTAAGCCATTGCTTTGGCCAATGCTCCACCAATGATTAATGGGTGTTCTTGTTTCCAGTGTGGTGACCGTACGCATTTTTCGCGACACATGTCCCAGGTTGACAATCGTGAACAACGCTCAAGCCAACCCAGTTAACCAGGGTGCACGTGGTCGTGCATTCAACATCAATGCTAATTAAGTTCAAGCCAACAACGAAGTGGTTAATGGTACGTTCCTTATTAATAACCGTTATGCCTCAATTTTATTTGATACTGGTGCCGATAAGAGTTTCGTCTCTGTTGAATTCGAGCCCTTACTTGCTACCCCTAGAACCACATTAGAGAAACCTTTCACGGTGGAAGTGGCGGATGAAAAACCCATCACCAATGACTCTATTATTCGTAATTGCACACTTAACTTTAATGAGCACAACCTCTCTATCGACCTCATACCCATGCAATTGGGTAGCTTTGACATCATAGTGGGCAAGGATTGGCTAACCCAAAATCATGCCAAAGTCGCCTGTTTTGAGAAGGCTATTCAAATTCCTCACGCAGATGGTCAGGATTTGGTTGTTTATGGCTAGAAACCATCCAAAGGACTTAAACTTATGTCATCGCTTATGCATCAAGGCAAGGTCATCGCTTATGCATCAAGGCAACTCAAAATCCACAAGTAGAACTACACGACGCACGATCTTGAGCTTGGTGCGGTCGTCTTTGCTTTGAAAATCTGGAGGCATTACTTATACGGTACCAAATGTGTGATCTTCACCAACCACAAAATCCTCCAACACATCTTTGATCAAAAGGAGCTAAACATGAGACAATGACGTTGGGTCAAGCTACTCAACTACTACGATTGCGAAATTTGCTATCATCCAGGCAAAGCAAATTTTGTAGCCGACGCTCTTAGTCGTAAAGATCATGTAAAGTCTATTCAACTCAAAGCATTCATATTCAGTCGGATATCCAACTTCGTATCGTTGAAGCACAACATGCCTTAGTCACCGAGGGTAACATGAATGACGAGATGTCATGTGGGGCTGAACTCCAATTGGAAACCAAACCTAATGGTCTCTTATATTACTTAAATCGTCTTTGGAATCCTAATCGCAACGATCTTCGTACATTCATCATGAGCGAGGCTCACAAGTCCCGCTATTCTATTCATCCTGGTGCAGACAAAATGTATCAAGATCTTCGTTGTCATTATTGGTGGCCCGGTATGAAAAAGGACAATTACCTCTTCGTGGCTAAATGCCTCACTTGCTCTAAAGTGAAGGCTGAACATCAACGACCTTCTAGCTTGCTTGAACAACTAGAGATTCCTGTGTGGAAGTGGGAAAACATAGCCATGGATTTCATCACTAAACTTCTACGCACTTCAGATAGTCACGATAGAATTTGGGTAATCATTGACTGGTTGACCAAATCAGCTCAGTTCATTCCTATTCGAGAAAAATACCGAATTGAAAAATTATCTCGAATCTACATCAAAGAAATTATGTGTCGTCAAGGTGTGCCTTTGAGCATTATCTCCGATCATGACGGTCGCTTTATCTCTCACTTTTGGCGATCTCTTCAATCAGCTTTCGGTACTCGTCTAGACCTTAACACCGCTTATCATCCTCAAACCCATGGTCAATCTGAACGAACTATCCAAGCACTCGAGGATATGCTTAGGTCTTGTGTCATCGATTTTGGTGGCAATGGGGATTCACACTTACCTTTGATCGAGTTCTCGTATAATAACAGCTACCATACAAGTATCGGCATGGCACCTTTCGAGGCACTCTATGGTCCTAAGTGTCGTTCACCTATTTGTTGGAACAAGATTGATGAAGCCCAAATCACTGGTCCTGAGTTAATTCAAGAAACTACCGACAAAATTCTTCAAATCCGTGATAATCTCCTCGCTGCTAGAAGTCATCAAAAGAGCTACGCTGACAAACGATGCAAACCCTAGAATTCGAAGTCGGTGACTTAGTACTCCTTAAGGTGTCCCCTAGGAAGGGAGTTGTCCGATTTGGAAAGAAAGGAAAACTAGCACCTCCCTATGTTGGCCCATTCAAAGTCCTTAAGAGGATTGGGCAAGTGGCTTACAATCTCAAGCTACCTTCTGAGCTAAACAATGTTCATCCAACCTTCCACGTATCTAATCTTTGGAAATGCTTAGCCGATGAAAAAACTCCACATTCCTCTAGATGAAGTACACATTGATGAATCAATGCGCTTTGTGGAGAAAACCGTGGAAATCATGGATCATGATGTCAAACAACTCAAGCATAGTCGCATACCTATTATCAAAGTTCGTTGGGAATCAAAGTGTGGACTGGAATTCACTTGGGAACGTGAAGACCAAATGAAAACCAAGTACCCACACCTTTTTGGACCAGCCTCCTTGTAATCAATTTCGGGACGAAATTCTCTAAAGTAGGTGAGACTGTGACATTTGCATATTTTCCATATTTGTAAACCGAACCGTTTTTATTTATCAATGCAATTCCAACTTTTTCAAGCATTCAATCATGAGAAATTGTTGTTTTGGTCATTTGTTTCATCATACATACGTATACTATTTTCCATGTTAAAGTCATACCCGAGTCTACCTAACCCGAGACCAACGGTGGCATAATTTAAACAAACTCAAACTATACAAAAAAGGAAGAAACATATCAATGATTATAAAGGATAAGACTTTATAGATATTTAGCCAAATTAAACAAAATTCAAGTTTTATAGAAGTACTACAAAAATTCTATAGTAGTTCTGTACGTATAGAAGTACTTCAGAAATTCCGAAGTAGTTTTGTACGAGTACTACACGACGCACGAGGTCATTTCGAACTCAAATTTAACAGATTCACTGTCAGACTTTTAACCGGCCATATCTTGGTCATTTCGAACTCAAATTTAACAAACTCAGACTCTATGATTAAGTTCGCCGAGTTAGCTTTCCAATGGTGTATAGTTGGTCTTCTAATTCTAACCAAGCAGCTCATAGCAGTCCCTACAGAACAGGCGTGTGTTTCTGTACATTTTGTTTTGTGAAGCTGTTTTGAGCTACTTCTTAACATTTTTTTTAAAAACGCTTTTCAAAGAAAAGTTGTTCTAAATAACTTAAACTAATAACCTGTGAATTATGGTAATTTTTAGATGACGTTTGATATTTTTAAAACATACTTAAAGTCACAGCTCATAAGATGTCCAAATCCTCCAAATAATGTACTATATAAAAAACCAATATATATCACCAACGGTCAACGGGTTAATGATTTTAAACAAGAATCAACTAGTCTAAGTGGGTGACTTAGACATTTGACCCATATCACTAAGACTTAAGGTGTCTTTGTATAATTTAGGATACGGATAGGTCGTCTTCATATCACTTGGATTGTTTTCATATCTCACTCACCGCTTCAGGTGAGTACTCATAATCCCTTTTCCTTTTCAAGTTTTGGGATGTAACATGTATACATATTCAAATATCAATTCTTTATCTATTTTACAAACCATGCGATTTCATTCTATGTCTATGTGTGATTACATGCTATATGTCAAACTGTTGTGTTTTATTCATCATTCATCATTCATCATTCATCAGTGTAATCATTAACAATACAAAGCCGACTGTAACAATGATAGATCTATTGGCTGACAGCGCACCTAAATTTGACTTTATAGACAGCATTTGGGTGATTGAAACCTATTTTCATTATTCCATTAACCTGAATTTGACTGTATAGACGGCATTCGGGTTATGGTACAAGTCTTCAAGGTTTGATTATATAAAATTCAACATTGGTTTATTCATACATGGTTGAGTCTATATTTGACATTTGAATCGCTTTCAAATTACTATAAGTATTATAATCTTATGTTTACTCACCAACTATTTTTAGTTGACACTCTACATGTTACAGGAAATGCAGTTTGAGCCATACTTGATTGATGCTACATCTAGGATGCTTTGGACCTATTTAAATCAATTAAGACGTTATCTTTATGTTATGTTACGTGTATTTGAACTTTCTGTTTGAATTGAAATTTGGTAATGATTAAGTATTGAAACTTTAATTAGTGTCATGAGCATTTGGACAATCATCATGCCCCGACGTAAATTCCGCCGTCGGTTGGGGTGTGACACATGGTACCTCGCGCTCTAAATTGTTCACTATTCTTAAAAATAGTGAATGATTCATACGAAAATGTTGATGGAATTATTCTGCCGGATACACACAACCGTCATTAAAATAATCCCCCATCAACATTTCTTGACCCATTTCATGGTTTCTGTTGAGACGGGCTCTTCGAGTTAGTACTCGGTACGCTCGATCATTGAGACGACGTTGGTGATGATGAACCATCATTTGGAAAAACATGGCCGGGGCCCGGTCGGATAATTCATCCAATGAATAATCAGATGAAACGCGAGTCGAATCGTTAGATGATGGAGATGATGACATATTTTGTAGGATTAATTTTTAAGGAAAGAAGGAGAAGAAATGGTGAAATTGTGAATTGGAAAAAAATTTAAAAAAAAATAGTCCAAGAGCTATTTTTAGGACCGTGTCACAACCCTCAAAAAATGAGCCAAAACGACGTGCGAAAGTCCACCGAAACTCACTACGCCGTACGCCGACCCAAAATGTGAGAGGGGGGGGGGGGGTGTTCCATGCTGTGATCCCCTTCCACATCCCCTCACGCCACCATACCGCATGCTCTAAATTGTGAAACATCATGAACAAAAAATACGGATGCATCAAACTTTTTTCTTAAAACGTACAACAAACTAAATCGAAACTTTCCGGTGACAGGATACCTCAGGGTGCGTTTGGTTGTGGAAAACACACCATGTTTTCCACTTCTATTTTCTAAGAAAACATGAAAAAACAGAAAACACGTTCAAATTGTATTTTCCAGAAAAAATTTCCACAGAAACAGAAAATGGTGTTTTCTAACTTTTAAACTAAAATTGGAGAACACTTTTTTTTGTTTTTCATTTTCGTTTTCGTTTCTAGTTTTCTATTTTGGAAAAGTGGAAAACCAGTCTTTTGGTGTAGAACGTGTTTTCAAAAATTTCCATGTGTTTTCTAGAGATGGAAAACCCATTTCATGTTCTAGAAAACTGAAAATGGAAAACTGGAAAACGTTTTCCACAACCAAATGCACCCTTAATTTTTATGCAATTTACGTCTAAGACAATATACCTCGACGAGTGTAAATTCGGAAGCATCCTCTGTTTTTGTAGTCTCCATCAGTTCAATTGTCATCTTCGCTCCACCGAATTGAAGGCGTATAAGGTGTAAGCGGTGACTGTACTTCAGCAGCTTTTGTCTTTGTCTTCGTCGTTCATCACCTCTGGTTAACGTTGATTTTGAGTTGGATTCAAGTTAGGGTTCAGTGATGATAGCCAACCATGTGCTTTGACTATTTTCTATAAAAGTAATAATCAATATTCGACTTAGGGTTCACTGATCTAAAGAGAAGCAGGTCGAGAGGATGGATGATGGTTGCTATGGTTTCGATGGAGATGGTGGTCGTGGTTGCCTGGGATGAGAGCAACGGCAGCGAGGCTTTTTTCTTCCTATTCAGATTAGCGCTCAAATCTGACCGAATAAGAGGTTATTAAGAGAAACCGGGCAATTAAGAGATAAACAAGAGCATGTTTGGATAATAATTTGGAATCAACTTATTTATTTATTGGTTTTTTTAAAAGCCAATAAATTAAAGTTTATGTTTAGATAGTGCAAAAGCACTTTTGAAAATGACTTTTAAAAAAGGAGGTTTAAGCATTGTTTCAAAAGCCAAGAAAAATTTGGCTTTTCAAAACTGCATTTGACTTTTGGATAGCCAAATGACCATATTACCCCCCAAAAGTGGCTTTAGATATATAAATGATATCTTTTTTGATCATTTTATATAAATAAGCTAACCAAAACATTTTTTACAAACAACTTATTGACGTTTCTCACAAAAAAGCTAATCCAAATATTTGTTTAAAAAGGCCAAAAGTCAACAAGTGTTTTTGTCCAAAAGTGATATTCCACTCAAATAAGCACTATCAAACATAGTCTAAGTTATGCGAAACAAACGTTCTTAATCTGAACGATTTGAACCGTTAAGAGGCTCTTAAGATCCTACCAAACATGGCCTAACTCGAAAGCAGCCAAATTTACCCCCTCAAGGCATGGAAGATGTAGAAGTAGGCACACAATAAAATCTCCCACCGTTTTGATGTCTGCCTCGAACAAGCGACTGACCAAATTGCCATTTTAAACATTAGTATTTAATCACCATACATCGTCACCTAGAGATGGAATAGTGTGTTTCTTGTATGCTGCAAAATAATCCCCTTTGATGCCAAAAGTTAGTTATACGCCGGAGAAATGTCAACCATTCAAGTTCATATCCAACACTATCATATGGACATAAATGTGTACATGTTACCAAGCAAGAACACAAACAGATAAACAATTTTGTATGGTGAATGCAGAAAACGTCCTACGTCTTTCAAAAGGTTGGATTAGAATTGATAAAATATGATTTCTGTAATCATATATTCATATTTGACGCCTATTTATTAAAGTGTTTTGGGTCAATCCAAACCAACCGATACCAAAAAAAAAAAAAGTGCTTATCCGAACCCATTTTGACTTGTTACTCAACTTCTCCATTTTGCCACCTCCTTGCTTCCATGCTGAACTTGTGCTTCAATAACTAACTACTATTTCCACCTTCCCTGAGGCTTGAGGCCCCTATTTCACTTCTTCGTTGGTACAACTGTAAATTAAGGTCATTGTAAGTTACAGGCATGCCACCTATGCCTTTTAAGGGGTCACCAGTCAACAATGGAGATATGATGTTTGAGATCCTTTAACTCTTAAGTTTCTTAATACAAAATTCCGAGACCTCTTAGATCGAAGAAGCAAAAAGGTTCCCGTAAACTATATCTCGCGTGTTATAAAAAGCTGACAATCAAACAACTATTATGGTGGTTGCTGCATTTTCTATTCCTCCATCTTACTGTGATAGTTTTTTGTATTCTATAACATTGCCCTGTCATACCCAAAAGATCCAACACATAACAGTCACAGGGTTATCATTAGGTTTGAATGAAGATTAAAACACTATTGATGTGACCTTATAGAAATCAAAGAGCTCTATAGTGATAAGGAAGCCAAAGAAGATGTTAGTTATAAGGATTTTCATATTCTTGTAGTTCATAATAGGTATGCCCAACTCGATTATAAGGATTTTCATTTGTTAATTGTGAGCATGGGAAACATCCAAACCTCTGGTGAATGTTACAACAACATATTCCCTGCAGAGTTATGTTTAACCATATTCAAACCTCAACAACAAACATACAAACACACCCTAAAGATATATATTGTGCATTCTACCTCCTGGAAATATACTATTATTTTTGCGCTATGCGAATCTCTGTTTCTTGTGAGCATGAAAATCATCCAAACCTCTTCTGGTGAATGTTACAACACAAAACAACTTTCTCCATCTTTTACAAGGCCTGTTTTTCCCTGCTTCAATTGGAATGGAAGTACAAAGGCCCTCGAACTCGCAGTAAACCTCATCATAGCGGATACCTACAAATTCATGTACCAATTCTGAACTTGGATCTTGTCCGTCATGAAGCATGTTTTCCTCAAGTAAATGAGTGCAATATTCAACAGATTGGTCCTCATTCATGGAAGTTACATCCTGCCAGTTCTCAAATGCAGAAATTACCAACTTCTTGGCGACTCCCTGCTAGCACATATCAGCTGCAGAAATTAGTGGAGGCAAAAAATAGGGTTGGGTAACCGCTTAAAAAAAGGTTCTTCTGAAAACAGGTATATTCGTTGGCATGTGTCAAAATGGCAACACTTGTTGTCAGAAAATATTAATAACTTGTTTACGATTATTGTGACATATATTATAAAAGAATTATATCATTTCACTAATAATCTGGTATCATTTCACTAATAATCTGCCATTTGATCCGTTTAACTGTTTAGGCAACCCTTTCAGTTTGACCCCATTTGACCCTTTAAAAAAATGGCCTGGATCAATCCATTCATAATAAATTATTAAATTGGTCAAATTGGCAACACTAGAAAAAAAATTAACAAAATGTGATTCTATAGTTTGGATGGAAGCATGCCTTTTGGGTCTCAGAGAGTGCATCACTGGAAAGAACCAAGTCTCCCTCATGCAATCCCATCACTTCACCCGAGACTTTGAAAATAACCTTGGTTTCGTGGTCAAAACTAGATCGATACATAAGTATAGCTGGACACTTTTGAGCATGTTCCTCGGTTGCCTTCAACCTTTTTGCACCTAATATCTAGAATTATAAAGTTATTGACACATTTCAAATTGGCTTGCAGCAGTATAAATTACAAGTTATGCGAAGGGGATGATAGTACATTCACGAAAAAGAAAATAAATAAAAGATTTACTTACAAGCAATAAAAGTTACCTTCTCGAGACGTAGACGGTGTAGAAATAGGCTCACAATAAAATCACCCACAGTCTTGATACCTGCCTTTATCAAGTTATTGGACAAAGTTCCATCTTTAGCAATATTATCTAATCGCCATACATCGTCATCTAGAGATGGGGTAGGGTGTTTCATGCTTGCTGCAAAATAATCCCCAATGATGCCAAAAATTAGTTATACCAAGAAATTAAACCATTCAAGTTTATTATCCAACACTATCATATGGAAATAAAGTTGTACAAGTTACCAATCAAGAACATAAAGAGATAAAAAAAAATGTATGGTTAATGCATACAAGCTCCTAAGTATTTCAAAATGTTCAAATAGGACTGGAAAAATATAATTTCTGTAATCACATTTGACACGTGTTTATGTTATGAAAGTGTTTCGAGTCAAACCAAACCAAACCAGCCCATGCAAAAAAACATGGGTTGACCCGAATCCATTTTGAGTCATTATTCAACCTGCCCATTTTGCCACCTCCTAATAATTACACACACACTCTTGATCTTTGGTCACCTTCGTTGCGGCGATCACAGAGAAGAAAGGGTTTTGTGTTTGCTTCTTTGACATGGACCCCGTCAAATTTGTCTACAAACCGTGCTTGTAGCCTAAGTTGTGCAATTTTCGTCCACCTTTTGTTACGTATAAAAGAGACCTTAGGAAAACCAGCAGTACCTTCTTTAAGCTTCAGAGAAAAACTATTCACATGAACAGATTTTTTTTCTTCCCCGTGGCAAACAAGTTTGCACTCATACTCATTGCTTCCATTCTCAACTTCTGCTTTAATAACTACTACCTCCACCTTTCCTGAGGCTTCAGGCCCTAATTTCACTTTTTCCTTGGTACAACTGTCAAATAAGGTCACATTAACAGGCATGCCACCAATGCCTTTTAAGGGTTCACCGGTAAACAATTGAGGTATGATGTTTGAGATCCTTAACTCTAAGTTTCTTGATACATAATTCTGGGACCTATTAGATCCAAGAAGCAAAATGGTTAATGAAAAATTGTCTAGAATCTGATAGTGGTGTGTTATAATCTTCAACTCTTTACTGTAAACTATAGGCACTCACGTTTGCGTGATAGTTATCGTCTGATTTTTATGTGACAGTTCAATTTCTTCTTTTACCTGAAAGTGATTCTCAGTAATATACATAACCAACAATTAGGAACAATATATAAGTATTTAACATTACCTGGCATATTCAGGAAAAATATACTATCTTTAAACTATAAACAAAGATTAGTACAGACTACAGAACAACAACGTGATACTTTAAATAACATAAAACATAGCTTACATAAGTTGCATAAGTCAATACTTGAAAGGCATTTAGTGATCTTTATTATCCTGATATCTACAGAAATGGGTGCGGGTGGATTACATAGATCTGAGAAAGAAAGAATTATAAAGAAACTATTGTTGGATAGAGAAGTGAATAAGAAACCTTTGTCATTAAATCGAATTTTCCTTGCAGAATTTCTGAAAACCAATGAGAAAACGACCATCTCAGGAACATTAGTGACCAATGATGGATCTTGTACATTTAAATGTGTGTGTGTGTGTGTGTGTGTGGGGGGGGGGGGGGGGGGGGGGGGTTGGCTACTAGGCATATATTTTTTTCGGAATGAACAGAAGCGAAAAAACAAGGGGCCCCAGGGCGACTTCGTATATAATATTTTTCAGGGTGAACAAGGTAAAATTTAACACCGCTAAGAGAAAAAACAAGGGCCCCCAGGGGCCACCCCGGCCCTAAAGTCTACACAGCAAATATAAAACAAAGATATGAATCTATAATCGAGTTTAAGAGTATTAAATTAGATGTCATGGATAACATCAAACAGGGTTATCATTAACATCAAGGTCTTTTTAGAACTATAAACACACTCCCATCTACTCTTACTCCTAAACCTACACCATCATTACAACGTGACTCGAACCCTCAACAGCCTTATGATACCATTGGTCTACAAGTACATATCATATTCATAACCTGAAATCGAAGATCGAATTACGAGTTAATCGGAATTTTTGTACCCTGCAGAGTTATGTTCAACAATATGTGTCTAATACAGAGACTGAAACAGCAATTATGTAAACGCACTCACAAGAGTTCGAATCCATTTGTCAAAATCAGACCGCATATCATGTGGCAAGTAGCTCAACATCACTTTCAATTCCTGCCTGCAATCAAAATGACTAATATATTAGAGTCGAAAAAGGGAAAAGCAAAATTTTGTTGAAAAGCATATGATGATGATGAAAAGGTAGAAGAATCTTACTCCCTATGGAAAGAGAATCTCGTTACGATGTCCTCATCATCAGCTCCAAAATTAGGGCAACGAGATGACATTTCAATTTGGAAGCTGGATTTTGGTTACAAAAACGAATACATACAACTAGAAAATCTAGGGTTTTGATTCTTGAGAAAGATTCTGTGATGTGTGTACTATTTATACACCTTCACCGTTTGGACGCGTAGAAAATTGCGGTTATAACTTGTAACCAATTTTTATTTTTTTAAATAACGATGTAGTTAGTTAACGCAACACACTCCCCCACACCTTGCTCAATCGTCAACCGTCTTTCGGTCCTCTCTTTTTCAATGAAATATATAATACTAAATAAATACCTTAAATATAATTTGGTAACTTTATCAAGATTTAATAATAAAATATTTTAGAGCGGAACGGTTTTATGTTTAGGGTCCTGCCGGAGATACATCCGTCTCCTATTCTAACACCCCTATACATTCTGTGTAGGACTATACGTCGCATATAGAGACTAATAACTAGCGAATATATCATAGATATCACATCAAGATCAAGCTATACACTACGTATAGAGATGTACGTATCATATATGGTCAATAATGGACGGCATGTCAGGTGATGTCTTGTCAACAAATTTGAAATGTTAAATATCAAACATTTCGCTTGAGAATTCAATCGCCCATACTTTGCAATCCCCTCTCCCTCTCTCACGGGTTTATACCAAAGGAATACATCCTTATTTCAAGGGAGACTCCCAGGTAAATATCGTACTGGGCGTCTGGGCCTCTCTTTTTTATGGAGACTCGTCTTCTTATGACTCGACGTGGATTCCAGAAACAAGTCAGGCAAACATTTAATTAGTTATATGTTTTTTTTGTATTCATCAAAAATACTAATCAATTTGCTTCTGAAGCGGGATGATGACGTTCAATCATCTAACCAGACAATTTTAAAGGGATTGTTCGATTTGAACTATGCGAGACATGTCTAATTTTTTTTAAATTATGCTCGTATTATTAAGAACGTAACCATTGTGTTGTTTCAGGTGCCTGAGGATTATTACGTATACGGTTCACATTCACCGAATTGGAGTCAACTTCCTGAAGTGGGTTTTGGTGCTGACAGTCAACCCCAATCAAACCAGGAGTATGTGTATGGCCATGGATCACAATCTTCATGGGGCCCTCACGTTGGTTCTCATTACGATCGCTCAACATTAGTCCAACCAGGAGTACGTGTATGGCCATGAACCACAATCTTCATGGGCCCATCATGTCAGTTCTGATTATAACGGTCATTACTATAGCATCAAAGCATCATCCCCGTGAATGAATCAGGAAACCGTCATTGACACTGAAGCTTTAGCGGACCGACCCAAATCTAGTATAGGCCTATACACACCGGACGTGGGTTACAGTGGTAACAAAAAATAATCTAAAAACATAAAAGAAACTACAAGTCATGTTTTACAGTACTGGCCGAACCGTTATTATAGGTTCTCAAACGTTGGAGGAGCTGGTTGTCACACCTTCAAATTTTCACCTGCGGGGTTTATACCGTGTGGCGTGTGGCAAACCAGGATCTGAGTCATTAGTCATACCAAACCATGCACAAGTAGTTTTAAAGGAAGACGGAAGCGTAAGTAAAAGTAATAATAATATTGCGCAAAACACGTGCCCAAAACTTTTATGAAAATAAATCATTAAAGATTTAAAAACCATTTATAGACCCAACTAAATGCATGTCGCCTAATCGTGCTTTGTACCTATATACATGCGAAAGACATGTTATGTGTGTCAGGCTGTAAGCCCAAAGGCTGGTGAGTTCATAACGTAACCACAATGTAAGAACCAATGTTTGAACAATATCAATAATGTTATATATATATATATATATATATATATATATATATATATATATATATATATATATGGGTTAGGATCCTGCGAAAACACATCTTTTTGTGAAAACTCCGAAAACACATATTAAAACTCACGTAACTTTTTCATACGTTAACGATTTTTCATAAAATTTGCGCCAAAAGTCTTAGAATTACGTTATCTTTAAATCTGGAGCAAAATATTAAAAAAAAAACTGAACGTTTTTTTTCCCGTGTGATGCACATGTGCATCATATAATTAAAAAAAGTTATAAAATGCTATTTTTTTCTTTAAATCTAAAGATAACACAACTATAAGATTTAGGGTGCAATTTGTTTTTAAACTATTAATGTATATCACATGTATGGGCATTTTTTTTTGGTATGATGCACATGTGCATCATTCAATAAAAATGCAAAAAAATTATGAAAATATATGACATATGGTGCGACTAAGAAAAAAAAATATTAATTCATACTAAAAGTATGAGTTTTTTTTGTGATGCACATGTGCACCACACAAAAAAATATTTAAAAAAATAAAAAAAGCGTTAAGTTTTTTAAAACTTTTATAGGATTAAAGATAATATAATTTTAAGACTTTTGGTGCAAATTTTTTTAAAAAATATTAACGTATGAAAAAGTTATGTAGGTTTTAAGATTTGTTTACGCAGTTCTCACAAAAAAAGGGTGTTTTCGCAGGATCCTTCCCCATATATATATATATATATATATATATATATATATATATATATAGCTAGCTAGGCCATGTAAAACTATCACATGTGTTTCGAAACCAAAGCTGATTGTTTTTTGTTTGTTCAACCTTCCACCACGTCTAACACAAACGATGGTGATACTGTTAGGCTAATTTTACACCCGTTTGAAATCCAGTCGAGATAGAGCGACTAACGTGGGTGGGATTTGTCAAATCCAGTAGTACTACTAA
This sequence comes from Deinandra increscens subsp. villosa, assembly GCA_039602395.1. Taxonomy (NCBI): domain Eukaryota; kingdom Viridiplantae; phylum Streptophyta; class Magnoliopsida; order Asterales; family Asteraceae; genus Deinandra; species Deinandra increscens. The sequence continues at coordinate 65,924,681 of JBCNJP010000009.1, read as the reverse complement.
GAATTACCTCGCTATCTATTAATGGACCGATATCGTAAGGACTTTCCATGTGTTGATTTCAACTCATCAGTGAAAGTAAGTTAACATTATAGCTAGTTAGACTTTTTGTAGCATGTATCTCTCCAACGAAGATACTTAGAGAGAGTGAGTTAGAGAATTCACCTTAGGTGGCTTGGAAAATGTCTTTTTAAAATGTCGATGATTTCCTACGAATCACCTATATGTATTCCACCGTGTGAGACGACAGTGTAAGAACACCTATACTGAGCAAACTAAACTTGGTGAGTCGTTTAACAGTTATATTGGTTTGTTCGATTAAACTTTCTAATTAGAAAGTTTCTATTTTACGAGAGTTCCCACATATAGCAGGCTTCTATAATTAGCATACGTTATATATTTCTAGCATGCACCTAAGTTGATTGCAAAGCGTTAACAAGAAGCAGGTACAGTTTCTCAGTTTAGACATGTTTTGCACAAAGTTTCTTAAATGGTAACACTAGCCATTTAAATCAGGTATATCATACATCTAAAGTATATTATTGAACCATCTAAGTTTCATGCAAAACTTCCTGTTTTAAATCAGTTAAACTCAATAAAGTCATTGCAATGGTTTACCGTCATAACAAGGTTCCTAAGATTGCTAACTTCACGGCTCTTCACATCAAATTGGGTTCTCATACTTTAACTACGGTAATCCTACATGTACACACTAATTTTTTTTAACGACGACTTTCATTAAAAAAACACCCGACTAGCAAGACGCTAGAGGGTGAAAAAACAAACACAGCCACAATTACAAGATAAAATTACACCATTTTTCCCACTCCAAGATCTCGTTTTTACTCCTATATTTTTATCCAAAGAAAAACTATAAGATTTGATCTCTTGGATTATGAAGGCAACTGAGGGCCTTCGATTCATGAAAGTCACCGTGTTCCTTTCTCGCCAAAGCACCCAACAAGTCACAAAAATGATAGCATGAACATAAGCCGCCTTTCTCTGGTCAGGCACTTGCTTGAAAATGTTGAAGAGATCGTAAATCTTGAAAGCGAATATTGGAGGCAAATTACACCATCTAGCAATACCTTCTCAAACAATCGACGTGAAATAGCACGAGACCAGAAGATGAATTACCGACTCCGGGTGCTCTCCACAAAACGGGCATAAGTCATTGACGATGGGGATACCCCGTTTATTAAGCTCGTCCACGGTGCCGATCCGTCCCCGTAGAGTTTTCCAGTTGAAAGTGTTAATTTTTTAGGAACTAATTTACTCCAAGATAACAACTTTTCTTCATGATTGTTGAAAGGCTTTTCCAATAGACGACGAAGAGAGCCGGTTGTGAACCGGCCAGACGGGTCTCTGTCCCAGCACCAATTCGATCCGATTAATTGAATACGTTGCCGTAAGTTCACACCCTTAGTGATGAGCTCACCATAAAGACTTGCAATCATTTTCCTATTACCACTGTACGGTTTATTGAAAGGGATGAAGCTAACACGTCTATTGCTATCATGGATGGAATAAATTACCTTTCTCCATAACTTAAATGGCTCGGCTTTATATCGCCAAATCCATTTGGCTAAAAGACTAAAGTTGACGTCTTCTAAAGGAGATAAACCGAGGCCACCATTTTTTTATAGATATAGTGACTAAATCACGCCTCACCCAATGTATCTTATTTTTTTCACTAGATCCACCCCACAAGAAATTCATCCTTAGACTTTCTAGCTTGCTAATAATTTTCTTTGGAGCTTTGTATAGAGAGAAAAAGTAAATCGGGATAGCATCGAGCACCGACTTCACAAGGACAAGTCTACCACCCATGGAAAGGTGGTTAGCCTTCCAAAGGGATAAACGTCTTTCAAATGTCTCTACCACGGGCCTCCAACTACTCGCTTTGTTCATGTTCGCCCCGACCAAAATACCAAGGTGATGAAAAGGAATATCACCAACCCGACAATGCAGAAAATATGCCCAGCCCCTTAGGACATTTTCATCCATGGTGAAACCAAAAAGATGGCATTTTTCGATATTAACTTTTAACCCCGAAACCATGTAGAAGCAACGGAAAATTCTAACAAGGTTTCTAACATTTTCCTCCGACCATTTGCTCGTGAGAATGGCATCATCCGCAAATAATAAGTGTGTGATGGTGGGCCCACGGTTTGGACATGACAGGTCATCGAAGTAGCCGGCTCTTGAAGCAGAAGTGAATAAAGAATGGAATACTTCCATTACCATAATAAATATAAACGGTGATAACGGGTCACCTTGACGAACCCCGCGTTCTATTTGAAACTCCCACGTGGGGGCTCCATTTACACACTTTTGCACATATCCCATGTTGGATTTGAGATGTCCAACTGTCGATTATTTGACGCATAAAGATACGGTCCAAGAGTTACACTGTGAACAACGAACAAGTTGTAATATTTAATTGTTTCAATATTACTGATCACGGAAATAAATACTTACTACGGAAAATCTTATTTGGTGAAATAAGGATTATGTTATTTATTTCGAGAAATAATTGATTTGGTAGATGTAACGGTGAACGTTTAAAGGTTGAACGAAGGTCGATTTATTGTTTGATCATAAAATCAATTGGTGGATTTTATCGAAAGTTTTTATTTGATAAAATAGAATAATTGTTATTCAATTTCGTTAAGTGAAGATTTTTTTTTTGAACAGCAACATTTATTAAAACACAACTTGTAGGTTAGAAAAACCTAACCAAACAAGAACAATTACAAGTATAATAAAGGGTTCTGCAACCAATTAGCGGTTGACATACAAACTTTTCTATTCCTACAATAAAACCAAGAATAGGAAATATGAGTGATAGAATCGAACAAAGAATCAACGCTGAGATCATTATGATTATGAACGATGTCATTTCTTCGCCGCCAAATAATCCACCACGTGCAAAAAAGAATACCTTCAATAATATTTTTCTTCTCCTTGTTCACCAACAGATTATCAATCCAAACCAAAAAATCCCTCGGATTACCACTCACCGGTCCGCCTAACTCCAACCACCCACAAACACGTCTCCACGTATTGGAGAAGGTACCACAAAAACCGAAAACATGAGAGGCCGTTTCCCAAACATCATCACAAAAAGTGCACCCGACAAAAGGAATACGAATCCCCCTTTCACAAAGCTTACTACGAGTTGGAAGGCTATCCCGGAGGAGTCTCCATATGAAAACATTCACCTTTTTTGGTATACTCTTGTTCCATCTAGTTTTAGCCCCATCACCCAGAAAACTATGACCCTCAATAACCTTTCTAACGTGCTTCACTTGAAACTCAGTCACACCTTCTAAATTCCAACCCCAAGTATCACAATCCGCTCTACAATAATGAGAATCAAGGAGTAAATTTAAGTCCAACAATTGGGCTTCTTCAACTCCCCCTCTAATATTCCTACGCCAACTCCAAATCCTCTCCCCTTCCAAAACCCGGTCAACCACTTTACAATCTTTAACATTCTCTAAAGCAAAAAGTCTAGGAAATTTAACCGATAATTCTTCATCCCCAATCCAAATATCGGTCCAAAACTGAGTACCATCACCCCTTCCTACTATTTTTTTGAAAGAATTTTCTGGAATAATGTTGTTGTCATGAATAGCACCAATGCATTTGCAGATATCTTTCCAAATCCCACCACCCCCATTCACCCGACCACGCTCGAAAACGTCATCCCCGTAAATGGAAGAAATGATCTTAACCCATAAAAGATCTTTTTGATTAAGAAAACGCCACTTCCATTTAAGTAAAAGTGCCCGGTTAAGGGCATCAATACTACCAATCCCAAGACCCCCTTTATCTTTATCCACCAAAATAGCATCCCATTTAACCCAATGCATCTTTTTAATATCATCTCCACCACCCCAAAAAAATCTCGATCTAATGCCTTCTAAAATAAGTTTAACTTTTCTAGGCATACGAAAAAGAGAAATATAATAGTTAGGAAGCGAACCAAGAACCGACGAGACGAGCGTCATACGACCTCCGACGGATAAAAGATTAGCTTTCCAACGAGTCAAACGAGCTTTAAATTTATGAATCACCGGTTCCCAAGCAGAAACAGAAGACATTCTATCACCAACCGGAACACCCAAGTATCGAAAAGGAACACTGCCCACACTAAAACCGAATCTGCTAGCAACCCGGCCCACTTCGTCCTCTTCAACCCCAACCCCGTAAACACCCTAGTCATAGCAGTACAATTATCAACCGACCAATCACCAACAAAAACAACGTCATCCGCATAAAAAAGGTGAGAAACAGGGATACGATGTGAACCCACCATCGCCGGTTTAAAACCCCCACCATCCACCTCACGCGAAATAAGGGAATGAAGACCCTCCATAGCCATAATAAAAAGGAAAGGAGATAAAGGATCACCTTGTCTCAAACCCCGTTCGATAGGAAACTCCGACGACGGACTCCCATTAATAAGAACCGAAGAAGTCGCTGAATAAAGACAAGCTCGAATAAGGTCGATCCAATGCGTCCCAAAACCCATGACTTCAAGAACACTAAAAAGATAGTTCCAATTAAGCGTGTCATACGCTTTGGCGAAATCAACTTTAAAAATCATGAGTCTTTTCTTTTTCTTTTTATACCAACTTACTACCTCATTAAGCATCAAAGGACCATCCAAAATTTGACGTCCCCCAATAAAAGCCGATTGCACCGGATTCACCAAGACCGGTAACACCTCCGCTAAGCGAGACGCAAGCACCTTAGCAATAATCTTGTATTGAATATTGATTAAACTTATCGGTCGATAATCGGAAATAAGATTAGGATTACTAATCTTAGGAATAAGAGTTATAAACGACGTATTACACCCGCGCGGAATCTTCTTTTCTTCAAAAAAATAACGCACAAAGCTCATGATATCCAACTGAATTTTAGGCCAATGATGTTTCACAAAAGCGAAAGAAAAACCATCCGGACCCGGGGCTTTCGAACTACCACAATCCCAAATCGCCTCCTTAACTTAATGTATGAGATAAATTAAATAACTGATTAGGATAATTATTATTATTATTGATTATAATAATTATTCAATTATTTTATATAACGGTTAGTTAAAATATGATTATTAATTACATTAAGTTGTATGGGTTTATTTTGTCTTAGTTAACTTGACATGATATTAACTGCATTAATAGTTAATGCATGGTTAATGGCTTAGGTAACAAGTCAGTTAATCAGGGACCAGGATGTAATATTTTCTAATATAAATAGATTACAAATCCTAAACCTCGAATATAGACATAAGTGAATCATGTAGCCTTCAAATAAGAGAAAGCCAAAATCCTAAATCTTTCTCCTTCTCTCTCACGACCACCACCGCCACTGACCACCTCGCTGGCCACCGCCCAACTCCCGCCGCTGCCCGTCGTCGGTCGCTGACCATCGCCAGCCGTCGCCGCCGCCTCCGACCGCCGCCGTTGTCGAGGTTGTGTTGCCGTCATCAGCCGTCACTGTTAATTGGTTTTAGAAACAAGTTAATCGGGTTTATTCGGTTATTGGTTTTGGTTCAACGGTTGAACATGTGATCGTGATTTCTAGCGGACCAGTTCGTTGCATTCATCGTGCTACTTCTCGGTGTTCCATAAGGTCAATTTCTGAACACCCTATGGTTGTTATACTTTATCTAAATTGTTTGTAATTGGATCACTGGATGAGATATTTCTTCGTTTTGTTTAAAATTTTTGAACTTTACGCTTCCGTTATTTGATTAAAGTGTTTTAATCAATTATATGATATATGTATGAAATACGATTTTATTAGAATTCAAATTATACTGGAAAGATCACCCGATTCCCAACATCCCGAACCTAGCTCCTACGGACTAGTCATCTCCCTACCTTGCATTCCTACTCAAGACGTCCAAACAATCGCCACTCACCTCCACAACCCTTAATATGCCGCCTCCACCACTACCTCCTTGCATAATTCAGACCAGAAGCATATCTAGCATTCCCAAGCAAATAAATGTGACGCCCACTCCCAGACTTGGCTCTAGGAGGGGTCACGCATCAGATTTACTCATGAACACAAGGTATTAACAGAGATAACTAAGCAACGGAAATTTAAAACTTTTATTTATTTTCCAAGTACTACAAGTAAGTGAGATAATTTACATAAAGTAACTCTAACCATTACTACGTTTTAACTATATCTATGCCAGCTCGCCAAAACCTTCCTTCTCCGATAGCTTGCCCGTCTAATCCCTTATCACAAGGGCCTTCTCATAACTAGTCGAAGCCTCACCTTGACCTGACATACATACATTTTCGGAAAAGGTTAGCTTACGCTGGTGAGTTCTATATTATTAAAACTTTACCTCGGTGTGAAGTTTAAAACCCTTGGACCTGCAAGATCCATTTTTCATAAACAATATAACACATAACTGAATCATACAAACCATGACATTCATTTGTAACTAGGCACATTTTTCAATAGGAGGTATCTGCCCCGCTAACCCTTTGACTACTTCACAGTCTATACTTCCATCTGCTAATTTATAAGCAGAGACTAAGCTATACTATTCTTACTAACTTCCATCTGCCGTTATATCAGCAGAGACCTATCTTCCATCTGCTATTTGCAGAGATTTATCTTCCATCCGCTATAAGCAGAGATCTATCTTCCATGCGCTATAAGCAGAGATCTATCTTCCATCCGCTATAAGCAGATATCTATCTTCCATCCACTATAAGCAGAGACTATGTTCTATAACAATTCCAACTCCCTAGTACTACTACCCGCCCCTAGTTAAATACCCAGGTGACTTAGGATTATTAGCAAACAGTGATAAGGTCTTCATATACTGCAACAAGTGGACATCCCCCAATTTACCATGGGTGTATGTATACAGGATGTACCAACGGCGTATCCTCCACACTTCTGATATACCGGGTAACTAATATTATTATGTATATATATAGAAAGTACCAGCGGCGTATCCACCACATAATAATAAAGCAAATGCATCACGTGTTCTCATATAATCATACATATTCACTATAGCGTTTACTAATAATTCCTTTATCACTTGACTATTTAAGTTCAAAGCAAGCATATCACATATCATATCATAGTTATTATTACGTTATAACACGTAAATGATTTAACATCATATTCATAACATATCACACACACACACATATATATATATATATATCCATTTAATAGTTAACACATTAACAGTTAATATATATTCACTTAAAGGCTATATAAATAGGTATCATTTCAGTTATAAATCATTTGAATGCATTTTATAACATTTGTATGTATATCAGCCCGAAAACATTAAAACATTTAAAACATTTAAAGAGTGGGCTCATAGAACTCACCTTATCTCTTTACTTGTTACTTGGATAAAATTTCCATTATGGTCCACAATTTAACCAAATAAGGCTTGGCTGCAGAAAATTAGCTTCTAAGACCTCCTGGATCGAGCGATGAATGTTCTTGAGAGTTTTAGGGTTTTCTAAGCTTTGTTTCGTGAATTAGCAAATGAAATATGATGAACTAAGGCTTCTATTTATAGTATGTAGATAGATGGGTGAGTCATAATAAGTAATCATTCAAATGAATGATATTGAGACACATAAGTATGTGACTAGGATAAAATTTGATGAGTCATAATAAGTAATCATTCAAATAAATGATATTGAGACACATAAGCATGTGACTAGGATAAAATTTGATGAGTCACAATAAGTAATCATTCAAATGAATGATATTGAGACACATAAGCATAAGCATGTGACTAGGATAAAATTTGATGAGTCATAATAAGTAATCATTCAAATGAATGATATTGAGACACCAAGATATTTAGATATTTTAGGATATAATAGGCATTATACCTCGTATTCTGAATCTGTTAAATAATTTAATATTTCACAGACGACTTATAAAAATTCCCGAATAACTAATATATTACGGGAGCCCAATATAACTTTTATAAACCAAGTATTTAATAAAACCTGATATTCTACTTTCGCTTCGGTGTTATTTTAGTGATGCTCGTGCTTAAATATGGTTCATTACAAACCGGGCCCAAATCACTATTTTGCGTTTTCCCGTTTCGTTATAACTCGGATTTGAATCCGTTTGCGCCTACTATCTTTATTTTTCGTTATCTATCATATTCTATAAAGTTCGCCTCTTGACGTTTCCTTGAACGTCGTGTTGAATATTCGTACACGAATCCCGACGTTTCTCGATTCTACGTATATATATATTACTTCACATGTATTTTAGCTACCTAACAAATATAACACACGTATATAACTTAAGTCATAAAATTTTGGGGTGTTCCAATAAAACCCTTAACTTTTCATGTTTTTTATCTCTATAACACCCTTGCCCAAATCCCCACATGAACCCTTTTTAAATCCGGATTGGAAATGTGTCATGCTTAACATGGTTCAAGCACTTGTTAATGATAAACATAAGTTAGTACCTAGACAACCTAACATGAACAATCTAGGAGTATAAGAAAAAATCTGGTGGCACACATGAAAAGGTATAAAGCCCGTTTGATTTGTGATGGT
>JBCNJP010000009.1:65885613-65915587 GCA_039602395.1 Deinandra increscens subsp. villosa | reverse complement strand
ATCACCCTTGAACGTGAGCGGCTTACAATCCATGTAAGTTTTGAAGGTGCACTGAGCTGGGCCTGGATTCGTTTCATGAAATTTTTTCAGAAATAATTTTAGAGAGTGAGAAAAAAATGTAGTCAATTTTTCGTCTGTTTTACTTACCACCGTTGTTGTTTGGCTGATTTTGGGCCGCTGCTAGAGCTGCTGCAACTCCTTGGTCAATCAGATTTTGGATCTGTGCTGCGGTGAGGTGTTCAGCCATGGTTCTGTTTTCCATACGAACATTTCAATGATTAATATACCCAATATTAATTTCATTAAACACTAAACAATTATTCATGCATTCATCCATCACACGACATAATTTTTTTTTTTAGAAACACATTGATAAAATAAAAATGTAATATCCATTACAAAATTTAAAATCCAACCATAAGGTATCTCAGTATTTGAAAATATTCAAAATAAAATGAAGACCCAGTCAAATTTATTTCAAAGTAACAAAATAGAAGAAAATGAGACATATTAGATCATGGATCAATGACTTCGGGTTCCTCGACCTCTTCTTCTTCAGCGTTGTCTCCAGCCTCTTCAAGGGGTTCTTCCTCCACTGGATCAGCTGCAGGGGCTGCCTGTCCCTGAAGAGTAGCCACTTGCCCGGTCAGGTCCCCGACCAGGTCTTCTAACACAGCAATCCTTGCTAAGGCAGTCTGTAGGAGACCTGGTCGGGGACCTGACCGGGCAAGTGGCTACTCTTCAGGGACAGGCAGCCCCTGCAGCTGATCCAGTGGAGGAAGAACCCCTTGAAGAGACTGGAGACAACGCTGAAGAAGAAGAGGTCGAGGAACCCAAAGTCATTGATCCATGATCTAATATGTCTCATTTTCTTCTATTTTGTTACTTTGAAATAAATTTGACTGGGTGTTCATTTTATTTTGAATGTTTTCAAATACTGAGATACCTTATGGTTGGATTTTAAATTTTGTAATGGATATTACATTTTTATTTTATCAATGTGTTTCTAAAAAAATTATGTCGTGTGATGGATGGATGCATGAATAATTGTTTAGTGTTTAATGAAATTAATATTGGGTATATTAATCATTGAAATGTTCGTATGGAAAACAGAACCATGGCTGAACACCTCACCGCAGCACAGATCCAAAATCTGAGTGACCAAGGAGTTGCAGCAGCTCTAGCAGCGGCCCAAAATCAGCCAAACAACAACGGTGGTAAGTAAAACAGACGAAAAATTGACTACGTTTTTTACTTCTGCCATTTATGGAATGAAGATTAGGGTTTAGGTATTTACAAGAACATTCCCTCAGCTTTGTTTGGTTAATGAGAGTTTAAGAAATGACAAAAATGACCCCTCGGACGAACGAGTCGTTAACTAACCCTAACGGAGATAACCGACAATGACTTTAACCATATAAATACAAGACTTTGACCGAATAAAATCAACATATTGTATATTTAGAATGCGAACCCTAACTGGTGCACATAAAATCATAAATACTCACTTATATTTATATAAATGATTCACATAAAATCATAATTATAATCTCATAACTAACGTTTTAAATTCCTACAAAATTATAGGAACGCCTCGTACGATCACGCGACACACCGTCACATAAAATCATAATACCACATGCATATATATATATATATATATATATATATATATACATATATACCACGTAATAATGAATATAATTTCCACATAAAATGACAAAACATTTTTGTGAAATCATAAAATATAATTTACATAAAATTATATATTATACTTATTCAAGTAAGTTAACCGACGTCTAGACTCATGTGCAATGTTCGTGTAACTATTCTAGTTAACCGGGGTAACGGACGTTATCGAAATATAACACAAGTTGTTAACGGAATTAACCTGGGAAATTGCCGGTTGTCACAAAAAATGCAACTCATTTTGTCAAAATAAAAAGTTTTGATAACTCCTTGAATCATATGCCCTAAATTAAACAATCATGAAAAAAAACTATAGTCGTTGTAGTGAAGGTAGGTTAGTTCTACATATTTGATAACTCATTGAATCATATGCCCTCCGCTTCAGATTGTGCCCTTATATAGCTTTTAACACAACAAAGCATAAAAAGACTGGAAATGAGACGATCTGTATAAAAGATCAGTGGACCAAACAAACAAACTTTAACACCAATTGTACCTTTGTAGAATGCACATAAAACTTTAACTATATTCTGAATCTGCAATAGGATAGAAACAACCACACATAGCTCCAAAGATGAACAATTGTAAGAGCAATAAGAACACGAAATAGCTAATGAGAACCTGCAATCAAATATTTCTAAATTAATTAACGATTGACTTGAAATCCATCCCAAATTGCCCCCAAAAAAAACAAAATTAAAGCTAATTAGGCTGAATATTAATCTGGAAAAAGAACTGTTTCAAATTAAGCATTGCTAAATTGATAAAGGCTGAATGTATATCATGCTAAGCAAAATTGCTTCCAAAAAGTAATCTTAAAGTCAAATTCAAAATATCATAGAAGCAAATTAAAATATGAAGAAAAAGAATCTATACCTCTGCCAACGTGAAGTGGATGTAAACTTTGAACCTACAACATGTGATCTTTGAAAACTTGTAGATTCAAACAGAACTTGGTTCATAGCCTTCAAAACTTTGAGGAACCGAGGAACCGAAACTGGGTGCGCCGGAGTGCAGCGGAGGATTAGAGGAACCGAAACTGGGAGCACCGATTTTAGGGTTTAAAAACTGAAATTTATCTCCATCAAACAATTAATCGAAGAAATCGTAGAAACCAAAATAAACATGAAACGAAAGATCTATCGAAGATGAAGAAGTACTTACCATATGTACAAACTGAAGAGCGATGAATAGGAATCGAGAGAGATGAAAAGTTAGTGTTGGATAACCCTAAACGATCACGTATGACCCTAATCGAAAGTGGGAGCGCCGGAGTGCAGCGGCGGATTAGAGGAAGAGAACCTGGGAGCGGCGATTTAGGGTTTGGGTACGGAGTGCAACCTGGGAGCGGCGATGACCATCGATGAGTTTCTCTGAATTGATTTCAGGGTTTGTTCCTTTCTTTACTAAGATCCGCCTAAAAATTTTAACCCAAGGGTTTGTTCCTATCTTTACTAAGATCCGCCAAAAATTTTTAACCCGATTTGTTTCTTATAACCCGATTTTTTTTTGTTTTAGTTAGTTTTAAACTGACATGTAGGATTTTTTGCCACATGGCTTGACTGAGAGAGGGACACGTGGACTGAAGAAACCCATATTTAATGGTATAGGTAGATTAGAGATATGTCAGCACCTGTGTTAACAAGAAGTAGATCTGCTGATGCAAACATTTGTTTACTTGCTGCATTTTTGTCTCAAGAAGTACCCAACAAGGTAGCTGATGCCTTGAAAGATAACAGTTGGGTAGAGGTAATGCAAGAAGAGTTATTTCAGATTAACAAGCAGAAAGTTTGGGAATTGGTAGACATGCATGCTGAAGCAGAACCAATTGGCACCAAGTGGGTGTTCAGAAACAAAAAGGATGACAGGGGCATTGTCATTAAGAACAAAGAAAGACTGGTGGTGCAAGGCTATGTACAGGAAGATGGCATTGATTATGATAAAGTATTTGCACCTGTGGCTAGATTAGAAGCAATTAGAATCTTTCTAGCCTATGTTGCCTTCAAAGATTTCCAAGTATTTCAGATGGATGTCAAAAGTGCCTTCCTGTATGGCCTGCTGGAACAAGAAGTGTATGTCAAACAACCTCCTGGCTTTGAAGACCCTCACCATCCAAACAGGGTATGCAAGCCGATCAAAGCCCTGTATGGTCTCAAACAAGCACCTAGAACCTGGTATGAAACTCTTTCAAACTATCTTCTAGAGAATGGCTACAGGAGATGAGCTATTGATAAAACACTTTTTGTCAAAAATGTTGGTACGGATATGTTGATGGTACAAATTTACGTAGATGATATTATCTTTGGTTCATCTAATACTGTGTTGTGCAAGGAATTTGAAACTTTGATGCAGTCGAAATTTGAAATGAGCTCTATGGGAGAATTAACTTTCTTCTTTGGACTACAAGTGAAGCAAACTGCAGCTGGGTTTTTTCCGAACCAGTCAAAGTATATCCAAGATATGCTAAAGAGATTTGATATGCTGACATGTTCAAGTGCTGAAACTCCTATCTCCACTTCCCACAAGTTAACCAATGACTTAAGTGGCAAGCTAGTGGATGTACACATGTACAGGGCAATGATAGGATCACTGATGTATCTCACTGCAAGTAGACCTAACATCATGTTCAGTGTTTGCCTATGTGCAAGATATCAGTCCTCACCAAAGGAGTCTCACATGCTAGCTGTCAAGAGAATTTTCAAGTACTTGAAGGGTCAACCAAAACTGGGTTTATGATATCCCAAAAATTTTGACTTCTCTTTCAAAGCATTCACCAATAGTGACTATGGAGGCTGTGACATAGATAAGAAATCAACATCTAGCGGATGTCAATTCTTGGGTGAAAGACTTGTTTCCTGGCAGTGCAAGAAGCAAACTTGTGTTTATACATCAACTGCTAAGACTGAATACGTTGCTGCCTCAAGCTGCTACAGTCAAGTTCTTTGGATCCAAAATCAGATGCTTGATTATGGTATCACCTTCATGGAAACTCCAATATTTGCAGAAAACAATAGTGCCATCTCCATCGTCAACAATCCAGTCAAGCATTCCAAAACAAAGCACATTGATATAAGGTATCATTTTATTAGAGATTGTGCAGATTAGAATCTGATTAAATTATTCAAAGTTCACACTGATCATCAACTGACTGAATTGTTTACCAAAGCTTTAGATGAGGCAAGATTCTTCTACCTCATCACAGCCATTGGGATGATGAACTTTGATTAACTAAAAACTTTTCACAATTTTAATAAAAGAAAAATTTGTGTCTAAGAGTCTGTCTCTTGATACAAAAAGAAAAAGGAAAAGAAAAAGAAAATCTCTTGTGTTAATTAGAAACCATTTCAGTTCATAGTCAGTAACTGCTGTTAAACTATGAAAAATTAACACATATTTTCAAAAATCATGTGTTTTGGTTTTCCGGTCCAAGTTCCGGTTCATCCTATGAGAAAAGAACTTTTGAAAATCTCCAGGTGAACTTCAACCGGAAAAATGCTTTGCATCGTACGTGAAAAATATTTTTGAAAACAATTCTTCGAAGCGGAAAAATCTTCCGCTTGAAGTTCAAACGAAAGAAATGTGGTTTTTAAAATAAAGGAGAAAATGAGTTCCGCTTGAACTTCAGGGTCAACAAGTCAAAATCACTTTTCATTTAATTACCCGGAAGGCACACCTTTTTAAGCAGATACACAATAAATTACCATTTAAGTTTTTAACCATTAAATATCCAAGGTTTCAGTAAATATCCTTTTGGATAATGACATGCTTTAACGTGTTGTACCATATAACCCAAAAAGCACAAGTCACATCAGTAACTGAACGGTTGTGTTAAAACCTCTCTCCTCCACGTCACCGACGAAAAAGGCAAAAAGTCCTAGATTACCGTCATTTCCCATTTCTCACAAACCCCACTCCCAAATTTCTCTCAAACCTCTCCATAACTTCCACAAACTGCAAATTTCTCTCTTGAATCTCAAATCAACAATGGCTCCCAAAGCGAGTAAAAGTTGCAAGAAGCCTGTCACCGATTCGAAGTTCCCAGTGGAACACAATCTGGTGGCTTATCTTGAAGCGCCCAGTAAAACTGACATTTACAATGGTATGATCGAATTCCTAAAGAAATCAACATTCATCACGCGCTAACAGTTGAAGCGGTGATTTTTGAAGAAATCATGGAAGATTTCTGGTCTCATGCTAGGGTTGTTGAAGATAGCAACGATGGTGAAGCAATAGTGTCAACTGTTCAGGGCACTAAAGTGGAAATAGATGAGGCAAAAATTAGGAAAGTGCTAAAGTTAAGGGATGAAGATGGTTACGTGTTTGTAGACTCCAAGGTGTACCTGCCACTGTTCAGAGACATTGGGTACGGAGGTTCATTAGGAAGCAAGACAATCAGGAAGGGGCAACTCCCATACAATTGGAGGTTCCTGGCCCACACAATTCTGGTTTGTCTAACTCCCAAGAAAGGAGGTTTCGATGAACTTGCCGCTGAACAAGCCTCGGCATTCTATGCAGTAGTCAAAGGTCAAAATTTCAATTTTTCTAAACTGTGTTTTAAAGGCCTAAAGGCAAATACCACACCAGAGTATGTTTATGTCTATCCCAAGTTTTTAACTTGCATTCTCAGGGAGGAATACCCTCAAATTATTTTGGGAGGATCAATTTTACATCCAAAACTCCTAAATGATAAAACATTTTCCAATTTAGCCCTAAACAAGACAGTTTTTATTGGAAGGGATACTGACCATCCCCTGCCAATTCCAAGGGAGTTTCCTGATGAACCTGCTCAGGCTGAGGTTCAAACGGAATCCGTTGCTGCACATGAGCAACCTGCTCAAGATGACAAAACGACAAGCCCAATAGTTCCTGATCCCACATCTGTCCCCACTTCCTCTACTATAAAAACATACCATTCCAAAAAGAGGAAGTCCATTGCTAAGACAACCACCACTGCCACTTCCTCATCTGAATCTCCACCTTTCATTTTCAAAAGACAGAGGAATGTGGTCATTAGGTCTCCTCCACCTAATACCACCAACCAACCTGGCTTCCAAGCCCCACTAAAGGAAAAAAGCCCAAGCGGAAGCTCAGGAAATTGGGATTATCTCTTAGGGACGAACCTTCTTTTGAGGGGGAGTCATTAGACAAGGATGTACAATCCCCATCCGAGAGGTTCTCACCCATACATCCCCTATCACCCAAGAGTGACAGTGTACTCATTCTTGATCCAAATGAGGGTGTTATTAAATCACCAACCTCATTACATGAGAACATACTGATGGATCAAGACCCTGCTACACTGAGCCCCCACTCTTCACCGGAGGTGAATCTCAGGAGTGATGAAGAGATTCATTCAGAAAGGGTTGCTGCTGCCCATGTGTCCCCACTGGACCTTGGTGCTAGCAGTAACATCAATAAGACCCAATCTGTGGCAATCTTCTCTGAATCAGCACCCAAGGGTCCTTCATTGGAACCAAGGGTTGCTGAGACAGTTGAAGAGAATCCCAGGTGCCAAGAAGCCATGGGTACCAGGGTTGATCAATCTAGGATTGATAACCTGGTTTCGTCCAAGGATACTGGTAAAAATCCAGTTGAGGACAGTTATACACTACCTGAATTGACGACTTTGTACCTTTCTCTACACCAACAGGTTGACTCACTAAACTCTATTGTTGCTTCTTTGGTCAAGGTTGTGTATGTTCAAGCTGAAGCAGGTCCTTCAAACCCAAACAGAAATAAAGATGGAGTTGATATTGTCAAATTGCTGGAGAAGATGACTTCAACACTTGCTATGATCGAAATTGAAGAAACAGAGAGAATTCCGGCTGAAGTAAGAGCCACAGCCTGCAGGAAAGTTGGCGTTCAACCCTTCTCAGTCGAGGAAAGTTGGGTGAATGTGAAGAGTAGCCAACTTATAGCTATCTCGCCATTTGAAGACCCAAATCTCACTGAATTGGTTCAATCTTCAATGCTGATTGTTGGTGCTCTCCCTGAGCATATAAACATGATCACTAGGCTGCTGAAAGATGTTATTTTTCCGGCTGAAAGAGCCTGTGATCAAGCTGAAAAGAATATTGCTTCCACCAGCAAAGCAACTGCTAAAAACTTTGAAGACAGTACTGAAACTGCAGCAGTGGGATCCTTGATTGAAGGAGGAGATGAGAACATGTTAGGAGAAGGTGAAGGAACTGAGGTGCTTGAACTGACTGATAAAGAACCTGAAGTCACCCAACCTCAGGTGGTGACTGAAGTTCTACATGAAGCTGAAGTAGTAGTTCAACCGGAAGTTCAACCGGAAACACAGGTTGAAGTTATAATGATCGATGAAAATGCTCCTGATCCAATATTTGGCCCTAACCAGTCAATATTTGGAACCGATCAATTTCTTGTGGTTCATCCGGAAGACCAACCGAGAGATGAGGCTGAGGATATAGCTGAAACATTGATAGCTATGAGGAGCACTAAGCAAGTTCAAGCTGATGAGCAAATTCAAGCTGAAGAGCTACTTCAACCTGCAAATGTCAGAACAATTCAGCAGGTTGTTCAAACTCCAGAATCAGAAGCTGTGAGCAAAATGGTGGAAGATGCCTGAGTGGATGCTGAACATGAGAGGTTAGCAAAAGAGTTTCAAGAAGAGTTGGATCTGTTCTCTCAAAATTGGGTAGTTGAAAGTTTGTTAGAAGAAGCAAAGAAAAGGTCATTTGACTGGAGATTGAGAGATTACAACCTGGATGCTATGACTGATGCAGAAAGGCAAAGATTAATTGCCATTGCCTCCAAGATGCCCACCAAGTTGGTGAAGAATGATGAGAACTACATGTTGCTGAAAAAGGTCAAAAGGGTCCTGATTGTCAGGAATTGGAAATCAGAGGATGAAGTTAATCAGATAAAGGTTAGGGAGCTATGCAATCTAATTGATTCAATTTTTCAAGAGCTCAGAGGAGATGAAGTTGCTGTAAACCCAAAACTGGTGTTGCCCCTACCATCAGATTTCACTTCAGGTATGGCAACTAACATAAATATTAAACCAGAATTTTATGATATTGCAGATGTCATACCTCCACCTTCTTTCATCTTTAACCCAAACCCTACACCTACAGCTGTTCCATCAGTATTTCAGTCACTTATCAGTCACTTGCCATCATACCCTACAAGCCACCCTTAATATCCAAGAAAGTTTCCACCAAACTTTCAAACCCAAAATACATAACTGATAATTTCACTCCAAGCATCCCCTTCAAAAAGAAACATGCACCTACCATAGACTTTTCAGATATTTTCCCACCAACTCCTCCTACGAGCCTAACACCTGAAGCCAGTAGACCACCACCTCAAACATCCCTGCCACCTCTTACCATAAGAGAACCTTCAACCACCATTGCTCCTACCCCACCAACTGATGCCCAACCTGGTCCCTCTTCTCCCTCATCAAAGGGTAAGGCCCCAATTGAAAAGGAATCAACTGATGATTCAAATGAGGAAAAGAAGAAGAGAAAGATGAGACTGATGCATGCCAAGAGAAAGAAAGAGAAAAAAGCCAAGGAAGAAAGGCCCACCCAGACATAATAAAATTGTGGGGTGGACAGCCAATGAAGACAATTTTGACTTCAAATTTCAATTTCTGAATGGCACTTCCAGAGTGGTAAATGCTCATCTTGCCACTAGAATTCTTGACATCTTCCAACTAACTGATATCTATGTCAAACTGGGAGAAATTATGAGCCCAACCAGAGCCGAGCATCTGCTGAGAATGAGCATAGAAACTAAAGTGCTCGAGCAAGGGATGCCCTCTGTATCTCAATATGACACTGATGATAAAGAAGAAGAGTCGGTTAGTCATATAAAGTTTGTTATTTGGGAAGAAGAAAAAAAGTTATTCTATGTGCATAGGGCAGATAGCACATACACCACTCATGAAGCAATCAATGTTCAAGATAAGTGGAATAACTTTTGGGTACAAGTCAATTTTTGGAAATAACTTCGAGATGAAAAATAAATTTGACAACATCAGCTTAGGAAGAGATTGTAAGGAATATCGCTTTGAAGATTTCCGGTTGAAAGCCAATTTTGAGCAGTTCCGACTGAAGTTGAAGTTCGAGCGGAAGTCTCAAGTTCAAGCGGAACTGGCAGTTCAACCGGAAGAAGCCATCTTGTCTTATAGCGAATATTCCTGGTGAACTCGATTATCCACCAGTTAATGAGTTCAACCGGACTTTTCCTGAGAAGTCTTTTCAGTCGTCCAATCCTGCAAAAGCTTCTCGGATGCTTCCCAATCTATCAAAGCCGCTCTCCCAAAGTAGAATGTTGCTGATCACACGCAAGATATTCCATATGTCGAAGTTTATTCTTTTGGTAGTTTGTATTTGACTTTTATTTAACGGTTTAGATTAAATCGTTTGAGATCAATGGTTGTCAATGATCTCATCAGCACTATATATAGCGTAGTTAACTTTCAGTTTTACACGCACTTCTCCATCAACTTGTAATAGTGTAAACTTGAGTTAATGCAAATAGTGCCGAGTATTTCTTACTTCGTTGTTACTATGCTTATGCAATCAAACACTTACATTACAAGAGAACTAAAACTTGCTTAAGTAAAGTGAAATATAACTTTAGTTCCGTAGGTTTATATTTACAAGTAGAGGGTTTCTTGTTAAGTTAAACACTAATTAACACCGATTCAACACTACTGCCGATCACCATCAAACAAGAAATAGCATCCACAGTTTCGGACCAGCTAACATGCAAAGATTATAACAATAGCAGAGCTTTCACAGAAAGCAAGCGACACCAAGGGGTCTATGACCGTACACATGATCAATTAACACAAACCCTAACCGAAAGATCTTTTGAAACGGCAATAGTTCACATAACTTCCACTGAGTTCCTCTTTTTCACTTATGTTGTCAACTAGCACACCCGCTTGTTCCATTTTCTCCAGGTTATCCACCATTAGTACCACATCCAAGTTCCCTTGATATACCAATCAACCAAAAAAACCCGAACCATCATACATTTCGATCTAAATCATACAGTCTTCAACCATAGCAATGACAAACAGTGATAGACACATCAATGGCTCGGGCGTGAACATGACGGTTGTTCTAACTTAACACTGACCAATCAAACTGATCTGCTCCTGCAAAACCTTACAGACAAATTTGACCCAACCCAACCGTTCTTCACAAAACCCGATTTATATAATATTTGATAACAAACGTCAAAACTCGGACTTGAAACAAAAAAAAAGAAACTCTAACCGTAACCACAAGATGTAGCGAATTCAAGAGTTTATACCAAACTCTAATTGGTAACTTGCTTCGCTCGGCTTAGTGGCTTCTTCACTCGATATTCACTTGATTATGATCAAACTAGCTCGCAAATGAATATGAGTTGTGAGCAAAAAAAAATCACCTTTTTTATCAGATCAACAACCAAGAAATAGAAAAAACCAAGTGCACCTCCTTTGTTTGTTACTTCATTGAACAACAAAAAAAGGACTAAACCTTGGTCAACCATCTAATCGCATATGGCCTAGCTTCTTGCTAGTATTTTAGGTTGTGTTTGGCGCACTAGCTGAAAAGCTAGCTGCTAGCTGATAAAAAATAACGTTTGGTAAAAACTAGCTGATAAACTAGCTGAAAAATATAAAATGACATAAAATTACATGTCATAAATGTAAATAAAGGTACTTATTCATAAGTTAGGGAATGGTAAAACTGAAAACATTATATAAAAAATTTGAAACGCTACTCCAACTAGCTTTTCCAAAGCTAGCTTATAAGCTAGCTTTTTGACGTTACCAAACAAGCCTTTTTAAAAAAGCTAGAATTTTAAAAAAGTCTTGTTTGGTACATCAAAAAGCTAGTTTATAAGGGTGAGCGGGGTGATAATGGCGGCAAACTCAATCGGCTAGTGAAACTTCAAAACCCACACCGCCGCCACCTAAAATTCTTTATTGGCAAAGTTGGATTTCGGCTACATGTAACCGAAGGAAATAAGAAAGAAGAATGGGATGGTGGGACCAAGAAGGTGGGTGAGATGATTTTATTGGTTGGTGTATGGGGCCCACTCATTTTTTATTTAAATAAAATATATTCTACTTATACCACTTAAATCCTACCACTCCCTCTTAAAATTCTTCAAAAATTCTATTTTTTTCTCTTTCATGCGTGACATTTTCCAAAACTTTCAAAAACTTAAAATTCTACCACTCCCCCACCCTAAGCTAGCTTAAGGTGCGCCAAACACAACCTTAGGCACTAGCTGAAAAGCTAGTTGCTGGCTGATAAGCTAGCAGCTAGCTTATCGCTAGCTGCTAGCTGATAAGCTAGTTGCTAGCTGATAAGCTGATAAGCTAGATGCTAGCTAATAAGCTGATAAGCTAACTGCTAGCTGATAAACTATAAGCTAGCTGATAAACTATAAGGTAGCTGATAAACTATAAGCTAGCTGATAAAAAATAACATTTGGTAAAAACTAGCTGATAAACTAGCTGAAAAATATAAAATGACATAAATGTACATGTATATAAATAAATTAAAGTTGAAAAACAAAATATTAGGGAAGGGTAAGGTCGTGTTTGGCACACCATAAGCTAGCTTATAAGCTAGCTTTTTAACGTTACCAAACGGAGCTTTTTTTAAAAACTAGTTTTTTTTTTAAAAAAAAAGGCCCGTTTGGTAATGTCAAAAAGCTAGCTTATAAGCTAGCTTTTGAAAAGCTAGTTGGAGTAGCGTTTCAACTCGCTTTTATAATATTTCTAATTTTACCCTTCCCTAACTTATACATAAATACTAGAGAATTTATTTGTATACATGTACTTTTATGTCATTTTACATTTTTCAGCTAGTTTACCAGCTAGTTTTTACCAAACGTTATTTTTTATCAGCTAGCTTATAGTTTATCAGCTAGCAGCTAGTGCGCCAAACACAGCATTATTGAATCGCTATTAAAAAAATGTGTGTGGCCCACTCAAACAATTAGAAGCCCCGTTGATCTCTTTCCAAAGTATGACGGCGACCTTTCTTCCTCGGGTTCTTTTCGTCGGGGCTTGGACAACAACAAACCTCAAATGCTACCACCTCTTATGTTCTTCTATTTTCATCTCTGGGTCAAATAACTAGATAAATAATCTGATTTTGAGTTCCCTTAATTCCTTTTCACAGCCAATGAGCAAGATGAGGCGGCTCATTCCCGACACTCCTTATTCACGTCTCCTCTCGATTGGCAATAACAAATATAGAGGATGAAATTCAAACCGGTAATTAATGATGTGTTTATATTATGTGTATAATGATTCGGGGCTCTGATGCCACTTATTAGGTTCGTGATCACCGGAAGTGACAACACACACAAACGTTGCAGAAAACATAAACGACAAAAGATTTGACACGGTTCGGTCTATGTGACCTACGTCCACGGGCTACCATTTGGGTTTCTCTATATTAGCTCATAGTGCACAAAATTACAATTACATGACATAGATATAAATAGATAAAGATTAGGGTTAATGACTTTGGGACCAAGACGGACCCTAAATGAAATAACTGGCTCAAAATGCCTCCACACCCAGCATAAATAACCCCGAAAGCAAAACCTAGTCTAGGTGTGACGATTCCTGACACGACCTAAAACATGATACGAACACGACACGAGAAAAACTGGTTTTTAGTCAGTCTATATGACCCATTTTGTTAAACAGATCAACCAAAACCCAACATGTTTAAACTATGGATCAACCCAAACACGACCCGTTAAATAGGTTGGTCGACCTGTTAATCTGTTTAAGAGTTTTTGAAATGTATGTACTTCTATTATAAGATAAAAACTGTTAATATTTAAACTTATACATTTTAACTTTCATCTCTTTATATTGTAACACCCCGCCCGCCGAAATTTCCAATTTAAGTTTATAAAAAATACGGGCCGAAAAATTTCACATATTTACTTGCTAAAAACCAACTTTAACATGCTAGTTACAAAACATTCCACTTGTGACATTCATTAATGTATCAGAGTTGCAAATGGTTTTAGACATTCAAAACATTCCCAAAATAGTTCCCAACTTCATTAAGCATGATGTTCGATTCCAAAAGCTCCACGCTCGATCCCGACCCGTCACTTCGGCTTACTACCTACCATCACGTACTAGTAACACGTTAGTAGTGATAACATGATACCCGAACACTTGAAACCATACATCAAGTAATAGCAAAAACAGTCCAAAACTCGTATTTTAAAACTGGCCTGCGTATGATACGCGCTGTTGCGTATCATTTGAAAATTGGTCCTGCGTAAGATACGCGCTGATGCGTATTATACGCACCTCTTCCTTCAAAACAGGCATATGACCCTGCGTAGACAGTACCCAACGCGTATGAAGGTTCCAGACCTGCGTATGATACGCCCACCTGCGTATCATACGCACCTCTGTTGTTCCATTTCGATTTTTATGCATTCTTTCAGCTAAAAAATTCTAAGATAAAGTCTACATACCTGCTCATGAATCCCTTTACCAATTACAACCCATAAGTCATCAATGTTCACGAAACGGGTCAAATTGTTAGAACTATCAACCCATCCCGTTTGACCCGTTAAGCCTCAACCCATACTAAATCTTGCTTCCAACCAATCAATAGTTCAAGTTAGACATCTTTATACTTACGCAATACTCACGTAAAGATACACTACTTAAATACACACATAAGCACACGTTACCATTCCACTATCTAACATATGTTTAGGTAGTCACATACTTCCCTTGACACAAGTTTTCTTGTATCAAGTCATCACGCTCACCCGAAGGTGTGTTCACTGCTTTCGGTTATTGCTAACCATTTCCCCATCCAAGATCACTTGGACTTCCCAACGATCACACTTAACCCATACGGGTACAATCAATTTGCCCCTCAATGGGTCAAAGACTCTACTTGCCTCATTACTTCTATCATAATCATAAACCAAAGCATAACATTTTCATGACTTAAAACCATTTCATGCTAGTACTTCTATTAACACACACAAATTTCATAATACATTCCCATAACACTCAATATACTTTTGTGTTACCTTGTTAGTCAAACTTTATCTTTCCCCTCTCGGTGTTTGGTTGAACCTTCACCTCCTTCACCACCTACTAACAAATAATCGATAGAATTTCTCATTTAGTAACTATCACATTCATCACACAATCATAATATTGAAATCTTGCCAAGGGTTTCATCAACTAAGGAAATTCTGCATTCTCATAGGCATTTCCACAAACACCTTGTGTGCATTCAAAGTGTTCATGCTTATAGCCAACATCTAGGTTACCCATCCATACCCATATGACCCACACACACATACACACACACACATATATATATATATATAGTATAGGTATCAAATGAGAACTTTTTGTTTTGAAAACACTTTTATGAGAACTAACATCTAACCACTAATATTCAGATACGCGCGACAACTATAATTCATGCGTTAGGGTTTTCCATATATATTTAAACTAAGTGGCTTGAGATTGTGTTCTTTTTAGTTCTGGAAAAAATTTAAAAAAATCAAATTTGTTTTTTAAAATTATTATTGCACAGGTGCAATAATTTTTATTATTATTATTATTGCACATATGCAATAATATTAAAACCTTTATAACTTTTTCATATTTTAATTTTTTTCTAAAAAGTTGCACCATAAATCTTATAATTTCGTTATCTTTAATTCTGGAGAAAATTAAAAAAAAATCAACGTTTTTTTTATTTTTTTATTATTGCACATGTGCAATAAAAAATTATTATTGCACATGTGCAATAATATTAAAACCTCTATAACTTTTTCATACGTTAATATTTTTGATAAAAAATTGCACCCTAAATTTGTGGTTTGTGGTTGAGATCTAGTTCTCAAAAGTTCTCAAAACAAAAAGTTCTCATTTGAGACCTAACCCATATATATATATATATATATATATATATATCACAATAGATTGCCCAAAACTTCAACAATTTTACCTACATATAAGCATACATGACCCAGGAGTTAACTAAATCTCCCATTCCTAACCATATGTATCAATTTCTACTTGATGGGTTAAACCCCCATCAACAATTTCTATCAAACTTCCATTATAGACACATGCATCTAG
The DNA here is from genome assembly GCA_039602395.1 of Deinandra increscens subsp. villosa. NCBI lineage: Eukaryota > Viridiplantae > Streptophyta > Magnoliopsida > Asterales > Asteraceae > Deinandra > Deinandra increscens. The sequence continues at coordinate 65,899,758 of JBCNJP010000009.1, read as the reverse complement.
AAATCCAACCTATACTAAGCATAACATCATGTAATAAACCCAATTTCTCCATCAATTTTAACTTCCATCCATGATTCATAACTAGAGAAGTTCATAGATTCACTTACGTGGCTAGAACTCTAGAAATAAAGTTGAAATCAAGACAAGGATGACTTCCTATGCTTAGAATCGTCGTTCTCCCTCCCAGTTTACACAATTTCTGGTTCAATTTGAAGGGATTCTCAAGAACCCAGATTTCTCCTCCCTCCCTTCTCTTGTTCGCATACGTGAAAGTGTCTGGGATGAAATCCCAAACTGATTTTTGTTTAATAATCACATTTACATACTGCCCCCTTCTTAAATTAACAATTTACAACTTTGGCCCAAACTAGTATTTAACATAAAAACCCATGTTTTTATAATCTACAACATTAAACACTTAGTCAACAACTTAGTAACTTACACTAACCATGTTGGGTTTTTTTTATCCTAACCCACGCTTATCCGAACGCCAACCCCCAATGAATAAAATATTTAAACAAAACGAAACTTAGGTTGTTACATATATAAACTTTTAAAAGTCGTTTAATTTTCTTTTTCATGGATTTATTTTCAACAATTCTATTCTATTAGTTTTAAGTTACTTATTCTCTAATATTTTTCATTGTTTCTTCTTATATCGAGTAAAACATATAAATCCAAGACTACTAAATACAATGATAGATCCCGTGTATTAGATGGGCTGGACGTTAAAAATATATTTGGTAATTTACTTAGGCTATCCGTAGTGGGGCGTTATGGGCCAAAAATCACACAACATGGCGCCCCATAACGCCCCTTGGACCGCCCCCCGGGGCGCCATGTTAGTCGAAAGGGGGGGAGCATTGTGTACATGGCGCTCGTTTTTTGCATCTTCTAACAAAACTAGCCATTGAACGGCTAGTTTGACTCCTTTAATTTTTTTTTCAAGCACTATATATATATATATATATATATATATATATATATATATATATATATATATATATATATATATAGGGAGAGGATCATTTGAGAACCATTTTGATTTGAGAACTAAAAAGAACTAATTTGAGCCACAAGTTTATTTACATCTATCCCCCCTCCCATGAATTATAGTGGTCCCCCTGAAATTTGTGGTTGAGATTTAGTTCCTAAAAGTTCTCAAAAGTTCTCAAAACAAAAAGTTCTCATTTGAACCTAACCTTATATATATATATATATATATATATATATATATATATATATATATAGGAGAATGATAAAATAAAAACCTCTCCGAGTTGGAAAAATCGTGAAAACTAAGCTAAAATATTCATTTTTTGTTCCGATTTTTTTATGGTGACTCCCTAACTTAAATAAACACCCTTTATGGAAGAAAAAAAAAAACGCTGAGTAAATTTTTTTTTTTAATATTTAAGAACTGATTTTTTTGCAAAAAGAAGTTAACCAGCCAAAAAAGACGTTCAAAATTTGTTATTTTTTTAGATGTATTTTTTTATAGATTCTACATTCATTTTTTATGGTTTTGGTGAAAAAAAATTAAAAAAGCGCCTAGAGATTTTTCTTTAAAAAAAAATTATCTACAGATTTTGTTACATATGTAACAAGGCATTTTACATATGTAACAGGTAAATGTTACATATGTAACATGACGTAACGTCAGATTTTGGAAAAAGAAATTAAAAAAAATTACTAGGCGTTTTTTTGATTTTTTTTCACCATAGGGCTTGTATTAACGCATATAATCACTACAAAAATTTTGAAGAAAAAAAAATCGTTTTGTGTTAGTTTCCACGGTTTTTCCAACTCAAAGAGGTTTTTATTATATCCATCCCCTATATATATATATATAAACATCAATCCATTCCAAACAAATAAAACCTCAACTATCCATCAACATATATTCTTCCACTTTTTTAAAAAAAAAATGGGCTCTCCACAATCAAGTTCTTCTTCTATTTTCTACGATTTCGACGATGAGCTAGAAGACGAGATCGTTTCGTACGTGATGCAAATGGAACCATCGTTATATGTAGAACGCAATTGAACGCGACCGTGAGGCGGCAAATAGGAACTTGATGAACGATTATTTTTTCCCCAATCCAACATATCGAAGTGCTAAGACGTTCTTCAATCGTTTCCGGATGAGTAAAAGAATTTTCTTACGTATTGTACACGATTTGGAACGAGAGTTTCCGTATTTTCAACAACGTTGTGACGCACGCGGGAAGCTTGGATTTACCGCTATTCAGAAGGTTACCTCGGCATTACGTGTCTTGGGATACGAGACAACGACCGACATCAACGACGAATATTTAAAAATGGTGGAAAAGACGACAAGAGATACGTTGGAATATTTTGCTAAAGGTACTTTTTTTTAAATTGTTATTGTGTTTTTTAAATTGTTGTAGTTTTATTTTAATTGTTAAATATAATTAATTTTTAACATTGTTCTACTAATTTTTAATTGTTACATTATATATTATTTTTAAATTGTGCTAGAAATGCGTAAATTGTACGGTCCACGTTATTTAAGAAAGCCGTCATGGAATGATCTTCAACTCCTACATGACCGACATGATAGGAAGTATAGTCTACCGGGTATGATAGGAAGTATCGACTGCAAGCATTGGCAATGGGATAATTGTCCTACGACATGGAAAGGCCAATACACACGAGGGGATCAAAAGGGTCTGACTGTTATTCTTCAAGTCGTGGCATCGTGCGATTAATGGATTTGGCACACACACTTTGGGGTATCCAGCTCCAACAACGACATCAATGTCTTGCAAGGGTCCGAGATCATCGAGGATTACGTATCGGATAAAGGTGCCAAAGCTTCTTTTTATGCAAACTATAACTATTATCTACATGGTTATCTATTGGGTGATGGTATATACCCAGAATATTCATTTATGGTGAAGACCTACAAGGACCCTATTGATGAGAAAAGAAAATGCTTCAAAAAGGTTCAAGAAGAGGCAAGAAAGGGTATCGAGTATACGTTCGGCACATTGGTAACGAAATGGCACTTCGTCAAAAATCCTTGCCGACTTTGGACGCTTGATAAAATGAATGATTGCATGCGTAACATCATCATCATGCACAACATGGTGAAGGAGGACAGAGGCATGGCGATCTGTTCCTATTGGAATATTTATTATTAGGGTTATTAGTATGAGTCCACGGGCCCACTAGGTATCTAGGGTTTACAGTTCATTCTATATATATTGTAACCCTGTCATAAAATAAGATTAATTCAATTATTCAGTTTCTCATAATCTTACAGTTCCTACTACGATCCCCAACACCAAGTGGTTCTACCCGAAGCGTCCATGGAAAAACACATTCAAAATTTGGCGGACATGCGGTCTAGACAACAACATAATGCACTAATGGCGTACTTGGTGGAGCATACGTGGTCAAATCGTCATCAATATGCGGATGTCGATGAAAATAACAATGATGATGATGATGATGATGATGATGATGATGATTATGATGATGATGATGATGATGAAGACGACCATGGTTCCAACAACGACGAGCATGGTGATGACGGCGACGACAATGGTGATGACGACGAGGATGAGGCGTATGATGATGTTCGAGACGATGATTAGTTTTTTTTTTGTTCATTTTCTAGTTTGTAGAATTTTAAAAGGGTTATTGGCTTCAAATAATCCTAACTATCACCTTTTGGCCAATAATACTCCCAACTAACGAATTTCCCTCTGGCAATCCCAACTATCGACATATTTTCCTCCACCACTCTCTCCGTTAATTTTCTTTAACCCTGTTAGTCATCTGCCTACGTGGCCATAAGCCACGTAGACATCCATATAATCATTTTATGCCATGTAGGACAGCCACATAGGCAGATGACTAACGGAGTTAAAGAAATTAACGGAGGGAGTGGTGGAAGAAAATATGTTGATAGTTGGGAGCGCCAGAAGGAAATTCGTTAGTTGGGAGTGTTATTGGCCAAAAAGTGATAATTAGGATTATTTGAAGCCAATAACCCATTTTAAAAATATGTAAGTTTTCTATTTTAATAAAATTTGTTGTTTAGTTTTTAAATGTTGTGGTTTTTCAATATATTTAATATTAAACTATATAAAAACTGATTAAATAAATTATTAAGTAATGATTGCTAGGGGGTTATAAAAATATTACCACTACACTACTTTTTTCATGGAGCCTCTTTTGCTGACATGGACGTCACATGACGCATAACCCCACAAGGGGCTCCATCCACTACGGATAACCTTATTCTTTATATTATTGGAATTACGTATTACATTACATTAAATAACTAAATAAGTTTTTATTTTTGATGTTTTTTATTACTGAAGAATACTAGTTATTGTATAAATAGTACATATAGATGAGGAGTGAAAATCAAATCCTTAAATTTTTTATTTAAAAAATAATACGTTAAAATAATAATTAAATGTTTTAAGGTAAGAGAGTTTGGACCAGGGGCGGAACTAGAAAAGTTTTTGAGGGGGTCCATAATTTCTTTTTACGGAGTCACTAGTTTTAGATGTTTCAGTTTCATATAAACGTACATAAATAAATCTGGTATATTACTTACGAAATAGCTTTTAATGCAGGCGCGTGTTGCGGCACGACATTTCGAGTAAAGAAAAAAATAACCGATTAAAAAAACTCTAAATGATTTGTTAAAAAAATTATATACCGTAACATTGACAATGATATAATATTAAAAAATAATAGTAAATGGCTTTAAATGAAGAGAAAAGAAAAAGTAACGCGTGAAAAAAATAATATGACAAAATGTTTGCCTATTAAAAAAAATCTATATTTTTATATATTTGTAATATTTTATTATAAAAGGGGTTTAAGAATGGGTCTATAATAAAAATAAATAAAAAAGAGGTGGAAAATGAAGTACCCTCATTTACTTTCCTCATTTATAGCACTAAAATTAATAAAGAAAGCTGGGAAAAAAATTGTTTGATCACAAGATTTGGACTTGCACCACTTCAAAATCAAACAAGGGATCTTACCACTAAGCTAATTACTTGTTTTTTTTTCATTTTCACAAACTAGGTATTTATTAACTTCTCTTCACAATTTTTTTTATAAAAAACGTTCACATAATTTTTACTTTGCGTACGAGGTTGAGGGGTTCACGGGGACCCCCTGGGCCTAATAAGGGTACGCCCCTGGTTTGGACGAAAAAAATTGTATGAGGTGAATTTTGATGGTGATATATGATATTTTTGTAATCATTTATTAAGTAGTAGATTAATTACAAATGAGAAAAAGAAACCACTAAAACAACAATAAGTTGTGTTTACGACCAATTATGGCCCAATAAGGTGTGTTTAGTTGGGACCAATGAGTCCCACTAAGGTGTGTATATAACCAATACGTTTTGTTTAGGACAAATGATGGCCCAATAAGGTGTGTTTAGGGGCAATGAGGGTTAGTTGGGACCAATGAGTCCCAATAATGTGTGTATATAACCAATAAGTTGTGTTTACGACCAATTATGGCCTAATAAGGTGTGTTTAGTTGGGACTAATGAGTCCCACTAAGGTGTATATAACCAATAAGTTGTGTTTAGGACCAATGATGGCCCAATAAGGTGTGTTTAGTAGGGCAATGTGGGTCGGTTGGGACCAATAAGTCCTAGTAAAGTTTGTATATAACCAATAAGTTGTGTCTATGACCAATGATGGCCCAATAATGTGTGTTTAAGGGTAATGAGGGTCAGTTGGGACCAATGAGTCCCAATAAAGTGTGTATAAAAAAAAAGGTTTTCGTTTAAGTACATTAATTAATTGTTTATGGTTAGTAGTATAGACTCATATTTTTAAATAAAAATAAAATAAAACGAACGAATGGTTTTATGGGTTGGATTAGAGGTCGAAGAATTCTAACCCGTCAACCCCAATATTCATCAACCCAACAACCCAAGTGGGTTAGGACCACTTTATGATCCGATCATCCAAACAAAAGGGACGCAGTTGGAACAAATAACTGCTTATAACGAACCAAAAAGATTTGCCCACACTTTTTCCTAAATCTGGTGTTGTCATGGCGTCTTAGATAAACGCGTTGTGGTGGGCCATTTCCGTTTTGCCGTTAAAAGTCAAATTCACCTGTTGTCGAGATCCTACCGCCTAACCAACACACACACACACACATACTCTCCCTCTCTCTACTCTCTCTAAGCTTGAAGTGATCGAAAATGGCGGTGATTAATCAGCAGGTGGAAGAAGATGATAACAACAATGAATCAAGCGGAAGCACAAGTTCAATCGACGCTTCAAAAGCGTAAGAGAATTTATTTCTTATAATATGTTCGATTACTACGATTTGTACACTTAAATTAATTAGGTAGCTTCAATTCTAACATTGTTTTCATAGGGCGAGCTTGAAGCTAGAAATGATCCGCCTGTACGAAGGAAAGTTTGAGGATGAAGATGAACATGGATCAAGGGTTTCGGTTTCTGTTTCTGTTTCAATAGAGTATGTATTTCTTCTTAATCGAGCATAATATATTATGGTTTAATCTGAATTTACTTACATGAAACTGAATAATCTGTTCATGAATCGTGTTTATAGAGTGGAATCGGAGATTCGCAACATATACGAGGAAACTATATGCCCTATGATTTGTGCAGATGTGAGTCGAATTATCTCTTAGTTGATTATTGTGCTTCTCAATCTCTCAATCACTTCTTTCTTAACATGATCGTTTTCTTTGTATATTATCTTGCAATTATTTATCATTCGATACATGTTTGTGACCGATTCATATCTGTATCTCCGCATATGTGACTTAATATCTGGTTTCCCCCTAATAAAAAGTTCAATATATGTTTCTTATTATGTATGTTTCTCTGCCACCAAAAGTTTGACACCATGGTTTCTAGCTACTATGATTTTGAGTTTTATTGTTATATGTAGTAATGCTTACTGTTGCTTCATCTATTCCAGATCAACAGAAAGCATCAGGACTTTCTTTTCATGATAAAAGAGAAATTCGGCATGGATCTGTTGACCGAGGTGACATGGTAAGAAATTCCCATCTCATTCTCCATCCTCATTCCTATAATGCATCAAAAACTCACATTTATCCTTAAAATTTATTTATTTTCTAAAAACATCCCACAACCCATTCCCCGTCTATCTCTATTCAGTTGATTAATATTTGTTTATTTTTTTCTTTTTCTTACACTCAAAAAAAAAAGTAGGGAATTGATATAGAAAATGAATACCGACTCCTTAAATATAGGTTACCACATTAGTTTTCCCTAAATATTTGAGGATGAAGATTGGGATGGAGGAGTGAAAATGAAGAAATTTTTGTATATCCTCTATAATCTGAGGATGGGATAGGGAATGGGATGTGAACAACTTTCATTTTCCCTGGAATTTCTTGCATATTCCCATCGAGCTAGAAACTAACCCGTTAAATACACAAAAAAAACTGAACTCAAGGTGAATTTTGAAGAACCTAATTATCTATGCTTAGAGAACAAAGAATTTGAAGTATTCAAATTATGAAAGTGGTACATTTTGTAGCTTACACTTACATCACATTCTACCAGGAATCTTCATAACACAGAGAGTCATTTTGGATCGCAATCTTTGCAACTGAAGTTCTTAAATGGAATCTCCACAACAGTTATTACAGGGAAGAATATTAAAGGAAATGAACGAAAACCATTTTCAGTAGCTTTGGTAGATGGGATATCGGGCCAGATTGTGACTACAGGTGCTGAAGCTGCAATGGAAGTTGAAATAGTCGTTCTTGAATGCGATTCTAATGATGATGAAGTGGATAGATGGACTTCTGGGGAGTTTAACAAGATGATTGTTAGTGAATGGAATGGAAAGAAAGTGCTTCAAGGAAATACTTTTGTGAAATTAAATAAAGGTACTGTTTCTTTAGATAAGATTTCATTCACACACAATTCAGTCTGGAAGGGGCAAAGAAAGTGCAGGATGGGTGCAAGGTCTGTTGATGCTGCTTTTCCCGCTCGTGTAAAAGAAGCAAAAACAGTATCGTTTATCATTAACGACAAACGCAACCTCTGTAAGTTTTCGTTTGCTTATGCAGGTTCATTTTTAAACAGGTCATTTATTTGCATGAGTCCGGTTGGGTTGGCCCACAAACACACTTCCGTACCAACTTTTGTACAATGGTTGATGCTTTAGTTATGGTTACAAAATGATTATTGGAAAAATAATTTAACTTTTGGAAGTTGTATGCATAAAAAAATAGACATTGGTTCACTTTCAATCAATCCGACTTGTTTGACATAATACTTGACCCAAACCGGCCTGTTTATATGCAAATGGGTTGAAACCTGCCCCCTCTAAATTCACATATGGTGAAATTGATCCTATTGCCTACTTCATGTTTTGGTTGCTAAATGTTGAATCCAAGACTATTATCTTGTTAACTTGTTCTAGTTTCCTTAGATACCTTTCGATCATTGCTTATGGTCTTACTTTGCAGTGTACTGCAAGCATGAAATTCCATCCTTATCCGACCCTGTATATCGATTAAAGGAGATTTCAAAAAGCGGTAAACGCTTTGAACAAATGAGTAAAGCACACATAAAAACTGTGATGGACCTTCTTGCTTTCCATGCAATAAATCCACAAAGGCTAAAAAATGTAATGATTTTCTTGTTTTACAATACCCTTATGTGCACAAATCATTTCCTTATGTCTCTAACAATGCCAGATATTGCAGATACTTAATGTTAGTCCTAACATATGGACGATCATAATGAGCCATGCAAAAATGTGCAAGGATGATAAGGGGATATACTTGTACTATTATCCGAGGGATGGTCAAAAGAGTAACAATGGTGTGGCTTTTAATATTTCTGGGCAATTGGTGGGAGTATTTGCAGAATCTCAGTTTGTTCCCTGCGATAATCTTCCCTATGGCGAAAGGGTATGTTTTCTTTACTTGATGATCATGAATATCTCAGACTTTAAACTATTATCCTTAAGTATAAAATAATTTTCAATAATGATAAGTAAGATCACTTCATGGACCAAGCCTGATAGTATCAATACTTTGTACCGAAACTGGTTTGAGTGGAAACGGGTCATTTTTTGTATTGGTTTGAACCACAGATACTTTTTTGTCGGTTTTCTTCATCTTTTTATACATAGTTGCTTCGTTATTATGATTACAAAAACAATAATATCAATAATAACAACCTAAACTTTTGAATGAAAGGTTTTAGGAGGTTATATTCATTAAAAATACACTTTTTTTTTAACGGCAAATTTGGATCACTGACGGGGACATTACACCCGATCATCTCCAATCCCCATCAGGGAGGAAACTCACCACTGGTGAGAAAACCCCCTGGCCCAACACTTAAGATGACTTTCAACCTGTATGAAGCATTCGCCTCAAATAAACATTTTCTGACATGTTTGAGATAAAACGACAACTCATACCAGCCTATTTATTTTAGATGCGATTTTCGTGGCACTAATATTAGTTCCAACAGGCTGATGCTGAGAAGCTAATAGGGTCTTCATCTGAACATTGGGAGGAAGTAGTTCCTTTCAACGACGAAGATTCACTTATTAAACATCTTCAATCACCCACCACCTTGAACCCCTCGACCCACAATAGTCTTAACGTGGTGATTCCTGTGACAACCGACCCACATGATCACACAAACCTTACTTCTCCTAAAAGTCAAAGTCAAAGTCCCAAACGTCCTGCTTCTGAACAGGCAATCTCAAACTCCCCAAAACAACCACGATATGATCATCCAAAGTTGAGTCCCTATACTCGCAGTGATGGTATTGGTACTAGTAATTTCCATAATGCGAACAACTTAGAACTGCCTCTAGATGAGGATGAGGAGTATTTGCAGTATCTTAATCTGCTTGATCAATGGAAGATTTTGTGGTGTGCCGTATCTGTGATTTTAAAGTTGCGCAAAAGAAAATTTTGTCATCGCAACACCTTTATAGTGATCGCAGCCCCGATGGAACATGCGAAGACTTGTGACTGAATGGTGACTGAACTAGTTGTTAGTTATGTAAATAACTTGTTTGTAAATTATGATGCAGGGGAAAGCTTTCTATTTTCGGCCTTTGAAAGTTAAGGAGCCGATGTGCTAGGGAAGATGTTTCATGTCCAAATGTAATGTTATCTCAAAACCATATCTATTTGTTTTTTTCAAATTATAGGTTTGTGTGGTGTGCTTTAATGTGCTATAAATCTTGGTTTGGTTTTTTATTAAATTTATATTTGTGTTTGAAAGTTAATTATCTCTAACTAGTAACTAACACCTCATAACAATAAATTGAAATCATTAGAACCTTAAACTGATATCACACGAACAATTAAGAGACTTTTATTATGAAAACAGAGAAAGATATGTTGTAAGTCTCACGTCGATTGAGGGGACGTCCTTATAGAAAGGTGGATACCTTCTCTACAAAGATTTGTTTTTGTCAGGGCAAACAACTTATTGGGTGAAAAGGAAAACTGTGAGTTTAGAGATGAGCAATCTATCAAGAACAAAGTGGATAATATCTTAGTATGGATTACTTGTAAAATTACATATGTTATCTAGTCATGTCTCACAATGATCATCTAAGGTAGCGTTTTGGTTTCACATTGAAATGGAATGGACAATTACATAAAGAATGAGATTCCTTCTATTTTTAAAAAGATTCATTTCATAGGGGATTGGTGTTTTTTTCCGATTCCCTTAAGGAATGGAATAAATTTTCTTTTCCAATTAATTTTCTTCTTTAATTTTTATGAAAAAAGTTAAGAATAAAAAGAAAAAAAACAAAAAAATAAAAAATAAAAATAATAATTAAACAATAAATAAAAACAAATAATAATAATAAAAATAAAGGTATATTAGAAAAAAATGTAAAAATTATTTAAAAATACAAATTAAATTATTTTATAAAAAAATATATTAAATAAAAGTTAAAAAATTAAAAATTAAAACGTTAGAAAATAAAAATATTAAAAATATATAAAAATTTAAAATGGAAATATTAGTAGAATTCTATTCAATTACTTTGTTTGTTATAACAATCAAACAACACGAAACAATGATTTATTTCATTCTCACATAGTAACCAAACATGACGATGGAATGGTAATGATCTATTTCATTCCCTCGATCATTCCATTCCCTCGCTCATTCCATTCCCTCGCCCATTCCATTCCCTCGCCCATTCCATTCCCTCGCCCATTCCATTCCCTCGCCCATTCCATTCCCTCATAGAAATTTAACTATGGCTTTGAAGAGATTATCGATGGCGGTGAAAGAGTTGCAGCGAGTCGGGCGAAAATGATATGGGATAGATGTTGGCTTTCTGCTAGAGTCGTTAGCATCTCGGCAAAAGATGGGTTTTCTGGGAGTCGGATTTGTTGGAGTTGGGCCAACAACTCGTCGGTGGTTGGCTCGTCATCAGTGAAAGAGGATGTGGTCATTGGTGGTGTATGGGCTTGCAACTGTGGAGGTGATGACGATGGCGGTGGAGTTCGAGCCGGTGGTGATAGAACCGGTTCAAGGGATGGCGGTGGTGAATCCCATGGCAGGTAACATCCGTTAGAAAACTTGTAATAAAGATCGTCGTGGGTGTTATAGAACCAACCTACATCCGCATCATGATAAAAGCCGCTTGGGGCATGATAATACAACCGTGACCAAAAATCCCATTCCCATTGATCAGAAGAATCTTCATAGCAGGAAGGAGAGGTCGAAAATGAAAGCACCATTTGTTATAGACCGATTCGAGATGGTCAATCTCCCAAGTAATTTAGCCTTTCTTAGTAGGCAAACACTCCCAAATAACAACAGAATATACTAAAATTAATAAACTTGATTCATTTTCTTCCTACTCCAAATGAACCGTACATTGCATATAAATATAGAAACACAATTGCTTGTTACTAAATATTAGAAGATCATGTAGAAAATAAAGAAGACATGCATTTAATTTGCAATAATGGGAAACGTGGGATGAGGAAGTTGATAACCAACTTTCCAAGTGAAGACACGGATCACACAAGGTCTATTGATCCCAAGAGATCATTGAATCAATTATCAAGAACAAGAACAAAGAATAATTGGATTAACCTTAAAACAAATTTTGTTGATCGTCGCATCATTTCATAAATAGAGTTTCTAACTTTTAAACGTCACACACTTGACTAAGTATCTATACTCTATACTATATAATAAACAAAAAGTTTGTTTATACTTTATATTAGTTAAAAATGACACTTGTCATCACCATAAAATTTTGGATTAAGTAAAAATTTTAATAAATAATTTTTCAAATACTAGATTTCCATATTAAGGTTTATTTAGTTTAAACCAATGTTTTCAGAACCGGACCGGTCATACGACCGGTATCCTTCGAAATAAAGGTCGGACCGGAACCGAATGGTCGGACCGGGGGTTCAACCGGTTGACTTAATATATTAATTTTTTATTTTATATCATGACTTGTAAAGAGTTATTATGGTTTAAAAAAAAGTCATGGACATAATTTTCAAAATAAAATAAATATTGATATAGGAATATAAGTTAAAGTAAATACATTAAAAAAATCAATAAATAATTTTAAATTATTATAAAATAAGTTTTGACAGTGATGCGTGTCAGTGATTATGTCAATCAAGTTTCTATTTCGACTTTAACATAAAGAAAAAAACCAGAAGTAAATAAATAAAATTTCAGTCATCTTCTTCCCCTTCTTTTTTCAGAACCAGATGCATAGGAGTCGCAGACTCGCCGGCCGGAGAATGAAAAAAAAGCAATTTTCACTCTTCAACTCTTCTAATTCCATCTCTCTCCTTATGTTTTTGAAGGGTCAATGTTCGAAATGAGTTTCGGACTGAAATACCTAGATTAAGAGAGCTCCGGTCGTCGGAGGGTCAACGGACCCTCCGAACCCTCCCGTGGTTCCGCCGCTGACTCAAGACCATGTTTTCCGGTTAAAAAGTTGCAAATTCCGGCCAGACCGGGCATCGAACCGCCGGCCTGACCGGTCAATCGGTGAATCGTTCCGGCTCAAAAGAGGTCCGGCCCAAAACCATAGATCGGTTCGAAAATTTAACGGCCACCGGTCGGACCCGGTCCAACCGGCCGGTCCGATCCGGTCGTCAAAACATTGGTTTAAACCTTTAAATAAGTAATTGTCCAATAGGTAATTATTCAAATATAACTTTTTTATATTAAGGTTAGAGTAAATTTCTGTTTGAGTCCCTGTGGTTTGGTGGTTTTGTCCATTTGAGTCCAATTTTCAAATTTTTAACAAACCAAGCCTCAACCTTTATTTATTTTTATTTTTTTGCCATTTGAATCCCTAATCCTAACTTCCGTCCAAACTCCCGTTAACCTAGCCTCACGTGACTTGCACACGGGGGCAAAACTGTCTTTTCCTCTCTTACATCACACTAAAACCAGTCAATCGTCATTTACTCATTCCAACTCTCATTAACACTAGGTCTTTTACATCGAGCTTCGTTTATCCTTCTTTCTTCTTAATCTTGAGATAATTTTGGGTCTTGAGATGGATTCCAGGTTCTGGCAAGTGCGTGAACCTGATGAAGATTACTTCGATCCCTACGAGATATACGGTAAGTTTTCAATTTTGTTGCTAGAATTTAGGGTTTTTTTTGTGATTATGGACACATTTATCGATTTCTAAGCAATGATTGTTTCTTGATCCCAGCAAACGAGCCTACTCTCTTCACTTTCAAGGTATTTCATGGTGGAGGGTTTATTGAGAATCTAGGGCTCAAGTACGTTAATGGAACTGTTGGATACATTGATCTTATTGATTCAGATCAGTTCTCAGTCCACGAGTTTGATCTGATGATACAGAAACTAGGATATGCAAAGGAAGAGGTAATTTACTACTATTTTTGCAACCCATATGAGGACTTGAATATAGGATTGAGGCCTCTTGGAAATGATAAGGATGTTTCAGAACTGTTGAAGTATGTGACTAAATATAAGTTAATTTGTCTTTACACCGAACATGGAGGCACCACTATAAGCACATACTTTATGCCAAATGAAAGTTTTTCTAGTGTTGTCATTCATGAGATAGTTGATGATGTGGAAAATGGGAATGTGG
>JBCNJP010000009.1:65859140-65885113 GCA_039602395.1 Deinandra increscens subsp. villosa | reverse complement strand
CGACAATACTCCTGCAAAGGTAATGTGGTATTTCCCCATCATTCCAAGATTGAAACGACTGTTTCAAGTGAAAACCACAGCGGAGGATCTAAGATGGCATGCCACCAGTTCCAAAACACCCGGTGTGTTACAACACCCATCCGATTCACCGGCATGGAAAGCCATCGATGACAAATATCCCGAAATTGCTGACGATCCTAGAAGTCTTCGTCTTGGCATTTCAACTGATGGGGTCGACGTAAATAGAGGTAACAGAAATCACAGTGTGTGGCCGGTTCTATCTGTCATTTACAACCTTCCACCATGGTTGTGTATGAAAAGAAAGTTCATCATGTTTTCGTTATTAATATCGGGACCGCCTGGAAATGATATTGATGTGTTTTTGGAACCATTAATTGATGACTTAGAGCTGTTATTCGAGGCAGGTGTGGAAACATATGATGCGTATGCGCAAGAACAGCTTACTATGCGTGCAGTTGTTTTATGGACGATTAATGACTACCCTGCACTTGGTACACTTTGTGGTTGCCCATACAGTGGATTCCATGGTTGTGTGGTATGTCGGGAACAAACTAAATGCATTAGGCTTCCTTTCTCAGCCAAGCAGTGTTATGCTGGTCACAGAAGATATCTACCATATACGCATGCCTTCCGAAAGCAAACCGAGGCCTTCAATGGTAAACAAGAGTTGGAAGTTGATGCTGATCCTACGACCGGAGAACAGATATACAACGAAGTTCAACATATCAGGAACAAATGGGGAAAGGGATTAAGGTGTACTGATTCAGAAATCCCAGAGACCTCAACCGGAAGAGGGGGGAAGATTGATAAGAGAAAAAGAAAGAATAAAGAGAAGCCACCATAATGGAAGAAATTCAATATATGGTTTCGAAGACTTAGATACTGGAGGCATAATAGTGTCTAACATTGCATTGATTTTATGCATATTGAAAAGAATGTGGCTGAGAGTCTTGTTGGAACTCTGCTCAACCTTCCCGGAAAGACGAAGGATGGACTGAATGCGAGAAAGGATCTGAACTTTTTGGGGTTAAGACCAGAGTTGCAGCCTTAACAGAACAAGAACAACATAGTACTTCCTGCAGCGTGTTACACGTTACAAAAAGATGAAAAGGAAAAGTTTTGTGACACGTTGTATAACTTGAAGGTTCCACAAGGCTATTGTTCTAACTTTTCTAGTTTGGTTAGTCTAAAGGACAAGAAACTTGTGGGGCTCAAGTCACATGACTATCATATGCTGATGCAACAGTTTCTGCCAATTGCAATTCGGTCAGTCATGCCTGAACCGACAAGATATGCTATTATAAGGCTCTGTTTTTTTTTTCAAATCAATATGCAGCAAAGAGATCAACGTCGAAGAGCTAGACAAATTGCAAGCAGATCTTTGTGTCACACTATGCCTGCTTGAGAAATATTTCCCGCCATCATTTTTTGATGTTATGCTTCATTTGACGGTGCACCTTACTAGGGAGGTAAAATTATGTGGCCCAATATGCTTTCGATGGATGTATCCATTTGAAAGGTGTATGAAGGTAATTAAGGGCCACGTGAGAAACAAAACTTATCCAGAAGGGTGCATTGCTGAGGAGAACATTGTAGAAGAAACGATTGAGTTTCTCAGCGAATACAAAAAAAACATCACAACTATTGGTGTTCCAACTAAAAAGCATAGCAGTGCGGATGGAAGTCCTGGGTCATCTGGTAGATCAGTTAAAGTCTCTCCAGAGCTCCTATCGAAAGCGCATTTATTTGTGTTGCTAAATACGCCTGAAATTGAGCATTATATCGAGTAAGTAATTTAGATTATTAACCTTTTTTTATCTGTTTAATTAATTATAAACTTTTATAGATAACTTCAATTCATGTAATTGCAGAGAACACATGAAATTTTTGGAAAAGGAACATCCTGGTAGTAGACTAAATGACCTGACTAAGAAGCAGAGCACAACATTTGGTAAATGGTTACGCAACAAGGTCAGCTAAATTTGCTTATTGCTTTAATTCCGGATGAACTGTAACTTTCCTGAACAACTGACCTGAGTTGTCCGGAACAACTCTATTTTCTATCCGGATGAACTATAACCTTCCTGGTGAACTGAAACTATTTTCTTATAGTTTTAATTCCGGATGAACTGTAACTTTCCTGAACAACTGACCTGAGTTCTCCGGAACAACTCTATTTTCTATCCGGATGAACTATAACCTTCCTGGTGAACTGAAACTATTTTCTTATAGTTTTAATTCCGGATGAACTGTAACTTTCCGGAACAACTGACCTGAGTTGTCCGGAATAACTCTATTTTCTATCCGGATGAACTATAACCTTCCTGGTGAACTGAAACTATTTTTCTTATAGTTTTAATTCCGGATGAACTGTAACTTTTCGGAACAACTGACCTGAGTTGTCCGAAAAAACTTATTTTATTTTTGGAAGAGCTATAATCTTCCTATTCCTAATGAACTCTCCTGATGAACCTACTATGAATTTCAGGTTGAAAAGGGGATGGCGGAGTCCCCAGAAACTATATCAGAGACCGTTAGGTGGATTTCACATGGTCCGCACAGAAGCGTGAGGAAATATAAAGTATATGACATCAATGGCTATTCATTTCGTACAAAATCTCGAGACGGTAGGGTTTACCAGAACAGTGATGACAAGTTAAAATGTACACATTATTTTATATTAATCACTCTCTACACACACCAAATTGTGCATAAAATATATTAGTTTAGTTAGTTTATGGTTATTGTGTTGAGAATGTAAATGAGCTTAAATGATATAAATTAAGTTGAACGTAAGTTGTCATATATTGATGAGTCAAGTTTTATAATTATTTCTTTAAGAATGTTTGTTTATATTTATTTTAAATGAAAATATTAAATAAAATTAATGGAAGTGTATGTTGGTCTAAATCTCGTGAAATACTTTAGAAAGAAGATATGATTTTTTGTCAATGTTACTTTTGGCAGGTTCTTGTAAATGTTAAAATGCTAAATAGGTTGCCATGGTTGAATTGAAGATCAGTTGTGGGCATATGATAGCTTAAAGGGACTCAAAGGAAATTACAATTTTAAAAAGTGCTCACGTGGAGTCTAACTAATTATGTGGACTGAACTTTAATGGAGCAAATATTATAAGGATCAGATCACGTGGGGTGCACATGCATTGAAATTAAATAAATCTTTCAAGTGTGAACACAAGAATTAGAAGCAGCAAATGGAATCCGAACTTTGGAGTACGGGCGGTACGCCCAACTCGAAGAATTTTAGGGCGGTACGCCCACGGGCCGAGTCGGCAGAAAATTAATTGTTTTATTTTTCTAAACCTATTTAAAGGGTGTTTAGGATCTAGTTCGAACCCTAATTATCCCCAGCCGTTTTTGGGGTGAGAATTACGAATTTTTCACCTTGTTTAGAGATATTGGAGTTCTTGCAATCATCCGGTAACGTTTTTTATGCAATCTTTAATTGTGATCATGTTTGTTTTGTTCGCCATGTCCGGCTAATCACCACTAACTGCTTTTGGTGACTGGTTGGCGAAGTCGTTCTATGACTAATCAATTGCTAAACTAGTTGTTCCGGAATACTTGCTACCGTTGAACACCCGTATGCGAAATTGTTTAATTTAACTAGTAACCTAGGGTTTTAGTGGTCCACTGTTTATTGATCTAGCACTTTCTTGCGGCAGGACTAATCAGCCCATTAGGAACTTAGGTTATTAGGTCAAGGAAGCAATTGGGGGGCATGTCTATGTGTCACTAGTTAGTAATTAGGTTTGTCTAGATCGGTAGCCAACCAGGATCCAGAAGTGGTTAGATTTGTCTCATTTGAATTTAATCAATTCTTTAGGTTAAAGTTAGTTACTTTGTTAGTTAAATCACCCCAACAATTCAAAACAGCTAAGTGGCAAAATAGGTAATTTTAGGTTAATCAGTAATTTTAGTTAATTTAGTTAATCAGTTAATCAATTTCCACATATTCCCTTGGTTCGATAACCCTAGCTTCCACTACTACAAATTTAACCTAAGTTTGGGATTTAAAACGGTCTGACAAACCGTTATCAAATTGGTGTCGTTGTCGGGGAATTAGTGCGCTTTTTGATTAGTTGATTTTTGTTTAATTTACATTTTTATTTCATATTTTCAAAAAATCCAAAAAATCCAAAAATAGTGTTTTTATTCCAGTAATTACTTTCTGCGACTAAAAAAAAAAAAGAATTCTAATTTCTGTCGAAATTCTTTTCTGGGCGGTACGCCTAAGGTTACACAATCCGGGGCGGTACGCCTTGGACCGTTTTTCACATAAAGTTTTTTAATTTTTGACCGTCCAAGTTTTGATTTTTTCTGTTCTATTGCATTATTTACACCCCCTGGAACAGTGCTGCGTAATTGGTTTGCTTGTTTGTGATCGATTTTGCAGGTTTTAGGTGATTGTGCATGCATACGCGGCATTCCCTCAAGACCTCTTCGTTGATCTACAATTCGGAAATTGAGAGAACAGCTCGGCAGAACCGAGCAGAACAGAGAAACAGAAAGGCAATGGAGGGCCAAAATCCGAACCCCAACATCAACCCAAATCCCAACATCAACCAAAACCCGAACCCAAATGAAAACCTCAATCAAGACCACCAACCACAAAACCAACCCCAAAATGCACCCGAGAACCCCGCCATGCCACAAAACATCCCTCCGCTACAAACCCCACCATTTAGGGTGCACGGGCACAATTCCCTCCCGTCACTATCTCCCAAATCCTCACAACATGATGAGGGAGACTACCACTACCGGGGCCAGCAACCAATTCCACCATCCCAACCACAACAGCCTCGATTTCGCCGCGCCCCAGAACAACAACCTCCACCACCACTCTTCAGAAATGCAAACCGACCCCAATTTCGACAAAACCCAGTGTTTGAAGATCCAGACTGGCTGAGACAGGAAGAGCAGTGGGGGCAAGACTGGTACGACCAAGATGAGGAGGAAGACGGGTATGAATATGGAGTGGAGCCACCAAATGAAGCTCCGAGGAACCGTGCACGAGCTCCACAACCAAATGTTGCACCACTAGTGCCACGCGCTCCTCCCCCAAGAGGAGTCCCACAATTTAATCAACCAAACAATGGGGGAGCGCGCATTCAAGTCGAAGGAGGAGTTCCACGACTGGTAGCAAACCCACAGGTTCAGGGTGTGGCCAGCCACTTTAAACCGGTAGTAGTCCCGAGCGCATCTGCGGTGGTCACCCCAATTGGCACTAACAGAAGAGCATTTGAGGTCCGACCTCAATATTTGAGCCACTTGCCAGAATTTTACGGGAAGAGAACCGAGGAACCTTACCACCATATACACTCCTTTGAGTCAATCTGCATTCTTATTGGGGCAACGGGGTTCACCACGCAAGATGTTAATTTGATGCTCTTCCCGTATACTCTAAAGGATCGGGCAAGAAGATGGTTCGAGAGCCTACATGCCAGTAGCATCTACACATGGGAGAAAATGCAGGAAGCATTCCTTGAAGAGTATTACCCAATGAGCAAGACAAGTGAAGTCAAAGAGGAGATATGATCCTTCCAGCAACATACCGGGGAACCATTTCATGAGGCCTTCAACCGGTTCAAGGATTTGTTGCGCAAGTGCCCACATCATGGGATTGACACATGGGACCTAATCAAGTCCTTCTATGATGGCCTCCTTCCAGAAGACATCCGAGATTTGAACTCCATCAGCAATGGAACTTTCTTAACTAACACGGAAGAGGTAGATTAGGGGCACATGGAAAGATTGAGTGCCACCTCCAAGAGGCTTGCTCAGAATGGAAGACGATCGAGATCCGCCTCGTTTAAATCTATCGACTATGAGGCAGAAGAACGAATAGAGAAACTCCGCCAGCAGACGCTTCTATTGGAGAAACAGGTAGCGCAAATGAAGTTGGGGGGAGCATCAGAAGAGGTAAAGGCAAGTGCACAAATTCCGGTGTGCACGGGTTGTGGTGATTTGGGCCATCTCGTTGATTCATGTTCCATCATGGTGCAGCAGAGTGAAGATGTCAACTATGTGCAAGGAGCCATGAACTCCAACGCCTACCATCCTAACCTTCGCAATCATCCAACTTCCAGGTATGGTAATGTTAATAATCAATTGAATCCTGACTTTCAAGGTTCCAATGTGCAGGGTGGAGCTCCAACGCAATATCAAGGCCTACAATCCGGGTATAATCAAGGGGGCTACCAACGGAACACCTACACTCCAGGTGGAAATCCAACCCAAAGGAGCTATCAACAAGCTCAACCGGCACCAGCACCGAAAGATGGAATGCAAGCACAATTTGTCGCCCTGATGGAGAAGATGAATTCTATTGCAGATGGTCAGAAGCAACTATTCGATGAGCAAAGACAGTTATCCGCCAGCCACAGACAGTTGACCGACAAAGTTCAAGGGTTCGATAGGAGGTTCGAGCTCCAAGATAAGACAATGGGAGCTGTGCAGAAACAATTGGGTCAACTAGCTGCTGAAAATTCAAGAAGAGAGCCAGGTAAGTTGCCTAGTGATACTAACATTAATCCAGCTCACCAAGCTTCTACTTCAGGTGTCAAGAATGTCCGAGGAGTTCCTATTAGTGCAATCAACATGTTGGTAGACAGTGACGAAAGTGATGCTGATGAAGAGTTCGAAGAGTTGAAGACACCGTTGATTCCGGTTAAGATTGGAGAATTCTCAACCAACAAGGCATTGTTGGACTTTGGAGCATCGGTGAGTGTTCTTCCTAGTAGTATCTGTGAGCAATTTCAGTTGGGCGACGTGCAAGAGGTCAAGACAAAGGTGGTATTTGCGGATGGATCATCAAAGAAACCACGAGGTATGTTGAGGGGTGTAGTAGTTCAAGTCGGTGAGTTTTACTATCCCGAGGACTTCTTGGTCATGGATTATGAGGATACGGGGCATCAACCGCGGGTTATACTCGGGAGACCATTCTTGTCCACCGCAAACACACAAATTGATTGCAGAGCAAACACATGTACAATGCAGTTTGGCAGCCGGGTATTATCTTTAAATTTATTTAATCATGTTTTTAAATATTCGGTTATTAATACTATTCCAAAATTGTTTGCTACTGACAAGTGTCCTCCTAGTAAAATAGAGGAGGATACAATGGAAGGTGATGTTGTGGTTGACAGGTTTGCAAGATTAGAGATAAATGATCTGTAACACCCCCCCCCCCCCTCCGCCGCCCCCTGCCAGGTGCGGGGGAGGGTGTGGGACCGTCTGTCCATATCAGTTTACTCGGTACCAACAACAGAATAAAACATACAACAACACGGACGTCCAGTCCTCATAGTGAAACCTTAGGCCGGCTCTTGACGGAGGATGCACAAAGCACCTCTTTCCGACCTAATGGAATCGGGAGCCCCGGATAGACCCAGAACTGAACAAACAAATGATACATACATCAAGGAATTGTAGTCATAACATGCACTGAACAACGTACATTCATTAATTTCATACAGGCTCTATCAGATAGCCACAACTAGTACCCCAATGTTCCTGTACAGATACATCATCACCTTCACACACTTGCCTGCAACATAAGTCAACACAATGTCAACAACAAACGTTGTTGGTGAGTCGTAACTACCATCATCACATTAACAGTTATTAACACATTCAGTTAATAAATCTATCATGTCGCACCCAAGGTCAAACTTCATGTACTCTACGGGCACGTCGCAATCAGCCGTAGTCCCTCTACGAGTAGAAATTTCATTTCAACATATAAAGACATATTCCCCCTAGTTACCTAATACTAGAGGATCCGGATGAACATGGATAAATCAACTATAATGGCCGTTATAATCCCTTATATGCCTATTGGTTCAATCATAATGACCAGAAAGTCTATAATGACCCACACAGGGCATTCCGACTCACAGTGTTCGACATGATAATCATAACAGATATAACAAATACATCATAGCATAAATGTGATCTCAAACAGTTAACTAATGAGGGAAGTCAGAGGACTCACAGATCTTCGAAGTACCAAGTCATACGGATAGGATTGCGTACAATCCACAGATGTCACAGATGCAATTGCCTAGACAAAGCTTAACGTCATGTTAAGCTTGGAGAATCCAATGACCTAAACAAGTATAGGTACATTTAAATTTAACACAGTAATAAAACTGGTTAGGCTCGGTTGTGCTCCGTGCCTTAAACGGTACGATGCGTCCGCAGGTTGAGGTCCCAATACAACCGGATGTCCCAATACAGTCGTATGGCCTATACCCGGTTACGATCGTAAATTATCTGTCAATCTCTAATTAAACAGTTCCTGCCGAACACGGTCGTATGTCTTTAGTGGCAATACGGCCGTGTGGACTGTTTGACAGATTATCTAAACTAAACCAACCGATGTCGCTCGAGTCTCGATCGTGTTATGTTTTATAATACTTCAAATGTTACATAAAATCATATCTTATGTATATACATCAATCTATTTATGATTTACATAAAATCATAGCTTTTACATAAAATCATATCTTATGTATACTTCAAATGTTATATATGTTTCACATAAAATCATAGTTTTTATGTACAAGTTTATTCGTTCATACTTCACATAAAATCATGATATTTATTTACATGAAATCATAGATTTTGTATATATTTCTATCCATCTTATAGTTCACATGAATTCATGAATTGTTAATAATAATTCATAATATTACTTCACATAAAATCATAGGTTTTATATATATTTATCTGTTTTGTAGTTTACATGAAATCATAACTTCTATTAACAGAAAAGACATGTCTTATTTATGTGAACTTACATAAAATGATAAGTTTTTATCTCACATGAAATCATAACATTCTATAGCATAAAATTATAGTTTTTATGTATATAATCTCTAAGACCGGTTAATATATATATTTACAGAATATCCCGTTTTTTGTTTGATCTTGATTTATATAAAATCATACCTTTCATAAAATCAGGACTTTGTTATCGTAAGATCATAACTTTGTTAATCATGAAATCATAAGTTTATTACATAAAATCATAATAACGCTTTATATATATTTTTCTTGTTATCAATGTTTTATAAACATAATACTTCTGTTTGACAGAACGTTCCTCACACGACGTATACAATACTACTAAAACAATAACAAGATAGCGAACATGGTTATACCTCCGGTCGGTACGCAGACTCGAACCCGGTTAACCGAAAATGCTAAACACATCCGAATTCGACGAGCGAATAGTCCATTCCAAGTAGAATTTCGCCACGAACAATAATCCATGCTCGGTTTCCAGGTTTGACCCCATTTGACCCTTCAAATTCGTTGACCAGAATCGTCACGGGTTTGACCCGGTTGACTTTCTCTGACTTTCTTGACCCGACACCAAAAATAATGAATAAGTAGTCTATCCCGCAAGATTTTTCGTCACGAACAATACTGTAAGCTCGGTTTTTAAATTTAACATCGTTTGACCATCCAATTCTGTTGACCAGCTTGTTTACCGAGTCGACTCGGTTGACTTGGTACCGAGTTTACTCAAAACCATCAAAAAGTGTAACCAAACCTCACCAAATGCATTTCTATGCTCAAAATAACCAATCACCACCACCACTATAATCTGACTGGCGGCCGGAGGCCATGGCCGCCGCCGGTCGAGCTACCACCGCCGCGAAACCACCCCCATTATCATCATAACTTCATCTAACTCAATAAAAACTCGGATCTGTAACATGCATGGGTAAATCGAGACTTAAAACGGGAAATGGACTAGAAAAATAAAAAGGGAATAGGGAATAAAAGCTAACCACCGCCGGAGAAGAAGAGAGGGGGCGGCACCGCCGCCGCTGGGCTGCCGAATCGCGGCTGTCGCCGCTTCTGCTGCGCCGGAGATGGATGCGGACTGGAGACAGAAGATCGCCGAGCACCGGCCATGGTCGGAGACCGGCCGGACGCTGCCTGGGGAGTCGCCGGAAGTCGCGACTGCCGCCGCTCTGGTTGCTACGCCGATCTCGACACAGACAGGGAGAGAGAGAGAGTCGGGCAGGGAGAGAGATCAGCGAGAGGTGTGATGAAGGTCGCCGTCGTTGGACCGCCGTGGTCGGCCGGTCGCCGCCTGAGAAATCGCCGGAGAGAGGGGAGAGCCTCACGGCTCTTTCTCTCTCTTTCTTTCTTTCATTTCCATACAAATGTGTTGTGTGTGTGTATAGTATGTAAGTACAAGAAGGTAAAAGACAAAGTGTAGTACATACTAATGTAGTTAGTACACTTTTTAAATAAACCAGTATTGCACCGTGGTATCCGATCACGTTAAATACTGAATGTCACGTAAATAATTCATAATAAATCCCGAGTGACCGGAATATTATAAAAGCTTTGTGGATAGTCCCGAAATACTTAAAATGTCATATTAAACTATAATCTGGTGAATATTCAATCGAACGGGCGGTATAAAGCGCGTAACTCATACGAATCTCATTTATCTCCGTTTCGCGAACCGAATATATATTCCATGACTGTAATTCTCTGTGAACGCTCAGAAAAATACTTTTAACTTCACAGAGTCGGTTAAGCCATCTTAAATAATTAAATATGTCCTTTGCGGTTAATGTTGCGTAACCGTTCCGTTTACCGATTTCATTGCCTCTCGTTCCGCAACACCTTGTATTTCATAACGAATTCTTTAAAATACTTATAACGAATTATCCGGACCTCGAGTATATGGATTGGGCCTTTGTCGGGCCGTAAATCCCTTAATGGGCCTGACGGGCCTAACTGGGCTTGTCAAGTCCAGTTCATTAATTGGAAAAATTTCCCCCAGATTTACCGGAATTAACAAGGGGTTACATTCTCCCCTCCTTAAATGAATTTCGTCCCGAAATTCGCCCTACCTACCAGGACGGGGAGTAACCTAACGCTTGTGGATCACATCACGCATGATGTTCTCCTAGGGACATCTATCTCATTAGTGCCACCACGTAGCCCGTGATGTCTTCCCATGATGTTACTACCTAGTGGACTTACATGCCGTTAGCGTGGACTTACTATCACTTTATACTTGACAGTTCGTCTTAATATTTCACCGTGTGGTATCGGCTATCACTCGGTCTTGATACGGCGTCCCGTATATCGTACTATAATTGCAACCAAAGGCAGTACGATTACCGTTTTAGTGATAATGCCACCATTTGGTGCAAATATCGTATGTCTTCTTCCTACCGGCTCCGCTACCACGAACGTCCGATATACCTTTAAGTGATTTCACTACCACACGGACTTAATCACCACTCTGTAGTGTTATCAAAAGGAATTCCTCCGACATCAAACCATAGGAACCATCTGTCACTTCCCGATCAGCATTCTTTTCCCATCACCCTCACTTGGTGAAACATGCGGAATTAACCAGCCTCACCTCCGTAGGTTTACTGATAATCTGACCTAGTAACTGATTCCTATAGTAGCGACAAGTCACAAATTTGACGAGTCTTTCTCATTATCAGATTTTCCGAAGAGAAGTTGCAGGACTTCATGTTAAGGAACCGACTCAAAACATATGCCCTATTACAGGGAATGTTGTGGCCTTATAGGAACACATCCAATAATTAGCCATCGGCCCTGTCACATCGAACCTTATATGCGTCTTAACGCAAAGGTCACTTCAATACATCCAGAGGGACCTAACTTAGGTCTATCACATAAGTTGTGTAGCACAAATACACAACAAAATATACGTAATGA
The DNA here is from genome assembly GCA_039602395.1 of Deinandra increscens subsp. villosa. Taxonomy (NCBI): domain Eukaryota; kingdom Viridiplantae; phylum Streptophyta; class Magnoliopsida; order Asterales; family Asteraceae; genus Deinandra; species Deinandra increscens. The sequence continues at coordinate 65,873,339 of JBCNJP010000009.1, read as the reverse complement.
TAACGCATCAAGGTATTGCAATAGGTTTCATACCATACGGACCGACATGCCAACTTCACAGTATCCTGGTCATACCAAGCTACTCATAGCTTATTATCATAGTTCCCTTCATGGAAACACATAAGAGTCGTCTTGACTACAAGTCAATCACATGGACTCACATATTCGATTCGATCTATCAAGATCACCATTTCCCAAGGATACTTAAAGCGCTTGTCAAAGGTCCTTACCATGAAGATAATCACGATATTCATAGATAATCATACTTACAAATACTATAACCACATGAGGTTTTCAGTATCAAACAAGTAGTCTATACTACTAATCAATTTCAATATGCTCATACTCATATTCCATCACGGTTTCAGGTTCATCGGTTATCAAGATACTCAACTTTTCGAGTATAGTATATAATCTGACTTCACCATTAATGGTGATTCAAGATGTCTTTCACAATTTCATTCTTTCATTACAAGTTAACCGGCTACACTAGCCAAGGGCATCATACACCTCGCTAGATGAACCGTTATAGACGATCAATCATTTTCAGCCTGAAGGATCCAATCTCAACAAGTCATGCATCGCAATACACAACCTGACATCGAACATAAATGCCTCGTAGTTGGTTCCAACGCACCAACGGTCGTGCCAATTCCATAACTTTAATAGCTACTCATAGCTATCTCTGTGTGTCCCTCTCTAGAGACACAATATCTTTGCTCACATAATTGATATATTCATACCGAACTTTACCCGTACATGCCTATTCAAGGTTTGGTTCACAAAGGACATTATGTCTCACTCCGAATATCCAGTCACGACCACACGAAACCAGGAGAGATTATTGGGTAACTAGTGGAACACAACTTCACTTTACGTTAACCATCCCCTACTCTTAATTCATCACAAGTCCTAGTCGGATTGATTAGGCAATATGGATATATAAAACCAAATAATGTTTTTGTCTCTCCCCTCCTTTGCGTTCAGCAAAGGATTAAAATATATATATCCATTGTACGTGTTAAGTTTATCAATCTCACGAATTCATCGGTTCAATCTAGTCCACCTGGACCAACATATCATTAGCCTACACTCTTTAGAATGTCGTCTCTAATCTCCTTTTGACATGTGTCAAGGGTTCAGGGTAATTATTCACATGGAGTATCACATTACTCCTAATCACCAGTCCATTTTCTCTAAAGGACTTATGTCATAGCCATCAACCACCAGTCATCATAAACATGTGGTCTCTATACCTACCTTCCACACTTCCTGATTCAGGCGCCGTAAACCATCATGCCCAAGGTGTTTATATATAGGGCTTGCCGCAGCTATCCCACCACACTTCGGACATAATGATAAATGCACCATCACCGAAAATGTGCACGTTCTCATACACAAGTTGTAACCTTTGGGTCGTTACCCTTCGGTAGCGTGCAAGCAATACTCGCATCAGTTACTCTCATATATTCTAGTATGTCCACCATTCTCTCCTGGCTTTGTATAGTTCTATACATCGCCACCAACTTATGGTTAAATTATGAATCTGTCTTCATCATTCCTGGTAATGTTCCAAACATTTGCCATCCTTAGGTCGCACTTTGTAGTAATTTTACTACTAGACTTTGCTATCTCGCACCACGACTCCTTCTCTGAATCATTGAACGAACCGACCTCAAAATGTCTTTCATAAAATTAAATCTATCATGACAGTCGTTGTCAAGTTCCTTAAACCCTGTTGGTTTAAACAATAGATTTAAAAAGAAGAGTTCTAATTTCGGACAATCCACATTTCCGTCGGGAAAACTAGCCGTATGGTTCTTTGCTAATCAATTAGCTCCAGGATTATCATCCGAATTTAGAATACGAGTACAATTATCAGAAAAACGCACGAAGTTAACGTCGATCTCAACGCCTGAGATTTACGTGACAGTTACTTGTGTGATAATTCTCCACGAAAATCGAGACACTTACTTGTCTAAGCTTCCAAGCCTTTGCACTTTAACTATTACTCACACAAGTATGGAAACGGTACGAATCAAAATATCGTACATTAGGATAGAAGCAGGGTGCCCTCACCAATGATGCCACCTCTGCCGGATCAAATTAATAAGATCAATCAAAATGGTCGTGCGACTAACGGAAAAATTCCATCACTAAGCAAGGCTGATGGTACAAAGTGATCAGATCACGAGTCGGATATGATCTGAAAGTAACAACTTTACACAAGAGAGATTTCAAAATAATCATTAGTACATATAATGTCGTCAGCGTCGTAAGGAGAGGTAAGGAATAATAAGAAGAATTTGTCGTCATCTGCTGCTGCTTCACATCTTGTCGTCGTCTGAATGAATTGTTGTCTCCTTTGCTTCGCCATGTTGAGTAGAGATAATTTTCATCGTCGTGTCGTCGTTGGTAGTTGTCGTCCGTTGAGTTCCGCTTTATCTTGAAAATCTTCATTACGTCCACCTTAATCATTTTGGTCTTCAGTTTCAATCCACTTCATCTAATTCTCTTAGTTCATGCAGGCGAGAGTTTCTAGTTAGATAACTCCGGTCCTATGAGTGTTTTCACTCCTTTGTCTACAATCTTGCTGGCAACAACTTTCGATATCGATTGAAGAGATAACCGAAACACTACATTAGCGAGTAACACAAGTAATATTGAATAGGCAATAAAATATGCATCTATGACGTGGAATCAATTTCCTTTTACGTTTCACGACGTCTCAAGGAACACCTTTTTCATAGTTGGGGTACTCTTCATGTCTCCCGGAACATCACATCGGGAGCCCTCATAACAAGGAACACGTTTTTCAGAGTTGGGGTACTCTTCATGTCTCCCGGAATATCACATCGGGAGCCCTCATAATCAGAATCAGTGCAGTATTATGACTACGAGTAAAAATCGAAAACATACGGAATTCTAAACGAATCCTATCATGTAGGCAAATGCTTAGACTCCTAAGTTTCCTCGATCTAGGTACATCATAAAAATCCGTACAAAACATGGAAAACGATGTGACAAAGGGAAGAAATCCAAGAGAAATGAAATCAACACAAATCACGTAAACGGACATATCAAGATGAAGAATTGGCATAGAATTCAAACAAGGTAATACCGATGCACACTTAGGGTACCGTACCCTAATTCACACAAAGGACGATGTGTCCTATTACGCTTTCGCACACAAAAGAGGAATGGAATACTTGGACACCAAATGGGAAGACTATCAACATCCATGTGTCTGCTAGGGTTCGTCAAGTCTCGGTGTACTTGTGGGTAGCAATGGCAGTCTGCAGCCTGTAACTACTACCGACCTTACACTTTACCTTTGATATCTCCCTAACACACAAACTTCCGCCTAAGCCAGACACTTAAACAAAATAAGATGACTATCAGCATTCATATGTCTACTAGGGTTCGCCGAGTCTTAGTGCACCTGTGGGTGGGAATGACAGTTTGCAAGGCTGTAACTACCACCGACCTTACACTAAACCTCGACTACTCCCTAATACACAGACTTCCGCCTAAGTCCTAGACTTAGCACCGTGCTTAGTCCCAGAGTCCTTATAGGCTCAAGCTTAGGGGTTCTAAGAGACTCCAATCTGTTGGAACCTTTGGCTCTGATACCAACCTGTAACACCCCCCCCTCCGCCGCCCCCTGCCAGGTGCGGGGGAGGGTGTGGGACCGACTGTCCGTATCAGTTTACTCGGTACCAACAACAGAATAAAACATAAAACAACACGGACGTCCAGTCCTCATAGTGAAACCTTAGGCCGGCTCTTGACGGAGGATGCACAAAGCACCTCTTTCCGACCTAATGGAATTGGGAGCCCCGGATAGACCCAGAACTGAACAAACAAATGATACATACATCAAGGAATTGTAGTCATAACATGCACTGAACAACGTACATTCATTAATTTCATACAGGCTCTATCAGATAGCCACAACTAGTACCCCAATGTTCCTGTACAGATACATCATCACCTTCACACACTTGCCTGCAACATAAGTCAACACAATGTCAACAACAAACGTTGTTGGTGAGTCGTAACTACCATCATCACATTAACAGTTATTAACACATTCAGTTCATAAATCTATCATGTCGCACCCAAGGTCAAACTTCATGTACTCTACGGGCACGTCGCAATCAGCCGTAGTCCCTCTACGAGTAGAAATTTCATTTCAACATATAAAGACATATTCCCCCTAGTTACCTAATACTAGAGGATCCGGATGAACATGGATAAATCAACTATAATGGCCGTTATAATCCCTTATATGCCTATTGGTTCAATCATAATGACCAGAAAGTCTATAATGACCCACACAGGGCATTCCGACTCACAGTGTTTGACATGATAATCATAACAGATATAACAAATACATCATAGCATAAATGTGATCTCAAACAGTTAACTAATGAGGGAAGTCAGAGGACTCACAGATCTTCGAAGTACCAAGTCATACGGATAGGATTGCGTACAATCCACAGATGTCACAGATGCAATTGCCTAGACAAAGCTTAACGTCATGTTAAGCTTGGAGAATCCAATGACCTAAACAAGTATAGGTACATTTAAATTTAACACAGTAATAAAACTGGTTAGGCTCGGTTGTGCTCCGTGCCTTAAACGGTACGATGCGTCCGCAGGTTGAGGTCCCAATACAACCGGATGTCCCAATACAGTCGTATGGCCTAAACCCGGTTACGATCGTAAATTATCTGTCAATCTCTAATTAAACAGTTCCTGCCGAACACGGTCATATGTCTTTAGTGGCAATACGGCCGTGTGGACTGTTTGACAGATTATCTAAACTAAACCAACCGATGTCGCTCGAGTCTCGATCGTGTTATGTTTTATAATACTTCAAATGTTACATAAAATCATATCTTATGTATATACATCAATCTATTTATGATTTACATAAAATCATAGCTTTTACATAAAATCATATCTTATGTATACTTCAAATGTTATATCTGTTTCACATAAAATCATAGTTTTTATGTACAAGTTTATTCGTTCATACTTCACATAAAATCATGATATTTATTTACATGAAATCATAGATTTTGTATATATTTCTATCCATCTTATAGTTCACATGAATTCATGAATTGTTAATAATAATTCATAATATTACTTCACATAAAATCATAGGTTTTATATATATTTATCTGTTTTGTAGTTTACATGAAATCATAACTTCTATTAACAGAAAAGACATGTCTTATTTATGTGAACTTACATAAAATGATAAGTTTTTATCTCACATGAAATCATAACATTCTATAGCATAAAATTATAGTTTTTATGTATATAATCTCTAAGACCGGTTAATATATATATTTACAGAATATCCCGTTTTTTGTTTGATCTTGATTTATATAAAATCATACCTTTCATAAAATCAGGACTTTGTTATCGTAAGATCATAACTTTGTTAATCATGAAATCATATGTTTATTACATAAAATCATAATAACGCTTTATATATATTTTTCTTGTTATCAATGTTTTATAAACATAATACTTCTGTTTGACAGAACGTTCCTCACACAACGTATACAATACTACTAAAACAATAACAAGATAGCGAACATGGTTATACCTCCGGTCGGTACGCAGACTCGAACCCGGTTAACCGAAAATGCTAAACACATCCGAATTCGACGAGCGAATAGTCCATTCCAAGTAGAATTTCGCCACGAACAATAATCCATGCTCGGTTTCCAGGTTTGACCCCATTTGACCCTTCAAATTCGTTGACCAGAATCGTCACGGGTTTGACCCGGTTGACTTTCACTGACTTTCTTGACCCGACACCAAAAATAATGAATAAGTAGTCTATCCCGCAAGATTTTTCGTCACGAACAATACTGTAAGCTCGGTTTTTAAATTTAACATCGTTTGACCATCCAATTCTGTTGACCAGCTTGTTTACCGAGTCGACTCGGTTGACTCGGTACCGAGTTTACTCAAAACCATCAAAAAGTGTAACCAAACCTCACCAAATGCATTTCTATGCTCAAAATAACCAATCACCACCACCACTATAATCTGACCGGCGGCCGGAGGCCATGGCCGCCGCCGATCGAGCTACCACCGCCGCGAAACCACCCCCATTATCATCATAACTTCATCTAACTCAATAAAAACTCGGATCTGTAACATGCATGGGTAAATCGAGACTTAAAACGGGAAATGGACTAGAAAAATAAAAAGGGAATAGGGAATAAAAGCTAACCACCGCCGGAGAAGAAGAGAGGGGGGCGGCACCGCCGCCGCTGGGCTGCCGAATCGCGGCTGTCGCCGCTTCTGCTGCGCCGGAGATGGATGCGGACTGGAGACAGAAGATCGCCGAGCACCGGCCATGGTCGGAGACCGGCCGGACGCTGCCTGGGGAGTCGCCGGAAGTCGCGACTGCCGCCGCTCTGGTTGCTACGCCGATCTCGACACAGACAGGGAGAGAGAGAGAGTCGGGCAGGGAGAGAGATCAGCGAGAGGTGTGATGAAGGTCGCCGTCGTTGGACCGCCGTGGTCGGCCGGTCGCCGCCTGAGAAATCGCCGGAGGAGAGGGGAGAGCCTCACGGCTCTTTCTCTCTCTTTCTTTCTTTCATTTCCATACAAATGTGTTGTGTGTGTGTATAGTATGTAAGTACAAGAAGGTAAAAGACAAAGTGTAGTACATACTAATGTAGTTAGTAAACTTTTTTAATAAACCAGTATTGCACCGTGGTATCCGATCACGTTAAATACTGAATGTCACGTAAATAATTCATAATAAATCCCAAGTGACCGGAATATTATAAAAGCTTTGTGGATAGTCCCGAAATACTTAAAATGTCATATTAAACTATAATCTGGTGAATATTCAATCGAACGGGCGGTATAAAGCGCGTAACTCATACGAATCTCATTTATCTCCGTTTCGCGAACCGAATATATTTCCATGACTGTAATTCTCTGTGAACGCTCAGAAAAATACTTTTAACTTCACAGAGTCGGTTAAGCCATCTTAAATAATTAAATATGTCCTTTGCGGTTAATGTTGCGTAACCGTTCCGCTTACCGATTTCATCGCCTCTCGTTCCGCAACACCTTGTATTTCATAACGAATTCTTTAAAATACTTATAACGAATTACCCGGACCTCGAGTATATGGATTGGGCCTTTGTCGGGCCGTAAATTCCTTAATGGGCCTGACGGGCCTAACTGGGCTTGTCAAGTCCAGTTTATTAATTGGAAAAATTTCCCCCAGATTTACCGGAATTAACAAGGGGTTACATGATCCCAAGTGTGGGGATACGGGAGACCCGGTTGGTATGGTGGCATCTCTCGGTCATGAGGAGGTCGAAAATAGTTATTAGAAGAATAAGAAAGGATCAAAGGCTACGAAGAGTTCGAATGGTAATTCAAAGCATGATCGAGGTAAGGATGATGGTCGAGGAGCTGTGAAAATGAAGGAGGAAGGTCATGTTGAGGAATGGAGATGGAGCAATGATGATAACGGGGAATGTACTCATCGTTCCTTTACTAAGTCAAAGTTGGGTGAAAGTTACATATTTAAGCCTCCGTGAAAGGGAAGTACGGTCTGGCTGAAGACCTTAAAAACTTAGCGCTAACTGGGAGGCAACCCAGCGGTTTGTTTTTCTTTTCATTTTCGTGTGTCTTCGTAGTTTTTGTAAGATTTTACATTTTTGGTGTGTTTTCAGGAAATCGGGAAGCTCGGGAATGAAATTGTGTTGTTTACCGCGTTTCAGGTATGTTTTATAAAAAATGTTGCAGTAGAGACGTTCGGTGGTGCAAAACAAGTGTTTTTCCAAGAGATAGAAAAATTTTGAGTCCCCAAAAATTTTCAAAACTTTCTGCCAAAAATGGGTCTGGGCGGTACGCCCAGAATGTTACCATTCTGGGAGGTACGCCCCAAAATTCAAAAAAAAACAAAATGTTTTTAATTTCAGGGAGGTACGCCCAGAATGTTACCATTCTGGGAGGTACGCCCCAAAATTCACGAAAAAAAAAATCAAAAAAAAAATCAAAAAAAAAAATCAAAACCCTTAAACGGGTCGGTTCTTCACAATCACCACTCATCACCGCCATTTCCAAACATCCCACCACCGCTGTCTCGTTCGCACTCACTCGCCTCCACCTCCGATAAACCTTCCATCGAGATTTCTGGAATTCACGATTTAGCTTGAGAGGGTGTTGGCACGACTTCCGAGGAGCTTTCACGATGATATCAGGGGAGTCTGTTCCAACTTGTACTTTTTATTTAATTATTGTTCTTGTTATTTATTTTTTGCATTTTATTTTAGTTTATTTTATTTTATTTTTATTTTTTTATCGTTCGTGTCTGTCTATTCGTTATGTGCGTGTTTCCTATCACATTGAGGACAATGTCGAACTTAAGTGTGGGGAGGGGGACAGGACGTCAGTTTAGGCAGTTTTTAATTTTTAGGTAGGTGTGTTTATTTTGAAAAAAAAAAGAGTAAAACATAAAAAATCCAAAAAGATTTTTCATTTTTTGAGTCATTTTTAGTTTAAGTGTTTGAGTCAAATCTGTCTTTGGATTAACTTGCAAATCATGGAAAATGATAGTACAATTGGGAATCGATTTTCAGAAATAAAAATAAAGAAAGATAGGGAAAAGTGGTAAGAAAAGGAGAGAATGGAAAATATATCCAATTTGTGATGTGTCGGTAGGCCCAGCTGATTTAGTAAAGCTTAATTATCCCTTGGTGTTTATTTGTGTATAAATATGTAATTAAATTAGTTTGCTAGTGGGTTCCCATTTTAGGAGTTAGAGTGAGATTGAAACTAATGATTAGGAGGAAAGAGACCTTTTTAGATTAGAGACTTATATATCCTCAGAATAACTGGCATGTTATGATCTTTTTGCGAAAGCAAATCCGAGAAATAACGGCGCCCCATCTTTTCATCTTTTGAGCATATTTGGTAATAAATTGGTTAATGAATTAGAGTGAAGGGACAGAATACTCACGTACGAACTAAGGATAGTATCCCGTGGTAAGTGCCTCTGATGATGTTCTGGATCTCGCGGGCAAAACACTCACGTATGATTTCACGGGTAAGACCTTGTGAAAGAATGCCTCTGATGATGTCCGTTGGTAAGTATAGTTAAAATTAACCAATTATGAAAAAAAATAAAAAAAAAAGAAAAAAAAAGAAAAAAAAAGAAAAGAAAATGAAAAAAATATATATAGAAAAATAGTAAACAAATAAATGCTCAAGCAATTTATTTCATTATCCATTCAAATTCATCATTCTTGGGATATATGAGTATCTAGTTTAACTAGGGTGGGGAAAATATAAATAATACATCTTTATTACCCTTTACTTTGACCGAATATGAGTCGGGATTAGATTGAGCTAGAATTTTCTGAATGTGGGGCACATTGGCAGGTTGATACAAATGATTGGTAAATTACATAAACACCTTGGGGGTTCAAAGATCAGTGGTTGGGTTTAGTCGGACAGAAATATCGGCAATTGCAATTAGTATATATGATTACATTTTGGAATGTGGAATGAAAATGGTTGATAAATTCAAATGTTGAATGATTTTGAAACTAGTTTCCGATTATGATTCCATGGCAGTTTTCCGAGACGGAAAAAGATAAGTGTGGAGATGTGATGACAAGTTAAAATGTACACATTATTTTATATTAATCACTCTCTACACACACCAAATTGTGCAGAAAATATATTAATTTAGTTAGTTTATGGTTATTGTGTTGAGAATGTAAATGAGCTTAAATGATATAAATTAAGTTGAACGTAAGTTGTCATATATTGATGAGTCAAGTTTTATAATTATTTCTTTAAGAATGTTAGTTTATATTTATTTTAAATGAAAATATTAAATAAAATTAATGGAAGTGTATGTTGGTCTAAATCTCGTGAAATACTTTAGAAAGAAGATATGATTTTTTGTCAATGTTACTTTTGGCAGGTTCTTGTAAATGTTAAAATGCTAATTAGGTTGCCATGGTTGAATTGAAGATCAGTTGTGGGCATATGATAGCTTAAAGGGACTCAAAGGAAATTACAATTTTAAAAAGTGCTCACGTGGAGTCTAACTAATTATGTGGACTGAACTTTAATGGAGCAAATACTATAAGGATCAGATCACGTGGGGTGCACATGCATTGAAATTAAATAAATCTTTCAAGTGTGAACACAAGAATTAGAAGCAGCAAATGGAATCCGAACTTTGGAGTACGGGCGGTACGCCCAACTCGAAGAATTTTAGGGCGGTACGCCCACGGGCCGAGTCGGCAGAAAATTAATTGTTTTATTTTTCTAAACCTATTTAAAGGGTGTTTAGGATCTAGTTCGAACCCTAATTATCCCCAGCCGTTTTTGGGGTGAGAATTACGAATTTTTCACCTTGTTTAGAGATATTGGAGTTCTTGCAATCATCCGGTAACGTTTTTTATGCAATCTTTAATTGTGATCATGTTTGTTTTGTTCGCCATGTCCGGCTAATCACCACTAACTGCTTTTGGTGATTGGTTGGCGAAATCGTTCTATGACTAATCAATTGCTAAACTAGTTGTTCCGGAATACTTGCTACCGTTGAACACCCGCATGCGAAATTGTTTAATTTAACTAGTAACCTAGGGTTTTAGTGGTCCACTGTTTATTGATCTAGCACTTTCTTGCGGCAGGACTAATCAGCCCATTAGGAACTTAGGTTATTAGGTCAAGGAAGCAATTGGGGGGCATGTCTATGTGTCACTAGTTAGTAATTAGGTTTGTCTAGATCGGTAGCCAACCAGGATCCAGAAGTGGTTAAATTTGTCTCATTTGAATTTAATTAATTCTTTAGGTTAAAGTTAGTTACTTTGTTAGTTAAATCACCCCAACAATTCAAAACAGCTAAGTGGTAAAATAGGTAATTTTAGGTTAATCAGTAATTTTAGTTAATTTAGTTAATCAGTTAATCAATTTCCACATATTCCCTTGGTTCGATAACCCTAGCTTCCACTACTACAAATTTAACCTAAGTTGGGGATTTGAAACGGTCTGACAAACCGTTATCAAACAGCGGGGTTGGTGTAGAGGTAAATGACATGCACATCTCTAACGAGGTCTTAACCTATGGAAAAAAAACCTTACTATGGGGTTTTAAAAGAGATATGGCTACTATATTACCATATTAAAACCATCCCTCTATTTATGTGCGACTGGGTTGAGAATACACAGGGGGTCAAAAAAGATAGTCTTGGTTACACTTTGGTCAACCTTAAAATACTAGGTCACAAGGAGGACCCGTTCATTTTCGCGTCACAAGCACAACAGTTGTTTTACGTCAAAGACCAGCTGGATAAAAAACTGCATATTGTCTTTATGACACCTCCCAGAAATTACAGAGATTATTATGAAGACGATGCCAATGAAGAATTTAGTACGGTAGTTTTTCCTCACAACGATAATGTATTGCCACCCGTAGATACACGTCACAATGTTTACCATAGAGCTGACTGTACTGGAATGATATTACGAAAAACCACCGATTAATTGATCATCATTGTAATGTTTTTGAATCTTAGCAAACTACAGTATCAATAATATTTGTTTTTTTTCTTTATGTATTCTGGAATATATATTATGGATCTTAATTTTGAGTCAAGTGTTTCCTTTTTTTGATTGTGCCTGCAGGTCTCCTCTCTTTGACCAAACCAGAGTCAATAAAAGTAAAAAATAAACAAACAAAATCAACTGCTGCTTTAACAAACACAATTACATACATAATCCAGAGGTTATGATTCCATTAATACATTGATTTATAAAATTACAACTGAAAAACTACTAACTTAAAAGGGAGAAGAAGCGGCTGAAGAAAAATCCCTCTTTGCTTTCTCACATGCACTTGCTTCTGATCAACTGAAAATGGTGAAGACGTGGGTGAAGATAAACCGGGTTCATGGGGCCAGAAGGGAGAGAAGCACCTGAAGAATACAAGTCCTGCATACCTCAACATGTGCCCTTACTGCTGACTGTTATAAAATTACACAATAACTTAAAATCTGCTCTCAGTAAAGCATTTGTATGAACCATTAGAGACTCCTCGTCTCCATGGTTTCCACAATAACTTAAAATCTGCTCGCAGGAGATACAGAGTGCAATCTTTCCCTGCACAAGAAAAAATTACCAAATCTGAGACGAAAATTTCAATCGAATTTCAGTGGTGAAGATGATAACTTACCGTTTTCCACATACGGATGACGCCAATTCCACAATTTTTGCCGTCGATAATGGACGAAAAACAGAGAGATAAAGACTGGGAGAAAAGGGTCATGGTGGAGATGATGATGAAAACTGATACAGAGATAGTATATATCGATACTCGAGGGGCGTGGTAGATGGAGATTTGAAAGATAAAGTAAATGAAACAGTAAATGAAATAGTAATGATTACAAGCGTCGGCGACTGTTGGTATTCTTTTAGCCACCTAAAATTAATATACAGTGACCATTTGTCATAATTTGTCACGCAATCAATGTTTAATATGAGTGGCCATATCACAAGATAATCAAACATGATAAACATATATAATCATCATATATTCAATTATAACTACTAATATCATAACTAAAAATAAACATATAAAACATTGTTCTTAATTTGTTCATAATTAAACTAAACCCTAATTAATAATTAATCCGGATCACTGCAATCTTCGGATATGTATCCTGAACTTGCATCGTCATCATCATGGTCATCATCATCATCTTCTTCATCTTCTTCATCTTCTTCATCTGCTTCATCTGCTTCTTCATCTTCTTCATCATCTTCTTCATTTTCATCTTCTTCATCTTCTTCTTCGGGTTCATTGAATTTTGTATCAAGGACACGAAATAATTTCGCTGTCTCAACATGGTACGCAAAACAATCAGGAATCTTCTGCGCATAGAGTTGCTTCAGGATGTTCTCATCGTTGTGTTTAATCACAGATTTGTGGGACTTGAAGAATCTTCTTCTCCTGTTACTGTAAACCAAAAAAATACGGTTATGCTTCACATACCAGTAATTAAGGGAGCGTTGATTATCGGCCATTTGATACCAGAATTGGTGTAAACGAATTGTGTAGAGAATTTGAGATCAAGAAAGGGATGGCGGTAAAAAGGAAAATAACAATGATGATGATATATAGGGTAGCAGATTTTAACCCGCTCGAATTAATTGGTACAATTGAAAAAAGCGCGTTGTTTTAGAGGGAAACAAATCTTCTCTTTTTCGCCACGCGTTTAATATTTTACCGTGACCATAAAATAAATTTTTGTCACTCACAACCTACCATTTAGTCCCGGTTAATATATGTGGCCATAGGTAATAGATTTTTGTCACTCACAACCTACCGTGACCATTACTCATCTAATATTTAGTCACACAACCTAATAACAGTGGCCATATGTACTAGCTTTTAGCCACATAACTAAGTAAAAACCGTGGCCATTGCTCACATTTAGCCACGCATAAATAGTTTTGTTTTCTTTTAATTTACTAAGTAATAAAATCTACTCTTCCGTCACACAACATTATTTAAGCGTGGCCATACATTCCTTTTTGGTCACACGAATAAAAAATCATAAAAATTCTGTGGCCGTTTGGTGCATTTCGCCACTCTTTTTTAAGTGTGACAAATAAGTGCCACATGTTTTTGTAAAACAGTGGCTAAAGCCACTGCACCTGATTGTTGTTGTCACATAAACAAAAAAATACGTGGCTAAAAGGGTCCAAAGGCTATATATTTGGCCACGGGTACAAAATAGGTGTGGCTAAAACGAGAATTTCTTACCTTTGGCCACACTTTTTTCAAAACAGTGGCTATGCGTTATCAAAAAAACCGTGGCCAAAGCCACTTTTTGACGTAGTGACTTTATATATCTCCAAGGTCCTATAACATTTCTTTTATAGTCGTAGACCAAAATATGATGCTGACTTACCACAACCTTCGTTGGCAAAGTTGCTTTGGCAAGTCATACTATGATGTTTATTTGCCTAAGGGTATAGTACTTTTCTGGAATGGTCTAGCCTAGCCCTCTTAGCTCTTGACTAGTATATTCCCTTATATATCATTTACCTTAGCTTGTCAGTCTCACAATTGAGACTATTCTCTCGGACGTGTTTTTTTCTTATTTGTGGTTATGGCGG
>JBCNJP010000009.1:65833869-65858640 GCA_039602395.1 Deinandra increscens subsp. villosa | reverse complement strand
AGTGAGTGTAAACTTACCTTAGTAAGCTAATATTCAAAGTTAAACTTTGCAAAAGCATAAAGTAACATCTCTAGAAGTAGCAAGACCTAATACCAGATAGTGTTTGCATGTAAACAAACACTAGTTAATGCCTTATACCAAATAGCTAACAAAAGAATTATCTAGGAATATAGATTACACCCTTAAAGAGGAGTCCCAAATCCATGAATTAACCAACTTCTTGTATAAATAGTGGTTAAGAGACTTTCTATCATCTTGAGATCTCTTATCATCTCACATCTCCTAACCCTCTCTCTAAACTTCTTACTTACCAAGCAATATACTTGTCTAAGAAGCCAATACTAATTCTCACGTTAGAAGTTGATCGCATGAGCTCCCTCCTTAAGTTTTTTAGTACAAACTTATCTCGGAAGATAATTTTTACCGAGAACCTAGCTAAAATATTATCTCGGGTGAAATTACCTTGGAAGAGATCTTCACAGGAGATACCCTTTTTCTTTTATTGACCCGGTTGAGGTTATCTCGGGTGAGATATCTTCATCCGATATAAGTAAGATTACCTCGGGTATAGTTATCTCGGGTGAGATAACTTTTCCCTAGGTAATATTAGTTATTTCGGATAAAGTTATCTCGGTTGAGATTACATTGAAAATACTTTTTACAAGAAATGTTGTGGCTTAAGGACTTTTCAAAGGTTTTTACCCGAGATAAATTATCTCGGGTGAGCTCTACACAGATTCTTCCAAAGGAATTTATCTCGGAAGAAAAAAATATTCTTTTCTTTTTGTATCAATAGATGGATCCAAAATTAATTTTAATTAGATTTGATAAGATTTTATTTAATCAAAATTCATCATGCCTATGGCTATGATAAGGTAGAAGAATCTAGCCTCATCAAATGCTTTTGTAAATAAGTCAGCTAATTGATTTTCAGTTGGAACACGATAAGGTTTGATTAACTTCTTTTCAACACAATCTCTAATGAAATGTTACATGATTTCAATGTGCTTTGTCTTTGAATGTTTGATAGGATTGTTGGTGATGCTGATGGCACTTGTGTTGTCAGCATACATAGGAGTTTCCATGAAGTTGATGCCGTAGTCCATCATCTGATTTTGAATCCACAACACCTGACCATAGCATGCTGAAGCTGCAATGTATTCTGCCTCTGCTGTAGATGACACAAGTTTGCTTCTTATATTGCAATGAAACAAGTCTGTCGCCAAGAAATTGACATCCACCAGATGTTGACTTTTTATCAAAATTGCATCCTCCATAGTCACTGTCTGTAAGGCCCTTCAGTTTGAAGTCTTTGTCTTAGCAAGTATAAGACGCAAGTCGTTTCAATCTCATATTCTCTCATAAAATCAAGTCCTTCATCTTGGTAAGTATCAATCTTACACCGGTTCCAGTTTGTAACAACAACCATGTTTATATTTATGGATTGTTCGAATTAGCATTGAAGACTAATAAAAATAGTGGGTGAGGTTATTGTGAGAAGTTTAGTTTAGATAAGAATGATAAGAAGGAATCATAGCCATTAGATCTTCAATTAAATGAAGATCTATAGCTCAAAGTTTTCCTGGATAAATTAGAGAGAAAAACTAAAGAAAATAAAAGATAGAAGTGCATTTTTGACTTTTTTTTTTTATCAAATTCCTCATTTTTTAAACCTTCATAACTCTTAGATACGACCTTAATAATTTTTAAAAATTACACCATAAAAACGAGCGTTTTTATCTTTAAAACGCGTACAATGTTGTTATATATAAAATTAAAAAAAAAATTATTTTTCCGATTGTATCAAAATGTTCAGATCATTGTGTCAAAAATTTTCAGATCATTGTGTCAAAAATGTTCAGATTATTGTGTCATATTTTGTTAAAATGTTCAGATCATTGTGTCATATGGTGTCAAAAACCGAAAGAGTATTTTTTTTAAATATTATATATAGCAACTCTACATATATCCTTTTGACACAATGACACAATAATCAGAACATTTTGACACAATGACACAATCATCTGAACATTGTGTCAAAAATCAAAAGAGTAATTTTTTAAATTTTTTTATATAGGAACGCTATACGCATTTTAAAGATAAAAAACGCTCATTTTTATGATGTAATTTAAAAAAAAATAATGTCGTATGTGAAAGTTATGAATGTTTAAAAAAATAGGGGAAATATATAAAAAGTTAACAAAAGTGGCTAAGACTAAAATACCATTCATTCCTTTTTTATTAAATCAAGATCAAATGGCTGAAATTCCTTCTTATCTTTCTTACTCAAAACAAACTTCTCATTTAAACAGCTCTCTAAAAATAGTATCCTATTTTTCTTTTTCGTTTCTAATCCCTACTCGTTTTTTTTTTAAATCTTTTTTTTGCTTGTTTGTCATGGGCTGCAAGTTATTTGTGGGCTTTTGTGCTTCTGATAATAGGCTGTCCCTGGATCGTGCGCTCATGTGGGCTGATACGGGTCACCTACCCGACATACACTTGCAACCCGACCCGTCAAGCATGCATCATATACCCACGTCCACTTTTAGTTAGCATGCATATATCTTTAGTTGCAATACCTCCATACCCACGTTTACATGCATTCTCCATGATTTATAACTCACGTTCTCTACATCTTGTATAGTCCTATTTAAGAATCATGTTTGACATTAATGAAGGCAGAGAAGAAAAGTTGCAGAAAAATGTTTCTATTGCTATTTTATGTTTCAATTGTTTGTCTATTATTCTAGTTTTGTTATTTAATTATTTGGGAGATTAGCCATCTCGAACCGGCTACATCATGGGCTTCTGGTCTCTCACCGTAAACAAGAAAATTTCTTGTAGAAAGATCTCTGCCTCTCTCATACTGAGAGTAATACTCGACACACAAGGGTTTTGTACACAAAGTGCATACAACTTGTCTTTTGATTCTTGTCTCTCATGAATACAAACCTGATGTACCACTTGCTTCAATCTATTGGTTGCCTCGAAAGCATTCGACTCAGATAACACACCGGTATTATTCACATTTGTTGAGAATTGAGGATTACATGACGTTATTTGGCCTGTATTAAAGAATAAAAACAAGGTTCAAGGTTTCAAGAAACCCACACACTAAACACATAGATGACATTTAGTTTAATAATTCTAGGTATATAAGTTTTTATAAGGAAAAAAAAAACATACACTTTCATTTAGAAAAAGATAAAAAATACCACAAAATTTAAATTCAATGTAACGTGCTCCAACTTTTTTTTTTTAACAGCGGAGATTTGCATTAGAAGCTAGCAGAAGCTAGCAAAAGAAACATTACATAGAGCAAAGAAAAAAAGTAAAACTGCTGCTGGTGTGAAAAACCAAGATAGCAAACACCCAAATTAAAAGTTTTCTATATGCTTAATGTAAAATTTTTCCAGTTCCTCCAATCTATTTTGAGTTTTGCTCGATTGTTGATCCAAAGATGAGAAAGAGACTTGATATCTCCAAGAAGTTGATTCGGTGTTTTTAAGATTTGATCGTGAACTTTCCCATTTCTTGCTTGCCAGATGCACCACATGCTTGATAAGATGATTGCTTGAACTACTTTCTTTCTCTTTTCACCTCCTTGAATAGATTCACGATAGTTAACCAGATCAGAGATGGAGAGGGCATGGATGGGAAGCATATGGAGCCTGTTTGAGATTTGGGACCAGACCGCTAAGGTCCATCTGCAACTCGTGAAGACATGCTCGTGGGTTTTTGGATCTTCGTTGCATAAAGGACATAATGTTGAATGAGTTTGGATCCCCCTATTTGATAAAGCAGGAAGAGTAGGGATACGACCTTTTAGCGATCTCTAAACGTGAATGTTCGTCTTTACGAGTACCCAATTGTTCTACTTGAAACTTAATATTTCTTCTTCTACCATGCTCGAATTTAGCTTTTGACGAATGATACTCGAATGGAAGTCACGACCCGAAGTATTTATAATTTCATTTAGGTTAATGCCATGATCAAGAAGAGTCCTTTTCACTTTGCAAATAGCTTTCCAAGAGCCAGGCAAAGAGGATGTAAATGGGGTTTGAGAGGCATTGTTATTGTTGTTTAAGTGTGGAGCCAAGGTTGTTTTTCACCAAAGAGAGTTTTCTTCATTTTTGTACCGCCAGTGCCACTTGGATAAGTGAGCCAGGTTTGCAGCTTTGTGTGAGCCTAGACCTAGTCCTCCTTTCTCTATCGGGGCTATGACTTGTGACCATCTTACCCAATGGATCTTTCTCGAGTCCTCGGATCCCCCCTAAAGGAATCTTCTTTTGGATTTGTTTAAGTTTTTCAATGACGTTGTTAGGTGCTCTATATAGTGAGAAGTAGTAAAGTGGTAGGCTTGAGAGCACCAATTTTATGAGTGTTAGTCTTCCACCAATGGATAGTGTCCTTTTCCAGATTGATAGCTTTTTCTGAAACGCTTTAATCACCGACTCCCAGCTGCTTGCATTATTCATCCTGCCTCCAATGGTTAAGCCGAGATATATGATTGGAAGAGTATCCTTTCAGTAACCTGTCATCTTTGCCATGCCATCCATGATGTTGGGAGGAACTCCAATTCCAATTATTCTGCTCTTTGAGAGATTAACCTTCAGCCCGAATAAACCTCCAATTTGATCAAAAGATTTCTTTTCTCTCTTCGAGTGTGGTAGTTCGCGTATTTTAACCCAAGCCAGGTGCTCCTTCTCTATCGACTGGCCCTCCCAAATGCCGAAGACATCAAAATAGTCAAGGATGTCCGTGCGGTTATCCTTGAGAAACAAATTTACATCATCCCTATGCCAAAAGCAAATTAAAACAGTTAGTCCTCCCAGGTACTTTACTCTAGTGTTGTACACCTCTATTGAATATAACCAGATCTCGATGGAGTTGAGGTTGTCCAAGTTTTTCACTTTTCCGACCACCGAGGTTCCTTGCATAAAGGAGATCTCCTTTGACGAATTAAATCCGATGTTTATGTGCTTTCTGACGCCAATGCCTCTTGAGTTGGACCTTAAAACAGCCTCTCCGAAGGCAACGAATCTGGGTGGGGGATGCAGGATTGGTATGGGGATTTCCTTTGACGGTGACTTTTGCCTCCAGGTCTGTTTGTCTCCGCTTGGGACTCTGAGATTTCCACCAATAGGGAGCTTGGGGTTTCTGAGGTTCTTATTCGCATCATCATTTCCTCGAGCTATTTTGTTGCCCTCTCTGTCGTACTTAGGAAGACTGACTCCGACAATGGCATTATCGATTCTTATCCTTCCCATTGTTGATATCAGTTGGTTAGGGTCCATGGAGGCGTGGAAACGTACAAATCCAAAATTGGTGCACGATTTCGCCGGTCGCGGTGGTACTACTGCATCAATGACTTGCCCATAGTCATTGAAAACAGCCCGGAGGTCCTGACTTCTAACACCAGCCGGAATGTTTGACACGAATAGGGTTGTGCTGTTCTTCCATCTGTCCTTCGGAGCCGCTCGACGGGTGCTTCCTTTCCTTCTCTTGACCGTCGTCCATTCTTCTTCTTCTTCTTCTCCGATTGGTCTGCCGCCGTGCCCATCGGAATTCTCAGGGTTTCCTCCGAGACCATCGGTACACCCAGACTTCTCTTTCTCTCTCATGTTGTCGAAAAGATAAAGTACATATGTTAACGTGCTCCAACTTAATTGGACGTTTGGGACAATGTA
The DNA here is from genome assembly GCA_039602395.1 of Deinandra increscens subsp. villosa. NCBI lineage: Eukaryota > Viridiplantae > Streptophyta > Magnoliopsida > Asterales > Asteraceae > Deinandra > Deinandra increscens. The sequence goes on along the minus strand of JBCNJP010000009.1, from coordinate 65,852,950 downwards.
GCCGAACGCAAAATTCAAATAATCGATCAAGCTTCCTCTAATTCAATTGAACTTACACCATTTAGCCCAGATGATCCGTTCCATAAATTTACTTCGACTATCCAAAATACTAAACTAGAACAATGCATGACTTATGTCACACCTACCATGTGCCTGCTGCCACAACCCCTAACAGGCGATATCGGTCAAACGTGATTTGATCGTATCATTACATTGAAAACGTAAACATACAAAGTATACTTAATACCAAAAGCACAACCGAATTGAACTTTTTAAAACAACATTCAAGTCATACAAAGTGTAGGTCTCATGATTCAAAGACTAGCAATGATCAATTTAAGAATGTTTATTTATAAATATTTTAAACACAAATTAAGTGAGAAAGATGCGAAATTGTTAATTTAATTTCGAGATTTATTGTTGGACAATAAATAAAAGGTTTGAATTAAATAATTTAGTTATTAAATTTATATATATAACATTTCAAATTGATTTGCTATCTTACATTTTACTGTACTTCCTTCTGACCATTGAAGGAGTGACACCACATTTCAATTACTAATAAGACAAGGCCAGCACAACAAGTTTCGTGTCCCTCTCCCTATGTTGTTTTATACATCATCGTTTTCTCATTCTCTCTTTTAGGGTTTTGCATCATATGAAATCCAAAGGCTCAATTTCCATTCACAACTTGCCAATCAAATCAAAGGATCATATCATTTACACTAATAATTCCGTGGTTAAGGGCTAAGGCTGTGTGTCTCTGGCCCACACCATGGGGTTCCAAGTGATTCCGTTGGTTTTCTTTGATCGTAGACCACCGTTGTAACTCCGATTGCTACTTTTGTTTTCTTATGGCGGTTTGCTGTTGCCGATGGTTTCTCTAAGTGCGTCGCGGTTGTGAGAGGAAACCTAATGTGATGTTTAAACAATTTTACTGTTGTGAGTTTTTCTAAAGATCTGCGCTTCAAACAATTTTATGTCTAATGTGATGTTAGTGATGGATTAGTCGATATTTTGATTTATTCATGTACACTCAGTTGTATGAGACTAATCTACATCACCTTTTTTGATAAGAAGTATCAATTTGTGGACTTTATATGTAATTCTTACATAAAACTAATATACAATTGTGGTCGGTGGTACTTATACATAAACTGCTTAGTTAGTGCTATTCCTACAATGTATATAAAGTCAATCCTGTATAAAATTTTACCGAGTTACAATTCAAGTTTTCGAGTAAAAATTGACTATTAACAGTTAACTAATAACACAAATTTATGTGGTGAAAGACGTTTTAGACTTTGATAGATAGTCAAACAGTTTCCCTTGGCTACTAACATGTTGCTATATATATTTTTTTAATTTACAGATGGCAAAGACAATGCATATATTGTCCACAATATTTGGACATATCCCATATGTACACAAGTAAAACAAAATTTGGAGTTCTATAGGTAATCAGTTTGTATAGTATGTAATATGCTTACTCATATGCACACAGGTAAAACAAAAATTGGAGTGCTATAGGTAATCAGTTTGTATAGTATGTAATATACTTACTTTTTATTTACACAGTAGTTAGTCAAGTGTACCTAGAAAATTAGTCTTAATAATATCTTATTTAGGCTTTTGTAATCACTTAGCTATTAAATTTACCAATTGTGTTGATCTAATTTCATTTTGTTTTAGTGTTTGACAAATATTAAAGATTCTTATCAGCCTTGCAACTGGGTTTGATACATTTGATGGTCAATACCAGAACAATACCTGAATGTGAGGGATTTATTTTTCTCTTATTTAGAACTTATGTGACTGAATGGAAATCTTGTTTGAAAATGCTTTTTAACGCTGTAAAACTGTTACTAGCGAACTGATTTTAGTGCTTTGGGTCTGTTCGAAATAATAAAACAAATGAGAAGACACTCAACATGGTAACAAAAGCTAGCCCATGAATAGGAATAGACTGATGGATTTATAAGCATTGTATATGTAGTTATTTATTGGGGGGGGGGGGGGGGACTTTACAGGAGCAAAGAATGACCCATTCGTGAAAGAAAAAAGTCTAAAAGATCGGAAACATAGGGGATGATCTTCTACAAATAGAAAATCAAAACATGAAGCTACCTAAACCGAACTTGCCTCCAAATTTGTTCCATTTCTGCTGGTACTATATTATCATATAGTATGAAGATACATCCATTTACAAATTTGTTTACTTGCTTTACTTTCAATGCTGAGATTTATACTCCCCAACAATCATATTACCAAATTCCATAATGGGTAATTGTGTTAAAACTTATCAATTTGGCTTATGTCATTTGGGTCTATACTGGTTTTCCTCTAAGTTTTGGTGTGGTTTATGTGTTTATAACAAGCCCTAAATACCGTTGGATTTGGCCTTACAAAGTTATTTGGTTCTAACATGTTTTGCAATATGCAGTGAGGATGTTTGTTTAGCAGTTTAGGTCAAAGCTACTAGATATGTACCAACATAATTGATGTTGAAACAGATATTCCATGGTATCGTAGTATGTCAAGAAACAACAGGTTAGCTTCGATTCTCCCCATCTGGGTTTTATGTCAAAAGAGATTTGCATTTTTGTTATCTCCAACACCTTTAGGGCTAACATTTATGTGTGTAAAGGCTGAGGGGTAGCTCATGAGGTGCCTTTTTTTTCATGCCAATGTATCAGTTGGTTAAAGGCAAAAAAATGTATTCTGAGTTAGATTTTTTTGGTCCCAATATGCTGTTGGGTTCAACTCTGCATTTTTATTCCGTGCTTTTGACGTTTTAGGATATAATGATCTGAATTAAAGATTGAATTTATTCATTTTGAGTGGCATTGAGTGTACATGTTATGTTAACCAACAATTACTTCTTCATCATTGTATTTATGTTAAAGATGTCATTTTACTTGACAATCTTTGAATATTTGTTTGATATATGCTTTTTAATACCTTTATTGAACTTTGTCTCCGCTGCAACGCACGGAGGGTCAATATCTTGTTAAATACTAATTTAAATAAATACTGTTGTATTTATTTAAATAGTTAATCAATTTAATTTATTTAGTTGACAATTATTAACTTTGTTGATAATTATAAATTATTTTTAATTGGATTGAATTAACGCAAAACTAATATTTTAGTAGTTTAAACAGTATTTGAACCTATATGTAATTGAGGATTAAAAGCCTATAAATACGCGGTTAGAGTTTGTTAAAGCATAAATTTATGTCTCGCGTGTTGTATCTATAAAGAATTAGTATGTGAGTCGTGATGTCAACAAAGCAAGCTACGAACCAATGGTTCGTGAGCAACAAACCATTGGTCTGTTTCCCTGGCAAGTTCGCTGCATAGTCAATCCTATAAATAGGCTGACTTGGTTTTCTTGGCATAAACACCTCTGAGTCATTGAGTCTATTTCTGTGTATATTGAGAGAGAGAGATAGAGAGAGGGGGGGGGGGAGGGAGGAGAGAGAGAGAGAGAGAGAGAGAGAGAGAGAGAGAGAGAGAGTGAGAGAGAGAGAGAGAACCAAGATTTTGTATTGATTTTTCTTGTGGGTCAATAAGATCAAAGTCTTATTTACCTTCTTGATATTGATCAAAAAACCAGTAGTAAGGTCCTAACAGGCACTTACAAATGGTATCAGAGAAATCCAAGTTGCTCTTCTGGTCTGATTTTGGCCAAACTCGATGGAGAGAGAGAGAGAGAGAGAGAGAGAGAGAGAGAGAGAACCAAGGGTTTGTATTTTTTTCATGTGAATCAATAAGATCAAAGTCTTATTTACCTTCTTAATCTTGATCAAAAAACCAGTAGTAAGGTCCTAACATGCACTTACAAGTGGTATCAGAGAAATCCAGGTTGCTCTTCTGGTCTGATTTTGGTCGAACTCAAACTTTCTAGTGACAGAAAGTGGGGTTTTGTCAAATTTTTATCATTTTCTGTGTTTTTGGTCTCAATTTTGCTATCTAAGTGTTCGTAGTGTGTTTTCCTGTTTACTGCTGTCAATCTCGTTCCAAAAAGTCCTTAATCATCAAAATCAAAATTTTTTAGGTTGGTTAGCTGAAAGAATATCTTGGTTCGTCGAATGAATACTTTGGTCTGCCCTTTGAATCTTCATATGTTGGTTCGTCGATTATTTGGTTCGCTCAGGAAATCTTCAAAATTTTGGTTCATCTGATTCCGGTTCGTCTAAGAAATCTTTAACGTTGGTTCGTGAGGGTTATCTTTTGGTGCGCAGCAGTTCCTTCACCGAACCAATGCTCCGTTCAATAGTTTGGTTCGCTGTTACTTTGGGTTCGCTAGGTTGACGGATCGTTCAAAGGCTTTGGGTTAGCTAATTAAATTAGTTGACTTAACCGGTTTGTTTGACTTACTTCAGTTTGGAGGAAGGCTAACTCGGTTAGTTGGAATAGAATCTTTTAAAATTCAAGATGTCTGACTTCCAAGAATTTACGGCCATGCAAAACACGATGCAAGCAATGCTTAATTATGATAATGAAATTGGATCAAGTCAAAAAGTTCCTAAGTTGTTGCAACTAGAAGATTATCATAATTGGAAGCAAATATTTTCAACTTATATTAGTACTAATGATATTGATCTATGGATTCTGATTGAACATGATTACAAGCGTCCAACTGATGCTAGAGGAGAAGCTAAAGAGTTAAAAGATTTTACATCTTCAGAAAGAAAAAGTGATATACTTGGAAAAAAAGCTTATGGATATCTTACCATGGCATTGCCAAAAGAGATATTTCATTAGTTCAACACATGTACACAATCTAAACCATTATGGGATGCTTTAGCTTTAAGATGTGAAGAGAATGATCAGTATAAAAAGAGTAGAAGAAAGGTTCTAAACAAAGAATTTGACAATTTTCAACATTATGCTAATGAAAATATTACTGCTCTAGTGTCACGGTGTTCACATGTGATCAGTGAATTAAAAATAGTAGATATAGAAAAGAAAGAGGAGGAATTTAAAGAAAAGTTGCTAGAAGCATTACCAGAGAAATGAGAAAATTATGTTTTATTTCTTACCATTAATAAAGAGTTTTCGACATTGTCATTTCTTGCTTTGACAAGTAAATTACAAGCTAGGGAAATGGAAATGATGAATGCTCATAAATCAACTGGTCAACTACAAAATCTAGAATTATATCATGGTTAGAATGCTGCGAGCATAAATGCAAAGTCTAAATCAAGTGGTTTTCCAAGTGATTTTAGTTCATCACCTACTACAGCTTTTCATGGAAATATTTCTGGAAATTCTAAAAATTTTAGTTCTTCAAAAGGATGCAGTTTTACTATTCCAAGCCTTGCAAATTAAAATGTTGTTTATGCCAAAACTGCTGATTAATATATGGCATTAATTTCTGCATTGATGTCGTCATATTATTGGAGTTCTGACTGGAAGCGTATCTAATGCTGATCTGATTGGGAAAGATTTTGATCAGATAGATCCAGATAATCTTGAACAGATGGATGTTAATTGACAATTTGATATGATTGTATGTAGAGCGAAATAGTTTATGAAGAAAATTGGAAGACAAGATTTAAATCCAGATGGTAATGTTGGTTTAGATAAATCAAAAGTAAAATGTTTTAAATGTTCAAAGGTTGGACATTTTGCTCGTGAATGCACTCAATCAGCAAATGATAAGTCCAATTCTGGTAGTCAAGTTCAAACATCGAAGACTATAACAACTATTCCAAGTCAGAAGGCATTGGTTTCTCAAGTTGGTCAATGATATGACTGAGAAAAATATTCTGGAGATCAAACTGCTTTAATTGCAATTCATGCTCCAATGACGTTTAATGACTATTTAACTGATTATGATTCTGATTCAACAACAAATAAGTCTGAGAAACTTGATATCAAAGGTGAAACTCAATCTGCCTTCATGGTCAAGATTGAACAAAGTGATTCTAAATCTGAATTTAGTGGTTACAATTCCACTTGTGCATTTTGTTCACAAAAAGATAAGGCGATTCGGGAATTACTTAAAGAGAATGAATTGTTGATTGCTGAGAGCAAAAGAAAGACAGAAGAGTTGAAAGAAGGCAAAAACAAGTTGGAAGATTTAACTCAAGTAACTCAAGAGTTATCTTCTCAGAATTTGAAGTTTTATATGTCTTGAAAATGAGAATGCTGAGAAAGAGTTTAAGTTTCAAAGTGAGTTTGAAGAATTAGAATAGAAACTTTCAAAGTTATCTAAAGAAAATAGTATTTTTGACAAACGATGTTGAGAAGTGGAAGAGTAAAGTGAAAGAAGCTGAAGGAGATTTCCGTGATTCATTTGAAAAATCAAAGAATAAGATCGATGTGCTTAATAAGACTTCTTGCGAACTTGTTGCTAAAGCTGTGGGTTATCAGAATGATAATATCAAGTTACTAGAAGACCAAAAGGAATTTGTTTGTGAAAATAATTTGCTGAAGGAGAATGCTGAAATTCAAAAACGAAATGAAGAGAAACTTAAGAAGGAATTGTTTGATGAGCTGGATAACATGCGACTGTAAAAATCAGAAACAGATTGAGTTGCCAAAAAGTTGATTACAACTGAGAAAGAAGTTTCCGAGGCTCGGTGAAAGATTTATGCTTTAAAAATCGAAGGCATCGATGTTAATCGAAAGTTGAATAATGTCACAAATTCGCAATCATTCACAAGTTTCTTGTGTAAAACTGAGAATTTTGATAAAGTTTTTGAGAAGACAGTTCCACCCCCTGCGGTGATTAAAGAAACGATCAATGTTTTGAAGGAAAAGATCAAAGATTGTGATTATTCAAAGTTTTCTAGTTCATGCTCTGCGGAAGAAAAGAATCTGAAGAAAAAGAAGTTGAAAAAGGCTGGAAACAAATCTGAAAACAAGAATTTTGAAATTCCTGTTATGTCAAAATTTGTGTCTGGATCTTCATCATTTGAAGAAGAGAAAGCAACTATTCCAATTAAGAAGAATATCCCTCATACTGATAATGATGAAAAGATCTTCTATGAGCAAAAGAATGTTGGCAAAGTGAAAGCTGAAATTTCTCATCTGGCGAAGAAAGGGCATGAATCATCTGGTTCGAAAGAGAAGATTTCTAAAAAATAGGTTGGTTTGGATTTCTCAAAGCAAGAAGTTGATGATCGAAGAGCAAAACGTCAACAACAATTGAAGAAGCTTGACATCAAACAAGTCAAGAATGACATTTTCAATGTTAATAAAGTCCATAGTGAAGGATAATATAAGTTGAAAGAATCTGAGCAGACATTTTCAGATAAGGAGTTTCAGTTACATTGTGTGGATGCTCGAAAGATAGCTCAGGTGTTTGTTATGGAGGGTGTTGAAACAACCAAGAAGTAGACATATTCTTCTGGTGGTTCTAATTCAACTCCAAAGAGCCCTACTGCTAAATGGGTGCATGATCATCGACATCAAGTTTATGATGATTTTTATGATCAGTTTGTATCTAATCATTTTCATGAAGCTTTGCAGTGCTAAATAGAAGAAAATAAACAATCATTTGTGCTAACAATGTCGCCAAAAGGGGCATATGGCACAAGATTGTCCTATCTCTGCTGCTTCTACAAAAGCAAAGGACAAAATACCATTTGTTGGTAAATCTGCCAAATACAAGTTTATCAATGAAAATGGTAGAGTGTTTGATGAACTCTACCCTACATATTTTCAATCTCAAAGATAATTTGTTCCTAAATTTCAAACAATTCAAAATGTACGTGGTACTTCACATTCTAATGTGAATGGTTCATCAAATGCAAATTTACCACAACAACAATGGAAACCTAAGGTGGTTTCGAAAGGAAATCAAGATATTGGTCGACCAGAAGTGATTCGCTTCAGGTCATTTGAAGGCTAATTTGTTTGACCAGTGTGCATGTTTTCAAAAAGAGCTATTGGTAGCTGCAAAGTTGGTGATAGTGAAGAATATGCTTAGCTTAATTTAAATTCAAAGATTCCAATTTCTAACTGAATTTTTTCTGAAAGCTAAAACTGAAAGGTATTCGTGTCGATTGGTCAATTTTCTTTCTTTAATGCATTTCGTTTGCAGTTTAGGGGGAGAAAATTGCCAAAAAACAAAAAATAGTGTCTTATTTTTGTTAAAATAAAAAATCCAAAAATAGAGTTGTCATTTGAAGGGGGAGAATATGTCATGAAAAATACAAAAACATTGAAAAGAGAAATTGATCCGACACATTTAGGAAATGATGGTATATTAATTGGCTTACGTGACTGGCTCATGGATAAAATAGATGAAAAAGCCATAAGACCATTGCTTGATGTGCTAGGTAGACTCGGCAAATCAGAAAGTGTTCAAATGTGATATACATTAAATACTCATGCTTGACCTAGTGAACAACATCTTGATGCATACTTCAAGATATAGAAAAGATATGTGAAAAGAATAATGAGAAGTCATTGTGTATACATGTGCTCTTTTTGCAAAAAATTGAACTTGTTTGATTTTTCTTTATTTTTTTTCAAATGATCGGAATATCTCTGCGTGTTCACAAGACCGACCTGATAGTCGTTCATTTGAGGTTCTGCTTTATTTTCATTGGTGTTTCGTATAATTCATCAGACTTTCTCTGAGTGTCCACAAGACCGAACTGATTGTTTTTAATTATACAATTTTAATTTGTTTTTATTTTCATTTTTTGTTAAATCCGATGCCTTATCTGCGTATTGAAAGATCGACCTTAAGGCAAACGATTTAACGTTCTTATTTCTTTTCGCATAGAACACGATTGACTATATCATGTATACAATATACTTTGTGAAATTCACAAGTATAATCACATGAAATATGTGAAACATATCTGAATATGTCTGATAAAGTGGGGTACACTGGTCAAAGCAAATTAATCAATACCTTAACATATCCAGATATTATGAGTATGATTCTGTCTGAGTTTAAAGTTGGACATATTATACCAGCAATCGACATGACGTATGTGCTGAATTAGTTGAAATTGAAGTGTAGTTCAATGTGTTATGGCCAATATGATCCCAAGTTCTGTATTGCCTTTATGTTTCATATCTAAAATTCAAGAAGATTTTAGGTGTGTTTTAGCATAAACTTAGAAAAATTAAAAAGATTTTCGGTGAGTTTTGATATAAGGTTTCAAGGAGCCAAAAAGATTTTCTTTCTTATTTGTTTTCGACCGATCGACATGTGATACAAACAAATTTCAAATGAAAATATCTTGGTTCTCCAAAGGAGATTTTTGCCCAAGATTAACTTAATTTTGGTAAAATGAGAAAGAAAAACGACACTTTTGTCTTCTAAAGTTGCAGGTTATATTGACAAGACTCTATCATTGTGAAAGGGAAAGTGGATTTTGAAGATCGAAAGATGATCAAGTTTCGATCCAGCCATGCAAGCTCTACAACTAACAATAAATTTGAAGTTGAAGATCTGATGCAACAATGTTAAAGATTAGATATTAGAGATTTTGTTAGTTTAGATACATCACACATTAAGGGGGAGTCTGTTAGAGCATAAATCTGTGTCTCGTGTGTTGTATCTATTAAGAAGTAGTATGTGAGTCATGATGTCAACGAAGCAAGCAACGAGCCAACAAGTTTGTGAGCAGCGAACCATTGGTTCATTGCCTGGCTGGTTCGCTGGACAGTCAATCCTATAAATAGGTTGACTTCATTTGTTGGCATAAACGCCTCTGAGTCATTGGTTCTGTTTTTGTGTGTGTTTCTAAAGAGAGAGAGAGAGAGAGAGAGAGAGAGAGAGAGAGAGAGAGAGAGAGAGAGAGAACCAGAGAGTTTGTATTGTTTCTTCTTGTGAATCAATAAGATCAAACTCTTATTTACCTTTGTGTTTCTTGATCTTAATCAAACAACCAGTAGTAAGGTCCTAACAGGAACGTACAGAGTTTAAGATTACTTGCGCCATAATACACAAAGAAGAAAAACCCTAACAAGGCCCCCTTTCCTCTCCTTTTGCGCCCCGACTACCCGCCGCTGCCAGGAAAAACCCTAGCTGCTGTCGCCTCTACACCGGACACTGCCCAGTCGCCTTCGACTGCCACTACTGCATCATCGACCGGCGTCGACACCCACGCTCTCCATTCATTAGCACTGTCGCCGACCATCACCATTATCGCGAATCTCCGATCGCTAATCCAATTTTCGTTGTGACTCGGTTATTGCCGGTGATGCATCGTCGGGGCATCTCGGGATTGATCACCTAAGCGTGTTTGTCGACACGTTCATCACACATCAACGGTATTCAGTTGGGTGTCGAATTGTAAGGTAAATATTTATTTCTAATCATTCACTTAACACTGAGTAATGGAACCCTAGATCTGATTGATCTATTTCCATCAGATCTGTTGGGTTGGAACCGACAAGTGCTTGTTATTAGTCTAATTGGGATCGGTTTTCACAACATAATTGGATTACTTGTTTAGGTTAACTACATGATGAGAAATCAATTGTCTTCGATCTATGTGGTTTGATCATGTTGTGTTTAATGTATTTAGCGACCACGATTATTGCTTATTGGTGTTGTACTTTGGTTATCTTATTTGTTATGGATCTGCTATCTACAGAGTTAAGGTACATTACTAAACACCTTATGGTTGTGTTTGTTTTTTTTTTATTTTTCGCTTGTATATAGACTCCTGGTAGAAGACCCGAAGTTTCAATTTGGGTCGATCCATAAATCTTTTGCTACGTGTTATCTTATCTAGATTGTTTCAGACTGTGCACGAAATCCTAACACAAATGATCTTAAATGGTCAGATATTGGTTTATATCGCCCACTGATGATACGCCCATATCCAATTTACCTAATATGGTCGTATTAGAAAACGTGGGCACCAACTTGAAGTGTAAGATCTCCATGACCCGACCCGACTCGTTATGGTCGTATCGCCTGTTGCAAGCCCAATACAGTCGTATGGCCTTCCACATTTAGATTTTTTTTCAAGTTTTAGTCACTGTCTTCACCTTGAACTCAGATTAATCATCAAGCGACCACTCCCAAGAATCTTCACAAGTCGATAGGTTAATGTTACCAATAAGATTAGTTAGTTCAAGAAGTTGTTCCTCCTCGCGTCCCCCTAACATGATGACGCCAAAAGCAACCATCCAACCCAATTCGTTCCTTAACCATGAAGTTGTAGTTGACTTGTATGTTATACATGTTGCAGGCTTGGCATTTAGACTTCAACATATACACCCAAACAGCCTTGATATCGATGATCTTGTTGATGAAACTTTAGGATGCATTTGGACTTAGTGAGACTTAAATGAAACAAATTAATCTGTTATTCATTAATGTTTTGTATTTGGATTGTATGTAATATTCGATTGCTATGAAATGGGCTAATTAAGAATATCGTAACATTTAATTAGTGTTTTGTGCATTTGAACAATCATCACACCCTGACATATTCCGCCGTCGGTTGGGGTGTGACATCTTACAAACTTGATGTTGAATGCATAAAACACCGAAAACAAGTGGCTCAAAATTAAAAACGAAGATCTAAACTAAGAGGGGAGAAAGAATTGAGTAAGGAATATTGTGGGAGGAAGGCTGGTATTTATAGTTGAAATTTGGGGTTGGGCACGGGTCGTGCCTGTCAGAGCACGAGCTGTGCCTGTCAAGCAATCTTCAGGGGCAACGGGCCGTGTAGATAGGAGCATGGTTCGTGCTGGATCAGAAGGCATGGGTCGTGCTTGTCAGAACAAGGGTGTTGTGTGTCAGATGCATAAGTCAACTTCTAGAAGCTTATTGGGGATGGACACAGGCCGTGCTCAAGGCCAATAGTCACAAAGTCTTTATTTTTCTTCATATATTTTGGATTTTTAGCTCTTTTTATGATTTTAACTTGGATTACACTGAAAAACTAAAAAGGAAACAATATGACATTGTTTTGTTGATAGTTAGAAAAAAAACCAAAAAAATGATGAATATTTGATATAAAAATATGTATAATTTAATGTGTATCCCAGTGCTTGTCAAAACACGGGTCGTGTGTATCAGATGCAGAAGTCAACTTCTTGAAGCTTGCTGGGGATGGATAAGGCCCAAGTAGGACACGGGCGTGCTCAGGGCCAAAATTCACAAAGTCTTCATTTTTCTTCATATTCTCTACATTTTTAGCTCCCTTTTGTGATTTTAACCTGGATTACATTAACAACTAAAAAGGAAACAATATGACACTGTTTTGTTAATAGTTAGTCAGAAATAACCCAAATGATATTTGATATAAAAATGTCTATTTTGATGTATATCATAAGACCACTCAGTTAGGGGATATTGTTCATCTTGATGTGTGGGAACCTTATAAAGTTCAAAGTCAGGATGGATTTAAATATTTTCTAACTGTTGTGGATGTCTTTTCTAAGGCTGTTTGGGTGTATATGTTGAAGTCTAAATGTGAAGTATTTGATAGTGTTGAAAGTTTTTATTTTAATTTGATTAAAACACAGTTTAATAAAATTGTTAAAGTTTTTAAAAGTAAAAATGAGACTAAGTTTGTTAATAATCATTTTTAACTTTACTAAGACAAATGGGATTATTCACCAAATTTCTTATGCTTATACACCTCAACAAAATGGCATTGCTGAAAGAAAGCATAGGCATCTTTTGAATGTTGCTAGGTCTTTGTTGTTTAAGCCTGGTATTCCTTTAATGTTTTGGCCTGAAACTGTTCTGACTACAACTTATTTGATTAACAGTCTTCCCTCCTCTGCGTTAAATGGTACATCCCCTTATGAACTGTTGTCTGGTATGGAACCCCCTCTAGGGCATTTAAGAAGTTTTGGTTGTTTGTGTTTTTCCATAAGTCTAAATAATTCTAATAAATTTGGTGAACATGCCGAAAAATGTGTTTTTTTGGGATACTCTAATGAGAAAAAGGGGTTATAGGTGATAATAAAATGTTTTCTCTCGATATGTGCACTTTAATGAAACCATCTATCCTTTTTAAACACCTAAAGTTTTATAAAAACATTCACTTGTTACTGAGATGTCTGTGGATCATCTCACATTCTTTAATACTTTGTACAAACAATCCTAATGACTTAAATGACCCAAATCCCAATGATGGAAGGGGGAAAATTGTTGATGTTTCTAGTGGTAGTCGGCAACCTGGTGGTTCATTTGAGCAGGCGATGGGGTGCTCAACCTCAAACGTAAGCTCGCACAGAGCCTCAAATAGAACCTATTAGTTATGTTAGTCCCATATCAGGTTTTAGGGAACAACCATTTGTCTCTCATGAACACACTAGTGGGGTAGGGTCTCATGATTTAAATGAGAATGAATCTTCTACTATCCCTTCTTAGGGTACTATTGGTACAATTTCTGAAAACATACCATCTGTAGTTAGGAGATCTACTAGGGGATCTGCTTTACCAGGAAAGTTGCATAACTATACTGTTGATGGTAAAGTTAAGTATGGTATGGAAAAAGTGGTCAATTATTCTTAGTTGTCAAATGATAATAAAATGTTTGCTTTTATGTTAAATAAAACAGTTGAACCTAGAACTTTTAGTTAGGCTATAACTGATAGTAACTAGACAATTGCCAGGAATGAAGAAATGGCAGCTTTGAATAGAAATAAAACTTGGGTTATTGTTGACTTACCTCCTGGTAGAAAACATATAGGTTGTAAGTGGGTCTATAAAATTAAATACAAATCTAATGGTGAAATTGAGAGATACAAAGCTAGAGTTGTTAGCAAAGGTTATAGCCTAACTGAAGGAGATGATTTTAATAAAACATTTTCACTGGTTGTAAAGGTGGTCACTATTAGGTGTGTGCTTAGTATTGCTGTTGAGAATGTTAAATAGTCAGCCCATGTACATATAAGTTAGTTTGGCCCAAGGCCCGTGGCCCATTATCTAGAACCTTCCACAGTACTCTATATATTGGCTTCCTCATTCATTGTAAATATATAAGTTTTAGTGATCAATACAATCAGTTTCATTTCATGGTATTAGAGCCAAGGCTCTCGGTACAACCCGTTTCTCCTATCCTGATCACTTAAACCCTCTCTCGAAATAACCTCGTCTGCTCACCACAAGAAATCCTCTTTCCGGTCACCTCCTGATCTCACCGCCACCACCACTTCCGTCCCCACCCTCCGATAACCACCCCTAAAAATTTCACCACCTATCTCCGCCGGACGCACCCCCATGCGCCGCCCTACTCCACCACCGCTCACCCACGCTCCGAAACGGGACGGCGCGTGACGCCTCCGCTGCCGACCGAAATTCACCTGTGAGGTCGCCGGAGCCTCTGAACCAGTCTGTATAATCATTTTTTACATGTGGAACAGTTTGATCTTAAACCATATGAACACAACTCTGTTGTTAACCAATCTCAGAATCTATTCTTAAGTTTTCTATTACCACAGTTAAAACCTAACATAACTTTTATTTATCTTAAACCTAAAACTTTAAAAAAATTATATATATATATATATATATATATCCAGTTATCTGGTCAGCCTTTTAATCCAGTTATCTGGTCAGCCTTTTAATCCAGTTATGTGGTCAGTACTTCAGTCCAGTAATCTGGCTAGTTAGCCTAGTTTACTCTTGCTGTTTACTGTTTCCATTTCGTTTCTGTTAAGTTCCTTGTTTCTAGTTACCTGGTCAGTTTATTGTTTGATTTACGAGTTCCTCTATTTAAATCCAGTTATCTGGTCAGTTTATTGTTTATGCTTAATTTACAGGTCCTTTATTTATCTAACATCCGGCTTACTATCTGGTCATTTATTTGATACCACCGCCAAACACATTCCAGTTCAGTCACGATATTGTTCTGACCTGCCCTGTGCTATCAGATTTCTGATCAAGTGACATTTTCTGGTCCACATCTGTTTCAGTTCAGTGTTTCAGCTACTGTTTACTGAATCTTGTTCTATTGCTGCTTTGATTAATATTGCTTATCTCTGTCGCTTCGTTGCTTGTCCTTACAGTTTTGTTCAGATGCGCCTCGGATACTGTTGTATGTCTTCAGCTCTGCATTTGTTTTGATTTGACTTTGAGTTTGACTCAAGTTTGTCTGTCTGGTTGCTACTCGTATGTTCTGCTCCGTCCTCTGAGAATTCTTACTCTGCCTCTTCCATTTACTACAATGGGAGATGCAACCCGCACTTACACGCTTAGCCAAGAGGAGTTAATCAAACTCCGGCAACTGCTTAACTCAATGACAACTGTTTGGAATCCACAAACTCACTCGGCAAATTCAGGTACATCTTCTAACCTTAACTCATCATGGGTAATTGATTCTGGAGCCACGCATCACATGATTGGGAATCAAGGTATTCTTTCTAGCCTACATGATGTTTCTCATTCACTCGTTCGACTTGCTGATGGATCCTCATGCCCTGTCCTTAGAATTGGATCCATTAGTAGTCCGAAAAACCTAAACATGTCCTCCATTTTGTTTGTCCCTATATTCCTTGATAGCCTTTGTTCGGTAAGTCAAATTACAAAATAAAATAATTTTTCTGTAACCTTTTATCCTACTCATTGTGTTTTTGAGGAACTAGAGACAAACCAGGTGATTGGCATAGGTGTTGAATCAATGGCCTCTATCGTCTGTCCATGTTATCACACCCTACAACAAACATATGTGATTCTAGTGTTAGAGAGGCTCACTGTCGGTTGGGTCATCCATCTGCAGCATCTCTAAGGAAAATGAGACCTGATATTTCTGTTCCTTCTGATTTCACTGCGAGTCATGTCAAATCGGTAAACATATCCGACGTCCGTATCCTCCCAAAGTGTCTAGTCGAGCCAGTACACTATTTGAATTGGTACACTCTGATATATGGGGTCCTTGTCCTACTAAAACTCCATTCGGTTTTCAGTATTTCGTTTCCTTCATCGATGACTATTCCCGTGTTACTTGGGTTTATTTACTCAAGTCTAATAGTGAAGTTAGTTTCATGTTTTGTGAGTTTCATTCATATGTTCAAACTCAGTTTAACATGTCCGTTAAATCTGTATGCACTGATAATGCAAAAGAGTATTTGTCCACCGAGTTTTCTACTTATCAGAGAACACATGGTATAATTCATGAGTCTTCATGTGTGTACACACCTTAACAGAACGGCGTTGGTGAACGAAAAAACCGTCATTTGTTGGATGTTGCATGCTCCATCATGTTTCACTCTCATGTTCCCCATCGATTATGGGGAGATGCGGTACTAATTGCTGCTTACCTGATTAACTGTTTGCCATCATCGGTTCTTGGTAGTCAAACCCCCTTCCCCATCTTGTTCCCTAAAGGAAATCCGTTTTCACTCCCACCCAAAACTTTTGGGTGTGTGGCTTATGTTCATGATCATCGTCCCGATGTCACTAAACTTGATCATCGAGCCATTCTTTGTGTCTTTCTTGGTTACTCACGTGTCTAGAAATGGTATCGGTGTTATAGTTTCACTCTTCACCGATACTTTACCAGTGTGGATGTCACTTTTCATGAGTCATGCCCCTACTTTCCCGCGTCTTCCCCTCCTGTTTCTGACCTGTTTCATGAGTCTGATCATGTCATACCTGAGTCCGTCAATATTCTCATAATTCCTGTATCCTTTAGTCTATCTGTCCCTCAGGTCTCTCATAATACAGATCATGATCCTGCTACTGTTCGCCTACCGACAACACCGCCACCTCTGATTTTCACATATGCCCGGCGACAAAAGGACACGATGATCAAGACACATGATTCACAACCTACCTATGATCCTGGTATGCCCTCAGTTCCGCATTCCATGGCTACTCCTATTACACCCTTGCCAGATGCAACACCCTTGCCAGATACTACCCAGACTACATCTGTTTATGAACCAGTTAGCGCACCATATCCGATATACCTATTGCCTTTCGCAAAGAGCCCGGAAAATCCACCCGTTACCCTATTTAGCATCATGTCTCTTATGCCCGTCTTTCCACTGAATCTCATGCCTACACCACTGCCATTGACTCCTACCCGGTTCCCAAGGATGTGATGACAGCTCTTAATATCACCCAGGATGGCGAAAGGCTATGGAAGATGAGATCGGGGCACTTCGAAAAAATCATACATGGGGTCTCGCTCTGCTTCCTCCAGGGAAGCGTATTGTTTGTTGTCGTTGGCTATTCACTGTTAAATTGAATCCTGATGGCTCTCTTCATCACCTGAAGGTCCGGTTGGTAGCTAATGGTTATTCTCGGACATATGGCATCGACCATGAAGAAACTTTCTCTCCAGTTGCCAAAATGCCATCTGTTTGCATTTGTATTTCTCTGGCTGCTATTAATCATTGGCCGCTCCATCAGCTTGATGTCAAGAACGCCTTTCTTCATGGTTTTCTTGAGGAGGAGATTTATATAGATCAGCCACCCGGATTTGTTATCGAGTAGGAGGCCTCTAAAGTACGCAGGTTATGTTGATCGTTATATGGCATGAAACAGTCTCCTAGGGCATGGTCTAGTCGGTTCTCTAATGTTATGGAAGAATTTGGAATGGTTCGTAGTGCATATGATCATTCTGTATTTTTCAGTCACTGTAAAGGAGACAGATTATTTTGGTTGTTTATGTGGATGACATTATAATCATAGAGGATGACGAGGTCAGTATTACCGCGGTCAAACAGTTCTTACAGTCTCAGTTACAGATCAACTACTTAGGTCGACTATGATACTTCCTCGGCATTGAAGTATCCTGTTCTCCACAAGGAATACTTCTTTCTCAAAGGAAGTATTTCCTTGACATGATTCCTACAGGGAAGCTCCTGCTAGAAGACAGAAGCACACTAAAGGATCCTAAATGATACAAACGATTGGTTGGGAAATTTAACTAACTGACAGTTACTCGACCAAATATGTCATTTACTGTGAGTGTACTAAGTCAATTCATGGCTATACCATACACCAGACACTGGGAAGCTGCTCTTCGTGTATTAAGATATCTCAAGACTACACCAGGTCGAGGGATCTTGTATTCTGATCAGGGTCACCATCATGTGGGTGCATTTATAGAGGAAGGAGACGGACGGATTTCTGGATTCTTAGATGCGGATTAGGCAGGATTTCCAATTTCACGCCGATCAACGACTGGGTATTCTGTGTTTGTTGGTGGAAATCTAGTGTCTGGAAAAGTAAGCAGCAACACACAGTGTCTAGATCAAGTGCTGAGTCAGAGTATCGAGCTATGGCAGATGTCACTTGGTGTGTGCTGAGGTGTTCTAAAAATATGGCAATTTATCATACCTATGTAGCAGCTAAAGCTTTTAAATTTATAATACCCGATTTACTTGACAACTACCATTTCATGAAATTACACGGGCAAGTATACCCATCGTGGGCAGTATAGTAGTGGTAATTTGAATCGGGGTCGATCAGGACACAATGGAAAATGAGAGCTCTGAATACTCAGTCCGCTGTTATCATCTAGCCAAACCTATCTTTTAGTTTAAAGAAAAGAAAAGAAAATAAAACAAACTTAAAACAAAAGAAAGTTAATAAGATGGTGTTTAAAGAAATGTAAATCGAAGTTAATATTTCTTGGTAGAACTTACCAATGGTTAGGGAGAGCTAAACAGTTACTTATATCCTTACTTAAGATTGTTCACTGGCAAGAGGTTAGCCACCTTTCGGCCCTCTTTGGCTTTCTCACCATCCAACTGCTAATCGTCTGCGAGGAGTATGAATGCCGAGGTAAGGTGCTGCCAGTGGAAAAATGAAGTGGTGTAATGCCACTTAGTTAAAGTGTCCCTGAACACGGCAAACTTACCGTACTCGACACACCGTCATGAACCAGCAGGGGAACAACCCTAATGACCGAATTATTTTATTATAAAAACAATATTTTTAAGGGACTAAGACCAGTTCCATAAACCGCTCTCGCGTAATGTACTTTTAACCAGAGCCAAGTTCACGAACACGTACCTCTTGGTTCCCGTGAAGTGACAAAAAATTACCAACCCTCGTTCCCAACTAAATACTTTTAACCCGCACCTGCGTGGTCAGCCGAGTATGCTTACATAAACATAAGGACCTCGAACATATCATGTAACATGGGACGCGAGTCACCTTTTGGATCATGCATCG
>JBCNJP010000009.1:65793646-65833369 GCA_039602395.1 Deinandra increscens subsp. villosa | reverse complement strand
TTGATTCAAAAACATGATAGCAATTATTGAAAAACAAAGTAAACGGAAGAACCCGATAGCGAATTCCAATGTAAACTTGATCTCTCAATGTTCCCTCGTGATCCCAGCTCTCTTCTGCTCTGAAAATCGCCTCTGGTCGCTCCTAAAATCGTCTGGAAGTCGAAGAATGACGAATACAAACCCTAAAATTGATTTTATATCGAGAAACCTTCTTTTGCGGGTTTTGAGGTTGCAAGCGTATCGCTTGCTAGTATATTCCCTCCAGGCGATACGCCTGGAGCTCATTACACGACAATTTAGTCGGGCGGAACCGACTTTGACTTTTGTTGACTTTCTCCTGGCGCGCGTATCGCCGGCTACACTTCACTTCCCAGGCGATACGCCTGGGGACCTTCCTTCAGCACTTCTTCATTAATTTCTTCTTCAAAGCTCCAACTCCATACTTAGCCTCGGGATTTCATACAAAACCTGTAAAACTCAGAATTACATGAATAACTGACTCGAAGACTCAACTTTAACTAAAAACAGATAAAACTAAAGAAAACCGACTCAAACTTGACTCAAACACATACAAAAGATATAAGAAAAGGGAATGTGTTTTCAACACATCAATATACGAGGGAAACCCGGAATCCTGAGAGTTGCCTCTGAGAATCCCAGTAAAAACCTCGGGAGCCGGCTCAAAGCGCCTGCTACCTAAAGCTTTTATAGATCAAGAATCCGATTACAATGATGAAGACGATGATCGATCGCTAAGTGTTACAGTATTCAGAGTGTCGTGTGTTGTGTTATCTGTTTCCTAACTCGATCATGTCCCATTTATAGTTACAAATAGAAACAAACTAATTATCCGAAAAATCAGGGATCCTCTTGACCACGTCCATTAGCCGTTTGAGGAAGTTCACCATTCCGTCCACGTTCGTTAATGCCACGTCAGCCCTAATTGACCGATTCCTTAGGAAGGTTAGACCTCGTTTTATCTGCAATTGAAATTGATCACGTGGCAATTAGTAAGTAAAGACATTCGAATAAATAACGGATAGCATAACCTGTCGAGAATCCTTTGGATTCCCGGATTCCTGTGTGATTGAGCTTCTCAGCCGGGTGCTTGGAATTTGACCCATAACAGTTCCCCAACCAAGTGTCACGGGTCCGGCCGTTAGGATTTTGACTCCCCAAATGGTATGTGATACGTGAAGCACGCTTGGTTCAGAAAATTAGTAATATACTTTCAATAAAAAGGTTTTTTATAAAGTCATTGAACACACCTTAAGCAAGGCTATAGGGCTATTAACCAACCCGCCAAAGGTTTGTTACTTCCCAATCAAGTTTAAGAGTTTAGCCAACAATGGCTTTACAGATTTGCTTAAGAGAAAAAGAAGATTTCATAGACAAAAGCTTGCAAATTCTTACTTAAGTTAATGTTCTTACAAACTTGATTACAAGACTAAAAACGACCAAATGACTCAATACTAGAGGGAGAAGAGAAGAATTGAGCGAAGAAGAGTGAAGGAGGAGCTCGGCTTTTATAGGCAGAAATCGGACTCGGGCACGGGCCATGCTTGGGTGGGCTCGTGGCGTGCCATGTCAGACGAATCTTTGATACTGCACTCTGTCAGACGGCACTGCCCGTGTGAAGTTGGGCACGGGGCGTGCGATGTCAGAAGGTCTATCCGCTTGATCAGAGGCACGTGGCATGCTAGAGGGAGCACATGGTGTGTTGTATCAGTGAAGAGGCACATGGCGTGCTTAACCAGGCACGGGGCGTGCTGGCCTTGCTAGTTTCAGAACTTTGTATTGTTCTTCAGTTTTTTATTGGAATTCGTTCCTTTTGCAACTTTTGCCTTCTTGAACCTGAGAAACTAAGAGGAAAACAAAATAGAATTGTTTTTACGTTAATAACTCAGATTTGTGCCGATTCATGGAGAATATATGGTATAAAAAATGTATATAATTTGCTTTTCATCAAATATCCCTACACTTAAACGTTTGCTTATTTTCAAGCAAAACTTAGTGAAGAATGAACCTGACAGTCCCAAATGTTGCATTCGTTTACGCCTTGCTAAACGGTTATTGTAAAAGTAATCCTCCGTCATTTTGAGATTGCTTATTCCAATAATTTGTTTTTATTTTCTTTTTTGAATTGAAATACAAATATTTATGGCATAGGCTACTATTAGTCTCGCAATGACCCGCTTCAAATCAAAGGGTAGGTCACCCTTGTCCGGCACATGAAACATATCAAGAAACCGATATGTTGTTGGATTCAACCAGCTATAATCGTCTGGTGCACACCTATCAGGACGTATGTGCTGATCCCGAAGGAAGTCCATTATCGTGTACCCATGCTGCTCAGGCTCGCGGCCTTGTTGGTTGGAGGATGATGACTGATCGTTGGAAACTTTCTTTCCCTTACCCCTCGTGTTGTCGTGTGGTGCCATAATGTCAGAACCCAGATAGACACAAACAAGGAAAAACAACCTAATGTGAGTAATCAATTTATGGCACGCGAAAAGAAAATATTTTGGGGAATTGTTGTAACTAATGTTCAAAAACAGTTACAGTTTAGAATTCTTTTTTTAAATTCTAGTTCTCTGCAACCAACGGCTCTGATACCAATCTGTCACACCCCCAATTTCCACTAACGGAATTTTACCGTATGGGGTGTGAACCAGACCAGGACCCGAGTCATTAGTTACATCAAACATAAGTTAAAGGTTCAAAATGTAAATATATCTCCAAACAGGAAATATCTAAAACCAAAGTTAAAGTTTAGCGGAAGCTCATAAAAGTTATGTTGCGTAAAAAACGAGCGCCCGATAAGTAAATAATACCTCAAGTTGAAGAGGTTATAAAAGCAAGTTCCCAAAAATAGAGGTTTTAACCAACGTACGTGCCCAAAAATCCGATACTCCTAGCGTCCTGCAAAGCATGCACAACAAGCATGTGTCAACTAATATTTGTGAGTTCACATAAGCACATAAGTATAACTAGTATAAATATGCAGTACGGATACAACAGTCTTTATTCGTATGTAAGTATGTATATTACAAGTACAATCCATATCGTATGTAGCGAGCCTAAGTTCATGTCACTAAAACGTTCACAACCGAAGCTGAACAATTAGTTGTAGGAATAATTCCTTACGTGTTTTGCCTTCCTCTTGTCTACTCGATCACGGTAAGTTAGGCTGACGTCCTCAGTCTGACCGCCAGTCGGGTGGTGCATCTGGTGCCCGCTGAGTGGGGTTTGTCAGACCCTAGTAGTACTACCCAATATATCCTCGCTATTTGCTATTAACGGTTTGATAAAGTAAGGTCTTGAAGGATAAAGCATTTTACGTGAACATGTGATATATAGTGGATTTTAACTTTAATCATACATCAAAGTTGTCGTGTTATCACCCTAACTCGTGTTTGCGTGTGTTATCGTCCAAACCGGACGTAACGTAAAAGGTTGTGTAACTCACCTTAGGCTGCGCTGCTACAATTAGTAAGACTCCGAGTCTTGCGTAACTACCGAACACCTATCGATTTTACATACGTAAGTGTGTATCCGCACATGAGTAACATAGCCTAGACGACGGTATAGTATTCAAGTAATTCCAATTGTGATGTAGGTGATAGATTTCCATACACGATAAAAATCGTTTTGCTTTAAAGTAGTCACAGATGACATTTAATCGAGGACACAAAGATTTACAAAGATTAATGTGCGTATGTTATTCCAAATACTAATTGTCGAGGTTATCGGGTATATATATATATATGTATATATATATATTCATAAATATAAATATCGATGTTTTGCCAAAAGTGTGGAAAATAAAACGTCCAATATATATATATATTCATATGTCGTGCCAAAAGTTTCAAGTGTTTAAGAAAATCTTTAAATTATACGCATGTATATAAGTACACGACAATAAATCAAGCATCTATATATATATATATATATATATATATATATGTTTCAAACTAATTTATAATATAAACGAACTATAATATTTCGATCCATTTAAATCGTAATGTTTTTCATAATATAAACGTTCAATAAGAACCCGTTTCACGGGACGAGATTTAATAGTTATGTAATAGGAGTTTTAGGTTTTGGACAAGAAATCCTTGAAATCACCTAAATAAAACAGCAAGAATGATGGTCACGGGGCTCAAACCCGTGACTTTTGGGTTGGAACATAGCGCCCTTACCACTGGGCCAAATCGTTTCTTTGTTAACAGGTTCGCGATCCATCAGATTTGTTCATTTAGCGACAGACAAAGAGGATTAGGAAAAATAAATAAAATGTTTGGGGCCTCGAAGATTCAAACCTGAGACCTCTCGGTCTCAAACGAATGCGCTAACCAGCTGGGCTACATGTGCGCTTTTGTTTATATCAAGAAGTTTAAATATTTAACCCAACCCGTCCAGACGTCATCTTCTTCCCCACAACTCCGGTGGCCGGAGTTTTATTTCCGGTCACCGGTAAATCATGAAAACGCCTATATAGACCTAGAAACATGCGATTAATATATTAGAATGGTTACCTCGAATCAAAGTGGAGTTTTGAAGCGTTTTTTAAGCCGAAAACGTAACCAAAAGTCTTGGCCCGTACCACCCGATGGTGCTCCGTTATCAGAATCGTTGCTACGGGGTTGCTCGATAGAGGGAGGTGATCTCAATGATGTATGAAACAGGTGGTGAAACAACAGTGGTTCGCCGAAGTTCGAGTTCATCGGAAAAAAAAACAAGAAGGAACGAGAGAGAGCACTCTTGAGAGTTGAACAATGATAATTATAATTTTCCTAATGATTGTAGAGCACGACTGATCAACTGGAACCAAGGAGTAACCGTCGTGATTCCTTGAATTCGATTTTAAGCAAGGGTTGGTTATGGGTTTGCTCAATCGCCGGTTTCTTTCTTTTCATTAAAGTCATTGAATTGACCTAGCCATTTTGGTAAAACTGGTCCTCACCGGCTTTACAGAAAAGGGAAATAGTTTTTGAGTAATTGCAGGAGTAGTCCCTGAAGGTTTGATGGTTTTAGATGAGGTTTCGGAAATGACCAAACCAGCCCCTCGGAGTTTTGGAAATGTTAACAACTTTAATGGGGTTAACAGAAACAAATTAAATGATGACCGACGTGTGTATGACGATCGTACTTGGTGTATCCCGCTTATAATATATGAACTTGATTCGTCGTATAAAATCATAGGTATAATCCCACAACTACATATTTTTAAATTTCTATAAGATTATAGAAATACGATTACGCGACACATCGTCACATAAAATCATAAAACGACGTGTGTATATATATATATACATATATACCACATAATAATAAATATAATTGCTGCATAAAATGACAAAACGTTTTCGTGAAATCATGGAATATAATTTATATAAAATTATAAATTATAAACATTCAAGTTGGTTAACCGACGTCTAGACTCATGTGTAGTGCTCATGATTATTCTAGTTAACTGATGTAACAGACGTTATCGAAATATTACACAAATTATTAACGGGATTAACCCGGGGAATTTCCGGTTGTCACATCATCCCCTTGTTAAGGAACTTTCATCCTGAAAATTGCCTTAAGTTGCTACGATTTTTGTGGAAGGAAAATGTGAGGATATTTCTTTCTCATCCGATCTTCTCGTTCCCACGTGAACTCCGGTCCATGCTTAGATTGTCATCGCACTTTGATGATGGGGATTTTACTATGTTTTAGTGTTTTCTCCTCACGTCCCATGATTTCCACGAGTTGTTCAATGAATCGCAGTTGTTCATCAATTTGTAGTTCTTCTAATGGAACTATGAGAGTCTCATCAGCTAAACACTTTCTCAGGTTTGAAACATGAAACACGTTATGTACTCCATCCAATTCAGGAGGTAGATTTAAACGATAAGCCACCAGACCAATGCTTTTGATGATCTCGAATGGTCCTACATAGCGGGGATTCAACTTCCCGCGCTTGCCAAAGCGTACGACGCCTTTCCACTGAGAGACTTTCAATAATACTCTGATGCCAACTTCAAATTCTACTGGCCTTCGGCGTTTATCTACATAACTCTTTTGTCTATCTCTTCTTTGGCTTTCATGCGGTTTCTGATTTTCACGATTCTCTCCGTGGTCTCGTGCACTAGTTCAGGTCCAGTGAGTTGGCTCTCACCAACCTCGGCCCAGCAGATCAGTGATATGCATTTTCATCCGTAAAGAGCCTCAAATGGAGCGACTCCAATACTGGTATGGTAGCTGTTGTTATAAGAGAATTCTACCAGTGGTAAATGAGTTTCCCATTTTTTCCCGAAGTCAAGCACACATGCTCTAAGCATATCCTCGAGAGTTTGGATAGTACGTTCAGTCTGTCCATCTGTTTGAGGATGATACGCGGTACTCATATCTAAGCGAGTGCCCATCGCCGCTTTTAAGGATCCCCAAAAATTTGAAGAAAATCTAGGGTATCAGTCAGAGATAATAGATAAAGGCATTCGTGAAGCTTGACAATCTCCTTAAGGTAAGTTTTCGCAAGTTTTTCTGTTTTATCACTTTCCTTGATAGCTAGGAAATGGGCAGATTTTGTTAACCGGTCAACGATAACCCAAATCATATCGCTACCGCCAGACGAACGGGGCAATCCCGTGATGAAATCCATCGAGATTTCTTCCCATTTCCATTCAGGAATGTTAGGTTGTTTCAGCAATCCTGCTGGCTTTTGATGTTCCGTTTTGACCATTGCGCACGTCAAGCACTTGCTAACATATCTAGCGATGTCAGCTTTCATATTGGGCCACCAATATAGCCCCTTTAGGTCTTGATACATTTTTTCTGAACCCGGATGGATCGAATAACACGACTTGTGGGCCTCGTCCATCACAAGTTCTCTAAGATTTCCATGGAAAGGTACCTATATACGGTCATTATAGTAACGAAGTCCATTAGACTTAAGTTCAGAAGTTCCATATACGTCACGTAATGATTCAGACCCAAAAATTTCCTCCTTCAGGGCCTCTTTCTGAGCATCCCGGAGTCTATCCGGTAGCCTCGTATGGATTGTTAATTGGAGAGCTCGAACCCTTCTAGCTTTAACATGTTCCTTTCTACTCAAGGCATCGACCACCACGTTGGCCTTGCCTGGATGATACTTTATTGCTAGATCTTAACCGTTTAGCAATTCGACCCACTTACGTTGCCTCATGTTGAGTTCCTTCTGTTTAAATATGTGTTGGAGGCTCTTGTGATCGGTGAATATCGTACACTTGGTACCGTATAAGTAGTGTCTCTAAAATTTCAAGGCAAATACAACAGTGCCCAACTCTAGGTCGTGAGTTGTGTAATTCTTCTCATGGGACTTTAGTTGCCTTGACCCGTATGCGATGACCTTACCTCTTTGCATCAACACACATCCGAGTCCCTGGATTGACGCATCACAATAGACCTCGAAGTCGTCAATCCCATCAGGTAAAGATAATATAGGTGCGGTACAGAGTTTCTCTTTTAAAGTTTGAAAGGCTGCACCTTCCTCCTTCCTTGTCGCCCCATCTGTATTGAACCCCTTTGTGCGTAAGAGTGGTCAATGGTTGAGCTAACTGAGAAAATCCCTTTATGAAATGACGGTAGTAACCCGCTAACCCTAGGATTGGCGAATTTTCGTAGGAGCTCTAGGGGTAGACCAACTTTTAATGGCCTCGATCTTGGCTGGGTCAACGTGGATACCTTGTTCGTTGACGATGTGACCCAGAAATTGAACATCTCGGATCCAAAAATCGCACTTAGAGAATTTTGCGTAGAGTTGTTCTTTCTTTAACAATTCTAAGATTAAGCGTAAATGTTCCTCGTGTTCTTCTTTTGTCTTGGAGTAGATGAGGATGTCGTTAATAAAAACTATGACGAATTTGTCCAGATAGGGCTTGCACACACGGTTCATGAGATCCATGAACACAGCTGATGCATTTGTCAGCCCAAAAGGCATGACCAAGAATTCATAATGACCGTAGCGTGTTCTGAAGGCTGTCTTTTCTATATCATCATCGTGGACTCGAAGTTGATGGTAGCCAGACCTTAAATCAATCTTGGAATAGTAACTGGATCCTTGAAGCTGGTAAAAAAGATCATCTATTCGTGGAAGAGGGTACTGATTTTTGATAGTGACTTTGTTGAGTTCGCAGTAATCAATACACATCATGAATGTGCCATCCTTCTTTTTGACGAACAATACTGGTGCTCCCCATGGTGACGAGCTAGGTCTGATAAAAACCTTATCTAACAGTTCCTGTAGTTGTGTGGATAGCTCATTCAATTCATTCACTGCTAGATGATATGGTGCACACACGATCGGAGCTACACCCGGAGCGAGGTCAATCCCAAATAATACTTTCCGACGCGGAGGAAGGCCAGGTAATTCCTCAGGAAATACCTCCGGGTAATCGCGGACGATCGGGAAGTCTTCGATTTTTCTCTCCACCTTGGTTGATCCGTAACTATGGCCAGAATTGCTACGTGTCCTTTCCGAAGACACTTCTGCGCTTTAAGGTACAATATGATTCCGGTGACAACACCTCCCTTTCGCCCTGAATCGAGAGTACTTCTCCTCCTGCTACTGGTATTCGTATGAATTTTTCTTGACAGACGATTTCCGCCTGGTGTTTGGATAACCAATCCATGCCTACTATCACATCGAAGCTACCGATGGTAAAAGGCATAAGTTCTATACTTAGTTTATGACCAGATAGTTCTAATGTGTAGTCTTCAACCAAGTGAGTGGTGTCAATGAGTTTTCCATTTGCTAATTCAACCGTGTACCTAGTTTTTAGTGGAGTTTGGGTAGCCTTAATCAACTTACAGAACTTAGTCGAGATAAAATTTTTCTCAGCACCCATATCAAATAAGACATTTGCGAAGTAGTTATTTAGAAGGAACTTACCGGTAATGACGTTGGCATCGTTTCTTGCTTCACCTGAACCCATAACGAAAGCACGCCCTTTGGCACCATCTCCACCGTTCCTACCACCATCACCACCATTATTATTGTTGTTACGGTGGTTGTTGTTGTTGTTGGCATTGTTTTTATTCCTTCGGAGCTGCGGACAGTCCCTCTTTAAGTGCCCTTCTTTTCCACATTCATAACACCCCCTAGGGCCTTCATTATTCTGCCTCTGGTTCTGATTCTGATTCTGATTCTAATTAGGACGGTTTTGTAGTTCACCCCAACAGTTCTTAGCCTCATGGCCCCCTTTACCACAACGCTCACATGTGAGTTTCTTGAATGCCCCATTGTGGTGTTGGTTGCACCGATTACAGAAAGGTGCTCGTCCCTTGTATCCATTGTGATTCTGATTACTACCACCTTGGCGGTTCTGGTTACCGCCCCCATTGTTGGTGTTATTGTTGTTATAGTCACCCCTGGAATTGTTGTACCTCTTGTTTTGATTGTGGGAGTTAGAGGACCTCCCAGTGTTGTTCCCACTGTTGTTGTTACTAGAGTTGTCCTCTCTCTTTCTTTTCCCATCTAGGGCAGTCTTGGGGACCTTCCTGGGTGGCAAGTTCCCTGCTCTATGGCCTGGTCAGTCAGCTTATGGGCCAACCTGATAGCATTCTGCACATTTGCAGGGTTTGAGGCAGTAACCATCCCCTTGATTTGTGGAGCTAACCCATCCACATACCTTTCTATCCTTTTGAAATCAGCATCAACCATCGTAGGACATAGCACCGCGTACTCGTGGTAACGCGCGGTGTACTCTTCAACCTCAGAACCTACCATTTTCGAGTTTTGGAACTCGATTTCCAACCTTTTGACCTGTTTGCGAGGACAGTACTCCTCCATGATGACATCCTTGAATTCCTGCCAAGTCATAGCATTCGCTGCGTCGAGCCCTAGCATTTGGATCTGTGCGTTCCACTATGTGAGGACAGCCCCCTCGAGTGTAGCGGTTGCGAAATTGACCCGACTCGCAACTGGGCAGTTGCACATTGAGAATACCTTTTCTGATTTCTCGAGCCATCACAACAGACCCACGGCTCCTTCATCACCCTTGAATATGAGCGGCTTACAATCCATGTAAGTTTTGAAGGTGCACTGAGCTGGGCCTGGACTTGTTTCATAAAATTATTTTAGAGAATAATTTTTGAGAGTGAGAAAAAAATGTAGTCAACTTTTCATCCGTTTTACTTACCATCGTTGTTGTTTCCTTGTGCTTGAGCCGAAGCGAGTGTTGTCGCAACGTTTTTGTTTATCAAAGCTTGGATCTGAGCTGCTGTGAGGTTTTCAGCAATGACTCTGTTTGCCATACAAACATTTCAATGATTAATATACCCAATATTAATTCCATTATATACGTTAGCACGCATACAATCAAATGACTAATATTTCCAATATTTATTTCATTAAGTACTAAACAATTATTCATGCATCCATCCATCACACGACATAATTTTTAGAACACATTGGAAAAGTAAAGATGTAACTTCCATTACAAAATTCAAAATCCAACCATAATGCATCTCAGTATTTGAAACATTCAAAATAAAATGAACACCCAGTCAATTTATTCGAAGTAACAAAATAACAGAATAAGAGACAGATTAGATCAAGGATCAATAACAACTGGTTCTTCCTCCATGTCCTCTTGAGGCTCCTCTTCAAAAGGTTTCTCCTTGAAGGGTTCCTCTTCTTCTTCCTGAGCAGGAGCACCTTGAACCTGCAGGGCTGCCATTTGAGCTTGGAGGGCGGCGACCTGTGCCGCAAGTGCCGCGTTGGAGTATTGAAGTGTTGCGTTGGAATGTTGGAGATCAATAATCTAATGTTGGGCTTGATGCAGTCCATGCTCCAAATATGCTGAATTGGGTCGGGACTCAAGCTTAGCACTACCTCCTGAGATAAGTTGTAGTGGTAGGTATCCCGCTCCCTCTGATCAGCCCACAATCGCTCGATTTCACTATCGCGTGTGTGATTGCTAATGGAATTTTTCATGGTTTCTCCGAGAGTATTGTCATAGGCTGCTTCAGTCCCATAATGACCCGCTTCAAATCAAAGGGTAGGTCAACCCTTTCTGACACATGAAACATATCAAGCAACCAATATGTTGTCGGATTGAACCAGCTATAATCGTCTGGTGCACACCTATCAGGACGTATGTGCTGATCCCGAAGGAAGTCCATTATCGTGTACCCAGGCTGCTCAGGCTCGCGGCCTTGTTGGTTGGAGGATGATGACTGATCGTTGGCAACTTTCTTTCCCTTACCCCTCGTGTTGTCGTGTGGTGCCATAATGTCAGAACCCAGACAGACACAAACAAAGGAAAAACAACCTAATGCAAGTAATCGATATTTGCCACGCGAAAAGAAAATGTTTTGGGGAATTGTTGTAACTAATGTTCAAAAACAGTTATAGTTTAGATTTTTTTTTTTAAATTCTAGTTCTCTTCAACCAAGGGCTCTAATACCAATCTGTCACACCCCCAATTTCCACTAACGGAATTTTACCGTGTGGGGTGTGAACCAGACCAGGACCCGAGTCATTAGTTAAATCAAACATAAGTTAAAGGTTCAAAATGTAAATATATCTCCAAACAGGAAATATCCAAAACCAGAGTTAAAGTTTAGCGGAAGCTCATAAAAGTTATGTTGCGCACAACGAGCGCCCGATAAGTAAATAATACTTCAAGTTGAAAAGGTTATAAAAGCAAGTTCCCAAAAATAGAGGTTTTAACCAATGTACGTGCCCAAAAATCCGATATTCCTAGCGTCCTGCAAAGCATGCACAACAAGCATGTGTCAACTAATGTTGGTGAGTTCACATAAGCACATAAGTATAACTAGTATCAATATGCAGTACGAATACAACAGTCTTTATTCGTATGTAAGTATGTATATTACAAGTACAATCCATATCGTAGGTAGCGAGCCTAAGTTCATGTCACTAAAACGTTTGCAACCGAAGCTGACTAATTAGTTGTAGGAATAATTCCTTACGTGTTTTGTCTTCCCCGTGTCTACTCGATCACGGTAAGTTAGGCTGACATTGTCCTCAGTCCGACCGCCAGTCGGGTGGTGCATCTCGTGCCCGCTGAGTGGGGTTTGTCAGACCCCAGTAGTACTACCCAATATCCCCTTGCTATTTGATTTTAACGGTTCGATAAACTAATGACTTGAAGGATAAAGCATTTTACATGAACATGTGATATATAGTGGATTTCTACTTTAATCATACATCAAAGTTGTCGTGTTATCACCCTAACTCATGTTTGCGTGTGTTATCGTCCAAAACCGGACGTAATGTAAAAGGTTGTGTAACTCACCTTAGGGTGCGCTGCTACAATTAGTAAGACCTTGAGTCTTGCGTAACTACCGAGTACCTATCGATTTTACATACGTAAGTGTGTATCCGCACATGAGTAACATAGCCTAGACGACGGTATAGATGTCAAGTAATTTCAATTGTGATGTACGTGATAGATTTCCATACGTGATAAAAAATCGTTTTGTTTTAAAGTAGTCACAGATGACATTTAATCGAGGACACAAAGATTTATAAAAATTGATGTGCGTATGTTATTCCAAATACGAATTGTAGAGGTTATCGGGTAAATATATATATATATATATATATATATATATATATATGTTTTGGTTAAAAATTACTTAAGCTAGGTTAGCAAGAGTTGAGCCAAATAAGATTGTGAGGTTTGGTGCCTAGGATTAAGATGTGAAAACTGTTTGTGAAAATCCTGGGACAACAGTTGAATTCCAGGGACAAAAGCCAAAATCCTGGGTTAAAATGTAGGTTTGATTACAAAATTGATTATCAAATATAATAACACAAATGAAACCTTGAATGCAAGTAACAACACCGAGAATTTTACTAGGGAAAAGCCCTTAGCCCTTAGATGTCTCTAAGGCACCGCCGACATAAAAACCCCGGGTAGCGATAACACACGCTACCAATTTATTGATCACATAAATGTTTGAGTACAGTGAGTAAGCAGAGAATCGAATACGAGAATACAATGAGTAAAGCTCGAGTGAGCTGAATAATAAGTCTAAACGTCCTATTTATAATCCTAGCTCTTCAACAACTTGTCCGATATTCTAGGGATCTTCTATTCAACGTCTCTTTCAGTTGGTTGACCGAGTTTTCAGCTAACGACCTTTGACCACATGCGAAATTAGTCTTCAGCTTATTCCATTCGACCGTTGGTAGACTTCGTCAACCTGTCCTTGATCAGATATAGGCACAAAATGCATTATTAACAATGTCCTAGCATGCAGGGTCATTTCCACATGTTGGGTTATTCGTATAATATGAGTGACCCTGGATTATACTCATCCTGGGTCATAATAATGTATGACAGAAATAAAATAAATACGAACTTCCCTGGAATACGATGACATCCTGGGACATTACCTCAATTCTAATTCGTTCAGGGTTATTCAGTGTTACCTGCTAAATTCTGGGTCATACAATTCCTGGGTCAATCCTGCCCTAAGCCTATACCTGTACCTTGGATTACCAGCCGAAAATTCGGGGTATAACAATTGCCCCCAAATTTTCGCAAGTTGTAGATAAGTCTTACAGCTGTGAAAATTTCAAATTAGGGTCTAATCCACCTTTGTTTTGATTGTGGCCGTTAATTAGGGATCCACTACGCCACGTCGAGGGGTAACATCCCATCACCCCTGCAACTTCTCACTTCCATAAATATCAGTTTTAATCTCCCTCCCTTCTCACGAATTTTTCGAGAGCAAAGGTTTCTATCGACGTTTCCGGCTTCCAACTCTCTCCGATCAGGTAACTTTTCGTTCCAGCTCTTTCTTTTCTTTCTTTCCGATCATGACTCACAAGAAGATTCGATCGGAAACCTTGGCAAAAAAGACGGGTATCGAGGATTTCTTTGATCAAAACTACCTTTAGAGTCGGGAATTAGAAACCTGCACCTTCACTGACGCCGACATTACTGCACTGTCGTTGTCGGGTCTTCTTCCCCATACCGCTGAAATCAGACCCTTCGATAGAAGGCTTAGGTCAGATTTCAGCTCTGAAACGTGGGCTTGCTTTCCATTCACCCCTTTCTCCATGGGTCTGTCTTTTCCCTTCACCGGTCTTCTGGCCGAGTTCTTTAAGGCCACTAGCCTCGCTTATGCCCAAACCCTTCCTATCGTGTGGAGAATCCTGGGCACCCTTGACTGTCTCAATAGGGAGTTCGATTCCCTGGTTGGGTTACCTGAATTGGCCCTAGGTTACGAACTCAAGTCCCATGGTAGCAACCGGTTTTTGTTCAAGGCTCTGAACAAGGAGGTTCAAATGGTTCCCCGAGCTTCGTTTCACGAGGAGTGGAAGGGAAAGTTTTTCTTTGTCAAGAGATAAACCATCCCAGGAGGGATGGATCTTCCGATTAGGTGGAAAGTAGATGGTAGGTTCTCACGTGCATTAGGAATTAGGATTCTCTTTTTATTATATGTTATACAAATACTGACCTTGGATTTTTCTGTTTTGGAGTGCCTAGCTTGAGTTCAATCGGCCCTGCAAATCCAGGGGCATTTGAGAGATTTGAGACATTCCTGACCATCACCGAGGAGGACCGAGAGTTCAAGGCTGATCCCCACCAGGCTGCTTCCTTCACTTCCCACAGCATGTCTAGTTGTAAGTTTCCTGGTACCCTGCCTTTTGTTCCTTGATTTTTGTTGATTTCTCATGTTTCTATTCTTCAGCTACTGCTACTCCTATCAACCTCGAGGACGTTGATCTGGACGCCTTCCTGCCAGGTGGATCTTAACAAGACATCCAGCTCATGGCCCCAGTAAAGGCTGAGCCCATGTCTGCCCCTTAGGCTCCTTCTTCAAGGGCCTCTGGCACAAAACGTAAGACCAGGGCTGCCGCTGCTGCTCCTTCTCTGCTACCCCTGGAAAACATGGATGCTGCCGAGCTGCTCACACATGCTGAGGCCTCCTCTCGCCAAGTAAGTAAATCCTGGGTACCCCTGAATTTTCTGCATAGTTAAGCCATTTAGGGTCTAAAATATTTAATTAAATTACCTTGTCTCGTAGATTGCTGGGCGATTCTTCGAGCTGGTCCGGGCTGCCGATAAGCGTACCCACGATGCTGAGTCTTCAGCCAAGAGGGAGGTCGCTTCTCTGAACAAAGAGCTAAACTTGACCAGGGCGGCGGCTAATAAAAATCTGGGCTGTTGCGGGACCTGGAGAAGAAGGCTGTGGACGCGCGGGCTAAGCATGAGGCTGCACTGGCCGCAAAGGGTGATGAGGGCAGGCTGATAGCTCGCATCTCGCTTCTTCAGTGCAGGTTGAAGATGGCTAGGGAGGCCAGGGACCTGGGATTTCAGAACCCCAAATGGGATGTGGCCGGATGGGCAACCAAACTGCGCGAGCTAGGCGCAACCATCCCTGCTGGGTGTGACCCTGAAGCTGACCTTGGAACCAGCAAGGGTACCCCATCCATGGGTTCTGCCGACCATGCCATGGACATCGATCAGCCCAAGGAGGGGAATGTGCCAGCCCAGGAGCCCAAGGCAGCAGAGGAGGTGCCGGTGGAGGAAGCTAAGGAGACGACCCAGGATGCAGTCTGAAAGTTGGGGGTCGTCTTCTGGGATTTTGTGGTTCTTGTTTAAAAACAATTTTAATTTTCTGCTTGTGATGTGATGCCGGTTGATGTTTCCCGGTTTTTATTTAAGACAATATGCCCCACCCCTGGATTATGAATCCAGGGTTTTTGACATACCCCCATCCTGGGGTGGCCGGAGTTTTTCCGGACTCAGGATGGGTCGTTTAATATAACTGCTTTTAGTTACATGATTGTGTTTGAAATATTTGAAAAATATTTGCTTGTGCACGGGACCATTCTAGGGTTTACCTTAGTTTTCCTGGGTTGCCCCCAGGATTCAGGAATCCTCGTAGCTTTAGTAGACTTGCGAATGTTCCCTGTCATATGAACATAACAATTAGAATTAACTAGCCAAGTAGTTAATTTACTTAGGTTTTAACCGTTATGACCCTGGATTAAGTCAATAATCCTGGGCCACTAGGTAATCTTTGAATTATTTCTGGGGTCATGTCCGGTGCCGTACCGGCGAACTAGGGATTTCCTCTTAGTCGTACCAACTGACTAGGGCATGTCCTTGAAGTCTTAAGTTGGTACGTCAGCACCAATCCATCTCGAAAACGCGTTAATCGTTTTAAACCTTAAGGAAATCGCATATGTCCCTGGATCGGGAGGTTGCCACCAATGCTATTAACACGGATGATCCCACAATCCCAGGGTTTCATACTTGGATCACGTGCATCTCTGGTAAGCAAAAATTGCCACGTGCGTCCCGGGCGAGGCGAGATAGCGTATATTCGGATAGAGGAAGCTTAGTCCTCAAACCTTAGGAGTGGGTTTAGGCCTTACCCAACACGGAAGTGAGATGGCCAGTCTCAATCTTAGGAGACACATGTTGATTATCCTTGGCTTGGTGAATTATGAGTGTACTTTGTCCCGTGTACCTTGGATTTTTGACCATCCTGCATTTTAGGTACTCTGAATCCTGGGATACCCTAGATTCTGAGTAACCCAACTAACGAAACATAAATCTTAGTGTATTCAGGGTAGTGAATAACAACTTTTGAAAAAGATATGACATGTGACTGATTAAAAAAAATAATCAAAGAAACTTAAACATGTAAAGGGATAAATGCAACAAATTAAGTGAGAGGGACTAACCTGGATTTCCAGCATGAATTTGAAAATTAAACACATACCTGGGTAGCTGAATCCTGAGACAGGAAGCCTTACATGAAATATGCCTTCAAGTGTATTGCATTCCAAGGTCGTGGTAGTAGTTCTCCTTCCATATTAGCTAGCCAATATGCCCCCTTACCAGCCTCAGAATCAATCGGATAAGGACCTTCCCATTTAGGAGCCAACTTTCCATCCCCTGGATTTGTTGTGTTCTGAAGTGCCTTTCTAAGGACTAGATCTCCCACTTTAAACCTTCTGATCCCCACATGCTTGTTGTAAGTCTTAGAAATTATTTGTTGATACGCTGCCATCCTCCAAGCCGTTTGATCTCTTAGCTCATCCAGGGTATCTAAGTCTTCAACCAGGGATTGATCATTCAAATCCTGGGTCTGACCACTGACCCTGAATGTTGGGACCACCATTTCTGTTGGGATAACTGCTTCAGTACCAAAGACCAAGGAAAATGGGGTTTGGCCTGTGGCTTTCTTGGATGTGGTCCTATCTGCCCATAACGCCAAGGGTAGCTCTTCCGCCCATCTTCCCTTCTTCTCTTTCAATCTCTTCTTCAAGTTGTTTATTATAATTTTGTTGCTTGACTCAGCCTGGCCATTGGCCTAAGGATGCACTGGTGTTGATGTTATCATCTTTATACCCCAGGATTCACAGAATCCTGTGGTTCTGCTTCCGATAAATTGGGACCCGTTATCACAAACAATCTCGGACGTACCCCAAATCTTGTCAGAATGTTTCTTTTAATAAAGGATATGACTTCCTTCTCCCTGACTTGAACGTATGCTTCGGCTTCAATCCATTTTGAGAAATAATC
This sequence comes from Deinandra increscens subsp. villosa, assembly GCA_039602395.1. Lineage (NCBI taxonomy): Eukaryota > Viridiplantae > Streptophyta > Magnoliopsida > Asterales > Asteraceae > Deinandra > Deinandra increscens. The sequence continues at coordinate 65,815,811 of JBCNJP010000009.1, read as the reverse complement.
TGTCATAGCTAGCATAAATACCTTTCCTCCAGGGGCCTTGGGTAATTTTCCAACGATATCCATCCCCACTTCATGAAGGGCCAGGATGCTGGAATAGGGTACAATGGTTCTGCAGGCTGGTGAGGGATATTGGCGTGTCTTTGACAGGCGTCACATTTCTGGGAGAAATCATGGGAATCCTTCCTCATGGTAGGCCAGTAATATCCTGTTCTAAGAATATTGGACATTAAGGATCTGCCCCCTGTATGGTTTCCATAGTCACCCTCGTGGATATCCTTGAGAACTTCATGGGCCTCATCCTTCTCCAAGCACCTCAAATATGCACATGCAAAAGATTTTCTATACAATACGTTCTTAATAATCACGTACCTGGCTACTCTTACTCTGAATGCACGGGCATCCTTCTCGTTCTCTGGAATAGTACCATCCTGCAAGTATTGAATAATTGGTATGGTCCAGGATTCCTTCTGGGTTGAAGAATCCTGGGTACTGGATACCAGGATTTTTTCTGTTGTGTCGGAACCCTGGGTATCCGTACCTCGGTCTATAGCTGGTGTTAGTATATGAATTATAGGAATATGAGTGTCTTCAAGTGCCTTGAATGCTGAGCCTAGGTTCGCCAATGCATCTGCTTCAGCATTCTCCTCCCTTGGTATCTGTTGAATATTAAAATTTTAAAAATCCCGGGACATTCTTTTTACCACTTCCAAGTATTTGATTAGTTTCTCTCCTTTAGCTGCGTAGGACCCATTAAAATGGTTAGCTAAAAGAAGAGAATCAACGTATACCTGAATGTGTTGAATTCCCAAGTGTAATGCTAAGTGTAACCTAGCAATTAGGGCCTCATACTCAGCTTCATTGTTAGTTGCTTGGAATCCACATCTAACAGCTTGGGGTATCATGTCCCCCTGTGGAGATTTCAGTACGACTCCTAGGCTTGTTCCCTTGATATTTGATGCTCCATCAGTGAACAGAGTCCAGCACCCTGAAATTTCTTCCTGTTGAAGCTGCTGGAATTCATGGTCTGCCTCTTGTTGTATGTCAGTACTGAAATCAGCTACAAAATCAGCTAGAGCCGGGGATTTTATAGCTGTTCTGGCCTCGTAGATCATATCATATGCACTCAGCTTCACCGACCACTTAGCCATTCGACCTGACATTTCTGGTTTTCTCAAAACAGACTTTATAGGGTAGTTAGTTCTAACATGAATTGTATGAGTTTCAAAATAGTGTCTAAGTTTAGTAGATGCCATACTTAGGGCTAATATAAGTTTTTCAAGGTGTGAGTACCTGGATTCAGCATCAAGTAAACTCTTACTTACGTAATACACAGGGTGTTGCTGACCTTCGGCATCCTTGGTTAGGACTGCGCTTACCGTATTCCTGGAAACTGCTAAGTATAGGGACAAGGGCTCCCCTGGATTAGGCTTCATCAACAAGGGTGCCGTGGAATAATATGCCTTCAAATCCTGAAACGCCTTCTCGCGCTCTTCCTTCCATTCGAATTTCTTATTCTTCTTCAAGATGTCATAGAATTCCGTGCATCTTTCCGAGGATTTTGATATAAATCTATTCAGGGCAGCAATTCTACCTGTAAGCCTTTGAACATCCTTGGTGCTAGATGGTGATTGTAGGTTAGCAATTGCCCTGATCTGCTCTGGACTTGCCTCTATACCTCTTTTAGTTACCATGTATCCCAGGAATTTAGGTGCTCCGACCCCGAAATGTCACTTCTCTGGATTTAGCTTCATGTTGTATTTATCCAGGATGTCAAAGGAATCCTTAACGTCCTGGACATGGTCATTGATGACCCTGGATTTTATCACCATGTCATCGATATACACCTCCATCGTGTCCCCCAGTTTTTCTTTGAACATCATGTTGACCAATCTTTGGTATGTTGCCCCTGCATTTTTTAGTCCAAAGGGCATAGTACTATAGCAATATATACCTGTTGGTGTTATGAATGCCGTATCTTCTTGATCCTGGGGCTCCAATTGAATCTGCTGAAATCCTGAGGTGGCATCCATGAAAGTCAACATTTCATGGCCTACCGTTGCGTCAACCATGGAATCTATGTGTGGTAGAGGGAACGGATCTTTTGGGCATGCACGGTTCAGGTCCGTGTAATCCACGCATACCCTCCATTTACCGTTTTTCTTAATTACTACCACCACGTTGGCTAACCACCTGGGAAACTTCACTTCTCTGATCATCCTTGCTTTTAATAGTCTATCCACCTTGTCCTGGATTATGACGTTCTTTTCTGGTGCAAACTTTCTTCTCTTTTGGTGTATAGGCCTGAAAGAGTTATCAATTCCAAGTTTATGTGTAATAACGGATTTAGAGATACCTGTCGTGTCGTCATAAGACCAAGAAAAGGTTGACATCCTGGTCTTGAGTAGGTGTACTAATTGTTCCTCGATTGGCCCTGGAATATTTGTTCCAATATAGACTTTCTTCCCTAGATTTGAGGGATCCAACTCAACAGCTTTGACGTCTTGCTCCCTTGCCTCCAGGGCTTCCCGGGCCTTTTTCTTTAATTGCTATCCTTTTCTTTGTTTGGAGGATATTTTCATTGATGTAGTGTAACATTCCTTGGCCTCTTGCTGGTCGCTGTGGACTGTGATCACACCCCACGGCGTTGGCAGCTTCACACATTGATGGTACGTTGAGGGTACAACCCTGTTTTCATGAATCCAGGGTCTACGCAGGATTACATTGTACCCTGATGGTGTGTCCATCACACACAAACGTTGAACCGAGTTGAGCCCTTCTTCATAGACCGGAAGCTTGATTTCACCCAGGTATTCTTCGTTTTGCCACTGAAACCCACAAGTACCGTGGATTTTGAAATGATCTCTGAATGTAGAATCCCCATCTTCTGCAAAGCCTCCAACTGGATTATATTTACTGAACTTCCTCCATCGATCAAGATCCTCTTCACAATGTTGTTGGCGATGTGAAGTGTTATCACCAATCCATCATGATGAGGGTCTATGATATCGCGTCTATCGTCTTCGCCGAACGTAATTTCCTTGACATCAGGTTGAACGGAACTCTTCTTGGGTCTTCCCTCTCTATCTGACTTGGATTCCTTGGCATGTCTTTTCGCTGCAGAATAAGAGGTACCACAAATATTAGATTCACCAGAAATGAAATGGATTACCTTAGCATCTGGGGGTGGTGAGGATGCTCTCTCAAGATGGCCATCGTCGCGTCCACAATCTTGGGACCTTGCACCATTTTCCCTGGATTTTGGGTTCTACTCCCTGGATTTATCCTTCTTCTTTCCCAGGAGCTCCTTCAAGTAACCTTTGCTGAGTAGATAGCTAATTTCTCTCCTCGGGGCCATGCAATCCTCGGTTTGGTGACCAAAGTCTTCATGGTAGGCACACCATTTGGACTTGTCCTTCAAAGTAGAAGGTCTATCATTCTTCTTGGGCCATCTTGCTTTGTCTCCAAGATCCTGCATAGCAAACACAACACCAGAAATATCAGTAGTAAAACAATAATCGTTAAAGGAAGGATATTCTTCTTCCTCTTCGTCCTGGTCCACACTGTTCACTCGACGTTCATCGGGCCTTGAGTATGGCTTAGATCGTTGTGACTTAGGATGTGAGGATTCTGATTTCCTGTTGGAGCTGTTGAATCCTGGGGAGGATTCACCCTTTCTTAGGATTTGCTTGTCCTCCTCTAGCCTGATGAAGCGTAGAGCCCTATGACGAACTTCGTCCATCTTGTTGCACGGGTTCATGACCAGGTCTTCATAGAATGGCGAGTCTTTGCTAAGTCCCATCTTGAAAGCCTGGACTGCAGTCGCCATTTCCATGTTTGGGATTTCTAAGGCTTCTCTGCTAAACCTGCTGACGTAATTCCTTAGTGTTTCACCTGCATTCTGGGTTACCCTATACAAAAATTACTTGTTAGTTTTTCAAATCTATGACTGCAAGAGAACTGGTTGTTAAATAAATTAATTAAGTGTGAAAATGAAGTAATAGAGTAAGGAGGAACATTCAGGAGCCATTTCAAGGCTGCCCCTATTAGGGTAGACCCGAATCCTTTACACAAGCATGCCTCCTTAATTCCAGGGTGCATGTAGATAACCTCCATTATTTCACGGTACTGCGCCACATGTTCTTCAGGGTCTGTCGTGCCGTCATAAGGTTTCATGCTGGGTGTTTGAAACCTTTTGGGTATCTCCACGTCACAGATTGGTGGAGCAAACCTGGAAAATCTATGACTCGATGGTCCAACTTCAGGGATAGGTTGCACAACTCCTGGGACACTCGAGATCATCTGCTTGAGCTTTTGGATTTCTCATTCCATTAATGGGCTGATCCCTGGATCCTGCATTGAACTGTTAGTATTAGCATAATGGACGAAAGTTTGAGGAGTGTTACCGACATCCCGGGTCGTATTTGTCCCAGGATTAACGAATGGTTCCCTGATGGTGGACATCCTGGGTAAATCAGCTTGGGTCATCTGAGCGACATAGGATGTTGATCTCCTGTCCAGTGGGGTGACACCTTCATGTACCCTGGAATTGCTTCAAGGGGTGCTGAAATTCAGAATTCTGGGGTCGAATGGAGAAGGCTGAACCGACGTAGCCCTGGGTAGTTCTCACCTTATGCTCGTCAATTGGGCCACGAATTCTGGTTCACCTTTTGTTGGAGTTCCATGTGGCGCTCCATCTTACCGAATGTGATATCAAGACAGGGTTATCTAGGATGTTTTCAGTCTCGATCACTTCATGGTTGAATGTCGGTCCGTCGCTGTGTGTAGCTGAAGTTGAAGTGTTAAACCTTGGAGCCGGTGAGGTGACTCCACTTGTCGAAGTACTGGTCCTTGGACCCAGTGGGGTGACTCCAGTTGTTAAAGTAGTCATAGCAGAAGCTGGAACATTTGAGGTGTTCATTTGTGTCGACATTTTTTAATAGATTTTGGTAAAAATCAAGTTTAGGATGAACCTGAAAAGAGTTTGACAAAAAATTGACACCAATTGCCCCACGGTGGGCGCCAAAATTGCTTTGGCTAAAAATTACTTAAGCTCGTTTAGCAAGATTTGAGCCAAATAAGATTGTGAGGTTTGGTGCCTAGGATTAAGATGTGAAAACTGTTTGCGAAAATCCTGGGACAACAGTTGAATTCTAGGGACAAAAGCCAAAATCCCGGGTTAAAATGTAGGTTTGATTACAAAATTGATTATAAAATTTAGTAACACAAATGAAACCTTGAATGCAAGTAACAACACCAAGAATTTTACTAGGGAAAAGCCCTTAGCCCTTAGATGTCTCTAAGGCACCGCCGACATAAAACCCCCGGGTAGCGATAACACACGCTACCAATTTATTGATCACGTAAATGTTTGAGTACTGTGAGTAAGCAGAGAATCGAATACGAGAATACAATGAGTAAAGCTCGAGTGAGCTGAATAATAAGTCTAAACATCCTATTTATACTCCTAGCTCTTCAACAACTTGTCCGATATTCCAGGGATCTTCTATTCAACGTCTCTTTCAGTTGTTTGATTGAGTTTTCAGCTAACGACCTTTGACCACGTGCGAAATTAGTCTTCAGCTTATTCCATTCGACCGTTGGTAGACTTCGTCAACCTGTCCTTGATCAGGTATAGGCACAAAATGCATTAGTAACAATGTCCTAACATGCTGGGTCATTTCCACATGCTGGGTCATTCGTATAATATGAGTGACCCTGGATTATACTCATCCTGGGTCATAATAATGTATGACAGAAATAAAATAAATACGAACTTCCCTGGATTACGATGACATCCTGGGACATTACCTCAATTCTGATTCGTTCAAGGTTATTCAGTGTTACCTGCTAAATTTTGGGTCATACAATTCCTGGGTCAATCCTGCCCTAAGCCTATACATGTACCCTGGATTACCAGCCGAAAATTCAGGGTATAACAATATATATATATATATATATATATATATATATATATATATTCGTAAATATAAATATCGAGGTGTAGCCAAAAGTGTGGAAAATAAAACGTCCTATATATATATATATATATATATATATATATATATATATATATTCATATGTCGTGCCAAAACTTTCAAGGGTTTAAGAAAATCTGTAAAACATACGCATGTATATAAGTACACGACAATAAATCAAGCATATATATATATATATATATATAATTCTATGTTTCAAACTAATTTATAATATAAACGAACTATAATATTTCGATCCATTTAAATTGTAATGTTTTTCATAATATAGACGTTCAACAAGAACCCATTTCACGGGACGAGATTTAATAGCTATGTAATAGGAGTTTTAGGTTTTGGACAAGAAATCCTTGAAATCACTTAAAAAAACAGCAAGAATGATGGTCACAGGACTCGAACCCGTGACCTATGGGTTGGAACATAACGCCCTTACCACTGGGCTAAATCGTTTCTTTGTTAACAGGTTCACGATCCATCAGTTTTGTTCATTCAGCAACAGGCAAAGAGGATTAGGAAAAATAAATAAAATGTTTGGGGCCTGGGAGATCCGAACCCGATACCTCTCGGTCTCAAACGAATGTGCTAACTAGCTGGGCTACAGGCACGTTTTTGTTTATATCCAGAAGTTTAAATATTTAACCCAACCCGTCCAGACTTCATCTTCTTCCCCATAACTCCGGTGGCCGGAGTTTTATTTCCGGTCCTCGAAAAAATCGTGAAAACGCCTAAATATACCCAGAAACGTGCGATAAATATATTAGAATGGTTACCTCGAATCAAAGCGGAGTTTTGATGCGTTTTTTAAGCCGAAAACGTAACCGAAAGTCTTGGCCCGTACCACCCGATGGCGCTCCGTTCTCAGAATTGTTGCTACGGGGTTGCTCGGTAGAGGGAGGCGATCTCAATGATATATGAAATAGGTGGTGAAACAACAGTGGTTCGTCGGAGTTCGAGTTCACCGGAAAAAAAACAAGAAGGAACGAGAGAGAGCAAGCTTGAGAGTTGAACAATGATGATTGTACTTCCCCTAATGATTGTATAGCACGACTTATCAAAGAACCAACGAGTAACCGTTTTGATTCCTTGAATTCGATTTTAAGCGAGGGTGGGTTAAGGGTTTGCTTGATCGCCGGTTTCTTTTTTTCATTAAAGTCATTGAATTGACTTAGCCATTTTGGCAAAACTAGTATCACTGGATTTACAGAACAGGGAAAGAGTTTTGGAGTAATTGCAGGAGTAGTCCCAAAAGGTTTGATGGTTTTAGATGTGGTTTCGGAAATGACCAAACCAGCCCCTCGGAGTTTTGGAAATGTTAACAACTTTAATGGGGTTAACGAAAACAAATTTGATGATGACCGACGTGTGTATGACAAACGCATTTGGTGTATCCCGTTTATAAAATATGAACTTGATTCTTCGTATAAAATCATAGTTATAATCCCATAACTACATATTTTTAAATTTCTATAAGATCATAGAAATGTCTCGTACGATTACGCGACACATCGTCACATAAAATCATAAACGACGTGCGTATATATATATATATATATATACATATATACCACGTAATAATAAATATAATTTCCGCATAAAATGACAAAACGTTTTCGTGAAATCATGGAATATAATTTGTTATGGCTAAAATTCTGGTCCAGCATCCCGGGTAGCCTTAGCTTCCTAGCACATATGAATATAAATGGAGACTTCCCAGGATACTGGAGACTCCTTAATATCCTAGGTCAAAAGGATGATGCTGGATAGTTTCGATATCCTGGGATAGCAGGACCCTGGATCAGTCAGGCATGCTGAACCATCCCAGCATGCTGGGCACTAACGATTATACTAATCCATGTTTGTCACGCGTTTAATAAGTGCAGGACTTCTTTCCAATGTTCATAAGGACTAATTTAACTGAAAATCAGGAGAAAATCCCAAGATATCAGGTGGAGTCAAGACTATAAAGACTATTTCGGTTAAGAGTCCTAAATATAAGGGCTTTGAGTGCAAGACAAGGCTCTAACATTCCTAATAGCTCAGTCAACCTTGATATTCGGAGGGAATCTCTACAAATCAGGTGGACCAGGTCTCCAAACAATCACAAAAACAACTTGAACACCTGTAGCATCCTGGGATATATTTAGCATCCTGGGTCAATCCTTGTTTTTAGCACGTGTTATTTGACCAGGCATGCTTAGCAACGTTCCAATAGACCAATTCAAGCTTGGAGAGCACGTTGAGTTAGTTAAAAGGCACAAGAACCGGACTATAACGGTCATAATCAGTTGAAGACTCAATCCCTGAAAATATGAATAGTTAGTTAGCCCATTTGTACTATAAATACAATGGCTTAGGCTCATTTGAGAGGACTTTTGCTCTCGAACTCACACTTGTACGCACTCACTCACTTAGAACAGCCACCAAATCTCTGTACTTAACATTTTTTCTGTGAAATAATAAACTAGAAACGTGTGTTATCGTTGCTCGGTGTTTTTTATGTCGGCGATCCTTGGAGACATGCAAGGATTAAGGGCTTTTCCCCCTTACAAATCTCCGCTTGCATCCTGGGAATTCATCGACTGTATATGCATACTGTCATTATATCCTTGAATTCAAACTGTTTCAAACGATTTCATATATTTGCATTCAAGGCACCATACCTCACAAACGAATTTGGTTACTAAATTTAGTCTTGTAATTTTTAGCCAAAATAATTTGGCGCGCATCGTGGGGCAATTAGTGTCAATCTTTTTCCAAACTCTTGTTAAATTCATTTTTAACTTGATTTTTTACAAATTTATAAAAAATGTCAACACAATCGAGTTCTTCGAATGCAACAACCCGCCTTCATTGTTTGGTGTATCTTTTGGGACCAACATGAACCACTTCACCGGCCAATCAGCCAGTTGCAGTGTCACTTGATCAGCAAGTGCTTCACTAATTCCAGTCTTGGTGTCTAATGATGAGTTCCTTGCCATGTTTGCGAAAATGCAACACTATATGGAGCAATAACAGAAGGTGAACCAGGATATGCTGAGCGAAATAGCGAGATTGAGATAAAAAATGAATAGGGTCGATCATACACCCACATCTCCCATTCCACCAAGGATGCTGAGATTCAACAGTCCAAGGAATTGTTCCACTCTACCGGATGATATCCTTCCCATGGAGCGGGGACCTACATTTGCCACTGCCTACACTACCCTGGCTGACGAACCCAGGATGTCTACATTCAAGGAATCCACTGCGAATCCTGGGGGCACCGCTACCCAGGATGCCGGTAACATCCTCGGAACCTCTAATATTGATGCTCATACTAATGAATCTGTGCAGGACGCAGGTCTCAGCCCAACGGTGGCCAAGGATCTCAAGAAGTTGAAAGAAATGATCTCGAGTGTTCCTGGGGTGGTCCAACCCATCCCTGAAGTAGCGCTGGCGAGTCATCGACTTTCAAGGTTTGCTCCCCCAATATGTGACGTAGAAATACCCAAGAGGTTTCAAACCCCCAACATGAAGTTGAATGATGGCACAATTGACCCGGAGGAACACGTGGCCCAGTACATGGAAAAGATGGAAGTAATCTACATGCCCCCTAAAATCAAGGAGGCATGCCTATGCAAAGGTTTTGGGTCGACACTCACTAGCTCAGCTTTGAAATGGCTCCTGAGTGTTCCACCCTTTTCTATCACATCTTTTTCTCATTTAGTTAATTTATTCAATAATCAGTTTTCTTATAGTCGCAGTTTTGAAAAACTAACAAGTGATCTTTACAGGGTTACCCAGAATGCTAACGAGTCTCTCAGGGATTATGTGAACAGGTTTAGCAGGGAAGTCTTGGATATTCCCAACATGGATATGGATACCGCTGTCCAAGCATTCAAAATGGGCCTTAAGAAGGATTTACCCTTCTACCAAGATCTTGTGATGAACCCATGTCACATGCTTGATGAAGTAAGGCATAGGGCCCTAAGATTCATCGGATATGAAGAAGATAAGATAGTGCAAAAAAAAGTGGATGCAGTCCCAGGATACGGCTTTTCCAACAGGAAATCAGAATCAATGCATCCTAGGTCTCAGAGGCCTAAACCCTATTCCAAAGCTGATAATCCTAGGGTTAACAAGGTCGATCAGGGTGAAGACGAGGATGATGAAGAATATCCTACTTTTAATGAGTTTTGTTTTGCTACTGATGTTGCAGGTGTGATTAATGCTATGCGGGATTTGGGGGACAAAGCAAAATAGCCCAGGAAGACGGATAAACAAACATCTTGGAAGGACAAGTCCAATTGGTGTGCGTACCACAAAGACTTTGGCCATGTAACCGAAGATTGCATAGCTATGCGCAAGGAGATCAGTTATCTATTGAGTAAACTCTTCCTGAAGGAACTATTGGGAAGGAAGAAAGACAAATCCAAGAGCGTTGAACCGCCCGCAAAATCCAGGGGCACTGACCAGACCCAGGATGCAAACAGATCACGCGAACATCCTGAGCGAGTAGCATCCCCATCCCCGGATGCAAAGGTCAGGGGCGAATTTTAATGGGGGCCAGGCCGGGCCCCGGCCCGTCCAATATTTTTCGCTCAGAAGTAGGAATTTGTACTAGGTCGGTTCAATTTTTTTTATATGCTTAATCTGGCCCAGTCTATATATTCACGAGGAGTTAATATAGGTAACAAAAACTCCACAGCTCAATTGGTTCTTGCCGGTTTTATTAAACAAAGACAAACGAGTTCGAATCTAGTAAGCCACATTTTTTTGGCATTTCACCCCTTTTTTTTTTAACCTAAATACTTGAACTCGCGTCCCAACTCCCCCACTCTCGCTATTTTCTCTGTTCTGACTTCTGAGTCCTCAACGCCTCTCAGCTTGTGCTCTCTACCTCTCGGCTATCGCTGCCTCTCAGCCTCACCATCTCTACTTCTCGACGGCCGGCGCCACCCCTCACCATTCCCGGCGGCCTCTACCAGACGACCGGCTGTTGCTGCAGTGGCGGGCTGTGGCTCTCAAGTCTCATCCTCTCCAATTCGCCTCTGCTCTTGTCTTGTCTCCTACTACAAATCTACAAGACTACAATCCAAGTCTTCAGTTAGGTATTATATCAAATTTCATAGTTATAATTGTTCAATAAATTGATTGTTACTCCAAGACATTTTGTAATTGTTAAATGGATGCTAGATAATCAAAACTAGGGTTCTTGAGTTAAACTTTGGGGAAAATGTTTCTCTTGTTAAATTAATTGTTGAACTTGAATCTTGGACTTGATTTTGTTAAATTGATTGGTGAATAAGATTGTGCATAAATTATGTTTATATTGATTGTGAAATACTTAATTGATTGTTGAACTTGAATGTTAGACTTGATTTTGGATTGGTGAATAAGATTGTTACATTGATTGTTGAACTTGAATGTTATACTTTTTGTAATTGTGTAATTGGTTTTTTTCATAGATATAATGAGAAAGCCAAAAACCATTGATTCTTTTTTTAAAAGAAATGATGTAGAAACTCAACGTGCGGATGCTGATGCAGCTTACAGTTATATGCAATAATATGAGTTTGTCTTTATTCTACACTTGATAAAAAAGGTAATGGGAGAACCGAATCACTTTCTCTAGAACTCCAAAAGAAATCCGGATTGCATAATTGATGAATTCAAAAATCTTAAAGGTCGTCGAGCTGAGTTGTAATCATGTTTCCAGGTAATATTCCTTTCTCTCGCATCGTTTAGTTTTTCTATGCGAAACAATGGTTATTTTAATAAATTAAAACAATTAGATATTTTTGTTTTTTGTTGTTTGACCCAACCCGAACTGAATATCCGACCCGAATATCCGATCCGAACATATAACCCAACTGTTAAAGCCTAACGATAACCTAAATTTTTTTTGACCCTTAACTTTTGGCCAGTACAGACTTTTTGGTCAAGCTTCGCCCCTGGCAAAGGTAATTTATTTTATTTCCGGTGGATCTGATATATGTGGTACCTCTTATTCTGCAGCTAAAAGACACGCAAGGGAGGCCAAGTCAGACATACCCAGGAAACCAGTCAAGACATCAAGACAAACAGACGTGAAAGACGTTACCTTTGGCGAAGACGATAGGTGCAATGTCATGGACCCTCATCATGATGGGCTAGTGATCATGCTCTATATAGCTAACCACTTCGTGAAGAGGATCCTGATCGATGAGGATATTTCTGTCAACATCATTCAACTCGAAACTTTGACCAAGATGGGAATACCCTAGGATGAAATCCTAGCAAATCCATGGTACTTTTGGGTTTCAACGGTGAAGCAAAGAACATTCTGGGAGAAGTAAAACTCCCAGTATACATTGAAGGTGTGAACACGATGCTGTGTCATGGATGCTCCCTCCGGATACAACATTATTCTGGGCAGACCCTGGATTCATGACATGAAGGTTGTCCCCTCGACCTACCATCAGTGTGTCAAACTACCGACACCCTGGGGAGTAGTCACCATCAACAGCAACCAGCAAGAAGCAAAGGACTGCTACACTTCATCTATGAAGATTTCTGCAAAAGCCCGTCAAGGATAGCAATTAAAGAAAAAGGTCAGGGACGTCCTAGAGGCAAGGGAGAAGGATGTCAAACAAGTAGTCCTAGATCCCTTGCATCCTGGGAAAAAAGTGTCAATTGGCACTAACATCCCTGACCCCATTGAAAAAGAGTTGGTAAAATTCCTCAGATCCAGAATGTCAATGTTTGCATGAAATACTGAAGATATGACAGTTATATCCAAATATGTTATAACTCATAAACTTGGTATTGATCCCTCTTACAGGCCTGTGCATCAAAATAGAAGAAAGTATGCTCCAAAGAAGTATGTGATAATCCAAGAGGAGGTGGACAGTCTATTGAAGAACAAGATGATAAGGGAAGTCAAGTTCCCAAGATGTTTGGCCAATGTGGTGGTAGTGGAGAAGAAAAATGGCAAATGGAGGGTCTGTGTAGATTACATAGACCTGAACCGTGCATGTCCTAAAGACCCCTTTCCCTTACCACATATTGACTCTATGGTAGATGCAATGGCAGGTCATGAAATGTTAACATTCATTGATGCCACCTCGGGATTTCAACAAATTCAAATGGAGCTAAGTGATCAGGAGGATACAGCGTTCATTGCGCCAACAAGTATTAATTGTTATGTTGTTATGCCCTTTGGATTAGAAAATGCAGGGGCAACCTACCAAATATTAGTGAATATAATGTTCAAAGAAAAGTTAGGAGAATCTATGGAGGTGTATATAGATGACATGGTGGTAAAGTCCCTGAATGTCAGCACTCATGTCCACGATGTTAAAGAATCCTTTGATACCTTGGACAAGTACAATATGAAACTAAATCCAGAGAAGTGTCATTTTGGAGTGGGTGCTGGCAGATTCCTGGGTTACATGGTGACCAAAAGAGGAATTGAAGCTAGTCCAGAACAAATTCGTGCAATCATAAATCTAATGTCACCCGAATCAACCAAGGATGTACAAAGGTTGTCAGGCCGGGTTACAGCCCTGAATAGATTCATCTCCAAATCCTCGGAGAGATGCCGAGATTTCTATGACATCCTGAGAAAGAACAAAAAAAGTTCGAATGGACGTCCCAGCATGAGCAAGCCTTCCAGGATTAGAAGTCATATCTATCCTCAGCACCTCTCCTGATGAAGCCGAATCCAGGGGAACCTTTATCCTTGTGCCTTGCAATTTCGAAAAATACGGTAAGTGCAGTCCTGACCAAGGATGCAGAGGGTCAACAACACCTGGTGTACTATGTAAGTAAGAGTCTTCTTGATGCTGAATCCAGGTATTTGCATTTAGAAAAACTTATACTAGCCCTAAGTATGGCTTCTACTAAACTTAGATATTATTTTGAGACTCATACTATACATGTGAAAACTAACTACCCTATAAAGTCTGTCTTGAGAAAACCAGAGATGTCAGGTAGGATGGCAAAATGGTCCTTAAACCTGAGTGCTTATAACCTGGTCTATGAAGCAAGAACATCCATAAAGTCACAAGCCCTAGCAGACTTTATGTCTGATTTCAGTAGTGATATCCAAGACGAAGCAGATAAAGAATTCCAGAGCCTGCAGGAAGAAGAATTCTCAGGATGTTGGACCATGTTTACGGATGGGGCATCCAATGTCAGGGGGACAGGCCTTGGATTCATACTGAAATCGCCACAGAGGGACATGATACCCCAGGCTGTTAGGTGTGAATTCCAAGACACTAACAATGAAGCGGAATATGAAGCCCTGAGTCCTGGCTTATAATTAGCCTTGCATCTTGGGATCCAGAACATTCAGGTATATGTCGATTCCCTACTTTTAACTAATCATTTCAATGGATCTTATGCAGTGAAAGGGGAGAAACTAGCCAAGTACCTAGAAATTGTGAAGGCTTTATCCCAGGATTTTCAAACTTTCAACATACAGCAAGTACCCAGGGATGAAAATGCTGAAGCAGATGCATTAGCAAACCTGGGGTCAGCATTCAAGGAAATGGAGGATACACACATCCCCATAACCCACATACTAATTCTAGCAATCAACCAACAAGAGAACTCGGAAGATATTGATCCTGGGGGCAGGGTCTTGGCATCCAATACCCAGGATGCTCAGCGACCTGATTCCCAGGATGATCTGTCATTTTGGACCAGACGTATTATAGACTATCTACAAAACGGCTCCATCCAAAAGAGGAAAAGGATACTAGAGCATTCATAATTAGGATGGCCATGCACGTTCTTATAAAAGGAAAATTATATAAAAAGTTTGTTGCACGAACATACTTAAGATGCTTGGAAGATGACGAAGCTCAGGAAGTACTCAAAGACATCCACGAAGGTGACTGTGGAAATCATACAGGGGGCAGGTCCCTAATGTCTAAAATCCTAAGAACAGGCTACTTTTGGCCATCTTTGAGAAAGGATTCCCAGGATTTTGCCCTAAAATGTGATGCTTTCTAGAGACACGCAAACATTCCTCATCAACCTGCCAAACCCTTGCATCCTATCCCTGCATCCTAGCCTTTTATGAAGTGGGGAATGGACATCGTGGGAAAGCTACACCCAGGGCGCCAAGAGGTGAAGTCCTCATGTTAGAAATGAATGATTACTTCTCAAAGTGGATAAAGGCTGAATCATATGTCCGAAATAGTGTGTGATAATGGATTTCAATTCATTGGCAAAAGGACTACTGGATTCTGTGAAAGTTGGGGGATAAAAGTGATAATTTATACACAGTGCATCCTCAGGCTAATGGCCAGGCAGAGTCTAGCAATAAGATCATCATCAACAATTTGAAGAAAAGGCTCAAGGATAGAAAAGGAAAATGGCGGAAGAACTACCATTAGCATTGTGGGCTGATAGAACTACATCCAAGAATGCCACAGGCCAAACTCCATTTTCCTTGGTCTTTGGTATAGAAGCAGTCATTCCAACAGAAATTGTGGTCCCAACATTCAGGGTTATCAGTCAAACCCAGGATACAATTAGTGAATCCCTGGCTGATCGACCTTGACACCGTGGATGAGCTACGAGAACAAGCTGCTTGGAGAATGGCCGCATACCAACAAAGAATCTCTAAAACCTACAACAAACATGTGAGGATCCGAAGATTCAGGGTAGGAGACTTGGTTCTAAGGAAAGCATTTCAGAACACCACAAATCTAGGGGATGGTAAGTTAGCCCCTAAATGGGAAGGTCCCTACTTGATTGACTCAGAGGTAGGTAAGGGTTCATATTGGCTTGCCAATATGGAAGGTGAATTATTACCACGTCCATGGAATGTGATTAATTTAAAAGCCTATCTCATGTAAGTCTAGTGATGAACCACAAAATCACACCGTATGTAGATATGAAATTATAATTCAACTAGGAACAAGCTATTTAATGGAGAGTAATAGATGAATTGATTGTTTTATTGATATTGCTATATTTGAGTACAATTGGGGGAAAACACACAGTGAATGTGTAGTTTTCGAGAACTCAAAGTTACATCATTGATGAATAAGTGAACTATTTATAGAGCTGCTAGAGTCGCATCTTCGCAGGCTGGTTGGATGCACTTGCGTCTTGTCCATCCGCAACTGCATCACTTCCGACTTGTCCTTTATACAACACTTGCTCTTGAGGTCTTTATCATCGGAAATGTAGCTGTTAGGCCATTTGCATGTCCAGCCTTGACCTATCCTCATCATTTAGTACCCCAGGATGTTGTGTCCTAGGTATGTTTCCTAATTAAAAAATGATCCAAGTTGTTTATTTTACATTCTTTACTATTACTTACTTCTATTCTATTTTTATTCTTATTATTCCCTATTAAATCTATTGACTATTGTGTTTAAGACACTTAAAACAGATGCGTGACCCTATATGCATGAAGCCAGGGATGTATTTCTCCTAAGTTAGAGACTGACCATCTCTCCTCCGTTTAAGGTATCTAGTATACCTTCTAAGGTTTGAGAGGATATCACCTCTCCTACGTTTAGGTAATCGCCTGTAGCGCACAACCCCGCCTGTAGCGCACGTTAACCCACATATTGGACCCAGGATTATGAGATCGGCATGTGTTAACAGCGTGGGCGACAACCTCATGATTTATGGACATATGGGGGTTCCTTAAGGTTTTTGGTGTTTTCACACCAACATAAGACACACGAGGCAATACCCTAGTTCGCCGGTTCGGCTCGAGGTGGACCCTAGAATTCGCCAGTACGGAACCGAGCATGACATCAGTTCGCCGGATCGGCACCGGGTTTAACCCCAGTATTTTTGGGCTTAACCCTAGTATTTTTGGGCTTGATCCCAGTATTTATGGGCTTGACCCCAGTGTTTTTGGGTTTATCCCCAGTATTTTTGGGTTTATCCCCAGAATTTTGGGTTTATCCCCAGTATTTTGAGGTTTAATCTCAGGATCTATGAACCCCAGTATTTTTTGGATTCACCCCAAGTTTGTGACCTAGGATGGCATTTAATATGCCAAATCCTAGCCACGATGACTGTAGGGATTTCATGATTCCTTATTGACTAAGGAACGCAGAATAACTTGCTACATCCCAGACTTACAGGAAACAAAGACAAGCAGCAAGCACATCAAACATGAAATAGAAAACTTATTCTGAGGAGTTCTAACATCTAGGGTACACTAGGATGAAAGATTTATTGGCATCCGTGGAAATATTCCCAAGTATTAACATTGACATGTTAACGAAGGATGTCAACATCAAACATGTTGACCTAAGCCTAAGGATGCCAACATCAAGTGTGTTGGTCTAGAACTAACGGGATCTTCATTGAGTATGCTGAGGAATAGCTATGCAGGGACATTCTATTGAAAAAGCATCAATTATGATGAACTAAACTGGATGTTGATATCGACATATTGACCCTTGACCGAAGATTTATCTAGGACATTGATTCAATGTCCTATGGAAACTATGATACAAGGAGCACGCAAAGACATGCTTGCGTATGCAAGGAACCTAAAGAATCTGAAGTCCTTGTCAGTTGCTTCCGAAAAAGATAAGTTTTCTACCTAAAGTTTCTTATTATAAGAATATGTCATCTAAACCTGTCAGATGAGGACCCCCACGACGTATAATATATAGAGCATAATAAAAACATTCATGATCCCGGAACCAGGATAAACAACCTGCCATCCCGGGATGTAGTTATTTAAGCATTTGTGTTACCTGAAAAGTTTTTTAAAAAAGAAAATTTATTTACATTAAGAAACAACCTCTAGTAAACCCAAAATATTTTTTTTTACGTCATAAGTATAAATGGGAATTGAGATGAAAAATATTGATCAAATGATTTGAATTTTGACAGATGTAGACTCTATCCACATCCATCAAAATTATTCTGGTCCAGCATCCTGGGTAGCCTTAGCTTCCTAGCACAGATGAATAATCTTGGAGACTTCCCAGGATACTGGAGACTTCTTAATATCCTGGGTCAAAAGGATAATCCTGGATAGTTTCGACATCCTGAGATAGCAGCAGGACCCTGGATTAGTCAGGCATGTTGAACCATCCCAGCATGCTGGGCAATAACGATTATACTAATCCATGTGTTTTCACGTGTTTAATAAGTGCAGGACTTCTTTCCGACGTTCATAAGGACTTATTCAACTGAAAATTAGGAGAAAATCCCGAGATATCAGGTGGAGTCAAGACTATAAAGACTATTTCGGTTAAGAGTCCTACATTTAAGGCCTTTGAGTGCAAGACAAGGCTCTAACGTTCCTAATAGCTCAGTCAACCTTGATATTCGGAGGGAATCTCTACAAATCAGGTGGACCAGGTCTCCAAACGATCACAAAAACAACTTGAACACCTGTAGCATCCTGGGACATATTTAGCATCCTGGGTCAATCCTTGTTTTTAGCACGTGTTATTTGACCAAGCATGGTTAGCAACGTTCCAATAGACCAAGTCAAGCTTGGAGAGCACGTTGAGTCAGTTAAAAGGCGCAAGAACCGGACTATAACGGTCATAATCAGTTGAAGAGTCAATCCCTGAAAATCCGGATAGTTAGTTAGCCCATTTATACTATAAATACAGTGGCTTAGGCTCATTTGAGATGACTTTTGCTCTTGAACTCACACTTGTACGCACTCACCCACTTAGAACAGCCACCAACTCTCTGTACTTAACATTTTTCTGTGAAATAATAAAATAGCAACGTGTGTTATCGTTGCTCGAGGGTTTTTATGCCGGCGGTACTTGGAGACATCCAAGGATTAAGGGCTTTTCCCCCGTACAAATCTCCGTTTTCTTGCTTGCATCCTGGGAATTCATCGATTGTGTATGCATACTATCATTATTTTCTTGAATTTAAACTGTTTCAAACGATTTCATATATTTGCATCAAAGGCGCCATACCTCACAAACGAATTTGGTTACTAAATTTAGTCTTGTAATTTTTAGCCAAAACATAATTTATATAAAATTATAAATTATAAACATTCAAGTTGGTTAACCGACGTCTTGACTCATGTGTAGTGTTCGTGATTATTCTAGTTAACTGATGTAACGGACGTTATCGAAATATAACACAAATTATTAACGGAATTAACCTGGGAAATTGTCGGTTGTCACAAGAAAAAAGCTTCATCTACATGTAGATCCAGGACCTGCGGATCAACATCTTGGCTTTATTTGTTTAAGAAGAGTCACTAAGTTGAATTTTTACATGAAAAGGTCTGCTTTTACGAAAAATAAGATAGAAGTAAAGAGGGGTGTCATTTTGCACAGTGGGTGATCTTTGAAAAAAAAAAGGGTTTAGAAATGAAAGGCTAAGGCTCAAAGGGGGGTTAACTAGGGGAATTTTGGTGGATTGAAGGAAATAGGTTAAAGAAGCGGAAGGTGATAAATCCTAGGTGCCTCAATCATTTACGTAGATGTTCCTAATTTTGTCCACTCTGGGACGCATACATATGTCAAGTTCTACCTCTGTCGAATTTCCAGGATTCTCTCATGTTTAAGGGTCCGAGCATGTATATAGGTGATCATGCTCTATTTTTAAGCTCAAATTCTCACTAAACATGGGGTAAAGGAGAAAATAAGCTTTTCTGAAAATAAAATTGTTCGTTTTGCCATAAAGGAGTATTTCAATTTTTTTTCAAAAAGTTTATTCATAAATTAATGGAATTTGAAAATCTCTTTAACTCAGGAGGAAAAACTTTTATGTATCGTTCCATTTTGGTGACAAAATTTTGAAAGATTTGGGAAATATCAGGGCTTATTTTTGAAAACGTTTTGAGATCGGACAATGCAGCTGTTTAAGTTTTTGAGAAAGTTTACCCATAATTTTCCCGTCCCCACACAATTAAAATGTACATTTCCCTCAATGTACTTGTACGTCAGTAAATTGGAGGTAACGAAAAGAAAAATTGTTTGGGGGGGTTTGGAAAATTTTTGGCGGCATTTCCTTCATTTTCTGACTTGTAACTTGTGGGGTAGTTGTCACGTCACACATTGGGACCTTCTGGTCCGGATCAGACTATAAATCTGGGACTTGCATTCAAATCTACTCAAAACTGTTAAATGAAATGAAACTAAGCTAAGTAAATAAAACTAAACCAAGTCATAGTCAAGCTTGTCAAGATTACATGTTTAACGATTACAATAAATCTAAGATAATATATTGTAATTCCTAAACATGTCAAAATGATCCCGCTAATCAGGATTCAGTGATCATCAAGCTACATGCACATGCTAATCAAGTTACCTTATTCTTCCTACCTCTGCTTCTACTTCGTGCATCTATAGTAGCTTCACACTAGCGGCGCTCACTGCTGACCTGCTAAGTCATGGGGGGGGGGGGGGCTGGAGGAGATCAGTGTCATTGGTCAGATCAATGATAAAGTTCTCAACGAAGCCATCGAGCACCAGGACGTTGGAAAAGTAATCATCGTCCATGGTATGAGTCTCGAAGGTACCGTCTCCAAGTACCTCATCCTCGGGCCATGGAGTGTCCGAAGGGACAAATGGTGGCACCAGAACTGAGTCGAGTTGCTCTGTGAGGTTGGCCAGACATCCTGCTAGGAATTCGAATACCACAGTCAGAAAGTTGACACAGTCGTTGAGTTCGATCATCACCTCATGAGATTCGTCAAGATCCGCACGTAGTATCAGTACTTGGTTCATGAGTGATACGATGGTAGGAGGTGCTCCAGACTGCACGTTGTGTTCCTCAAGATCTTCAATCACCGCCATCTGAAAAAAAGAAGGAATTTTATTCATGCACAGTACGTCAGCACGGGGCGTGCTTGGCCGAGCACGGGGCGTGCTGTTCGTCGCGACATGAAAATTTGATTCTAAAATTTTTAGAGAGGCTTTGTTTCTTTAACCCATTCCAGTTTTTGCTTTCAAAATCTGGGTTAGTGCATGTTTTGGTCCCGTTTTTAAGAAAAAACATAGACTTTAGACAGCTAAAAAACAACCCTTTAAGGTTTGGTGACTTGAACATGTACTCATGGGTTTAAGGAACAATTATGATCAGAGAAATGCTCTAGATTTCCTTTGATGTTCATGGCTAGAAGGAGCGATGGTATGTAGATGAAAAGATGAAGACAAAATGGAACTTACCTTGTTTAGTATGTGAGTTGATGTCTTCAAATAAGGAAGCAAAAGGGTGGTGGAGAATGTGCGGGTTTAGGCAGTTATATAACTGATTTGTGCAAGAGAAAATTTGAATTTTCTGCATTGGTCAGGCGGCACAGGGCGTGTAACAACTGCAACTTCCCAGGTTAACTTCGTTAACCTTTTCGTTAGTTCCGTTAGTGCCGTTAGTAAACCCGAGACCCGTTATTGAATAATTGTATGTTGTTCATGTTTAATTGCTAATTGATGCTAGAAACTTGGTTTGTAAATTCGTTTCGTAACTTTATGTGTTATTTGAAAAATTCCGCGTCTTCGGGTAAAAACCGGACTTCGCGCAGGATTTAAATTTTTATATGTAAATGTTAAATTTATGTAACCCAACTAAATCTTGCATGTTAAATAAGTTAAAAACACTTAGAAACATTTTTAGAATTTTTACTTTACAACTTTTCGTTAAAAACCCACTTAAAATGAGTTTTATGCTTGCTATGTTTAAAGTAGAAGTTGAGGGACCAAATGTGTAATTACTTTAAACACAAAATCTGCCCATCTCCTCCCCCATTTCTCATTCACGCATCATCATCTTCATCCCCTCCTCTCACCTTACGGTTCACACACACACTCACACACACTTAGAGATTTTCATGAAATCAAGCTTCAAGGAGCAAGACATTGAGGTTTTGAGCTATGACAAGACCAAAGGAAGCATCCCCTTCACTCCATCTCCTCCATCTCGCGATTTCTTTCTCAAATTCGTAAGCCCTAGATTCTCAAATCCGAAATTTATATGTTGCATGTGTTTTTTTAAGTGTTTATGTGCTAAATGGAGTGTTATGATGCTCATGAACCATGATTTAGGTTAAGTTATGTTAACTCATGATTTGGGACAGATTTTGAATGATTTTAGAGCTGGAAATTTGAGCTCAAATCTGCCATGTATGTTCTTGTATGAATATTGGGTGTTTGGACATGAAATTTGGGCATATGTGCTTGTATACTAGTTTTTATGTTGGGTTTTTGCTATGAACTTGATATGAACATGTTTAGAAC
>JBCNJP010000009.1:65754743-65793146 GCA_039602395.1 Deinandra increscens subsp. villosa | reverse complement strand
CAGAAACCTTTTTGGTGCGATTTAAGAATCTATTAAATAAGTAATGCATTAAAAACATGTACAAAAGTATTATTGTTGTTTTAATATAAGATTATCAAACAATTTATGAAGTTGTATGCAGTAAAACTTAAAAGTACACTTTAGATGACTTTCAACCCATTTGACCCATTCCCTTTTTGCTAAAATTTTAATTCGACCCGTTTGAGATAAAATATAATCCAGACCGACCTGTTTATATTCGTAACATGCAGCTATCCTCTGCGGGTGGAAGGCTCATCATTGCAAGTGATGGTGTCTGGGATGCTTTATCTGCAGAAGCGGCTATAGAGTGCAGCCGTGGAATGCCACCAGATGCAGCAGCCGGACAAATTGTTAAAGTAAGGAAATACATAACTTTTAATTTCTATCTCACCCACCTATAAACATCAAATTTTAATCTTTCAATAATATTTACAGGAAGCTGTTCAACCCAAGGGATTAAGAGACGATACAACCTGCATGGTGGTTGATATTATGCCTGCAGAAAAGATAAATCCCCTTGTGCCTGATGTGGTAGAGGAGCTTGTGGAAGAAGGATCTGCTAGGCTTTCTGAAAGGTTTGTATCATAACAGATCTTAAAGTTCTGAATTTTGGATTTGTTTGTGGAATCCATATTTGGTTTCTGCTTGTAAGCTGTAATTTGATCCATTCATTTCTGAATAGGTTGATTTGGATCATGTTTTACCTCTAAGGTCGAATGGGTAGATTTTAAAAGTTGGTAAAAAGGAAACGTGGCATTCTGATTTCCCAAAGTGTGTATTACTTTAACAATAACTTCTAAAATCTACCAATTCAATCTCAAAGTGTGTATTAGTGTAACAATAACTTTTAAAGTTGGTAAAAAGGAAATGTTTACCTTTAATGCCATACAATCTCAGTCAAACTATAGCTTTTGCCATTGCATGGGTACTTATATAGTTATATTAATCTTTGTCTTAATAGTGTTTAACTTTTTGCCCAGTATTACTTTGGGATAAATTAGAATAACCTGTCGAAGTTAACAAATTATTAGCAAGACAGGCAACCAAAGGTAAATTCACAATATCATCATGTCAATTATTTTCTTTGCACAATACGTGTATGTTATACTCTTAAATTTGCAAATCATATTGATGCCCAATGATTTTTTTATCTGATCTATAACTGTTATAGATGGTTAAGGTAAATGAAATACGACGATTCATGTGGTGAATTGTGTAATCATATGTGGTGGTTGAATCTAAAAAGAAAGTGGTATGGTGATTAACAGGTGGCCGAGGGGAAAGTTCAAACACTCAAGACGCGAAAGACCCAAAGAGTAAGGGTATGTGACCATCTTATATTACTATAGTTTATGAGCTTATAATATGCATTTCTTTCACATAATAGATGTTATAGCATGATACTACTTTATAATTAGACTTGAAAGCAGCATGTTACAAGTGCTTAGTTAATGAACTGTTTTCTTATAATTATTTGGCAGGTGAAAAGTTTTAGCAGGACTTTCATCAAAAAGGGTGCTATGAATTTTTGCTATAGGCAGATTGACTTTCAGAAAGTCAAACAGATCAGGCAAAGGCAAAGGCAAAAGAAAATAGGCAGGTGGGAGTGAGGATGGAGGTGCAGAAGGCAAAGGCAAAGCTGGAAAGGCTGCTGATGGGCTTGGAACCTGCACAAAAGGTTCCCACTTAAACAAGAAAGGCAGAATCTTGTTATCAAGTCAAGATATGTGCAAGTACTACTTAAACAAATATGAGTTTTATTGACATTTAAGTGAATAATGTAGATCGATATATATCAATGTATGAAATGTATTGGTTTGCTATATATATGAAATGCATTATTTTGCTATAAGTGTATTTTATTTTGTAATAGTTCGTTAATTTTTATTTATTGTAGAAATTAGTGATTCTATTAAAAATATTTTTTTTATTTTTTATTTTTACATTCTTGACGCGCAAATCTGCGTGTCATAAATAGACGACACAAAAAAATATTATAAATAAAAAATATATTAATTACAGACGACACCCTTTCTTGACGCGCAAAATGGGTGTCAAGAATGGAGTGTCAAGGATAGCGTGTCATTGTTCGCGCGTCAAGAGCTTCTTGACACGCATTTTGCGCGTCAAGAAGCTTCTTGACCCCCGCATCCTTGACGCGCATTTGCGTGTCAAGAAGGCACTTTCTTGACGCGCAATGCACGTCAAGAATGCCAGTTTTTGTAGTAGTGCAAGATCCATTTTATGCCTCGGTTAGTTAGTTCAGCTTGTCCATTTGTCTGGGGATGGTAAGCGGTTGAGACTTTGTGTATTACTCCGTACCGAGCCAAGACTCTTTCCATCTGAGAGTTACAGAAGTGGGTACCTCTGTCGCTGATTAGTGCTCGTGGAGTCCCGGATCTAGAAAATAACTTCTTAAGGAATTTAACAAATACTCGGCTGTCGTTAGTAGGCAAGCTTTGGATTCAACCCATTTGGACATGTAGTCCACGGCTACAAGGATATAGTTGTTTCCTCTTGAAGTTGGGAATGGTCCCATAAAGTCAAGTCCCCATACAGACCTGGATGTAGTTCTGAGGCATCTCATTGCGCGAGGACATGTTCCCAGATCTTTGACATGCGTCGCAAGTTTGAACCAGTTTGTGAGCGTCATGATATATCGTGGCCCTGTAAAAGCCAGAATCAAGGACTTTTCTTGCGGTGGTGTTGGCTCCATGATGGTTGCCGCAAGGTCCAGAGTGACAATGTTTAAGAATGCTAGTGATCTCAGTACCGTAGACACATCGTCGTATTAGCTAGTCGGCACATGTCTTGAAAAGATACGGGTCATCCCACATATAATATTTGACATCAGCGAAGAATTTTCTTCGCTGCTGATATGTTAACCCTCTAGGTACGAGGCCACTTACGAGATAGTTTGCCATGTCTGCAAACCAGGGTTCAGCGAGGGTTCAGCGGAAGAGTCAACTCTTTTCGAGGTATTATGTAGGAAACCTTTCATTGATTTCTCCTTCTGAAGACTGCGTATCGCTTTCGAGTCGAAAAAGGTGATCAGTAACAGTGTTTTCAGCACCCTTCTTATCCTTAATCTCAATGTCGAACTCTTAAAGGAGAAGAATCCAACGTATGAGCCTGGGTTTAGCGTCTTGATTTTTGAAGAGGTATCTGATGGCTGCGTGATCGGTGAAAATGATAGTTTTCGATAACACCAAGTATGAACGAAATTTGTCGAAAGCAAACACCACCGCTAACAACTCCTTTTCGGTAACTGTGTAGTTTTCCTGGGCGCTGTTAAGCATTTTACTGGCATAGTAAATTGGGTGAAAGTGCTTGTCTTTCCGTTGACCTAATACTGCCCCTACAGCATAGTCACTTGCATCACACATGATCTTAAAGGGGAGAGACCAGTCTGGTGCAGTCATAATAGGTTCCTGGACAAGTTTTTCTTTTAGGAGGGAGAAAACTTCCATACATCCTATGTCGAAATTGAAGACTGATTCTTTTTCCAGCAACTTTGTCAAGGGCCTTGATATCTTGGAGAAGTCCTTGATAAAACATCTGTAGAACCCTGCATGCCTGAGAAAACTACGGATGTCGCGAATGGAAGATGGTGGGGGTAGAAGAGAGATGGTATCTATTTTGGCTTTGTCTACCTCTAACCTGGCTTGGGAAACTTTATGGCCAAGAACTATGCCTTCTTGGACCATAAAATGACACTTTTCCCAGTTTAGGGCCAAATTAGTTTCTTCACATCGAGCGAGCATTTTCTCGAGGTTTTGAAAACTGTGGTCAAATGAGTTGCCAAAAACCGAGAAGTCATCCATGAACACTTTCATGGACTTTCCGATCATATCGTGGAAGATGGCAACTATGCAACGCTGGAAGGTGGCAGGGGCATTACATAAGCCAAAAGGCATGCGTCTATAGGCAAAGGTGCCATATGGGCATGTAAAGGTTGTTTTCTCTTGGTCCTCTAGGTCTATGGGGATTTGAAAGTATCCAGAGAAACCATCGAGAAAGCAATAGTACATGTATCCCGATAAATGCTCTAGCATCTGGTCAATGAATCGCAGAGGAAAGTGATCCTTTCGGGTGGCGTCATTTAGCCTTCTATAGTCTATGCAGACTCTCCAGCCAGTGACTATGCGGGTAGGGATGAGTTCATCTTTGTCGTTTGTGATGACAGTCATTCCTCCTTTCTTAGATACTACCTGGGCAGGACTAACCTATGGGCTGTCTGATACAAGGTATATAAGACCGGCGTCCAGAAGTTTAACAACTTCCTTTATCACCACATCTTGTACGTTGGGGTTTACCCTACGTTGTGGCTGGACGACTAGTTTATATACGTCTTCCATTAAGATCTTGTGGGTGCAAAGCGATGGGTTGATTCCTTTGATATCCGATAGCCACCATGCTATGGCCTTTTTGTGCTTCCACAAGATGGCTATGTAACACCCCTCTACTTCTTATAAAGGTGTTTATGTATATATAAGTTGACCCATAATTTTCTTTTAAACCGGTCCATACTTGACCAAAATAACAATTAACAACCATTGGGTTAGTTGTGATCTACCCATAGGTCATTATATCAGAGTACACAGTTGAGATTAACAAAATATTTTATAACGTGTGCGCTTCTCAAAAGCCCCATTTGGTGTTCGGTTCTTCAACTAGTATTGCTCAATCTATACCCGTTCCCACTTTTCCTTGTTACCTATCACCATTTACCAGAAACACACATTAGTAAAGGATGACCTATTCAAGAATTCAACACTTACAGTAGCATAAATGATCACAGCAACAAAAACAAACTATAACTTCCGACTCTTACCCCAAGGGGTCAATCCTACCCATCTTACCCAAACGGATCAATATGCAATTTTCCTTCGTTCTTTCAAATTATAATTTCCATTTCTTACCCCCAAGGGGGTCAATTCTACCTTTCTTACCCAAACGGGTCAATATGCAAATTTCATTCTTACCTACTTTACCCAAACGGGTCAATATGCAAATTTTATTCTTACCTACTTTACCCAAATGAGTCAATATGCAAATTTTATTCTTACCTATCTTACCCAAACGAGTCAGTATGCAAATTTCATTCTTGCCTATCTTACCCAAACGGGTCAGTATGCAAATTTCATTCTAACATATCTTACCCAAACGAGTCAGTATGCAAATTTTGTTCTTACCTATCTTACCCAAATGGGTCAGTATGCAAATTTCATTCTTACATATCTTACCCAAACGGGTCAGTATGCAAATTTTATTCTTAACTATCATACCCAAACGGGTCGATTCTCTTCTTACCCAAACGGGTCAATTCCCATCTTACCCAAACAGGTCAAATTCCCATCTTACCAAAACGGGTCAATTCCCTTCTTACCCAAACGGGTCAATTCCCTTCTTACCCAAACGGGTAAATTTCCATCTTACCCAAACGACAAATACCCATCTTACCCAAACGGGTCAATTCCCTTCTTACCCAAACGGGGTCAATTCCCTTCTTACCCAAATGGGTGAATTCCCTTCTTACCCAAACGGGTAAATTTCCATCTTACCCAAACGGCAAATTCCCATCTTACCCAAACGGGTCAATTACCTTCTTACCCAAATGGGTCAATTCCCTTCTTACCCAAACAGGTCAATTCCCTTCTTACCCAAACGAGTAAATTTCCATCTTACCCAAATGGCAAATTCCCATCTTACCCAAACGCGTCAATTCCTTTCTTACCCAAACGGGTCAATTCCCTTCTTACCCAAACGGGTCAATTCCCTTCTTACCCAAACGGGTCAATTTCCATATTACCCAAACGGGTCAAGTTCCCATCTTACCCAAATGGGTCAATTCCCTTCTTACCCAAACGGTTCAATTCCCTTCTTACCCAAACGGGTAAATTTCCATCTTACCCAAACGGGTCAAATTCCCATCTTACCCAAACGGGTCAATTTCACATCTTAATTCTTGTTTCCTTTCTAGGGTGGTTATCCCAACCCACATTCTATCAATTACGAATCATGCCTATCAAATTAACAAGAAAACAATGCTAGTAAAGTTTGATCACCCATGTTAAACATGAGGGGTCTATGTACATCTTACGTTTGGAACATAAGAAAAGATTTCAACTTTCACCGTATGGTCCATCGTAAAATAGAACAATTCCACCGTATCCCTAATCAGGTCACCATATCGTACGTCCAGTTCCACCTTATGATACAGTTACCCTAGTCAATTTCATACATAGCTAAATTTGGGGAATTTTCAAGTTTCTACTCAAATCCCACTCCTTCCATCTTTGTTAATCACATAATAACCAAGGAAATTCATCCACAAGTTACTTGCTTTCACGCACTACTCTACGGGCTAAACGTTAGGGGTTTCATTTACAAAAAACCCAACCTGTTTGACCCGTTACATCCAACTATAACGAAATCATTCGTTTACCTCTTACCTTCTATCCTACATGTCTTTCGTTATAACGTAGATGTAATTTCATTGACTTACTTTCACCCAAAGAGTGCACACTTAGAATTATATCTAATATAATTCCCATCTTACCCGAAGGTTCTTACTTCTTTAGTCATACGACTTCTCACTTACCCTTACGGGTCATCCCCACTTTACACTCCTTATTAGATACGGGTTGTTCAACACAACCCAATCACCTTGTTAACCACGTTTCTTACTTAAATCGTAATAATATCACATATATCAACATATAGTGAATACCCACTTAATCATTGGGTAATCTAAACAAGCTTACGTTACCTCGAGAGTTTAAGCTTTTCCTTTTCCTTCGCGCTGGTGGCTTGAGCATCCACTTGCGTCACCTACATTATCATGGTTGTTAAATTAGCCATGAAGGTTCACATAGTACACATATCACTAGCATACATCAAATTTTCTAGTCAAGTGTTGACACACTTGACTCCATACTTCCATATTAACTTTCTGTCACATACACTTTAAACCTCTTTCAATCTAATTATTTCATCAACATATTACATCCTACATATATATTTGCATCCATTTAACATAACACAACAAGTTGGGCACCCAGAACCTCATGAAGGTTTCACTAACTTTCACTTAGGCATTTTGTCGAACACTTAGAGTGCATAGTTACCATTCCTACTAACATGTAGCAACCCATCTTCCAATCCAACCCATCTTTAATCATAAAGGTACCAATTCACATATATGATGAGAACTAGCTAATTCATCACAAAGTCAGTGCTTAATATGGTCTATTTATCCAAACCCAACCGCCCCCCCCCTTCATTATTCTCGGTTTTCCTTGTGATGGGTTTAACCCCCATCACAACCCCACTAGAAAAACACATTGTCATGAACATGCAGGGTGAATCTATGCTTAATTTGTGTATAAACACACACACACACAACTGATTTTCCATGCCAAATACACCGCTAGATGATGTTCATTCTTTCACCTATCATGAAGAACACTTACTTGATGCAAGAAATCTGAAATTGGTGGTGATCGCAGCCTAGACAGCCTCGTATCACAAATTCCAGCTCCTCACCACTGATTTCACACCCTAACACCTTCAATTTTGGCCAAGAACACAAAAGCTTAGCCTCTCTCTCCTCCTTTCCTCCTGGTACGCAAACTAAGGACTGGAAATTTCTAGCTCTTGGTTTTTAATCCCACATTTACGAAATCGGCCCCCCATCTTAGTTTTCTAGATCATTTCATACCCAATTTTTAAAATTACCCATTTAACCCCCTATCTTTTGAATAAAAACTACTAGCCACCAAAACAAGGCCTGGTAAATAGTTTATTTTTATTGCTTGCTAATTTCAACCGGTAACTATTTTAATCACCCCTACCCGATCCTCCACATAACACACAAACGACATAATAATATATTATGAAAAGAAAATTCGGGATGTTACAGGCTAGTAATGCCTCTTTTTCTTGTGAGTTTAAGCGTGCAGAAATGATCGCGGGGAGATTGCGATCGTCATCCAGAAAGGCATACTCCAGGTGTTCTGGGAGCTCCTTTAGTTCCAGAGTTGCTTGTTCCGCAGCTACCGGATTGCTGTCAGAATCTTTGTCTTCTGGATTGGCGTGAATAACGTGGATTAACTTGTGCGCCTCGTGACTAGGAGATGGATTTGTCTCCTCTTCTAGGACTTCCTGGGTGAGTTCTTCGTCTTCTACTTCTTGCAACCAAGGAGGGTCATCAAACGTAGGGTATCCGATGGATCGCTCAATCTTGACGGATAGCCTTTGGTCACCCAGCTGTAGCTTCATTTCTTCCTTGTCCAGGTTGATCATAGATCTCCAAGTCTCTAGGAGGGGTCTTCCGAGAATTAAAAGGGTATCTTCAAGGATGATGAAATTAGAGGGAATGTTGACGTTGTCGACACATATTAAGACATCTTTGACCACTCTTTTGGAAAGTCGGCAAGAACGAGCATAGAGAATGAACGGTAGACAGAAATGGGTCATTTCTTCTAGCACTAGTTTATCAAGCAAGTAAGTGGGCATTGTATTTACAAGCAAACTATCATCAATTGTGGAAATTTGTATCTTCTTTTTGATAAAGCATGGCACATAAATTTTATCAGAAAGTTGGTTAAATTATGATGATTGTTATTTTGTAAGTATTACCTGATGTAATTCTTCTAGCTTGGGCGAAGTAAATAATTCCTTGAAAAATCTTGCATTTGTTGGTACATTAGAAAGACTTTCAAGAGAAGGTGGAGAAATGCGTACCTGGGCTGGAAGAGGTTTACTCTTACCATTACTTGTAGCTTCATTTGGCCTTGGCGATTCTTCCGCTTTCTGTATTAGTTCATCAACTTGGGTTTGTGGATCAGGAAGGGAAGGGGTTGCGTCCAACTCCTTTGCTTCGGGGTTTGTTGAAATGGTTGCTGGAATGACAGAGTTTGGTGGAATCTCTTTGATCATGATTTCTTCTTCATCCTCCTCCTTTATGTGACTGAAGTAGTCCTTGAGAACCTTTATATGTTCTAACATTCGCTCTGTGGTTTCTTCAAGGTCTGACTTAGTCCCTATACAAGGAGGTTCTTATGCATGAGGTGTGTGATCAAAGATTGTGCTTTGCAAGTTTTGCTCTTTACATTTCATACAAACAAAGAAAAAGTCATCGGAACAAGAGGTAGAGTTTGAAGTAGATGGTTCGTTTTCATAATCTCGCGTCCCAATATTTTTTTGCCAAGTATTCTGTTTAAACTCAGGTTGGTTTATGTTTTGACAAAAACTATTGTTGTTTAGTGAAGATTGTGAAAAAGAACTAAGACGGCTGGTTGGCTCAACTGGTGGTTCATCCTTTTGCAAGAATGCGGGCGTTCTTGCTAGTATGTAGCAGTCCCTAGAGTAATGGGGACCACCGCAGATTTTGCACCAAACAGACTGAGGCCATCCGTCATTATAACCGAAATATTCCTCCGGATTTGAATCCGTCCTTGCAATATTTCTCAGAGAAGGGTAGATAGTGGATAAATTTTTTAAGAAAATTAAAATCTAAAAAAAATCTAATCTAATCTATTGGCTAGGCTGCTATCTTGGACCTTTTTTTAAATCCTCGTTTGTGTCCCCGGCAACGGCGCCAAAAATCTTGGTGTGTGCTAAGGTGTTCTAAAAATATGGCAATTTATCATACCTATGTAGCAGCTAAAGCTTTTAAATTTATAATACATTATTTACTTGACAACTACCATTTCACCATATTACACGGGCAAGTATACCCATTGTGGGCAGTATAGTAGTGGTAAGTTGAATCGGGGTCGATCAGGACACAATGGAAAATGAGAGCTCTGAATACTCAGTCCGCTGTTATCATCTAGCCAAATCTATCTTTTAGTTTAAAGAAAAGAAAAGAAAATAAAAAAAAACTTAAAACAAAAGAAAGTTAATAAGATGGTGTTTAAAGAAACGTAAATCGAAGTTAAAATTGCTTGGGAGAACTTACCAGTGGTTAGGGAGAGCTAAACAGTTACTTATATCCTTACTTAAGATTGTTCACTGGCAGGAGGTTAGCCACCTTTCGGCCCTCTTTGGCTATCTCACCATCCAATTGCTAATCGTCTGCGAGGAGTACGAATGCCGAGGGAAGGTGCTGCCAGTGGACAAATAAAGTGGTGTAATGCCACTTAGTTACGGGGTCTCCGAACCCGGCAAACTTACCATACTCGACACGTCGTTATGAACCAGCAAGGGAACAACCCTGCATGCCAGATTGTTTTATTATTTTAAGGGGCTAAGACCAGTCCCGTATACCGCTCCCGCGTAATGTACGTCTGACCAGAGCCAAGTTTACGAACACGTATACCTCGGTTCCCGTGAAGTGACAAAATATTACCAACCCTCGTTCCCAACCAAATACTTTCAGCCCGCACCTGCGTGGTCAGCCGAGTTTGCTTACATAGACATAAGGACCTCAAACTTATCATGTAGCATGGGGGCGCGAGTCACCTTTCGGATCATGCATCGTCCCCCGACCGGGTGTCACGGGTCCGGCCTTTGGGATTTCGACTCCCCAAATAGTCTGTGATACGTGAAGCACGCTTGGTTCAGAAAATCAGTAATATATTTCAATAAAAAAGATATTTATAGAGTCATTAAACACACCTTAAGCAAGGCTATAGGGCTGTTAAACAACCCGCCAAAGGTTTGTTATTCCCAAGCAAGTGTAAGAGTTTAGCCAACCATGGCTTTAAAGATTTGCTTAAGAGAAAAAGAAGATTTCATAGACAAAAGCTTGTTAATTCTTACTTAAGTTAATGTTCTTACAAACTTGATTACGACACTTAAAAATGACCAAATGACTCAATACTAGAGGGAGAAGAGAAGAATTGAGCGAGGAAGAGTGAAGGAGGAGCTCAACTTTTATAGGCAGAAATCGGATTCGGGCACGGGCCGTGCTTGGGTGGGCACGGGGCGTGCCATGTCAGAGGAATCTTCGATACTACACTATGTCAGACGGCACGGCCCGTGTGAAGTTGGGCACGGGGTGTGCGATATCAGAAGGTCTGTCCGCTTGATCAGAGACACGTGGCATGCTAGAGGGAGCACGGGGTGTGTTGTGTCAGTGAAGAGGCACGGGGCGTGCTTAACTAGGCACGGGGCGTGCTGGCCTTGCTGGTCTCAATTTTTTGTATTTTTCTTCTGTTTTTTACTAGAATTCGTTCCTTTTGCGACTTTTGTCTTTTTGAACCTGAGAAACTAAGAGGAAAACTAAATAGACTTGTTATTACGTTAGTAACTCAGATTTGTGCCGATTCATGGAGAATATTTGGTATAAAAAAATGTATATAATTTGCTGTTCATCATCACTTCAGAGATGATATGGGTTCGTTGTCTTCTTAGAGAACTGGGGGTTGTTTCTAATGCGACTATACTGTGATAGTTAATCAGCCATTCATATAGCCAAGAATCAAGGATTTCATGAACGGACGAAACATATTGAGGATGATTGTCATCTAATTAGAGATCGTGTTGTAGGAACTAAAGTTGATCCCCCATCAATTCAATCGATACATGTCAAGACAGAGTTTCAGCTTGTAGATATTCTGACCAAGCCCCTTTGAAAGAATCAGATTGATTATATTTGTAACAAGTTGTGCATGATTAACATCTATGCTCCAACTTGATGATGAGTGTTAAATAGTTAGCCCATGTACATATAAGTCAGTTTGGCCCAAAGCCCATGGCCCATTATTTAGAACCTTCCCCGGTTCTCTATATATAGGCTTCCTCATTCATTGTAAATATTTAAGTTTTAGTGATCAATACAATCAGTTTCGTTTCAGAGACAAATTGGCCTCTATTTTAGCTAGATGTAAATAATGTTTTTCTTTATGGTGACTTGAATGAGGATGTATATATGAAATTACCTAAGGGTTATTTCTCAAAGGATGATAATAGAGTATGTAAATTTGTTAAATCTTTATATGGGTTAAAGCAAGCTCCTTGTATGTGGAATGAGAAGCTTGTGGTTGCTCTTGTTAATATTCGTTTTGTGCAAAGTAAAAGTGACTATTCTTTATCTTTTTAGATCTGTCAAGTCTGTGTTTACTGTGTTATTGGTATATGTTGATGATATTATAGTTTAGGGAATAATATTGATGACATAGAAATTTTAAAGCTTTATTGAGAAAACAGTTTTTTATAAAAGACTTGGGTCCTTTAAAGTCTCTTTTGGGTGTCAAGAAAGGCTCTTCTTGACACGCAAATGCGCGTCAAGGAAGCTGGGGTCAAGAAGCTTCTTGACGCGCAAAATGCGTGTCAAGAAGTTCTTGACGCGCGAATAATGACACGCCATCTATGACACTTCATTCTTGACACCCGTAATGCTCGTCATCTTCGGGTGTCGTCTGTGTCTAATAATTTTCTATTAATAATATATTTTTAGTGTCGTCTGTTTATGACACGCAAAATTGCATGTCATGCATTTTATTACGCTCATTTATGCATATCATCTTTTTAATTGTTTTTTTTATATAATTTTTTCTGAAATTACTGATTTCCATATTAAATCATATTCCACAAACCTAAATAAATAATAGCTGGTGTACCAAAACAATGCATTTCATACATATAGAAATTAAAAATAATTCGATTTTCATGTTCATACATGCAATTCGATCACAACGACAAAAGTAAAATGTTCAAAGTTTACATGCATATATATTCGATCACTACTCCACGACCCTGTAAATGAAGTTGCAAGCGTAGGTCAACCATTCTTCACGAATCTCATCAAAATCAGCATATGTGTAAGCATTACTCTCTCCACCAATCTGTGTAAAGATAAAATTAATACGAGAAAAAGTGATCATCAAATATAAAGTTAATTAGAATATGAGAAAACTTACTTTGTTTTGTTCAAGAACTATAAGTCCATGCCTAACTACCTCTTTCATGAATTTCAAGACATCATAACCACACTCTGTTATTCCTGGCTGGAGTGAACACTACACAAACAATAGAACATAAGAAGTCACTAAAAAGTATTTAAAATATATCACTAATCTCAGAAACACATCAACGATCAGTTTGAGTCAGTATAGCATGAAAACTGCATATTACTCCTTAATGGGTCAAAATGGGTATGATCACTATTTTGACAAGAAAACAGGAGATTGTACAAAACATGTGAGCGACGAGTAGCCACATTCGACGAGCAGAGACATTGAAAAATTATATTAAGATTTAAGAACAGCAATAGCATCCTAAAAAAACAGCAATAACACCCTGAAAAAACAGCAACAGCAGCCTAAATATAAACTATATAAAGAATAGCAACAGATTTAATATAAACTATATTAGAAAAAAGATTCATAATTTCTGAATTATGATGAATGATGATCTGATCTAAATCTAATACAAAAAACAAATTAAATACTAACCTGAAGTCCTGAACCAACGATTAAAAGCACAGTAAAATGTGGAATAGTGTACTAACCTGAAGTCCTGAACCTGAAGTCCTGAACCAAAGATTAAAAGCACAGTTGCAATCTACAACCTCCTATGTGTGTTGTGTCATATTAGTATTGAAGATCTACTATAAACTAATTCTCTTAGGTCACTATTAGATCAATGGATGCAATTTATCAATGCAGTAAACATAGATCAAAACTGTTGAGAAGTAAAGGAAGAATATGAAGTTAACATCAACATAACTAATCAAAACATTGAGAAGTAAACATACCGGTAATAATAAGATCTGATCACAAGATAGTAATACAGGGGTATTAGGCAATGTTTGTATATTAGGCAATGTTTGTATATTTAGTAATGATAGAATAGTCAAATGGTGACAGCATGAAATCATGCATGTAATTAGCTGTCAATGGTGTATTTATGTACGATCAATTGTGAATAATGGGGGCAAGCAATTCCATTCTTACATGGTATCAGCCATAATGATCCTCTAAACCTACTTCTTCCCTCTCCACTTCCCTACTGCCGTCTTCTATCCTCCTACCAGCTTCTCTTTTTTTTCTTTCCGGCCACCCTCCATAGCCATCTTACATCCTTTTTCTTCTCATTTTTCAATGACGACTCCCTCCTCCATTCACCCATCTTTGACTGTTACAAGTATTAAGAATTTCATGCCGGTTGTTCTCGACACCAAAACCGCAAAATTCACCCAGTGGAAGCAACTCTTTAAGATCCACTGCCAAGCCTTCGATTGCCTGGAACACTTGGAACATGACAAA
Organism: Deinandra increscens subsp. villosa; assembly: GCA_039602395.1. Classification (NCBI taxonomy): domain Eukaryota; kingdom Viridiplantae; phylum Streptophyta; class Magnoliopsida; order Asterales; family Asteraceae; genus Deinandra; species Deinandra increscens. The sequence continues at coordinate 65,778,906 of JBCNJP010000009.1, read as the reverse complement.
CCGCCGACCCCCGCCTCCACCTCTGAGAAGCCAGCACCTCCGGTCGATCTGGAACTCCGGAAACGAGTCGATGCGGTGGTACTCCAATGGCTTTACGGAAGCATCTCCCCTGATCTTCGTGGTACACTGATTAGCGATGACACCACGGCCCATAAAACTTGGGTTGCTCTTCAACAGCTTTTCAACGACAATGAGCATTCACGTGCTCTTCAACTCGAAACCGAGTTCATTAACACGCGCCTTGACAACTTCCCGGACGTATCGTCTTATTGTCAAGCACTCAAAGAAATCGCAGATCAATTGAAGAGCGTCAACTCGCCGGTTTCCAGTCAGCGACTCGTATTACAGATGATCGCCGGACTTAACGAACAATTCGACGGTGTGGCGATGTTGATCCAGCAGACTCAACCTCTCCCTGACTTCTACGGGACTCGGTCCCGCCTACTACTCGAAGAAACCCGCAAGGCTCAACAGGCCGCTGCCGGTGCTTCCGCCTTACTCGCCTCCTCCTCTCGGTCTGCCGGGTCCTCGTCTCACAGTTCACAAACCCAGCCCCATGACAGGGGGTATCACCAACAAACAAATCGTGAAAAAGGGGGAGGAGACTACAACAGTCAACCACATCGAGATAGTGGGAACCGGCCACCACAAAACAGAAACCGTTCCGGGGGGTTCAAATTACTATCGGGGACGTGGGGGACGTCACAACTCGTACCGCGGGCGCGGTCATGGAGGTCTCTTTCATGCACCAACAACACTGCCTAATTGGCAGCCACAAACACCCACTGGATATGGTTGGCAGTGGGTGCCACCACCACCTCCAAGCCCGTACCCGTCGGTCCCCATGCATACTCCAACAGGCCGTGGCCCGTCTACCCCATCGAGTGCTCCAAGAATTCTTGGTCCAGCCCCATCCCCTCAGGCATATCACGCCTATGAGACTCATTATACTAATGTGGATCAAGCCCAGTACACGAACTCTCTCCGGCCGGACCCCGCTTGGTACGTGGATAGCGGAGCAACGAATCACATGACTCACAACTCAGGTATGATCCCCTCTTATGTCAATAATCTCGGGTCGAATTACATCGTTGTAGGTGACGGAACCAAAATACCGGTCCACGCCACCACCAACACCACACTTCCCTCACCATATCCTCCTCTTCAACTTAAAAATGTTCTTGTCTCTCCCCATCTTGTTAAAAACCTATTATCTGTACGACAATTGACTAAAGACAACAATGTTTCTATTGAATTTGACTCACGTGGTTTTGTTGTGAAGGATTGCCGGACGCAGAGACCCATCCTCCGATGTGATAGCACCGGAGATTTATATCCATTGCACCCTCAACTTTTTTCAAATAAAAGTCCATCTACGTTTGCTGTTGAGGGTGTATTTTCAGGATGCTCACAGGAAGCTCAGACAGTTCAGGAATCCTATTGTCATCTGGGAATCTCGTACATTCAGGTATCCTGATCATATCATTTTAACTAACCTTCATATTTTGCCACATGTTTATTTGACCAGGTATTATCGGAATCATCAACGACCTCCGAAACTTATGCTCCAGCTGAAGAAGATCGTGGACCAAGTGCACGGAGAGGCCTCTAACGGTCGAGTTAGTTGGACGATAGGATCCCGGGAATCCCGGAAAGTTAGTTATCATTGTATTTGTTATATAAATCGAGGATTCGATCAGTAGGAACACACACGACGACACTCGCACACTGGTTTCTCATTACGTATTATTGTATCACTTAGCTCTGATCGATCAAACCTCCAACCCGTTGTAACAAATCGTTTGATAATTAATAACATTGACTTGGTGGCGGTTTCCAGCCGGCACCCGAGGTTTTTATCCAGGATTCCTAGAGGCAACTCAAAGGATTCTGGAGTTTTCCTCGCTAAAATCCTTGTGTCATCACCCTTACTTGGATTACTTATTCATTTGATCGTTAAGCACTCTACCTCACAATCTAAGTTTGGAATACAGGATTCCCGAGTGAATTTTTGACCAAAACAGTTTGGCGCCCACCGTGGGGCAAGTGGTGCTTAATTCTACTTAAATCCCGTATCTCATTCATTTCATTTGATCTCCGATCCAAAAGATGTCGAACTCACAGAAATCTGTCTCGGCCTCTACATCGTCCTCCATTCCCCCTCTTCCTTCCTTTCCAGGAAGCCAGAAGAAGACTAATGACCGTCAGAAGAAAGTGGACGAGCAGCCGAGAAAAACTGATTATCCTGTCTTCACAGGATCCCAGGTTCAATCTGTTGATCCGGTTATTACTAACAATGATTTGTTTTCCTTGATTAAGCAGGTAAAAAATCAAATGGATCAGCAAGAAAAAACTAATCAAACGGTGATGAAGGAAATTGAAGATCTGAAGAAATCCAAGAAGCCCATGGAAGAGCAAAGTCCCCTGTTTCCCAGGCATCTCGATTTCAATGCTTCGGGATCCTCAGATCCGTTTCGCTACAATAACAAATCAACATCAGGATTTGCTACAGCCCCTACAATGACTTCTCAGGCCGCTGGATATGCTGAAAGTACTGCTGGATTCTTAGGAGCTGTCCCACCAGAATCCTCACAGTCACGCTACAAAGCTCCATGGATTCCACCATTGTTGGGATCCTCAGCCTTGCCGTCTCAAGGATATCCTTTTTCTGTTGGGAATCCAAGCCAGAATCCCCAAGGATATCAATACTTTAACCCTTTAATTTCTGCAGGAACCTTCAGGACCAGCTCCTCAGAAGTGCATGATGGTGATGACATCCCCATGCAAACGGCAGCCACTACGGAGCCAAGCTTCCCAGCAAATTATGGCTACGGTCCCAGGATTCCGGCCCAGAATCCTGCCTCTGGTAACGTGTCCAATTCAATCCCTATTGTTTCTAACCAGGGTGCTCCTTATGATGCAGGTATTCATCCAAGTATCGCTAGGGAGCTCCAGAAATTGAAAGAAATGATATCAAATGTTCCAGGGATCCTGAAACCTATCCCTGAAGTTCCTTTGGAAAGTCACAAGATCTCTAGATTTGCTTGGCCAATATCCCAAGTAGAGATCCCGAAGCGTTTTCAGACTCCAAGCATGAAGCTTTATGATGGGACCACGGATCCTGAAGAACACGTGGCACATTATCGGGAGCGTATGGAGATCAATCCCATTCCGATAGAAATCAAGGAAGCCTGTCTATGCAAAGGCTTCGGATCAACCCTAACAGGGCCAGCCATGAAATGGCTACTGAGCATTCCTCCTAACACTATTACATCATTTTCTCATTTAGTTAACTTATTTAACAATCAATTTTCTTGCAGCAGGACCTTTGAGAAGCTCACAGGTGACCTGTACCGAATAATTCAGAAGTCAGATGAGCCTCTCAGAGACTATATTGCCAGATTCGGACGAGAATCTCTTGAGATTCCTAATCTGGATATGGCAGCAGCCGTGGAAGCCTTCAAAATGGGGCTCTCCAAAGATTCCCGTTTTTACGATGACCTTGTTATGGCTCCTTGCAGGAATCTTGATGAAGTACGCAGTAGAGCTCTGAGATTTATTTGTTTGGAAGATGACAAGAGGATCCACCAAAGACTGGAGGTTCCTAAATACGATCCCAACAGCAAGAAGGCGGAATCCCCCGGGAAGCCGTATAGATCTCGTCCATATTCCAAACCAGAAAATCACAAAGTCAACGCTGTTGACCAGGACGATGATGATGAGGAATATCCTAAGGTATCTGAATACTGTTTTTCCGTTGACATTGGTGGTTTGATGTGTGCTATGCAGGATCTAGGTGAAAACGCTAGATGGCCAAGGAAGGATACTAAACAAGGATCCTGGAAGGACAAGTCCAAGTGGTGTGCCTTCCATGAAGATTTTGGCCACCTGACGGACGAATGTATAGCACTCCGAAAGGAAATCAGTTATCTACTCAGCAAGGGGAATCTTAAGGAGTTGTTAGGCAGAAAGAAGGTCAAGACCCAAGAAGCCGACAAGGTGCCCCAGAGAGCGGCTTCTCCACCACAGGATGCCCAGATTATAAACTTCATCTCAGGAGACTCGGACATCTGTGGAACTTCATATTCCTCAGCTAAGAAGCATGCCAAGGAATCCAAATCTGAACAGGGTGACAGACCTGTCCGGACATCCACCCTGACTCAAGACAAGCTAATATCCTTTGATGAGAGTGACCGTTCTCATGTTTAGGATCCTCACCATGATAGTCTTGTGGTTACTTTATATATTGCTAACCATTTTGTTCGCAGGATTCTGGTTGATAACGGGAGCTCAGTAAACATAATCCGACTTGATGTGCTCAAAAAGATGGGGATCCCAGAAACTGAAATAGTTCCAAGATCCTCGGTTTTAGTCGGCTTCAGCGGTGAAACTAAAAGCACCGTTGGAGATATCAGGTTGCCAGTATATATAGAGGGGGTAAACTCTATGCAAAAATTTTGTGTTATAGATTCTCTCTCTTGTTGCAATATTATTCTTGGCAGGCCTTGGATTCACGAGATGAAGGCAGTTCCTTCAACTTATCACCAATGTATCAAGCTTCCTACACCCTGGGGAGTCGTAAGAATTGAAAGTGACCAGCAGGAAGCCAAGAACTGTTACTCTACTTCAATGAAGAGCACCACTAAGGTGACGAAGGGATAGCAATTACAGAAAAAGGCACCTGAAGCACAGGAGGACAGGGAGCTTGATGTCAAAGAAATACCTCTAGACCCTAAGAATCCTGAAATCAAGGTGCTCATGGGAACGAGCATCCCAACAAATGTTGAGCAGGAATTATTACTACTTCTCAAAGCCAGAACTTCAACTTTCGCCTGGAAGCATGAAGATATGACAGGTATCCCTAAACATGTAATTACTCATAAACTTGGTTTAGATCCTTCTTTCAGGCCTATACAGCAGAAAAGGAGGAAGTTCGCTCCAGAGAAAAATATGATCATCCAGGAGGAAGTCGACAAGCTTCTCAAAACAAAGATGATCAGAGAAGTCAAATATCCTAGGTGGCTAGCAAATGTGGTGGTGGTCCAGAAGAAGAATGGAAAGTGGAGAGTTTGTGTTGATTATACATACTTGAATAAGGCCTGTCCTAAAGACCCGTTTCCACTTCCCCACATCGATGCAATGGTGGATGCCACGGCTGGCCACGAGATGCTCACTTTCATGGATGCCTCAGCAGGATTCCAACAGATTCAGATGGAACCTTGCGACCAAGAACATACAGCATTCATGACTCCAACAGGTATATATTGTTATACTGCTATGCCCTTTGGTTTGAGAAATGCAGGTGCCACCTACCAGAGACTCGTCAATATGATGTTCAAAGAGCAACTGGGGGACACAATGGAAGTCTACATAGATGACATGGTGGTAAAGTCCAAGAAAGCTGAAGATCACGTCAGAGATCTCCAGACTGCCCTTGATATCCTTGATCAATATAACATGAAGCTCAATCCCTCCAAATGCCACTTTGGGGTGCGAGCGGGAAAATTCTTAGGATATATGGTCACAGAAAGAGGAATTGAAGCAAGCCCAGAGCAGATCAAGGCAATTCTGAATCTCAAGTCCCCATCAAATGTCAAAGAAGTGCAGAGGTTGACAGGAAGAATCGCGGCACTCAACAGATTTATTTCAAGGTCCTCAGAAAAAAGCAAGGATTTCTATGATATCCTGAGGAAAAACAAGAAGTTTGAGTGGACTGAGAAGCATGAGGAAGCCCTGAAGTGTCTGAAAGACTACTTGTCAGCAGCTCCGTTGCTAATGAAACCAGAAGATGGGGAGCCACTATATTTATATCTTGCCGTTTCCGGAAGCTCAATCAGTGCAGTCCTGGTAAAGGACTATCAAGGTCAGCAGCATCCGGTATATTATGTAAGTAAAACTCTGCTAGACGCAGAGTCCAGGTATTCTCACCTTGAAAAGTTAATTTTATCTCTTATAATGGCTTCCACTAAACTTAGACATTATTTTGAAACACATACTATAATCGTGATGTCTAACTATCCTATCAAGGCAGTTCTTAGGAAGCCGGAAATGTCAGGAAGGATGGCTAAGTGGGCAGTCAAGCTGAGTGCCTATGACATCAAGTATGAACCAAGAACAGCAATCAAATCTCAAGCATTAGCCGACTTTGTGGCAGATTTCAGCAGTGACATTGAACCAGAAGTTGAAAAGGAAGTCCAGCAACTTGGGAAGCTCAAGGAAGACTGGATCCTCTATACCGATGGCTCCTCAAATGTTAGAGGAACAGGGCTGGGAATCCTGCTAAAATCGCCACAGGGGGACATAATACCTCTATCCATATCCTGTGAATTCCAGGCTACCAACAATGAAGCTGAGTATGAGGCTTTAATTGCTGGATTACAGCTGGCTAGGGATATGGGAATCCTATCTATACAAGTATTTGTTGATTCTCTCTTATTAACTAACCAATTTAATGGCTCTTATGCAGTGAGAGGGGAAAATCTAATTAAATATCTTGAAGTTGTTAAAAAATTATCTCTATTTTTCGAAAATTTTAACATTTCACAGGTACCAAGAGAAGATAATGCGGAAGCCGATGCGTTGGCAAACTTGGCTTCATCGCTCAGGATCCCTGAGGATGTCAAAATTCCAATAACTCACGTCTTGACACCGGCAATAGCTCAACAGGAAGCTCAGGCTGTTAGCGATAACGCAGGTGCAGACGTCGAGAATCCTGAAGATGCCCAGGAATCCTGGACATACCCGATCCGGAAGTATCTCAAAGATGGGGAGACTCCTAAGGGCGAGAACCCCAGAGCTTTTCGTACAAAGGTAGTACCCTACACTATAATTGATAATATCCTATATAGAAGATCTCTTGCAGGTGTCTACTTAAGGTGCCTAGAGAAGTCGGAAGCTCTTGAGGTGCTTGAAGACATCCATAGTGGAGATTGTGGAAACCATACCGGGGGCAGGGCGCTGTTCTCTAAAGTTCTCAGATTTGGGTACTATTGGCCAACTATGAAGAGGGATGCCGCGAGCTTCTCACAGAAATGCGATGCCTGTCAAAGGCATGGCAATATCCTTCACCAACCTGCTGAGCATCTGCATCCTATAGTATCCCCGTGGCCTTTCATGAAGTGGGGCATGCATATTGTGGGTAACTGCCAAAGGCTCCTGGAGGAAAAGTGTTTATGCTTGCCATGACAGATTATTTCTCCAAGTGGATTGAAGCAGAAGCCTATGTTCAAGTGAAAGAAAAGGAAGTGATATCCTTCATCAAAAGAAACATCCTCACCAGATTTGGGATTCCAGCGGAGATTATATGTGACAATGGTTCCCAGTTTATAGGCAAAAGGACTACGAGCTTTTGCGAAAGCTGGGGCATCAAGATGGTCACTTCGACACCTGTCCACCCTCAGGCTAATGGGCAGGCAGAATCCAGTAATAAAATTATCATCAATAACCTTAAGAGGAAGCTGGGTTCCAAGAAAGGTAAATGGGCCGAGGAGCTGCCATTTGTTCTTTGGGCAGACAGAACTACACCCAAGAATGCTACCGGCTAAACACCAATCTCATTGGTGTTTGGGGCAGAAGCCGTAATTCCTACAGAGATTGTACTCCCAACAGCCAGAATCAACTGCCAGGATCCTGAAACAAATAACCAGAACCTCCTTCAGGATCTCGAAACAGTTGAGGAGCTCAGAGATATGGCCAAAATCCGGATGGCCTCTTACCAACAGCGGATAGCAAAATCTTATAACAAGAATACCAGACTAAGAAGATTCCAGGTAGGCGATTTGGTTTTGAGGAAAGCTTTTCAGAATACTACCAATCCTGCTGACGGGAAGTTAGCACCCAAATGGGAAGGCCCTTACCTTGTAGATTCTGAAGAAGGTAAGGGGGCATACCGTTTAGTGAATATGGAAGGAGAACCTCTGCCAAGAGCTTGGAATGCCATCCACCTTAAAGCGTATTTTATGTGAGAATCCCATTGGGAATCTCGGGCAGAATCCCAAGGATCCTCGCTGTCTAAATATCCCAAGGTACGTATACTAATTCTATTTCAATTAATTCTCAATATTTTGTGATGAGTTACTGACTTAAGCATCGGAGTGGTGTTAGCTAGGCTAACACCCACCCCTCACCAAGCATTGAGTGTTTTGCAGATTTTGAGAATCCTAGAGAGTTTTGGGTATATCCCCAGTTAGAGGTTGGCCACCTCTCCCACGTTTAAGGTATCCTGCATACCTTCTAAGGTTTGAGAGGCTGACTCCTCTCCTAAGTTTGGGTAATCGCCAGTAGCGCACGACCCTCGCCAGTAGCGCACGTTGTCCCCCGGTATGCTCAAGGTGGCCGGACCAGTCCACTCCAGGGGTGGCTGACAATCTTGTCACTGGAGGCTACCGGGCGGATTCTCAAGGTTTATAACACTGACGTGTTATCTAAGGTTTTGGCATTTTCATGTCACATACGTATGGGCTTGTCCCCAGTTTTGGCTTAGTCCCAAGAATCTCGGGCTTGTCCCCAGTTTTGGCTTAGTCCCAAGAATCCCGGGTTTATCCCCAGTTTATTTAACTTGTTTGCTTTCGAAAATGTCGGCTTCGGCCGGAGGCCAAGAAGCTTTTCAGAATTATTTCAGGTTTTGGAAGAAACTGAAGCAAGTACTGAGGAAACTGCGTTTAGGATTCCTACAAGAATCCCGATTCAGGTAGAAAAAGATATGATTATTTGGAATTGGAAAGTTGGCTAAGGTAAAATTCAAAGGTCAGTTTTCACTATTTAATCTAACTTGACATATTATTCGAATTTCAAATGGTCTTTCAGCATGCAAATCATTTTTTAAATATTTGATAAGTTTTTACAAATTAATTATACCAATCAAAATTTCAATACAAAAGGCAATATGAAAAACCCAAAAGATACTAATATTATTCATAGCCATAAAAGGTTGTGAGCTTCTCAAGCTTCGTCCTGAAAACCTCAGGATCCCTCCACTTGAGAAGCTCGAAGGTCAAAAGATTGTTTTTTGGGAATCCTGGTTTCGTCTTGTAAACACAAGATCCCTCCACCAGGATCCCCACCATTGTTGTTGTTTGCTACTTGTTCATTACAGGAAAAGAGAAATTGTTTCAACCACAAGAACCACCAAAAGAACCACCTAAAAACCTAAAAAGTGGGCTCAGACCGTTGCAATGTCCTCATCGCCCACTGTCTTCTCCTCCTCCACCGGCTTCACCACGTCCTCCAGCTTCTTGCCAGTTCCCAGCTCGATCACAAAAGCCCTTGTTGGGGCAACCGGAGAATCCGGAATCACCTTTGAGGAGCCACCTTCGGTCCCATCCTTTCCTTCCCCATCACCATCTCCTCCCAGCGATTCCAAAACCAGCCTCCAGCCTGCGACATCCCAACCTGGTACCTGAAAGCCAGCCGCTTCAGCCTCTTCTGCCATTTGAATTTTGCATTCCAGGACGCTCCGGGCAGCCGAGAGTTGGCCGATTTCAGCATCAGCAGCCATTTTGGCTTCCAGGGCTTGACGCTGCTCAGTGAGCTTATGCTCATAGAGAAGGGTCTTACCCTTGGCAGTTTCAGCTTGGGCCTGAATCTTCTCGTTGGCTTCGGCGAGCTTCTTCTCCATGTCCATAGCTTGGAAGCTCAGCTTCTCAATACCCTGCGCAAGTGGGAATCCTATTCAGTAGCAGCGACAGGTATAAAACTAACACAAATATTACTTGAGCTTCTTACCAGGTTAATCATGGTCTGCATGGAGAGGATCTTATTGCTGACCTCGGAAGGAGCAAGACCTTCAAAGGATTCCAGGTACACCACAGGAGCTGCTGGAGTTTCTGAGGCCTTCCTCTTCTTGGAAGCCGAAGCTTTTGGCCGGCTGACAGGTGGCTTGGAGACGGTAGGGTGCTCGAGCTGTTCCTTCTTAACTTTCAGGAGGCTGTCAAGATCCTTCAAGGAAAACGAGGCGCTGGATTTGGAAGCTGTAATCAGAAACGGGTTGTCAGTATCTGGGAAGCTCATATAATCAAAAAAGTCAGAATCCTATGAAGGCTTACCAGACATGGCAGGAGTATGGTCGGCCGAATAACTGTTTTCACTGGTTGTTTCAAGAATCAGGGCTCTCTCGTTGGCCGGAATCCGGTAGATGGCTTCGAGCTTCTTGAAGTCAGGCTGCTTCTTGATGAGATTCTCAAACTTGGGCGCTGCAAGAAAGAAAACAACAAAGAAATTAACAATGTGCAGAAAATTCAACGGAATAAACGTAAAACTTCAGTTTCCTACCCTTCTCAACCCACTTCGACGGTAACTCTGTCCCCCCAGGAATCGAGTCTCGTTTGACAAAGAAGAATCGCTTCTTCCAATCATGATCGTTGTGGGAAGCTCGGGGAATCAACTGGGAATTGGAGGTACGAGCCTGAAGAACGAATCGGCTACAACCATGGGTTCTTAACTTGTAGGCTTCACAGATCTCAGGAATCCCGATGTCGAGATTCCTGGTTTGGTTCAACTGGTCCAGAGAATACAAGATTCTCCAGACCATCGGCATGGTTTGAGAGTAAGAAAGGCGGGTGGTCTTGAAGAACTGAGTGATAAGCTCCGGAAAAGGGAATGTCATTCCGAGCGAGAATGGATAATACATGAAGCAAACCCAGGTTGAAGAAACGAAATCAGACTTGACAAGGGAGCTGTAAGGTCGGAAAACAGTCTCCGGCGAAAAAATGCCGGAGTTTTTTAGATCGCGGATGTCGCCGTCATCGAAAGTGCAACTTTCCTCCTCACAGGGGATAATATACCCCTGATCGTGGAAATCTTCGGCGACCGGAAGGCTTAATGAAGAAGAAGATCGAGTGTTTTTCTTGGCCATGGCCGAAAAACGCGAAGAAAATACGACGAAGAAGAAGAGTAACTGACCTGGAATACCGGAGAAGCTCGAGAGGTTTTTGCGAAGAAGATGGTGATAATCTCGGAAAGTTACCTCCTATTTAAAGCAAAACATCACATCTCTTGGACGCCGAGAAAACAGTCACATCCTAACTGCTTTTACCGTCTACACGCCGTTAAAATGGCATCTTTTTGAATTTTAACAGCTGTCGAACTTATCCACAGCTGTTGAAATTCAAGGGGCAATTGTTGAGGGTGTATTTTCAGGATGCTCACAGGAAGCTCAGACAGTTCAGGAATCCTATTGTCATCTGGGAATCTCGTACATTCAGGTATCCTGATCATATCATTTTAACTAACCTTCATATTTTGCCACATGTTTATTTGACCAGGTATTATCGGAATCATCAACGACCTCCGAAACTTACGCTCCAGCTGAAGAAGATCGTGGACCAAGTGCACGGAGAGGCCTCTAACGGTCGTGTTAGTTGGACGATAGGATCCCGGGAATCCCGGAAAGTTAGTTATCATTGTATTTGTTATATAAATCGAGGATTCGATCAGTAGGAACACACACGACGACACTCGCACACTGGTTTCTCATTACGTATTATTGTATCACTTAGCTCTGATCGATCAAACCTCCAACCCGTTGTAACAAATCGTTTGATAATTAATAACATTGACTTGGTGGCGGTTTCCAGCCGGCACCCGAGGTTTTTATCCAGGATTCCTAGAGGCAACTCAAAGGATTCTGGAGTTTTCCTCGCTAAAATCCTTGTGTCATCACCCTTACTTGGATTACTTATTCATTTGATCGTTAAGCACTCTACCTCACAATCTAAGTTTGGAATACAGGATTCCCGAGTGAATTTTTGACCAAAACATTTGCCGCTCTAGCTCAAGACGTATGGCACTCCCGGTTGGGACATCCCGGGCATTCACTATTACGGTTTTTACATAATAATAAAGACATTCATGTTGCAAATTTGTCTCAAACTTCTTTGTGTGAACCATGTGTTTTGGGCAAGCATGTTAAATTGCCTTTTGTTAATTCCGTTTCAATTACTCATGAACCATTCGATATTATTCACACTGATTTATGGACCTCTCCGGTCACAAGTGCAGGTGGACATCGCTACTACATATTATTTTTGGATGATTATACAAATCATCTATGGACCTACCCCTTAGGTTCAAAATCCTCGGTTTTCTCCGTGTTCAATAACTTTTACAACCTTGTTGTCACACAATTTCAAAGAAAAATAAAAACAATACAATGTGACAATGGCACGGAATTCAACAACAAACGATTTCATGAGTTTTGTGCTACCAATGGCATCCAATTTCGGTTCTCTTGCCCATACACCTCGCCACAAAATGGTAAATCGGAACGGAAAATCCGAACAATCAACAACATGGTTCGAACCCTTTTAAGCCAATCCTCCCTCCCAACTACCTTTTGGCATCATGCTCTTCAACACTCCACCTACCTTATCAACATCCTCCCCACCAAAATTAAATCTCACTTCACACCCGCCTTCCTCTTATACAAAACACACCCCACATATACTCACCTTCGCACCTTCGGGTGCCTTTGCTACCCGCTCATCCCACCACAAACCATCCACAAACTTCAACAACGGTCCATCCCATGCGTCTTCCTTGGCCACCCAACCAACCACCGAGGATACAAGTGTTTTGATATGTCACAAAAGAAAATCCTCATATGCCGACATGTTATTTTTGAGGAGACAAAATTCCCTTTTGCCTCTGTTGCACCTTCCAACCCAACCTACCACTTTCTTGAGAATGCCCCCCATTCTGATATTTGGGCTACCCACATTTCGGACCCCCATGCAAACCCCGCCCCCACCCACTCCAACACCTCTACCACCTTTTCTAATTCAACGATGCAGCCCACTCCTCAAGCCCATACCTCACCCTCACTCCATCCTTCACCTGAGCCCAATACTCCTCAAGCCCATACCCCACCTTCACACCATCCTTCACCTGAGCCCAATACTCCTCCTCACACTCCCACAAGCCCAACGCAAACCACCCCTCATCACCCACCATCCAATTCCGCATCCAACCACCAAACCACTACTGCCTCCTCCCCAAATAACGCCTCCCCAGTGACGTCCCCGTCCTCCACGTCTTCTTCACATGCGTCTAACACACCGCCACCTCCACCACCACCACCCCCACCGCGCACCATTCGAACGCGGAGCATGTCCGGCATCTTCAAACCCAAGTATCCTCTCAACCTCCACACCTCTGCACACATCGAACCTCTCCCAAAAAATCCTATCGCTGCCCTCTCCAGCCCGGTTTGGTTCCAAGCCATGCAGGATGAATTTACCGCGCTTATCGATAATAAGACGTGGGACCTCGTACCGCGCACACCCGATATGAACTTAGTACGATGCATGTGGTTATTTAAACATAAAAATAAATCTGACGGCACTCTTGAGCGCCTATAAAGCGCGTCTTATTTGTGATGGCAGGTCTCAACAGGTTGGTATAGATTGTCAGGAGACATTCAGCCCAGTCGTTAAACCGGCCACGATACGCACTGTGCTGGGCTTAGCAGTTTCTCACGGGTGGGACATCACACAACTAGATGTCAAAAACGCTTTCCTACATGGACATCTAGCTGAGACAGTTTTCATGTACCAGCCCATGGGGTTCCGAGACTCAAAATTCCCGGATCATGTGTGTCGACTACGAAAATCTCTTTATGGTTTAAAACAGGCACCTCGGGCTTGGTACCAGAGATTCACTGATTTTGTAGCCACCATTGGTTTTTATCACAGCATCTGTGACCACTCGCTATTTATTCACTGACAGGGTCATGATTTTGCCTACATCCTACTATACGTGGACGACATTCTCCTGATCACCTCCTCTGCTTCTCTAAAGATGCAAATTATGGGCCATCTCTCCAGGGAATTTGCTATGAAAGATCTAGGCCCCTTATCTTACTTTCTGGGCATCTCAGTCAAAAGAAACTCAAACGGATTATTTTTATCTCAATCAACCTATGCTCAGGAGATTCTAGCACGAGCCAACATGACCAACAGCAATCCCTGCCATACTCCCGTTGACACAGCAGGTAAACTGAGTGCTCAGGCAGGCGAGGCTGTTAATGACCCTACACTATTTCGTAGTCTGGCTGGTGCCCTTCAGTATCTTACATTCACCAGACCAGACATCTCTTATGCAGTTCAACAAGTATGCATGCATATGCATGATCCCAGAGTTGGTCACTTCCATGCGTTAAAACGTATTCTCCGTTACATCAAGGGAACCCTGTCCTTGGGCCTACATCTACGGGGAGGCCCCCACACCTCTTTGGTGGCATATTCTGATGATGATTGGGCTGGCTGTCCTGACACGCGTCGATCGACCTCAGGCTATTGTGTGTTCATCGGCGACAATCTCATTTCGTGGTCCTCAAAACGACAGACCACCGTCTCAAGATCCAGTGCAGAGGCCGAATACCGCGGTGTCGCTCATGTAGTTGCCGAAATCTGTTGGCTTCGCAACCTTCTCCTCGAACTTGGCAACCCTCCGGCCCGTACCTCGATCATATACTGTGATAACGTGAGCGCCATATTTATGTCTGAAAATCCAGTTAATCACCAGCGGACCAAACACATTGAGATTGATCTTCACTTTGTTCGTGAAAAGGTACTGAGGGGCTTAGTTCGCATATATCACGTCCCGTCACGCTATCAGCTTGCCGACATCTTTACAAAGGGGCTACCCAGGATCCTTTTTGATGAATTTCGTAGCAGTCTAAGCATCCGGTCCCCTCCCCCTTAGACTGAGGGGGTATATTAGGCAATGTTTGTATATTAGGCAATGTTTGTATATTTAGTAATGATAGAATAGTCAAATGGTGACAGCATGAAATCATGCATGTAATTAGCTGTCAATGGTGTATTTATGTACGATCAATTGTGAATAATGGGGGCAAGCAATTCCATTCTTACGATGTGTAAGAAATTTGTTAACATACCAGTGTTCAGTTTTGGGACTGTGTTGCTCGATGGTGTTCGGTGGTGCTCGGTGGTGTTCGGTGGTGGTCAGGGGTGTTCGGTACCTTGCTTCGGTGGTAGAAAGACCGCCAAATCGGAGGTTACCAATTTGTTTTAGGCGCAGAAGTCCGACGGCGGTGTTTGATTTGGACGCCAATGGGAAAATAACGGGGGAAGGAGGATTGGGCTTGTCAGAAGGTTAAACAAAACCTATGCCAGATATGCAATAAATCAGCATCACGTTGGTTGACAGCTCTTGAAGATGGTCGTAGAGAGTTACTATTAATATAGGTGAAGTTTTCATTGGCAGTATTTGTACCCAAATACAAATAGAGTTCATCCTTGCTAAGCTGCAAGTCCCCATATTTCATTACATGGGACTTGTAATTAGCATTGCCATTTGATGTTCTTTCCTTAACCTGCTTGGTTGAACATCATGAATCAGATGATAAACAAAATTTAATTTTATACATGACAAAACACTAAAAAAGTTTTCAAGGTATGCACGTGCTTTCAAAACAAACTTCTGTTCATACGTTTCATGTTCTGTGTATGAAGATAAAATAATTGTTTGTACTGCAACACAATGTTAAGTTGCTTATTCATGATAAAAAAGCAAACATACCATGATATCAATATGGTTAGAAACACCTAACTGATATCCATGATAAAATGTAAAAAGAAAGTGAAATCACTCAAAGTGTATCTTACTGTTAGCATAAAAAAGTTATTAGTTAAACAAAAAAGTGATATGATTATCATGTTCAACTAAAATTATCATATTCAACTAAAAAATACAACAGTTCCAAGTTGCAAGTGTTTCCATCAAATCTTCACTTTTATACATCATTAATTAACACCATTTGATATTTGTAACTTTAAATTTCATTCACACTTCTCTTTGTTTTGTACTTATTAATTATTAATGGCATGTTAGTATGTGACGAGTAGTAATTAGTATGTTTTTTTTTTTTTTTTTTTTGAACAGCAAATATCTATTTACACACCAAACACACCACTGTCAGGGTTTGAACCCATGACCTCCAACTAAGAGGACAAAGCCTCTACCAAGTGGGCTAGTCCCACATTGGCGTAATTAGTATGTACTCTATCAAATGTTTTGCTTTGGGGACACAAAATGTCTAGAAATATATACAAAAGAAACTAGGAAAAAATAAAAAAATATCTAAAAGATGCCACCAATATCATATTGGTCAAACGTACCAGTCTTCCATACATGCAACACTTTACAAGTCACCCAAACACGTTCCATATTCTGGAGGAGGACTAGGATATTCTCCAGGACAATAAGTACCCCAACTGTTCTCATTTGGACCAGATATTATGGTTGCATAGATATTTAAACCTTCCGGAAGAAGACCCTCAAAAATACTTCCAGATTCACATGCTTCAAGGTAAAATACCTAATATAAGACATATTGTTCCCATAAGCTTGATATATAATATCAATTAGGAAGAAAAACAAAACATAAGAAAAATTACCAAGCTTTTGTATGTTCGAGACGCATGTTTTTTCTTCAAAACATCAATTAGATCATTTGCATACATGTAAGGACTTGTTGGCATACCTAATAATAAGAGAACATATTTGATATAAAATCTTTTCCTAAGAAAGTGTAATTTTTCTTTTGTAAAACCGTAACTAAACATAAAACATCAATCAGATCATTTGCATACATGTAAGGACTTGTTGGCATACCTCTTCATTAACTGCAATGTCATCGTACATGAAAACCAAAATGTTTTCATCCTTGATGCCACCATTTTTCAAGATCTGGTATGCGTGACATACATCAGACTGGATCATAAAAAGTTAGGTTTTAATAAATGAAAAAAAAATCCATACAAGCAAACCAAAAACATGAGTCGCTTTTAGCTAAATCACTTACCAAAAACATCTGATTACTTGAGAACATAACTCGATATCATCTGAACAGAACTCGTAGATTATGAACAAAAAAGTTAACACCCTTAATATGATTCAGTAAGACTTTTTCTTCATCATTATTGATGGTAACAGTATTTTGGCCTGCAACCTTTTGGGGTCCGTCATTTAGTTCAAGTAAATTTATTTACAAACTTTTACAAATAACAGTCACCACTTTCATCGCTCTTTACTTTCTATGTTCACTTGAAATATATGCTCCTCTGTTCCACCAAACTTACAGCTTACTAATCTATATTCAATATATTCTCTCATTTATATTTCGATGCTCTAATATCAATCAATATTTGAATATTACTTAATTTATTTACAAACACGATGATCCAAAAAGGAATTCAATATGCTTAAAAGTCAAATTGTTCTTTTGTTTAGGCAGATCTTTAGACACCACCAAACATACCACTAACCTAACCAGAATTAGTTTTCATGGTAAATATATCCTGATGTATTCATATATCAAAGGAGATAATGGTGATTTTGGTAGTATGTATGATGGTCTCATGTCTCCACAAATTTACTCTTTTTATTTACATGCCCAAAATAAGGGACCTGCAAATTTCTGCTATCATCCTCATATGTCATACTCGACCAGGTATAGCATATTCACTTCAGTTTTTGAGTCAATTTATTCACTCTCCAACTCATGGACATTTAAAACTTGCTTTAAGACTCTTAAGGTACTTAAAAAAGGTCCTGGTAAAGGTGTCTTGCTTGGTAAAAGTGTTTCCTTTAATGTTACTGCATTCGCTGATTCTGATTGGGCTAAATGTCTGGTTTCTAGAAAATCAGTGATTGGATTTTGTATGTTCCTTTGTAATTCCTTGATATCCTGGAAAAGCAAGAAACAAAGTATTGTTTTTAGATCCTCAGCTGAAGCTGAGTATAGGTCCATGTGTGGTGCCAGTTGTGAGTTTATGTAGATTTTAAATGTGCTACAAAGCTGAAAGTTTCTGCTGACTTGCCGATATCTTCACATTGTGATAGTAATGTAGCTTTGGCTATAGTAGCAAATCCGGCCTATTTTTCATGACAGGACTAAGCATCTTGAAATTGACCTATTTTTCTTAAGAGATAAAATTTCTTATGGGTTAATTAAAGTTGTTGGAATTAAGTCTAAAGAACAACCCGCAAATATTTTTACTAAAAGCTTATTTGTGGGTCAACATGAAAAATTAAGTAGTATTTTTGGCATGCATGATACCTTTCGGATATTGAATTGAGAGGATATTAAAAACACCTATTGTATGTATTTCTTAACAACTCATTATCCCTCAAATATTGGTTTATCATGTTATAGAACTTAAGGTACTAATAATTTTTCTTGTGTCAATGTTTAATTTATTTAGGTATATATAGTTGCTGGGCTTGAATGGATCCCGGGTCAGCTGGATGGATCACGGGTCAACAGAAGATTGAAGACCCGGTTGTTACTTAATCTGGGTACTTATGCTTGGAGTGTATAACAGCTTTTTCGTTTAGGTTAAAAATTAACACTCATTTTTTCCATTACAGCCGCTCTCGTTCTTCTCTCTCACTATGTTAGGGTTATTTCATGATCTATTTCATACTATTGTTCATATATAACACTATGTTTCACACACACTGAAAACACTTAAATCTACGGAGAGAGTTTGAAAGAGATTGACAGTTTGACACATATTCTTTTAAACATAAATTGCATTTGTTACAAATGATTCAATTACATATATAGTGTTGAATCATATCATGTGAAAATTTAGTACATTGAGAAACAACCGTCGTCATTAGTCATTTGAATCCTCTTCATTAATGCTTAACCATAACACGTGCATTTGTTTTGATGTTGGGTAAGATCCTGTCATCATTAATTTATAAGGTCATAAACCCTTAATTAGTAAGCATGCATGCATCTTTGGAACCTGCAAAACAAGATTAGAATTTACCTGAATTTGGGTTTGCAGGAATTTGACGTACTCCACTGCCTCATCCAACATGTCAGCTGTGTTAGTTTGCTGCCATACATGCAAATTAGGGTTTCAACTTTCAACCATCGTATTTCGATCGGATGAAATTAAGTTTGATATATCAAGTTTGATATATCAATTTCACTGCATGCAATCGTATGTATACCTTATCCATGTTTGGCACAACTTCTTGAAGCTTCCTTATTCTGTCGCTAATTCGACTTCTCCGTACCTAATTCAAAACCAATAATTTAATAGCAAACACACCCATCCATTAATCTATTTCAAAATTACATCAGAAACACCGATGTGAAAGATTGAACTCATGACCTCTGGTTGTTTCTCACTGACCGTCGGGGAGCCAAGGTTATGGCAGACGGTCCAAACTGCACAAAAGTTTGACCAAATTGTTGACTAGATAAAATAAAAATCGTCTGCGACCAATATTTTAAAAACCGGTTTGACCGGCTCCCGGCCTCCATTCCGGTTTTTTTATTGTAACCGGACCGAGTTCGACCGGCTAGTTTTCCGGGTTTTTTTTTTCAGTTCAACTGGTGTTCTGACCTTTTTTTTGAATTTTTATGTTGAACTTTATTGTTATTTTTTATTATTTTTCAAAGTTTAAAACTTATATTTTCTTATGAAATACCTATTTACTATTATTTTTGAGTGAATTATAATTGTATTTTAACTATTTTTGTTGGAATGTATAATTTTATTAGCATTTTTATAATATATATATATATATATATATATATATATATATATATATATATATATATATATATATATATATATAGGGTAAGGTTCATGTGAAAACAACTTTTATTGCGAAAACACGAAAACAAATATTAAAACCTCTATAACTTTTTCATACGTTAATATTTTTTAAAAAAATTTGCACCAAAATCCTTAAAATTACGTTATCTTTAGTTCTGGAAAAAATTTAAAAAAATCAAAAACTTTTTTTAAAATTATTATTGCACAGGTGCAATAATTTTTTTTATTATTATTATTGCACATATGCAATAATATTAAAACATTTATAACTTTTTCATATTTTAATTTTTTTTCTAAAAAGTTGCACCATAAATCTTATAATTTTGTTATCTTTAATTCTGGAGAAAATTAAAAAAAATCAACGTTTTTTTTATTTTTTTATTATTGCACATGTGCAATATTGCACATGTGCAATAATATTAAAACCTCTATAACTTTTTCATACGTTAATATTTTTGATAAAAAATTGCACCCTAAATCTTATAATTTTGTTATCTTTAATTCTGAAAAAAATTTAAAAAAATTAACGTTTTTTTGGTAATATTGCACATGTGTAATATAATTAATACGTATTATTGCACATGTGCAATAATAAAAAAATTACGAAATTTTAAATGTTTAATTTTTTTTCCCAGAATTAAAGGTGACATAATTTTAAGACTTTTGATGAAAAATTTTTAAAAAAATATTAACGTATGCAAGAGTTAGAGGTTTTAATATTTGTTTTCGTGTTTTCGCAATAACATCTTGTTTTTTATTTGATCCTTCCCCTATATATATATATATATATATATATATATATATATATATATATATATATATATATATAAATCCACTAATCGGTTCAACCGGCCGGTTTAACCGGTCGAACCGGCCCCGGATGATTTTCTGATTCATCCAAAGAAAACTGATCTAAGACGGACTGCATAAGGATGATTACCAGGAAGATTGACTATCTCTAAGAGACGGACCGTCCATTGGAGATAGGTTTGACAAGGACGGTCCGCATTCAAAAGAAATCAAATTAGAAAATGACACTTTTCTAACTTATGAACCTGGACACGTTAAACAACGTTTTGACCTCGTTTACATGAGATTATGGTCTTAGTAGTTTAGTGCTCTTATCTAGTAACACTAATTTGCAGGTCAAAAGAAGTGTTTTGGCCTATAAACATTGATGTAGACTTCGAAATAAATTTAAAGCATGTGTGAGTTCACAACAGAAAATTACCCTCTCCGCAATACTACGAGGATGCGTAGCAAACCCTCGTTTTGCTCGTACCCTAGAGGGGACAGAATCGTGCATCATCTTCTCCTCCATTTCAATATCTAGCAAGGCACTTTGATCTCCACTCTACAATTAGCGTTTTAATAGAGTACATCAAAACAAGAACAAATCAATATATCATTTACAATCATCCAAGAAACCACAATTGCAATTAGGTACACTCATGATACAAAGATTTATAAAGGTAGTTTTTAAAAAACTTGGTTTTGCAATTCGAGGTTTTACTTGATGTTTGATGTAAACTTTACTAGGATTTTACTATGTACTAACCATCTGTGTCGTGAGTTTGATCTGCGAGTCTTCTAAACCGACGTCTCTGAATCGTTTAACATCGAGAGAAGACGAGAGGTAATCGTCGTAATTAGCCGGATTCCCTAAGTTGGAGAAGTAGTCATAGGAGTTGTTAATGTGAGAAACGAACTCCACAGGAGAGCTGTTTTGCCGAAGAAACCCGTTCTCGGGGCCGGGTAAGATCGGACTAGGAACAACGAAATCGGTGGATGTAATGGGAGGGTTAGTTGTGATATCTTCATCTGAGAGTAACAGTGCATCTAACCAAGTCGCCGGAACTGACTGGAATCTAGCAAGTGCTCCGCCATAGCCACCTCCGGCCGGTTGCATTTTGTTTGGAAGTTAAACGGTGATATTATTGAAAGTTGGTCGCAATATGTAATGTTATCTTGCGAGGGGAACCGCCTTCGAGTCACGGAGTTTGTGCAGAGCAAAAAGGGGGGAAACAACGACCAACAGTCAAGCATTAATATTAGTTTCTTCTAGACAAAGGATAGAGCAAATGAATTAATTAATAAGGGTCACTTTTTTTAAACGCTATAAAATTAGACTTTTTTCTATCAACAACAGGATTTTTGAATCCACAATAATAGAGATATTAATTTCATGATACCGTTTCAAAACGCCCTTTGATGGTACGTAGATGTGCAATTTGCTCTATCAACGACTTATATCATTTCAACTCATTTAAACTCATTTTAGTTGGGACATTTTTAGTTGAATGAAAAAAATTAAAAATAAAAACCAATATAGAAAATAACTAAAACCACATTTTCACTAATTAAAAATAAAATACACTAAAATAAAAAAATATACAAAACAAAAACAATAAATGTAACTACTCGTCGTCCAAATTTGGGATGTTAAAGTTGATAGATCGCAATATGCTCCATAAGATTATAACCGGTGATATATTGTTGGGGTCAAGCAAAATCTAAGGATACGTACACGGAGTGGGAGTCGGCTTGATCGGCGGCTTCCGCGGTAACACTGCCGCAGGTCTGAAACTTTCGCCATCGGCTAGTGTTTTCGGCGAGTACTAGCCGTTGTCATTTTAAAGAACCGAGAATGTGAACGTTGGGGGGGGGGGGGGGGGGTTGTGACCGTTGGGGCTTATTAAAACAAAAATTAATTTTAAAAAATCTATATATAACACAGTCTCAATCATATTCTCCTCACAACTCTTTCACCAACATTCTATCAAATATTTTTTTCACACATCTCTCACAATTAATCCAACATGATGTTGGGTTACGACAGTGGCATTCGGGTCTCGGTAATAGCAATTTTTTTTTTAATTTGGAAATAATTATTTACGACAAAAAATTATTTAATTAATTACCGAGTAAATTAAATTTAAATAATTAGATTTAACATTTAATTTAATACCCAGCGGAAAATGATTTAATTTACTAACGCAAAAACCAGATAATTAACGTAAACCAAAACAACAGGATTCGACAATCACCAAACGCGCAAACACCAATAACACGTTAAACAAAACGCGACATAATCATAATTAAATAAATGATTAAATCTAAACTAATTACGAGTTTAGATATACCTTAGCGGTGGTTCAAACAGATGTTCGAGACACCGGAAGTCAACGGGTGACGCTAGGCTTTCGCAGGCAATGATTCGTCTGACGAATGGAAGTTTCCTCGTGATCATGGATTCACTGCGCGGTGATATGATCACCGGGAGAATCACGCGTGTCGGATTGGCGCTAACGAGGGTTGCGGACGACAAGCGAACACACCACACGATGGCGGTTCGCGACTGAGAGTCGGCAGTGGAACCGGCGACGGCGAGGAGGGCGGCGGCTGAGCGACGGGGCAGCGGCTGTAGTCACGGCTCACGGCTGCGGCTTGGTGACGCGCTGCGGCGGTGATGCGGCTACGGCGGCGGGGGATGAACAGGCGACGGCGGCGGTTCGGAGAACGGCGGACGGCGGCGGTGGACGATGTCAAGCGGTGGCGGTGGCGGTGGCGGACTCACGAGGCGACACGGCGGCGGCTAGGGTTTCTCGGGTTCGGGGTGTAAGGCAACCGAAAGGAAAAACCACGGCGAATAAGCGATCAAAGATTAAGGTTCTCACGATCGAAAGATCAAACCAAAAAAGAACAAGAGGGCGGCGGCGACGGCCACTTGTGGTGGTCGGCGTCAGATTCGAGAGAGGGAGGGGGCGAAAATTCTCTCTGGAGGATTAGGGTTTCGCCCCTCCCATTAATCATATATATATATATCTGATTAATTCCCCGTTAGGTCCCTCGATTATCTTTAATCTTTAATTGAACCATTTAATTTTCGAGATTAACATTTAACTCTTTAAATGTTTATCGCTTGCCGAGATTTAACGAATATTAGTCAAACTAATAATTCGTCGATTTTCGTCCATGACGTAAATAATATTTAACGTCCTTTGTCGCTTAATTAATTATAACGATTTAATTAACTAATTAATTATTTGTCTATTAAACTATTTAATAAACAAAATAATTAGTTCTTCTGCGAATTTGCCGGTTATAAAATTAAGCGGACTTTAGAACTCGTTGCCTCTGGTTCTTGATTCAGTCGGGTCTGACACCTAAATCCAACAGTCTCCCACTTGGACTGAGCGCGACAATAAATCAAGAAACAGTCAGAGGTGCTCTAGCTATACGTGGCTGTCCCAACCTGTCATGACATTTCAAGTTAAAACAACCAAGGCATATCAATAATCTTGTGATATAGTTTAGACTCATGGTATTTGTAAAGTCATCAGATCCTTTCTGTATGTGACATCAACCGAACCAGAGACATGGATTTATTCATTCTCTTCCATGTTAGATGAAT
The DNA here is from genome assembly GCA_039602395.1 of Deinandra increscens subsp. villosa. Lineage (NCBI taxonomy): Eukaryota > Viridiplantae > Streptophyta > Magnoliopsida > Asterales > Asteraceae > Deinandra > Deinandra increscens. The sequence continues at coordinate 65,754,888 of JBCNJP010000009.1, read as the reverse complement.
GTATTTCTTGTTTTTCTGTTCAAAGTGGTCTAATCAAACACACAGTAAGTTTGGGTAAGGCCTTACACTTAACACTTGGAACTAACGAAAGGGCCCACGATGTCAAACTGTCGCATTATTAATGCAAGAGTACCTTTGACAATTG
>JBCNJP010000009.1:65675366-65754243 GCA_039602395.1 Deinandra increscens subsp. villosa | reverse complement strand
GAAATTCTCCCTTGAGAATTTCGATCAAGGTGTAAGCAATCAGTGTTCAATCCAAGTTTGTTCTTCAATCGGTTTGTTTACTTGCTTTATTATACTTTTCGATTATAATCTTTCACTGTTTTCTTGAATCAACTAGTTAAACCGGATTCCGCACGGTTTCACTAGTCTAGATATCGCGTGAGGGTTAGTTTGATCCTTACAGCAAGCTAATCTTTAATAGAAATAGGAAATTCAGTTAGTTAGAAAATTTCTCCAGACAGCGTAAAGTGCTTTCAAAATTTCTAAGTAGCCAAATGGACATCGATTGCCACTTGTGAGTAACTGTCACAACTCCCGTTATGAGGCTTTCGCGAACGGATCAACGAAATACGTTTAGCCCCATCTATGCCTATTCTGTCTACATGCCGACCAGATGTACGGTGTTGAAATACTCCAATACCAAAGGTGCGTGTAAAGAAATTAGTAGTTGTCCTAAGTGGTCAGTGTGTGCGTACGGTGTTGAAATACTCCAATACGCTCACCTTGGAAGATACCCTAAACACCACGTGCGGTGTTGAAATACTCCAACACGGATGCATTGGTCAATATGTTCCAAGTTAGACTTGACTTAGGATGGCATAGACTACCAGTTTTAGGCTTACCAGATAGGATTATTTAGTCATATTTTAGTATTTAATGTGACGACAGATTTAACGAATCCTATCTCACTCGGGACGATCATTTAAATAACCTAAGTATTAATGATCTATGTGTCGCGAGACGATAACCAATTATTAATAATGTTCGATTACTATATCGAAAAATCTGAATTTAATGTCGATTTAAATTGGTTAATAAATTTTATAAAGTCGTAATAAAATTAGGACTTTTATTTAATCGATTGAAAAATTAGTTTTATATCGGTAAAACTAAGATTGGATTTTAGTTGGGGCGATAATCAAATTAAGACAAGCAACCAAAAACAAGCAAACACACATGTACATATCCGGCCATGCAGGGGTTTCGATATTGTCAGAGCCTATGACAATATCGAGGAAGGTCATGGGACGTAAAAGTAAATCAACCACGAGAACAGAAAAACTCCCTGATCGATTTAGTCGCTCCCACTGGCTTCAACAAGCTCTTGCGTGTTATTTGGAAACGCCGGTCTCGTTTTGGCTTCTAGCCATTTTCGAAAATCCCAAAAGGGATAATCTCAAATGGGTCTTTGTGTCAAACTCGTCTCGTTCGTCCAGCGAAAGTGAGCAGCTATAATTTAAAATAAAACTAATCTGTTTTAAAACAAATACAACTTTGAACCCAGTCAAAAGTGGGCCAATCCAAAACAAAACAACATGGGCCTAAAGGGCCAAACAATAACGAATCCATGACAAAACAAAATAGGGTTGGGTCGAATATGTACGAAAGATAATTCAATCAATTTTATTGAATCGAATTATGTTTAGTGGATTCAAATCGACTAAACATATTTAAATAGCGATTGATTCAATTTCGCGATTTTCGGGTTAAGAAACCTAGTTCGCAAAAGTACACCGGTTTAAAATCGACCGTTAGGGTTTGCGTGTGGTTATCAAGGCTCTGATACCACTGTTGGGTTACGATAGTGGCATTCGGGTCTCGGTAATAGCAATTTTATTTATTTGGAAATAATTATTTATGAAAAATAATTATTTAATCAATTACCGAGTAAATTAAATTTAAATAATTAAATTAACATTTAATTTAATACGCAGTGGAAAACGATTTAATTTACTAACGCAAAAACCAGATAAAATAACGTAAACCAAAATAACAGGATTCGACAATCACAAACGCGCAAACACCAATAACACTTTAAACAAAACGCGAAATAATCATAATTAAATAAACGATTAAATCTAAACTAATTACGAGTTTAGATATACCTGAGCGGTGGTTCAAACAGACGTTCGAGACACCGGAAGTCAACGGGTGATGCTAGGGTTTCGCATGTAATGATTCATCTGACGAATCAAACTTTCCTCGCGATCACGGATTCACTGCGCGGTGATACAATCACCGGGAGAATCACGTGTGTCAGATTGGCGCTAACGAGGGTTATGGACGACAAGCGAACACACCACACGGTAGTGGTTCGCGACTGAGAGTCGGCGGTGGAACCGGCGACGGCGAGGAGGGCGGCGGCCGGCTGGGCGGTGGCGGCTTAGCGACGGGGCAGCAGCTATAGTTGCGGCTCATGGCTGTGGCTCGGTGACGCGCTGCGGCGGTGATGCGGCTACAGCGGCGGGGGAGGAACAGGCGACAACGGCGGTTCGGAGAACGGTGGACGACGGCAGTGGACGACGACAAGCAGTGGCGGTGGCGGACTCACGAGGCGGCACGGTGGCGGCTAGGGTTTCTCGGGTTCGGGGCGTAAGGCAACCGAAAGGAAAAACCACGGCGAATAATCGATCAAAGATTAAGGTTCTCACGATCGAAGGATCAAACCAAAAAAGAACAAGAGGGCGGCGGCGACGCCCACTTGTGGTGGTCGGCGTCGGATTCGAGAGAGGGAGGGGGCCGAAAATTCTCTCTGGAGGATTAGGGTTTCACCGCTCCCATTAATCAGATATATATATCTGATTAAGTTCCCGTTAGGTCCCTCGATTATCTTTAATCTTTAATCGAACCATTTAATTTTCGAGATTAACATTTAACTCTTTAAATGTTTATCGCTTGCCGAGATTTAACGAATATTAGTCAAACTAATAATTCGTCGATTTTCGTCCATGACGTAAATAATATTTAACGTACTTTGTCGCTTAATTAATTATAACGATTTAATTAACTAATTAATTATTTATCTATTAAACTATTTAATAAACAAAATAATTAGTTCTTCTACGAATTTTCCGGTTGTAAAATTAAGCGGAGTTTAGAACCCGTTGCCTCCGGTGTAACTCTTACTGGTCTTGACCGGGTCAGGTTCTTGATTCAGTCGGGTCTGGACATGTAAATCCAACACATGAGTCGGTTGTCAATTCTTCCACTGGACTCTCCGACATCCTCGGAGTCATCAGACGTCGCTGTTGGAGACATTGGATTCCTTTATATTGCTGAGGCCTCGGCACAACTAGAAGCAGAAGCGGCCGCACCAAAACGAAGGAGATATATTCCACGAGCTCGTTTGGAGACCAGAGATCTTCTGATGAGGCATTACTTTAACAACGATTGCCTATATCCTAAAACTATTTTTGAAGACAGATTCCGAATTTCTAAAAGATTGTTTCTAAAGATGTTATCGATGTAACCTAGCACAACGATTACTTTCAAGAGGGGATGAACGCGCGAGGGAGGGACAACTTCTCGGCTATACTAAAATGCACATCCGTCAACCGTCAACTCCCGTATGGTGACGTTCCTAATGAATACGATGAATATTTAGCTATGTCTGAGAGAACCTCGCATGAAACACTAGACCATTTTGTCAATGCAATTAATGAATTGTATAAGGAAGAGTATTTGTGTGCACCAACTAGTCACAACATTACACTTTTGTACGAGGCACATCACGGATATCATGGTTTACGTGGGATGCTAAGCAGCATCGACTGTACCCATTGGGACTAGAGAAACTGTCCCAAAAAATATCGATGCCAGTTTCATCGGGGTGATCACAAATACTCAACGATCATATTCGAAGCAGTTGCATCACAGGATTTATGGGTTTGGCACGTGTATTTTTTGGTGTTGCAGGTTCCAACAATGACATCAACATTCTCAATCAATCTCCCAATTATAGCAACAAGATGCATGGGATCGCACCGAAGGGTCCATTTCAAGTTAATGGGCGAATGTACAAGCGGGGCTGCTACCTTGCCGACGGTATCTACCCAACTTGGCCTAGTTTTCTAAAAGCATATCAACATCCGGTCGACATCGATGATAAGAAATTCAACAAGATTCAAAAGGGGGCAAGACAAGATGTCGAACATTTGTTTGGTTCCTTAAAGTCAAAATGGAGAATAGTCAACCGAGGTGCCCCAGAGATGACTCGAGAAAAGGTCGCAAGAGTGATGTATACGGTATTGATATTAAATAACATGATCATAAAAGATAAAGGAAAAGCAATATCATTGGTACACATCTGAGACCCTGCGGTTGATCGGGTTTCGATGACGATGTTCTACTAGAGTTGCGAGACTCGGAAACACATTTTTGACTACGTCATGACATTAACGACACACAACGCCACGAACATGGACGTGTTTTTGATGGAGGAAGAATTACGGGCGTAGTTGCGTTTTTATATTTAAGTTTAAATAAGTGTAATTTTTATTTATTTCTAATGTAATGGTACTTTTTTATATAATTTTAATATTTATGTGCATTTTTATTATTTATATTTAAATATAATTATTATTTTTTATTTATTTTAAACTAACTAATTTAAATAAAAAAATGTAATTCTACTTCCCACCAAAACTTTCAAACCTTGAATATCTACCACTCGCTCTCAAAATTCTTCACAATTCTTCAATAATTCTAATTTTGTTCTCTTTCCCATGTGACACACTCCTATTGGTTAAAACCAAAACTTACAAAACTACCACTCCCCCGACCGTAATTAGTCTAGATAGCTAAGATAAGTGAGATATTGTATACATGAGAAGTTTATGGTCCATGTAATACATTTTGATGATTGATTGTTTAAGGGTGGGAGGTATGGGCTCGGCATTTTGCTTCGGAGGGGGGAGGGGGGGGGGGGGGGAGGGGGAGAGGGGGATTTTGGCAACCATGATCGGCAACCACACCCTGTGGTTCGGCTACTTGTGTTTCGGCAAGTTTGAAGCCCCAAATCGACAAGAACACTACAAGAAATTAGGCTTTAGCGACAACTCATTTAGCGACAACATTTGTTTTCGCTAAAAGACAACCTGTGGTGACAACAAGTCATCGCCAGATGTTAATTAACAATCTTTTTTTATTTTTTTATTTTCTCACTCTCTAGCGACAACATGTTGTTGCCAAAAATGACCCGCGAAAACCCAAAATCCCGCTCAACCTGTGGCGACAACATGTCGTCACTAAAAGTAAATTTCTTTTTTTCTTATTTTATATTTATTTTTTTAGTTTGGATGACGACACATTTAAGCAGGTAACGAAAATAATGACGGAAAACTAAAAATTTGGGTGGACTTTAGGCGACAACATGTTGTCGCTAGAAGTTATTTATTTAACTTTTTTTGTTTACTAAAAAATATGAAGCGGGAAAGTGGGAAATAATCCCGTAAAATTGGAAAACTTGGTAACGTTTAGCGACAACATGTTGTCGCTAAAAGGTATCTTAATTTTATATACTTATTAAATCCACGTTTGTAGCGACAACAAGTCGTCAGTATAGCTCACTTAAAGAAACTTCTCGGTTTTGGCCTTAGCTTCTGGTGGCAACAAGTAGTCGCTATAGTTAATATTTATTTTTGTTTTAATGTAACAATAAAAGGAATCGACGTCATTTTAGCCCAGACCTCTGTTGTCGCCAGAACCCGATCGCAATAAAACCCTAGTTCAGCCTTCAGTTTCTGTTTACGCAACTTCACAACAGGAGAGAGCAGGAGAGGCGAATTCGATTCGGTCAGTGGAAACGATCGAAGATCGATTTTGCTTAGGTTTGTTCAGTTTTCTTTGTTTACACGCATACCACATTCGATTTGGCTCACATAAGTTCGTTTTATAGATTGATTGAAGCTCGGTTGGCTAAGGTTCGTTTGTTACAGATTCATTACGCTCGATTTCACCCCACGCTTCATATTCGTGTGAGTTTTCTTCAGATTCATGTTCGATTTTCTTCAGATTATGTGTTTAATTTGGTAATTCCTTGCGCTCGATCCTACTAACGTTTTTTCTTCAATTGTTTCAGAATTGGTATATATCACTGTTACTATGAAATGATCTTTTAGAAAAGCAATTCTACCAATATGTCGTATCAAATTCGTAATACTTATGTTGATGCATAGTGTAATAAGAGTTGTTTTTTTTTTCAAAATGAATTGGTATTAATTGCTAGAACGTTACTCGATTTCATAGGTTTTGTTTGTAGAACACTCTTTCGATCTAAAAGAAACAATAATAGACATGAAATTATGATCTTATCGTTATATTAATTGGAGTTTACTAGTCCTTTTATAGATAGTTGAGCATCTTCATGTATAAAATAAAAAATATAGCAGCTTTGCAGTTGGTAATGGACCTAGAGGCTATATGCTTTTAACTAGAAGCTTCTCTACATGAGTGAGACTTTAAAGTTGATTATTAACTGGTTTCCTTGTGGAGAACGCCAAAAATAATGTATCATCATTTTAAAGCTATTGTTGTATCGTTTAGGGGTGTTCATGGTTCGGTTTCAAACCGTAAAACCGTCTAAACAGGTCATCGGTTTGGTTTCATGGTCGGTTTTTTATCTTAACGAACGGTCGGTCGGTTTCAAAATCGTTAAACCGTAGTGAACCGTTTGGTTTACGGTTTATATGAAAAACCGATCGTAAAAAACCGGACCGGACCATGTACAATTGTACACATAATATAATATTATATAATATATAAAATATATATATAATTATATACATATACTGATAAATTACATCGACTTTTTTTTTTAATGAGATTTTGGGTTTTAGCATTTAAAAACTAAAAATATGAAAATTTACACATGCTTTCATCCTAGAGATCTAGAACGTTAGTATATATTTTGAACTTTAGAATTTGCATCATGTTTGGAGGTTACATGTTCTATTTAGAGGTGGATTTTGTATTAACAAATTAAAGATGACAAATATAGTAGAGTAGCCCATACTATCGTTGCCTCATTTGACAAGGTCGATGTCGAATTTTCTTTAAGTTTAAATTATATCATTCTAAACTTATATTGAAAGCCTAAAGATCCTAAACCGTGAAACCAAACCGGAAGTAGCGGTTTGGTTTGGTTCGGTTTTAATTTTTAATGGTCCGGTTTAGGTTTTCGATTATTAAAAACCGTAACTAACGGTTTGGTTTACGGTTTGACCCAAAAACCGTATAAACCGGACCGTGAACACCCCTAGTATCGTTGATACAGTAGAGATTATGTGATTGAATTGTTGGATGATCTTGTTATAGAGGATGTTAATAAATATAAAATGGAATGCACCATCATTTTAGTTTTTAGTTTATCATGTGACTGATTTGTGTGTTTGTATGAATTGGGATAGGTTAGAAATTGTTATTTTTAACTTACTTAAGTTCCTAATATTACATATTATACAGTAATGACAATCAATAAGAGTTGGATTGAGATACGAAATCGTAAAGATCCTGCTTTTAGACCTAGTCTAGATAGCTTTATAGAGACGTGTAAGGACGTAGCTAACAGTGAAGGCGAAGCGTATTGATCGTGTAAAAAATGCATGTATAGGAATTTACTTGTTCCTTAAGCTATTCATGACCACATATTATTTTTTGGGTTCTATGAATACTATGATTTTTGGGATAAACACGGTGAGAAGCGAACACTACCTACAGAGAGTATGCCATATTACTTTCTAGAATTGGGTCATGTTTCGAAGACGAGCAATATCAATGACGAGATGTTGGATGTAATGTATGATCTTAGGGGCGAGCGAAATACAACTGAAGAAGAAAACAATGAAGATAATGTATACAAATTTGATGCGATGTACGAGGAGCTTAATAAGGAGTTATATCCCTGTTGTACTTGCATGTCGTCTTTGAACTTTCTTGCTAAAATATTGCATTTTAAGGTTATTAACAAGTGGACTGATACTTCGTTCAACCAACTTTTAGAGTTTGTAAGACTTGCATTTCCCAAAGGAAATAACGTTCCATCCTCACACTATGAAGCTAAAAAGAATATGAGACAGGTTGGGTTAGGATACGAAAATATACATGCTTGCGCAAACGATTGTGCTCTATTTTAGAAAGAGAATGCCGATTATGAGCATTGTCCAATTTGTAAAGAGAGCAAATGGAAAGGCAAAAACACAGAGGGGAAGAAAGTACCCAAAAATAAATATATATTACGCTACTTTCCATTAACTCCACGTCTTGGCCGAATGTATGCTTTAAAATTTACTGCAAAAGATATGATTTGGCACAATATTGGCCGCTTAACGGATGGTATGTTGCGACATCCGGTTGATGGGAAGGCGTGGATCGATTTTGATCAAAGATTTCCTGATTTCTCCTTAGAACCCAGGAATGTTCGGTTGGGTTTGGCTGCTGATGGGTTCAATCCTTTCGGTAACATGTCATTACAATACAGTATGTGGCCGGTAGTGTTGACAACATATAATACGCCATCGTGGGTATGTATGAAAGAATATTCTTTCATGCTTACTTTGTTAATTCCCGGTCCTAAATCACCTGCAAAGGATATCGACGTTTACCTACGTCCTTTGGTCGATGAATTGAAAATGTTATGGCATGATGGAGTACAAATGAGGGATGTGTCGACAAACACCGTATTTACGATGTGTACGTCACTACTATGGACAATTAACGATTACCCTTTCCGTAGTTGACTTTTAGCGACAATATTTCGGCTAATAACGACGAAGTTCTGGCGACCACTTTTTGGCGACGACATATTGTCGTCAAAGATTTTAGCAACGCCTTCTTGTCGCTATTTCACTTATTAATGTGGTCGCCAGTTGTCCTGTTTGTTGTAGTGGAAGTAGCCGATACTACCCGAGAGTTGTGTGTGATGTGTGTGATGGTCTCACCCTCTTTAAAACTACCGTAAACTACCCTAAACCAAACCCTCTTAAAACCACTATAAAACTTTTTTTTTCTCTCTCACATCACATCCTTCTATTGACTAAAAAAACTAATACCCAAAACTACCATAAATCTATACCTCCACCCTAACTAAAGTAAAAGAACGTGAAAAGTAAACTTACATAAAAAATTAAACTTGATTCTAATAAAGGTTTCCAATTGGTGGTGCGTGACAAGCCGTTGTCTTTGAACAGACCATTAATATCACTTCCAAACGTCAACCTCTAAACTTACCTCTAACCTTATTGCCACCGATTCTCAGTTGCCATAGTGAAGCTCCCAATTCAAATCGTCTTACCCCTTTTAATCCTAAATCTCGTTCAAGTCTCTTTGTGGGCCAAGTCCATTCCAAAGCTAAAGCCATCAAAATAATATTTATATTTATTTTCTTAATATATACTCACTTTAAATACTCAGAAATTAGTTATATAATATATAGTAGGGCGTGGCACTTGATCTTGATCACAGTTATACAAAAAGTTCGTAAACGACAAAGGTACTTTAAAAGTGTCAAGTTTGTTTGTCAGATCAAGAATTTTAATTTTTAGATCCGAAACATTCTGGATATTAACCAGCTCCTTTTGGGCAGACACAAGCAAATCAGACTATTTACTAAATTCATATTTTTGAGTTCGTAATTGCTCGTGTAAAGACATTAGTTCTTTGGTAGTGCCCTCCCATCTTTTTTTGTAAATTTCGATATATGCTTTAGCCACAGATAATTGATCTACCGTCTTATTCTTTTCTAATAAAACTTTACCATTTGTTTTAGCAAATTGACTACAAAGATAACACATAAGAGGATTCGTTACCTTTTGAGTGTCAGTCATCAATGCAATGACTGGTTCTTTCAGATTGTTTCGCTTCATAGCTGCATTTCCGACTTCAAACTGTTGTTTTCATCAGCTAGCTTCTGAAGTTCCTCTTGCAAGGTGATAATCTTCTCATTAGCCTCCAACACTTTTGTGAGCTTTCTCATATTTTTGCTGTACTGGATAGCTTTTCTGGAACACAGCTTCAAAATCATTAGCAGCATCTTGAGCTTCAGCCTTGGCTACTTCACATTCTTTGATTAAAGCTTCCTTTTCTTTCATCAAGATTTCAAATTCTTTCTTGAACAGTAAAAGTTTATCAAGATTAGTTTCAGGGACATATTTTGCCATAAAAGCAAATTGTTCACGAGAAAATGCTAGATTTACTTCAACCGTTTCTGAAAATATCATTGATTTCACTGTCTTCAGATGTTGATAATGTTAAAGTATCCTCATCCTGTACATGATTAACAATCAAAGCAGATGAATCAGCGAATTAACTACCCCAATTATAAGTTTTACCATTTTGTGAAACTAGGGCTTGTGTAGAATCAGATTTAGAAGTAGAAGCACTCCTTGAATTTCTTGTCTTTTTTCAAGAATCTTTTAACCCAATCCTTCCTCCTGAATTCAAATCCTTTCTTCCAGTCTTTTTTCAAGAATCTTTTAACCCTTCTAGAAAGCATAGCAAATTGCCAATTGATTTCCATCAGCTCTAGGTCATCGGGATCTACCTGATCATAGTCTTCCTCAGTGAGTTCAGCATTGCTCACCTTACCAGTAATAACCCCATAATAAGATGACACAAGAGCAGACACCAACTCCATATAATCCTCAATAGTGTTCACAGATAGAGCAAGTTTGCTAGCATTAATTGTGTTGCTTGCAGGAATTGAGACATTACATCCTCTCGACTCATAGTTCTCAGAATGTGACATATTTCCACCATCAGATATACTTCCTGCTACAAACATTGTTGATGGTGCTGGATTTTTAGTTTTATCTAATTCAGAAATTGTTGCAGCATTTTGACCATATTACACTTCCGGATGATGCATTTCAGCAGGTGTAGTGTTTACATTTTTCATTTCTAAATCCCGCTCTTGAAGCTTCCCTATTAGTTGCAGAAATGTCAATTTAAAAAATTCTTTATCATTTGTGATCATAAGAACATAGGGTTCCCATTTCTCTGGTTGTGCTTCAAGTAATTTTTCCTTTAATTCATCATCCTCCTTCTTGATACTAACATTATCAATCTCTGATTGCAGATGGCAAAATTGAGAGATCAGATCAGACACACCTTCACCATCGAAATGTTTGAAATTTTCACATTCTTTCCTTAAAACCTTTTTCTTGATTTTCTTATATTGTTCGTTTTCCTTCACATCTCTCCTTTAAAGCATTCCATAATTCCTTCGAATTCTTACAGGTCTTGAGCTGATGTAACAATTCTTTTGGTAAGATCTTAAGCGCACCATAAGCTTTTTGTTCTCGAGTATAATCCGTCTTTTGTTCTACATTCAGATTGCGTTGCATAATCGAAACATTGTTATTATCAACCGGATAAGAGCATTCACAACCCACCCCCCATAATATTTTGAAGTAAAACCCTAAAATTTGGGGTTTAGTTGTAAGTGGTTGTGATTAAGGAGATAGAAAAAATTATTGTTCATCCTATATTTTATGAAAAAAACTGGTGATTCCTTAAAATTTGGGGTTTTATGTCATTGAAAGAGAGAGAAAAGGTAATGATGAGGTATAAAAAAGTATTATTTAATTGTGGATGTGAGTGAAAGAGAGAGAAAAAGTAATGATAAAAGTATAAATTATAGGGATGGGGATGTTGGATGGGCTGTGAATGCTCTAAGTATACCCGTCATCAATTGCGATCTAGAGGTCACAGTCTGAAGTACCGATGTAAGACTCGAACCTCTTTTTCCAATTATGATAATCTTCAAGTTTGAATAACTTGGGAACCTATTGACTCGTTCCGATCTCATGGTCATAGTTGAGTAGTGTTTGCATTTGTGTTTGAATCGCCGCGAATGCTTGAAACTTCGACATCTTAACAAATTGAGAATTCTGATTACCCAAACCTACCTGAAGTGGAATTGCTTGTCCGAAGTGATCCGAAGTGATCCGAAGTGAATCAGTAGAAACGAAGTCATCTGAAGTGAAAAGCAAAGTGACTTGACACTAACTGATCCGAAGTCAAAGGTTTCGAACTGAAGCTAACTAAGAATATAACCGAACTAAAGCGAACTGACTTTTGAAGTGACTTCACCTGAACTCAAGAATCAAGCGAACACATACGAAATGGAATGCGAAGTGATCCGAACTGTGACTTCGGTTGACTTTGGAGCGGTTATTTTTCCGAACTGTCTGTCATAACTGGAAATTTTTCTTTCCCTCTCATCCTTCATTCCAGTCAACTAGTCAGCACTACCTCCAGTGTTACCTTAATTTTTGGGACAAAATTCTTTCAACTTGGGGATGATGTGACAACTGGTAATTTCTAGGTGAACTCCGTTAATAACTTCTGTTATCTTAGTTAACTAGAATAGTTAACGTTACATGTCATGTATGTGACAACCTGACTTTTCAGGTCTTTCCCTGATTTAACTTAACCTAAATTGATATAAACGTTGTGTGAACATTTATGTGATTGACTGGCGTTGACCTTAGCAATTAGGGTTTGTGTAAACATCACTATACGAGCATGCACTTGAGTCTAGACATTTTATATTCTGTGATTGTATGTAAATCGAGCATTATGATTTCATGTGAACGTATTGTCGTTTTATGTTATATATATATATATATATATATATATATATATATATATATATAGGGTTAGGTTCAAATGATAACTTTTTGTTTTGAGAACTTTTAAGAACTAAATCTCAACCACACATTTCAGGGGGGACCACTGCAATTCATGGGAGGGGGGATACATGTAAATAAACTTGTGGCTCAAATTAGTTCTTTTTAGTTCTCAAACCCAATTGGTTCTCAAATGATCCTCTCCCTATATATATATATATATATATATATATATATATATATATATATATATATATAGGGGAAGGATCATGCGTAAACACATTTATATTGCGAAAACGCGTAAACACATATTAAAACCTCTATAACTTCTTAATACGTTAACATTTTTAAAAAACATTTGCACCAAAAGTCTTAGAATTATGTTATCTTTAGTTCTGGAAATTTTTTTTAAAAAAATTTAACGTTTCAGTTTTTTTCGTGTGATGCACATGTGCAGCAAAAAAAAACTCATACTTTTAGCATAACTTAATATATTTTTTTCTAAGTCGCACAATATATCTTATATTTCTGTTATTTTTTCGTACTTTTTGTGTATTTTTTGAATGATGCACATGTGCATCACACCAAAAAAAACCTCATACGTGTGGTATACATTAATATTTTTAATAAGAAATTGCATCCTGAATCTTATAGTTGTGTTATTTTTAGATCTAAAGAAAAAAAAACATTTTATAATTTTTTTTCTATGTTGCACATGTGCATTATGTACCATTATCATTTGTACAATAAATGTTTTATTGTTTTATATAAGTTTTTAACATAAGGAGTGTTTTTTCGCATGATAATTCGTCTTTGTCAGTACTAATGATAATGATGCACATGTGCTGCACACGAAAAAAAAAACAAAACGTTAATTCTTTTCTACTTTTTTTTCCACAATTAAAGATAACATTTTTCTAAGACTTTCGGTACAAATTTTATGAAAAACAATTAACGTATGAAGAAGTTATGTAGGTTTTAATATGTGTTTACGCGTTTTCGCAATAAAAAGTGTTTTCGCATGATCCTTACCTATATATATATATATATATATATATATATATATATATAGGAATGGGCACCATTATTAACCACTCCTTAATGAACTAACCAATTAACTCAATCTTATGGCTTTACCTTTTTGATCCAATGGCCTATGTTTAAAAGGATATTTGTGTGGCTAAGATTGTTGCAAGGGTAGGATGGTAAAAACCGCATCTTTTTCTTTAACCTACCATCAACACAAAATCTCCACCCACCCCTTCCGCTCGATTTGAAGAACCTGCTACCCCGAAAATCCTGCTACCCTAAAAATATGCCCCTCCTTATTCCGCCGATGACACAACCCCCCTTTTTCTTCTCCGTTCGAAATTCGGCAGCAAACCCTCATGCTAATCCGACAGTCATCATTATGTCTCACCGCTTAACTCTCCGCCGCTATCCAGGTTACACTTTCCGGTAAGCGATATTCCGATCAAAAGTGTGCATATCGGAGACTTTTTTTGTATATAGCCGTCAAGGTAACTATCCTCGAAGTACCACCACATCCGCCGGACTTTCAACCCCCGTTCATCTGCGCCTCCACCATCGGACCATAGAAATGTTCAAGATGATTCATTGTTGTTTTTTCAGGTTAGACCGAATGAGGCTGGATTGGGGTGGTCGGGGCTGTTTGTGTTGCTTCCTTGGGGAATTTTTTTATAAAATTCCGAAGATCTATAAACGAATCTGAAAGTCAAGAAAACATATACGAATTTGTTGTTGTTATTGTTTCAGAAGAGAATTCCATACAAACATTTCTATTGTTATTGTCAAGAAAACATATCCCTCTTTTTGATTTTCCTCTTTAGTCTGTTTTCTTTTTTGATTTCTTTTTCTTTTTGGTAATTATTTTATTTTTTGATGGTTATTTTATAAGGATTTGTTCATGTAATTAAGGGGGTTATATTTTATGCATTTTTGAAGTAAATTTATGGATGGATTTTGAATGATTTATTTGTATTAGTGTTATACATATATGTTTAGTTGGTTTTTTTGCCGAATCTTGATGCTTTGTAGTATAGATTTTGTTTATATTTACATGTACATTTGAGTTTTTTTGTTGAATCTTGATAGCCCCGGTGCTACTCATCATCACACAACTGTTAATGGGTATAGCATTAGTGTTTTATATGCACATTGATGCATTTCCAGGTTGTAATATATGCATATGCAACTGTATCTAAGTAGAAACAATGATGATAGTGGTTGTAACACTAATGCTACAAGATATTGATGCATTTATAATTTGTAATATATACATATGTAGTTGTACTCAAGTGAAAACATCGATGCTACTGGTTATGAATGTAATGATGTAATTTTATGCTTTGTAAACAGTTATTACAATGATGTTAGTGGTTGTAACACTAGTGCTAAATCTTACGTCTGAGAAAACGGTAATATAAAACGTCGATAGTATAATGGAATTAAAGATAAAAATGCGACGAGTTTAACGGTGTAATTTTTATAAAAATCCGACAAAGTATAATAAAGTTATAGGCTTTTTAAAATGAAGGGGGTGTTTTATATGGGTGTGTTAAATGACAGATTTGCCCTTTATAATTAAAAAAAAAACAGACACACATCATCTTGTAGAATCTGCCTTTTTTCAACTACTAGATAGTGGTTATTTGGTTATCACCTTAAGGAAATGTTAATATTAGTCCCTTCCCATATATATATATATATATATATATATATATATAGGGATTGGAATAAATAATAACCCATATCTAAAGCAATAACTAAATAACTTTCGTCTACTGGTTCAAAACAATCAAAATTCATCAGATCATGCCACATGTCTTTTTTTCCTTTTTAATGTAAAAGGGTATATCTGACATTTTACATTACCATAAAAAACACCCCCTTCATTTTAAAATGTCCACAACTTTTTTATACTTTTTCGGATTATTATAAAAATTGCATCTTTAAACTCGTCGCATTTTTCTCTTTAATTCCGTTATAGTCTTGACGTTTTTTATTGTCGTTGTCTCTGACGTACGAAGTAACACTAGTGTTATAGATATAAACAATGATGCTACTACTTAAATACAACTATATATGCATATGCTACAACCTAAAAAATACATCAATATGCATACAAAACATTGGTCTTACAACCACTAGCACTAGTGTTATAGATATAAAATAAATGTCTTGACTAGTAACATTGATACTAATGGTCAATAAACACTGCTACTACTACTTTAAAACCCCAATTCATATAATAATTTCATAAACCATCACAAGATATCAAACAAATAATTTCATAAACCTCTAAATCAGCAAATTAGATGTGTAGCATTAGTGTCATAGCTAATAACATTGGTGTAATAGTCGTAACATCAATGCCACTTGTTATAACTCAAATTCAATAAAATCACAAAATGTAAACATCATGAATAACCGAGCACCAAGATTATACAACCAAATGTATTTAGCTATAACACCAAAAAAAAGTATACAAAAATGAAAACCAACAACAGATTAAAGGAATTAAAAAAAAAAAACCCAACAACAGATCATTCTAGCATCATCTCAACCTTGTTCTTACTCCATTTCACCGGAAATAAACAAACCAACAAAAGCCCAAAGGAATCAGTAGCATGCACGAGTAGATCGGTGGTTACAGAGTGAAACCCACTAGAAAATTCAAAATAAAAAAGCTTTTACCTCAAATCCATGAACCTCGAAACCTTAGCCGCCGCTGACATAGTCGGCTTCCGACCATCGAGGGGACTGAAAAACAAGGAATCAGAGAATGCCGGGATGCCGGGAAGAACGTCGCTTTGTCGGCATGGGATGCGTTGGACCGGTGACGGAGGACGGATATGTTTGTAGTAGAAGACGATTAGAATCGCATTCCACATTTAACCATCACTTTAATGACACGAGCATCTGAATCCAAGCTGGTAGCATCACGACGTTCAATCCACTTTATGGTGGTTTGATTTTGGTTTTTAGGTTTCAAATCGGGGGCATCTCTATAGTCAAAGTAAAAGACGGTTGAATTTGATTTTGGGTTTTATGGGCAGTAGTTGTTATTTGCAGTAAATAAGAAATGAAGATATTATGTGTTTTTTACAGATTTACCCTTGTTTTATTTTAAGCCACAAGTCAAGTCCTCTTATTTCATTATCAGCGTATGTTCTATGCATCAATATATGCCATAGGATCAAACCCAAGATTCAATTAGAGCCATTGAATGATGGTTATTTAGTTATTGCTTTAAGAGCATTCACAACCCATTCCCTATCCTTATCCATATAATTTAAATATTTATCATTACTTTTTCTCTCTCTTCCACTCACAACCACAATTACATAATATTTTTTTATACCTTTATCATTACATTTTCTCTCTCTTTAATACTCAAATTTTATAGTTTTACTAAATTTTTCTCCAAATATAGGGATTCATCAATTTTTTTTCTCAAATATTTATCTCTCCTCTACTCACAACCACTCATAACTACACCTTAAATTTTAAGGTTTACACACACATTTATTATAGGGAATAGGATGTGAATACTCTAAAGTTGGGTTAATATTAGTCCTTATCCCTATATATATATATATATATATATATATATATATATATATATATATAGGGTTAGGTTCAAATGAGAACTTTTTCTTTTGAGAACTTTTGAGAACAATTCTGAGCCACTAATTTTCAGGGGGGAAGCATTCAAATTCATGGGGGAGATTTCCTTATATACAACTTGTGGCTCAAAATGGTTCTCAAAAGTTCTCAAAACCAATTGGTTCTCAAATGATCCTCCCCCTATATATATATATATATATATATATATATATATATATATATAGTGAAAAGTTCATTGTAGACACTCTCATAAGTGTAGACAGGTAGACACCTTTTTTCATCATTAGATCTCTTGATCTAATGGTTATGATTAATTTCTTTTTTCTTTTTTTTCCTTTTTCTCATTATTCAGAAAATTTCACATGTGAAATAAAGTAATTTCACATGTGAAATAAAGTAATTTCACATGTGAAATAGGCTGTCTACCTGTCTACACTTATGGGGTGTCTACAATGAACCTCACCCTATATAGGGTAAGGATCATTTAAAAACCACATCTTTTTGCGAAAACCTAAAAACTAATACTAAAACCTTCATAACTTTTTCATACGATCATATTTTTTAAAAAAATTTGCACCAAAAACCTTAAAATTATGAGTTCTTTAATTCTGGAAAAAATTTAAAAAAACTTTAACGTCTCATTGTTTTTTATTAGTGCACATGTGCACTAATAATAAAACTCATACATATAGTATGCGTTAATGTTTTTTTTTAGAAAAATCAATACGTTATAATTTTGTTAGTTTTTCATGGTTTTTTTATTAGTGCACATGTGCACTAATAATAAAGCACTTTATACGTGTCATATACATTAATATTTTAAAAGAGAAATTGCACCATAAATCTTATAATTGTGTTATCTTTAACTCCGAAAATATATTTAGCGTTTTAAATTTTTTTTAAATTTTATGCTACACATGTGCACTATAACTAATAGTTATAGTGCATATGTAGAATTATTATTAGTTCTATGAATATTTTTGTGTTTTTAAATGTTTTTAACCTAAACAATATGTTTTCGCATGATAGTTCTCATTTGTGTAGTAATAATGAAAATGGTGCACATGTGCACTAATAATACACATGTGCACTAATTTTTTTTTTCGAAATATCAATTTCTTTTCCAGAATCAAAGACAATAGAATTTTAAGATTTTTGGTGCAAGTTTCATAGAAAAATATTAACGTATGTAAAAGTTATGAAGGTTTTAGTGTTAGTTTTTAGGTTTTCGCAAAAAAAAAGAGTTTTCGCAGGATCCTTACCCTATATATATATATATATATATATATATATATATATATATATAACCATGCCCTATATATATCCATTGTAATGCTTTTAACTTTTGAAGACAATTACATAACATGACATTTTTTCTTTTTTTAAAAAAAGTATTTTCTTTCTTACTTTTTCAAATCCTAATAGACTTTCACAATTTTATAGATAAATAATAATTATTATCTATTAGTTATACGAAAAATTAAAAATATTTTTTTATTAATTAAAATAAAACCATTACAATAAGTATTTTGTATTAATTTATAAAAAGCAATTACAATCAATATTAAACGTAAACAAAAATATAACAAAGCTAACAAAAAATATCAAAGCTAATTATGCTTATGTTTTTTATAATCATCCTCTTCTTTGACACATAAATCTTTCCACCTACAAAAAAATAAGTTCATCAATTAATATACATAAAACCTTACACATGTTATATATGTTACATAGGAAAATATACTTGTGTTACACACGTAAAATTAAATATGCATATGTTACACATGTAAAATTACATATGTAACATCGTTAAAAAATCTAACAAGATTTACCAAAAGTACATACGTAAAATTACATATGCAACATTATTACATAGGTAAATTTACATATGTTGCATAGGTAAAATTACATATGTAACATCCTTAAAAATTCTAACAAATTTACCATAAGTACATATGAAAATCACATATGCAACATTGTTACATATGTTACACAGGTAAATTTACATATGTTACATAGGAAAAATTACATATGTAATATCGTTAAAATTTCTGACAAGATTTATCATAAGTACATAGGTAAAATTGCATATGTAACATAGTTACATATGTTACATAGGTAAGTATACATATGTTACATACACGTAAATATATACATATGTAGCATCGTTAAAAGATTTACATTAGTACATTTACATCGTTAAAAATTCTGACAAGATCTACCATAAGAAATTTATTGGTTTTTTTAGTTTTCTATAGCAGGAGACTCTATGAAAATATTGAGTTTAACTACTCAAACCTCATGGAGATATTTTAGATTCTATTTTTTTTATTTTTGTTATCTTGAATGCAGATTATGCAAAAGTGAACCAAGCTCATTTAAATATCACATAACATAAAATGATCTTCAACACTACAAAATTTGTTCACAAATGCGAGATCTACTTAACTGCTCTAAGGGAAACTTACACCTATTCAACAAAAGCAACACAAAATATTACTAATTACATGAAGGAAAAATCCTAAAACAGCGACAATCAAGCAGACTCGTGACCCGCGTTTCGCGGTGTAACAGCCCAAGCAACCGTATCAGATATTGTCCGCTTTGGTAGCCTGCATGCCCTCAGGCATCCGCCCCTTACGGTTTTAAAACGCATCTGATAGGGAAGGTATCCAGCCCCATATAAGGAAGCTTTCGTTCCCCTTCCCAACCAATGTAGGATGTTACAATCCACCCCCCTTAGGGAGCCCAGCGTCCTCGCTGGCACACCGGCCCGACCCTGGCTCTGATACCATTTGTAACAATCCAAGCAACCGTATTAGATATTGTCCGATTTGGTAGCCTGCATGCCCTCAGGCATCCGCCCCTCACGGTTTTAAAACGCGTCTGATAGGGAAAGTATCCAGCCCCATATAAGGAAGCTTTCGTTCCCCTTCCCAACCAATGTGGGATGTTACACGCGGTGACAATCAAAATGACCCATGACCCACGGAAACAATAAAAAAGTATCAAAAAAGTCCGTGACCCGCTACGGCAATAAAAAAGATCCGTCGTGAAGTGCAGGTCGCTACATCAAGTACATAATAAAAATAACTCTTTTAGAAAATAAACTTAATTATTATAAAATAAAGAATATTATAAAGAAAAAATGGTTCATATTGATGTAAATAAAAATAATCTTCAGTTGGGTTTATGTAAAATAAATTAAGAACCAAAGACAAGGACATAATGGTAATTTAGTTCAAAGATCTAAATTCTAATCACTTGAAGTTCTCAGATCATATGAATATTTTCGTCATCTCCCAGTAATAATAAATTGAATAAACATTTTCTTTAATTTCAATCGAAAGATTACGACAAACCAATTTTGACAAAATGCCTTAAACTATGTTCTTCATATTTAGAATAAATCTAGAAATAAGATCTGGTAAAATATAAGGCGATAAATACAAATATAAGAAAAGATACCTGCAACTTAGAACCGCTGAACTCTTTGGATGGTGGCGGTGAAGTGAAGGTTGAATAGGTGGAGACGATGGCTTAAACGGCTCAACAACCGCCGATCTACGGTCGCAACATCCGGTCACCACTTCCAGCTCAACAATGTTCGTAGCTTGGGATACTCAGATCTGGAAACGATGTTGAGTTTCTTTGATGACTCGGATCTTTAAACTATAGATGGTGGTGGGACGTGGTGGCTGAGGTGATAGGTAGTGGTGGTGGGTTCATTAAATATGGATGAGATTAAATTTAAAAGAAGAGAGAGATGGATGGGTGATTGGATATGTATGTAGAGTTGTCTGCAACAAGTACATGGGCTACAAAGCTTTTTTTTCAAATTCCTATTATACCCTTTTCGATTAAAAATAAAGATAGGGGTGAATTAATTTAAATGAAAAATGTAAGAAAAAATCTCATCCATTAGATCATGAAAATCAAGGGCTGAGAATTAGTTTTCGAAGCTTTCACAACTCAACCTAGTTTTCATTTTAACCTTTCTCTCTCTCTCTCTCTCTCTCTATATATATATATATATATATATATATATATAGGTTTAGGTTCAGCTAAAAAAACTATTTCATCTAAGAAGGCTAGGAAGCAACCACGTGCTGACATGTGGACATAACACACTAACACAATGCATAAAAAGTAAAATATGTTGACACACTAACACACTGGATACAGTGTGTTAGTGTGTTTTTGTCCACGTGTCAGCATGTGATTGCTTCCTAGCCTTCTTAGGTGAAAGTGTTTTTTAGAATAACTTTACCCTATATATATATATATATATATATATATATATATATATATATAGTCTAGACATTTTATATTCTGTGAATGTATTGGATTGTATATTATGTTATAAGTTTTTAACATAATGAGTGTTTTTTCGCATGATAATTCGTCTTTGTGCAGTACTAATGATAATGATGCACATGTGCTGCACACGAAAAAAACACGAAACGTTAATTCTTTTCTACTTTTTTCCAGAATTAAAGAGAACATCTTTCTAAGACTTTTGGTACAAATTTTATGAAAAACAATTTACGTATGAAGAAGTTATGTAGGTTTTAATATGTGTTTACGCGTTTTCGCAATAAAAAGTGTTTTCGCATGATCCTTACCATATATATATATTACCCTACATATACAAATATCAACTTATAGTACAAACCCTAAAACATAATGTACAATCCAATGATGCACACCTGGTACTACTTTTTAGACCTGATGTACAAGCAACACTTGCAGAATCCAAAGAAAACATTAGATATCATGTTTTTTACGGGCTGTACAACTTGAGCTAAAAAAGAGCAGATATAGCTTACTCAACCAAAACTGATGAACTGAAACAAACCATAGGGCTTTTGAAACATCAACAAACTGATTTTATAAAACAAATGGATGATGTTGTAGCACAACTGAAAATTTCAAAGAAACGGAATGAGGAATATGTGCTAGATATTCAAACCCTAAAAGATCAGCTAAGAGAAGCCATAAGCAATGCTGATAAGTTTCAGATTGCTAGGGAAAAAGCACAAAAATTATGGCATGAACACACACATGGGAAGGGAAGGGTATCTTTTAGGACAATGGAGAATCCTGATTCTTACACTAGCCTTGTAACTCTACCTATCAAGGAAACAAATGTTCCCTTGACACCTGATCGAATGGAGAATGGTCCTGTAATTGAGGACCTCTCCAATGAAAATGTTTGTATGAAAAAGGATGATGACATACCAATTGAAAATCACATTGGTTTTTCAGATGTCACAACAACATCAACCAGCATTTCTGCTAAGGTTGAAAGCTTGAAAATTCCAAAACCAACCTTTAAAGTCATTGAGACAAATAGTGTAGATCATGAAGAATCTCATTCCTCAGGATCTATTACTCAAAAGGTTGGAAAATCAAAACATGCTTTCAATCAAACCACCAATCAACTGTCACCAAGATACCAGGTGTCTCACAAAACAGTGAGGGAATGCATTATTTGTGGTGAAATGGGTCATGTTGCTATACATTGTTCCTTTAATCCTTTTAAACAGATAATCAACAATGCTAACATCTCTCCTAAGAGAAATCAAATCTATTTAACTCAAAGAATCAAAAGGATAACATGAAAATGTCACCAAGAAGATCACAGGGTGATCAAAGGGAAGTTGGTAAAACACAGAAAGTTTGGATTGGAAATGAGAAGAACAGCAGCTTCTCACAAGTTAAAAGAAACATTTTTCCTAAAGAACAAAACTCCGCATGAACTTCATTTCTTCCGGGAGAACTTTCCTCCGGAATAAGTACAGTTCCCTCGGAACATTTCAACAACAACAGGTCTGCAAAACCTTCAAAACAAAGACCTGAATTTCAACCTACTGAGTTTTTAAATCAATCCCATTGCTTTTACAAAGGTAATTCACGAGCAAAATCTGCTTCTCGTGAAAGATAACAATTTTCTGAACAGTATGGTGTGCATGATCATCCTGTACAAGTAAGTTCCTACGGAACTCGGTATTCACATACTAAAATTCCTAATGTTGCCTCCCAACCAAAATTTGAAAATGCAAAACAGAGAAGCAACAGAAAGTACTGGGAAAAGAAGACCTTTATAAAGAAACATGGTTTTCCCAAATGGCAAAGTTATAACAAGAGTATAAATGAGAAAAGGGGTGATTTCTCAGAATATGATGACCTCATAACTGATAACCAAGGACCAAATCAACTTGTTTTAAGAAATTACTCTTATATTGATGCCATGGGAAGACCCAAGACCACAAAGGCTTGGGTCCCATACTCCAACTAACCATGTTGTTTACCTGTGTAGGGGCTACCTAATAAATCTCAAGCAAATGTTCGAGTTGTAGATAGTGGGTGCTCTAGTCACATGACATGTAATAAAAATCTTCTAGAAAATACAAAAAGATATGATGGAGGTCCCGTTGCTTTTGGAAGCAATGAAGGGTACATTACAGCACTAGGTAATGTATCAAATGGAAGTTTCACTCTTGAAAAAGTAAGTCTTGTCAATGTTCTGAATTTCAACCTGTTGAGTGTATCATAAATTTTTGATAAGAACATGAATGTGTTGTTCAATGATGAAGAAGCTCTAGTACTTAAGCCTGGTTTCATAATTCCTGCTGAAATGAATTTAATTAAAGCAAAAAGAAAGGATGGCTTCTACTTACTTGATATAGTAAGAGCTAAATCCAATGATGGCAACATTTATCTGATATCAAAAGCTTCTATTGATAAGTCTGACCTTTGGCATAGGAGACTTATACATGTTAATTACAAAACCATGAACAAACTTGTCAATTTAGGGTTGGTTAATGGTTTACCAAAGAAACATTTCAATTGTAATGAACATTGTATTGCTTGTTTAAAAGGTAAACAACACAAGTCTTCTCATAAGTCCAAATCTGAAAATTCAATTTCTCAACCTTTAGAATTGTTGCATATGGATCTCTTTGGTCCTACAAGGGTAATGAGTCTGGGAAAGAAATCTTATTGTTTTGTTATAACTGATGATTTTTCAAGATACACATGGGTTTTCTTCCTGAGAACTAAGGATGAAACACCTGAAATCTTAAAAGCTTTAATCATACAATTAGAAAATTGGTCAAATTTCAAAGTAAAAAAAATTGGATGTGACAATGGTACTGAATTTAAAAATCATGTCTTAAATTCATTTTGTGAAGAAAAAGGTATATCTAGGCAGTTTAGTGCTGCTAGGACTCCCCAGCAAAATGAGGTTGCTGAAAGGAGAAATAGAATACTATTTGAGGCTGCTAGATCAATGTTGGCCGAGTCTAAGCTCCCTGCAACTTTCTGGGCAGAAGTAGTGAACACTACCTGCTATGTTCAGAACAAGGTGCTTGTGGTCAAAGGTAAGAACAAGACACCATATGAGCTTTGGAGAAAAAGAAGACCAAGCATCCATTTTCTCAAAGTATTTGGTTGTTCTGTTACAATATTAATAACCAATGAGAACTTAGCTAAGTTTGCTAAAAAGGCAGATGATGGCTACATGGTTGGATACTCTGGGGTTGCTAAGGCATACAGAGTATACAACCTCAGAACTAAAATTATTGAAGAGTCAATAAATGTGTTTTTCAATGAAAAATCTACAAATACGTTTAGTTCTGAACCCTCATGGTTATTTGATATTGATTCACTAACCAATGCTTTCAACTTTGCTGTTGGTAAGTCTTTTAGTGAGTATGTGCAGTCTCAGGGGGGAGAACTCAAATGCAAAGAAGGATGGGTGCAACTGTGGTCATTTCTACTCCTCTGTCAGCACACAGCCTTACAAACCACCTACCAAGCCAACTGCTGCAATTCAACAAGTTATTGATCCCACTCCTGCGAACTTGGTTGAAACTGAGTCAAGTGATACACAATCACAAGAAGATGGATATGTATCAGACACCAGCGATGATAGGAGTGTGCAACATTCTCCAAATGATAATCAATATGCTGATAATGATGGTTCTCATGAGTCAAATTTCACTGACTCACCTCATGAAGACAACATCAACTCTGCTAACAACATGAGTGATCAAAATGTTTTTGCTGCAACTACATCAAAGTTAACCCCTTCACAAAGATTACCAGGAATTGAGCTTACTATTCATGTGCCCCCAATTATTCCACCTACTAGGCAAGTTCAGATTCATGAATTCCCAAGTGTCCAGAATACAAATGTTAGCAAAACTCATCCAATTAAGAATGTGATTGGTGAAGTGAATGCTCCTGTTCTTATAAGAATCAGTCAGTAGCTGATGCAAATATCTGCTTGTTTGCACGCTTCGTATCCCAAGAAGAACCAAAGCAAGTTGAGCAAGCACTAAAAGACAATCATTGGATTGAAGCCATGCAAGAGGAATTGTTCCAAATCAACAAACAACAGGTTTGGGAACTCGTTGACCTTCCTGAGGATGCTCAACCAATTGGAACAAAATGGGTTTTTAGAAACAAGAAGGATGAAAGAGGGATTGTTATCAAGAACAAATCTAGGCTTGTTGTTCAAGGATATGCTCAAGAAGAAGGGATAGACTATGATGAGGTTTTTACTCCTGTTGCAAGATTAGAGGCAATCAGAATCTTCCTTGCCTATGCAGCTTACAAGAACTTCACAATTTATCAGATGGATTTTAAAAGTGCTTTTCTTTATGGAAAACTGAAGGAAGAAGTTTATGTTCGTCAACCACCAGGGTTTGAAGACCCACACCATCCTAACAAGGTGTGTAAACTGATCAAGGCTCTCTATGGTCTCAAGCAAGCACCAAGAACATGGTATGAGACACTCTCAAACTATCTGCTTGGCCATGGCTACAGGAGAGGAGTCATTGATAAAACTCTATTCATCAGAAAAGTTGGAAAAGAAAAGTTACTTGTTCAGATATATGTGGATGATATCATCTTTGGGTTAACCAATCTTAAGTTGTGCAAGGAGTTTGAGACCCTGATGCAAGATCAATTTGAAATGAGTTCAATGGGTGAACTTAATTTCTTTCTGGGTCTCCAAGTTAAGCAAATTGCAGAGGGTATTTTCTTGAACCAGTCCAAATACATTCAAGATATGCTCAAGAGGTTTGACATGCTATATTCCTTTAATACAAAAACTCCTATTTCAACTTCTCACAACCTGAATTCAGAGTCAGAGAGTGAACCTGTTGATCAGCACACTTACAGCGCAATGATTGGTTCACTAATGTACTTAACTGCAAGTAGGCCTGATATTATGTTTAGTGCATGCTTATGCTCTAGATATCAGTCTGCCCCCAAAGAATCCCAGATTAAGGCAGTAAAGAAAATATTCAAATACCTCAAGGGACAACCAAAACTGGGGTTGTGGTATGCAAAGAATAATGACTTTACTCTTGTTGCCTACACTGACAGTGACTATGGTGGCTGCTACTTGGATAAGAAATCAATATCAGGAGGATGTCAATTTCTAGGAAATAGGCTTGTATCATGGCAGTGCAAGAAACAAACCTGTGTTTCTACATCAATTGTTGAAGCTGAGTACATTGGTGCTTCAAGATGCTGTGGTCAAGTGCTACGGATTCAAAATCAAATGCTGGATTATAGAATCACATTTCTAGAAACTCCTATGTATGTAGATAACACCAGTGTCATTTCTATCACCAACAATCCAGTGAAGCACTCAAAGACAAAGCACATTGAGATAAGGTACCATTTTATTAGAGACTGTGTAGAAAAGAAATTGATTAAGTTACACAAAGTTCATACTGATCTTCAATTAGCTAACCTTTTCACAAAGGCATTTGATGAGGCAGGATTTTTCTTTCTCATCACAGCCATTGGGATAATGAACTTTGGTTAACTTTTCCTGTCAATTGTTGTCTTTTGTACATACTTTTATGTTTCCTTAAGTGCTCTTGTGTCTTTTAATCCACCTCTTCTAAAAACAAGAAAATTCTTTGAAAATTTCAAAGAAATGTGTTCATAACTAAAACTGCACAAAAATTTGCTAAATTTTTCAAGTTATGAGATTTTCTAAGTGTTTTAGCATTCCTGAGTGAGTTCCGAGGGAACAAAATTGTTTTAAGGGAACTTACTCCTGAAGCAATTTCGTTTATAAGAGAAGTTCTGAGGGAACTCTCTAAGGTTTTTAATTAACTTGTTTCAAGTGTTTTCTAAGTGTTTTAGGGAATTGCGGAGTAACTCGATTCTCCGAGAGAACTTCCTAAGGAAATTCTTCCATGGGAGTATGAGGAGAAAAACTCAAAGGAAAGAATTCCGAGGGAACTTTACCCTTCCGAGGGAACAAATTTGTTCCGAAGGAAAAGTTCCGAGGGAACTGTAATGAAGACTTAATCTCTTTTGGATTAAGTGAGCCCCTTTGAAGTTATTTCACTGTCGTACTGTTTTGGTAAAAAATTCACAAAGGGATTTCCTATTCTAAACTTAAAATGTGAGGTAGTGTGCTTGTCAATATGCTTGAAAATATAAAGTTGAACACAAGGATGTAACGAGGGAAAAATCCAGGATCCTTCGAGTTGCCTCTAGGAATCCTAGCAAAAAAACCTCGGCAGCCGGCCTGAAGAGCCTGCTGCCTAGAACTTTTATTGATGACAAAATGAAAAGTTACAATGGGTTGGAGGTTTGACCGACCAGAACTATGTGATACAATGTTTTTGTTGTGGTAATTGAGCTAGAGAGTGTGTTGTGTGTCGAATGTGTGTTCCTACTGATCGAATCCTCGTTTATATAAGAATTACAACAATAACAAACTTTCTGGGATTCCCGGGATCCTATCGTCTAACTAACTCGACCATTAAGGCCCTCTTCGTTCACTTGGTCCAAGATCTTCTTTAGCTGGAGCTTAAGTCTTGGAGGTAGTTGATGACTTCGACGGTACCCGGTCAAATAGGCACGTGGCAAATATGAGGGTTAGTTAAATAAAATAAATCAGGATACCTGAACGAGTGGGATTCCCAGACGATAATAGGATTCCTGAACCACATGAGCTTCCTGCGAGCATCCTGAAAATATACCCTCAACAATTAAACACTTGGCGTGCATAAAAGCTTATACACACAATGTAAAACTTATCAAGCTAGAGATACCACCCATTAAAGCTTGATTTCAACTAAACATTCATATAAGTCACGACAAATCACAACATTCGTTTAGTCTAGTGCAATTCCATCTTTCTTGTTAACATCTAACAATTATAATCACATGCTTCCACAAGCATTTCATAATTTCTACAATCATATTAGAAGTTCACATACAACATCATCTTCATGGAGTTTCACAATAACTACCATTATCATCACCATAAACATGATCAGTTTACACTACTACACCATTAATTTGGTGTCAAATCAACTTTTCTTAGAAAACCCCAAAGGTGGGTTACGAATTTAAAGAGATTAGAAGTTAGGGTTCTTTACCAGGGGGGATTCTTGGCAATCCTAACTCATATCCATCCACCTAATGTAACATTTCGGTTTTTCCATTTGATTGTACCCGACCCGAACTTGTAATCCTGATTGATAATCAATGAAGAATCATGTTCTATTTCATTTTATTATCTCTCTTATCATTTGGTTATGCTTAATCATGTCATTAAATGTATTGATTGTGAATCATTTGAATGTCTTGCATTTATTGCATTTTAAATCGCCAATTCGATCGTTTTCGTTATTTAAGTCAAACCGAGTGATTTCACGAATCCGAACACGTATTAAACTTGTGGGTAATACTAGTCACGCACACAAGTAGGTCCGTGTGAAGTTTCGTGGAAATCAGAGGTCGAAACACGAATAACGAAATCTTGGTTTTCGTGCGCATTCGGGAATTAACCGGACGATCCACGAATCTTGAAAATCCGTTTTATGGTCTTCCAATGTTCATTTAAGTATTTTATAGTTGTGTTTCAAATTTGAAGTCCATCCGTTATGTAACGAAAAAGTTGGAGCAAAAAGAAAAATAAAAGATAAGTAAATTAAGAAGAAAGAAAATATAAAAAAAAAGGTTGAGGCTGCCCAGATTCGAACCCTAGACCTTTGGGTTAACTGGCAGCGCGCTGACCACTCTGGCAAGCCTTATTTAGTGTTTTGTATCCGAACACTGCCTTAATAACATGTATGATTTGTGCCTGGTCGCGACTAGCCTACGGGCTGCACTGTTTTGGTCATATCTTCGTCGTTTCAAGCCCGTTTTAGGCCCCGTTTTCGCCTGTGGTTTCGTCCTAAACATGCCTAGCTTGTTTTTCAAGAAAATTTCATGATTAAACTGATTTCCTTAATCAATTTTAATCATTTCCTATCTTAATTTCCTAGACTTTCTCTCCAAGACTTTCTTTTTATCAAATTTAAACCCTAAACGACCCTTTACCCTATAAATACCAGTTGATATTGCTCCTACGAACATCCCTCAAGCTCCTTGAAGCCTCAATTTCGTGCCTTGTCCAACCGTTTGCGTTTTGAAAAATCAAAGTCCATCAGTTTGACCCTCCGATTTGACCAGCTTCCTTCGACTTTCATGAGTAAGTTTATTCATCAATGTTTCTTGTTTTTGTGTGCTTTACAATACCTCATTGCCGGATTTGACCAAAACTCCTCCGAGTTAAAAGTCAAACCTTATACGCACACTTTATTTGGGGTAAACTATAAAAAAATCACCATTACTAATAACCAATGGTCTTAATCTATTCTAAAAGGTTATATAAGTATATTATGATGATTTCAAACCATCAAAACTAGATTTTTATCATAAACATGAGAATTATGCGTTTTGACCCATTAAGGGTAGTTTTGTCGCATAAATCATTAACCAAATATTTTTGTAATGAATTAAACATATCAACACACGTATGGGGTGTTAATAAACATATGAATAGGATTTGGTAAGTTAAAATATGACTATGGAAAAATATGGTAACTTTTAGACCATATATGTAATTATTCAAAGTTTTGGGTAGAAAGTGTAATTATATTAAAGATGTGTATTTTTCTGTTTTTACACAAGGTTTTAGTAATTATATAATGAAACCTAAATTCTGGAAAAAATTATATTTTTAAGACTTTGTCGAATTGACATAATTAACCCCTAAGTTTGAGAAATTATAGTTTCAACCCCAAACTTTGAATAAATGTCAAAAGTGGTATTTTTGGTCATAAAAGGGTCTTTTAGTAACAATAACTATTAAATGAAATATTCTTAACATATATAATAAATAAATCTCCAATCAATCTTTGGTAATCGTATCGGTCGTTACAACTGTCGATTCTTCGAATTCTTTAGGTTTTCAGCAGGGTTAGCTTTTCCTCGCGTTCGTTGTTTTTCTATCGCTACTTGACTTGCTTTGCTTATCAGGTGAGTAATCATAGCCCCGTTTTCGTTTTCATTATTTGGGGTGCAACATTGTATCTTATTCCAAAATCTTTAATCATTATTCTATCTACATTACTATGCGATTCCATGTTGTGCATGTATATTCTTGCTATGTAATACGTGTTGAATCTATATGTTGTATTCGTTTGTCGCTTGTCGTTAGTCATTAATCGCTTGTGTACCATTAACGATTGTTTGGAAGCCTATGGGTCAATAATAGCTATTGGTCGACAACCCACCCACTATATTGAAAATGTATTCTTATTTTCAATGGGTGATTGATTTCCTAAATGTCTAGGTTTGGTTACACAACACCTTTATAACATGTTACACATAATCTATGAATTTCACTTGTCACATGAATCGCTATTTTTTTTACTTATGCTATTTAAAACCTATGTTTACTCACCAACTCTCGTAGTTGAGTTTTTATATTATACATGTTGCAGGAAATGCTTGAAGTTGATGATGTCACTTAGGATTGCATATGGACCTAGAATGACCTTAAAATTAATAATTAGTATCATGATTTGTTTGCATTTATTTGGATTGTATTGCAAGACTATATTTTTGATATTTAATCGAGTGGCATGTTTATTATATATTGGTAACTTTAGTTAGTTGTCACGAGCATCTGAACAATCCTCATGCCCCAACGTATTCCGCCGTTGGTTGGGGTGTGACAGATTGGTATCAGAGCCTTGGCTATAGGGATTTAGGTTATTAGAAATGGATAACCTAGACTATACCTTAGGTGTCCTACATGACTAGCTCATGTTAGAATGCCTTACTTTGCTATTTGTTCATAGATGCTTTCTAGACATGCCTTCTCGAACTCACAATGTCCCTCACACACAACACACACACTTATGCACTTACACTCGAGGCTTCCTAGCCTATTTCCTTTGTAACGGTGCCTTACGTACCATTTAGGAAATTGAGTTCTTGATTTTGTATTCTCGTTGGGGTTAGATTTCTAGCAAATAGACATGTAGTAACTGGAAGGGGGAAGGTGCCGTGATTTGGGGTCTCCATCAGGCAAGTGTTGCGTATAAATCCGAATCAACCGCCGGACCTGGATGCCTGCCTGGGACGCCCTGAAGAGAGTACTTGAACCTATTAGGCCAAAGCATGTCTGCTAGAAATCATCAAATAATCCTGATTAGTCACGGTTATAGCTTCCCAATCGAGAGGTGATGGCCATTCCATTCGTTTTATTAAATCAACATGATTTCGTGTTTTGTGTGTTATCATCAACTCTAATTATGTTTTCAACGACTCTCGTTGTTTTGTGTTTTAATATCTCTTGATTTTCAAAATGCATGTTTTACACAATGATCCCTCAAATTCCATTAACTCGCCAATTTCATGACATGTTTTCATAAGACTTTCGTTTTTTTGGACCCTTACTTTCACAATTTTACACTTTCCCTCCTTCACATTTTATTCAATCAATTTACATATCATATTATTTACAAAGTTTCACTACCTCCTATGTCATCATTAATGTATGGTTTACAAATTCACGAGTGCATACGACACCCTTGTGTTGTATCGCATCCCACGTAATGCCGCGATTTACATTACACGTTTATGGTTCAGCCTTATCAAGGTTACGATTCTATGTGTTTCCCTTATTCGTTTCTTGGCACCCTGAGTCCCATTATGTAACGATCCTATCCTCAATTCGCATCTCGCATCTTGGATTTTTTTCGCACACCACCCATGTGATTTCAAATACATGTTTTTCAATCATCACAACCACGATCCGGACGCTACCACATGTTAAACCAACAAGCCAATGTTCCACAGAACTCACGTAGAGTCGTGTACGTCTATCATTTTACAAACCCATTTTAACCCAACAAAACATTTCACGTGTCCAGATCACAAGCCTAATCTTTTGCACCAAAGCCCAATGGGCACACCCAGTGTGGTGATTCACGAAGGGTGTGTTTTGGGTTGGCCCATGCAAATGATGCGTCGATCAAATCAGTCAATCAGGTTGCACTTGGTCTTGATGTCACACCTACAATTAAGTAACCACAAACCTAAACCTTAATTTGCAAAACTTAGTCACTCGGGTTTTTAATATGCTTGATTAAAAATGTCTCATTTTAGCCACCTTATCAGTTTGCATATTGCACGCCTTTGGACAACGAGTTTTCCAAATTCATGAATGTTCTACGTCTATTTGTTCCAAAACCCATATATATATATATATATATATATATATATATATATATATATATATATATATATATATATATATATATATGTTGAGGGTGTATTTTCAGGATGCTCACAGGAAGCTCAGACAGTTCAGGAATCCTATTGTCATCTGAGAATCTCGCACATTCAGGTATCCTGATCATATTATTTTAACTAACCTTCATATTTTGCCACATGTCTATTTGACCAGGTATTACCGGAATCATCAACAACCTCCGAAACTCACGCTCCAGCTGAAGAAGATCGTGGACCAAGTGAACGGAGAGGCCTCTAACGGTCGAGTTAGTTGGACGATAGGATCCCGGGAATCCCGGAAAGTTAGTTATCATTGTATTTGTTATATAAATCGAGGATTCGATCAGTAGGAACACACAACGACACTCGCACACTAGTCTCCATTACGAATTATTGTATCACTTAGCTCTGATCGATCAAACCTCCAACCCGTTGTAACAAATCGTTTGATAATTAATAACATTGACTTGGTGGCGGTTTCCAGCCGGCACCCGAGGTTTTTATCCAGGATTCCTAGAGGCAACTCAAAGGATTCTGGAGTTTTCCTCGCTAAAATCCTTGTGTTATCATCCTAGCTTGGATTATTCGTTTATCCTATTGTTAAGCACTCTACCTCACAATCTAAGTTTGGAATACAGGATTCCTAAGTGAATTTTTGACCAAAACAGTTTGGCGCCCACCGTGGGGCAAGTGGTGCTTAATCCTACCAAAATCCCATATCTCATTCATTTCGTTTGATCTCCGATCCAAAGGATGTCGAACTCACAAAAATCTGTCTCGGCCTCTACATCGTCCTCCATTCCCCCTCTTCCCTCCTTTCCAGGAAGCCAGAAGAAGACTAATGACCGTCAGAAGAAAGTGGACGAGCAGCCGAGAAAAACTGATTATCCTGTCTTCACAGGATCCCAGGTTCAATCTGTTGATCCGGTTATTACTAACAATGATTTGTTTTCCTTGATTAAGCAGGTAAAAAATCAAATGGATCAGCAAGAAAAAACTAATCAAACGGTGATGAAGGAAATTGAAGATCTAAAGAAATCTAGGAAGCCCATGGAAGAGCAAAGTCCCCTGTTTCCCAGGCATCTCGATTTCAATGCTTCAGGATCCTCAGATCCGTCTCGCTACAATAACAAATCAACGTCAGGATTTGCTACAGCCCCTACAATGGCTTCTCAGGCCACTGGATATGTTGAAAGTACTGCTGGATTCTTAGGAGCTGTCCCACCAGAATCCTCACAGTCACGCTACAAGGCTCCATGGATTCCACCATTGTTGGGATCCTCAGCCTTGCCGTCTCAAGGATATCCTTTTTCTGTTGGGAATCCAAGCCAGAATCCCCAAGGATATCAATACTTTAACCCTTCAATTTCTGCAGGAATCTTCAGGACCAGCTCCTCAGAAGTGCATGATGGTGACGACATCCCCATGCAAACAGCAGCCACTACGGAGCCAAGCTTCCCAGCAAACTATGGCTACGGTCCCAGGATTCCGGCCCAGAATCCTGCCTCTGGTAACGTGTCCAATTCAATCCCTATTGTTTCTAACCAGGGTGCTCCTTATGATGCAGGTATCCATCCAAGTATCGCTAGGGAGCTCCAGAAGTTGAAAGAAATGATATCAAATGTTCCAGGGATCCTGAAACCTATCCCTGAAGTTCCTTTGGAAAGCCACAAGATATCTAGATTTACTTGGCCAATATCCCAAGTGGAGATCCCGAAGCGTTTCCAGACCCCGAGTATGAAGCTTTATGATGGAACCACGGATCCTGAAGAACACGTGGCACATTATCGGGAGCGTATGGAGATCAATCCCATTCCGATAGAAATCAAGGAAGCCTGTCTATGCAAAGGCTTCGGATCAACCCTAACAGGGCCAGCCATGAAATGGCTACTGAGCATTCCTCCTAACACTATTACATCATTTTCTCATTTAGTTAACTTATTTAACAATCAATTTTCTTGCAGCAGGACCTTTGAGAAGCTCACAGGTGACCTGTACCGAATAATTCAGAAGCCAGATGAGCCTCTCAGAGACTACATTGCCAGATTCGGACGAGAATCTCTTGAGATTCCTAACCTGGATATGGCTGCAGCTGTGGAAGCCTTTAAGATGGGGCTCTCCAAAGATTCACGTTTTTATGATGACCTTGTCATGGCTCCTTGCAGGAACCTTGATGAAGTACGCAGTAGAGCTTTGAGATTTATTCGTTTGGAAGATGACAAGAGGATCCACCAAAGACTGGAGGTCCCTAAATACGATCCCAACAGCAAAAAGGCGGAATCCCCCGGGAAGCCGTATAGATCTCGTCCATATTCCAAACCGGAAAATCACAAAGTCAACGCCGTTGACCAGGACGATGACGATGAGGAATATCCTAAGGTATCTGAATACTGTTTTTCCGTTGACATTGGTGGTTTGATGTGTGCTATGCAGGATCTAGGCGAAAAAGCTAGATGGCCCAGGAAGGATACTAAACAAGGATCCTGGAAGGACAAGTCCAAGTGGTGTGCCTTCCATGAAGATTTTGGCCACCTGACGGACGAATGTATAGCACTCCGAAAGGAAATCAGTTATCTACTCAGCAAGGGGCATCTTAAGGAATTGTTAGGCAGAAAAAAGGTCAAGACCCAAGAAGCCGACAAGGCGCCCCAGAGAGCGGCTTCTCCACCACAGGATGCCCAGATTATCAACTTCATCTCAGGAGGCTCGGACATCTGTGGAACTTCATATTCCTCAGCTAAGAAGCATGCCAAGGAATCCAAATCTGAACAGGGTGACAGACCTGTCCGGACATCCACCCTGACTCAAGACAAACTAATATCCTTTGATGAGAGTGACCGTTCTCATGTTCAGGATCCTCACCATGATAGTCTTGTGGTTACTTTATATATTGCTAACCACTTTGTTCGCAGGATTCTGGTTGATAACGGCAGCTCAGTAAACATAATCCGACTTGATGTGCTAAAAAAGATGGGAATCCCAGAAACTGAAATAGTTCCAAGATCCTCGGTTTTAGTCGGCTTCAGCGGTGAAACTAAAAGCACCGTTGGGGATATCAGGTTGCCAGTATATATAGAGGGGGTAAACTCTATGCAAAAATTTTGTGTTATAGATTCTCTCTCTTGTTGCAATATTATTCTTGGCAGGCCTTGGATTCACGAGATGAAGGCAGTTCCTTCAACTTATCACCAATGTATCAAGCTTCCTACACCCTGGGGAGTCGTAAGAATTGAAAGTGACCAGCAGGAAGCCAAGAACTGTTACTCTACTTCAATGAAGAGCACCACTAAGGTGACGAAGGGATAGCAATTACAGAAAAAGGCACCTGAAGCACAGGAGGACAGGGAGCTTGATGTCAAAGAAATACCTCTAGACCCTAAGAATCCTGAAATCAAGGTGCTCATGGGAACGAGCATCCCAACAAATGTTGAGCAGGAATTATTACTACTTCTCAAAGCCAGAACTTCAACTTTCGCCTGGAAGCATGAAGATATGACAGGTATCCCTAAACATGTAATTACTCATAAACTTGGTTTAGATCCTTCTTTCAGGCCTATACAGCAGAAAAGGAGGAAGTTCGCTCCAGAGAAGAATATAATCATCCAGGAGGAAGTCGACAAGCTTCTCAAAACAAAGATGATCAGAGAAGTCAAATATCCTAGGTGGCTAGCAAATGTGGTGGTGGTCCAAAAGAAGAATGGAAAGTGGAGAGTTTGTGTTGATTACACAGACTTGAATAAGGCCTGTCCTAAAGACCCGTTTCCACTTCCCCACATCGATGCAATGGTGGATGCCACGGCTGGCCACGAGATGCTCACTTTCATGGATGCCTCAGCAGGATTCCAACAAATTCAGATGGAACCTTGCGATCAAGAGCATACAGCATTCATGACTCCAACAGGTATATATTGTTATACTGCTATGCCCTTTGGATTAAGAAATGCAGGTGCCACCTACCAGAGACTCGTCAATATGATGTTCAAAGAGCAACTGGGGGACACAATGGAAGTCTACATAGATGACATGGTGGTAAAGTCCAAGAAAGCTGAAGATCACGTCAGAGATCTCCAGACTGCCTTTGATATCCTTGATCAATATAACATGAAGCTCAATCCCTCCAAATGCCACTTTGGAGTGCGAGCTGGAAAATTCTTAGGATATATGGTCACAGAAAGAGGAATTGAAGCAAGCCCAGAGCAGATCAAGGCAATTCTGAATCTCAAGTCCCCATCAAATGTCAAAGAAGTGCAGAGGTTGACAGGAAGAATCGCGGCACTCAACAGATTTATTTCAAGGTCCTCAGAAAAAAGCAAGGATTTCTACGATATCCTGAGGAAAAACAAGAAGTTTGAGTGGACTGAGAAGCATGAGGAAGCCCTGAAATGCCTGAAAGATTACTTGTCAGCAGCTCCGTTGCTAATGAAACCAGAAGATGGGGAGCCACTGTATTTATATCTTGCCGTTTCCGGAAGCTCAATCAGTGCGGTCCTGGTAAAAGACTATCAAGGTCAGCAGCATCCGATATATTATGTAAGTAAAACTCTGCTAGACGCAGAGTCCAGGTATTCTCACCTTGAAAAGTTAATTTTATCTCTTATAATGGCTTCCACTAAACTTAGACATTATTTTGAAACACATACTATAATCGTGATGTCTAACTATCCTATCAAGGCAGTTCTTAGGAAGCCGGAAATGTCAGGAAGGATGGCTAAGTGGGCAGTCAAGCTGAGTGCCTATGACATCAAGTATGAACCAAGAACAGCAATCAAATCTCAAGCATTAGCCGACTTTGTGGCGGATTTCAGCAGTGACATTGAACCAGAAGTTGAAAAGGAAGTCCAGCAACTTGGGAAGCTCAAGGAAGACTGGATCCTCTATACCGATGGCTCCTCAAATGTTAGAGGAACAGGGCTGGGAATCCTGCTAAAATCGCCACAGGGGGACATAATACCTCTATCCATATCCTGTGAATTCCAGGCTACCAACAATGAAGCTGAGTATGAGGCTTTAATTGCTGGATTACAGCTGGCTAGGGATATGGGAATCCTATCTATACAAGTATTTGTTGATTCTCTCTTATTAACTAACCAATTTAATGGCTCTTATGCAGTGAGAGGGGAAAATCTAATTAAATATCTTGAAGTTGTTAAAAAATTATCTCTATTTTTCGAAAATTTTAACATTTCACAGGT
Source organism: Deinandra increscens subsp. villosa (assembly GCA_039602395.1). Taxonomy (NCBI): domain Eukaryota; kingdom Viridiplantae; phylum Streptophyta; class Magnoliopsida; order Asterales; family Asteraceae; genus Deinandra; species Deinandra increscens. Next base: position 65,716,361 of record JBCNJP010000009.1, on the reverse strand, counting down.
ACCAAGAGAAGATAATGCGGAAGCCGATGCGTTGGCAAACTTGGCTTCATCGCTCAGGATCCCTGAGGATGTTAAGATTCCAATAACTCACGTCTTGACACCGGCAATAGCTCAACAGGAAGCTCAGGCTGTTGGCAATAACGCAGGTGCAAACGTTGAGAATCCTGAAGATGCCCAGGAATCCTGGACATACCCGATCCGGAAGTATCTCAAAGATGGGGAGATTCCTAAGGGCGAGAACCCCAGAGCTTTTCGTACAAAGGTAGTACCCTACACTATAATTGATAATATCCTATATAGAAGATCTCTTGCAGGTGTCTACTTAAGGTGCCTAGAGAAGTCGGAAGCTCTTGAGGTGCTTGAAGACATCCATAGTGGAGATTGTGGAAACCATACCGGGGGCAGGGCGCTGTTCTCTAAAGTTCTCAGATTTGGGTACTATTGGCCAACTATGAAGAGGGATGCCGCGAGCTTCTCACAGAAGTGCGATGCCTGTCAAAGGCATGGCAATATCCTTCACCAACCTGCTGAGCATCTGCATCCTATAGTATCCCCGTGGCCTTTCATGAAGTGGGGCATGGATATTGTGGGTAAGCTGCCAAAGGCTCCTGGAGGAAAGGTGTTTATGCTTGCCATGACAGATTATTTCTCCAAGTGGATTGAAGCAGAAGCCTATGTTCAAGTGAGAGAAAAGGAAGTGATATCCTTCATCAAAAGAAACATCCTTACCAGATTTGGGATTCCAGCGGAGATTATATGTGACAATGGTTCCCAGTTTATAGGTAAAAGGACTACGAGCTTTTGTGAAGGCTGGGGCATCAAGATGATCACTTCGACACCTGTCCACCCTCAGGCTAATGGGCAGGCAGAATCCAGTAATAAAATTATCATCAATAACCTTAAGAGGAAGCTGGGTTCCAAGAAAGGTAAATGGGCCGAGGAGCTGCCATTTGTTCTTTGGGCAGACAGAACTACACCCAAGAATGCTACCGGCCAAACACCATTCTCATTGGTGTTTGGGGCAGAAGCCGTAATTCCTACAGAGATTGTACTCCCAACAGCCAGAATCAACTGCCAGGATCCTGAAACAAATAACCAGAACCTCCTTCAGGATCTCGAAACAGTTGAGGAGCTCAGAGATATGGCCAAAATCCGGATGGCCTCTTACCAACAGCGGATAGCAAAATCTTATAACAAGAATACCAGACTAAGAAGATTCCAGGTAGGCGATTTGGTTTTGAGGAAAGCTTTTCAGAATACTACCAATCCTGCTGACGGGAAGTTAGCACCCAAATGGGAAGGCCCTTACCTTGTAGATTCTGAAGAAGGTAAGGGGGCATACCGTTTAGTGAATATGGAAGGAGAACCTCTGCCAAGAGCTTGGAATGCCATCCACCTTAAGGCGTATTTTATGTGAGAATCCCATTGGGAATCTCGGGCAGAATCCCAAGGATCCTCGCTGTCTGAATATCCCAAGGTACGTATACTAATTCTATTTCAATTAATTCTCAATATTTTGTGATGAGTTACTGACTTAAGCATCGGAGTGGTGTTAGCTAGGCTAACACCCACCCCTCACCAAGCATTGAGTGTTTTGCAGATTTTGAGAATCCTAGAGAATTTTGGGTATATCCCCAGTTAGAGATTGGCCACCTCTCCTACGTTTAAGGTATCCGGCATACCTTCTAAGGTTTGAGAGGCTGACTCCTCTCCTAAGTTTGGGTAATCGCCAGTAGCGCACGACCCTCGCCAGTAGCGCACGTTGTCCCCCGGTACGCCAAAGGTGGCCGGACCAGTCCACTCCAGGGGTGGCTGACAATCTTGTCACTGGAGGCTGCCGGGCGGATTCTCAAGGTTTATAACACTGACGTGTTATCTAAGGTTTTGGCATTTTCATGTCACATACGAATGGGCTTGTCCCCAGTTTTGGCTTAGTCCCAAGAATCCCGGGCTTGTCCCCAGTTTTGGCTTAGTCCCAAGAATCCCGGGCTTGTCCCCAGTTTTGGCTTAGTCCCAAGAATCCCGGGCTTGTCCCCAGTTTTGGCTTAGTCCCAAGAATCCCGGGTTTATCCTCAGTTTATTTAACTTGTTTGCTTTCGAAAATGTCAGCTTCGGCCGGAGGCCAAGAAGCTTTTCAGAATTATTTCAGGTTTTAGAAGAAACTGAAGCAAATACTGAGGAAACTGCGTTCAGGATTCCTACAAGAATCCCGATTCAGGTAGAAAAAGATATGATTATTTGGAATTGGAAATTTGGCTAAGGTAAAATTCAAAGGTCAGTTTTCACTATTTAATCTAACTTGACATATTATTCGAATTTCAAATGGTCTTTCAGCATGCAAGTCGTTTTTTAAATATTTGATCAGTTTTTACAAATTAATTCTACCAATCAAAATTTCAATACAAAAGGCAATATGAGAAGCCCAAAAGATACTAATATTATTCATAGCCATAAAAGGTTGTGAGCTTCTCAAGCTTCGTCCTGAAAACCTCAGGATCCCTCCACTTGAGAAGCTCGAAGGTCAAAAGATTGTTTTTTGGGAATCCTGGTTTCGTCTTGTAAACACAAGATCCCTCCACCAGGATCCCCACCATTGTTGTTGTTTGCTACTTGTTCATTACAGGAAAAGAGAAATTGTTTCAACTACAAGAACCACCAAAAGAACCACCAAAAAACCTAAAAAGTGGGCTCAGACCGTTGCAATGTCCTCATCGCCCACTGTCTTCTCTTCCTCCACCGGCTTCACCACGTCCTCCAGTTTCTTGCCAGTTCCCAGCTCAATCACAAAAGCCCTTGTTGGGGCAACCGGAGAATCCGGAACCGCCTTTGAGGAGCCACCTTCGGTCCCATCCTTTCCTTCCCCATCACCATCTCCTCCCAGCGATTCCAAAACCAACCTCCAGCCTGCGACATCCCAACCTGGTACCTGAAAGCCAGCTGCTTCAGCCTCTTCTGCCATTTGAATTTTGCATTCCAGGACGCTCCGGGCAGCCGAGAGTTGGCCGATTTCAGCATCAGCAGCCATTTTGGCTTCCAGGGCTTGACGCTGCTCAGTGAGCTTATGCTCATAGAGAAGGGTCTTACCCTTGGCAGTTTCAGCTTGGGCCTGAATCTTCTCGTTGGCTTCGGCGAGCTTCTTCTCCATGTCCATAGCTTGGAAGCTCAGCTTCTCAATACCCTGCACAAGTAGGAATCCTATTCAGTAGCAGCGACAGGTATAAAACTAACACAAATATTACTTGAGCTTCTTACCAGGTTAATCATGGTCTGCATGGAGAGGATCTTATTGCTAACCTCAGAAGGAGCAAGATCTTCAAAGGATTCCAGGTACACCACAGGAGCTGCTGGAGTTTCTGGGGCCTTCCTCTTCTTGGAAGCCGAAGCTTTTGGCCGGCTGACAGGTGGCTTGGAGACGGTAGGGTGCTCGAGCTGTTCCTTCTTGACTTTCAAGAGGCTGTCAAGATCCTTCAAGGAAAACGAGGCGCTGGATTTGGAAGCTGTAATCAGAAACAGGTTGTCAGTATCTGAGAAACTCATATAACCAAAAAAGTCAGAATCCTATAAAGGCTTACCAGACATGGCAGGAGTATGGTCGGCCGAATAGCTGTTTTCACTAGTGGTTGTTTCAAGGATCAGGGCTCTCTCGTTGGCCGGAATCCGGTAGATGGCTTCGAGCTTCTTGAAGTCAGGCTGCTTCTTGATGAGATTCTCAAACTTGGGCGCTGCAAGAAAGAAAACAACAAAGAAATTAACAATATACAGAAAATTCAACGGAATAAACGTAAAACTTCAGTTTCCTACCCTTCTCAACCCACTTCGACGGTAACTCTGTCCCCCCAGGAATCGAGTCTCGTTTGACAAAGAAGAATCGCTTCTTCCAATCATGATCGTTGTGGGAAGCTCGGGGAATCAACTGGGAATTGGAGGTACGAGCCTGAAGAACGAATCGGCTACAACCATGGGTTCTTAACTTGTAGGCTTCACAGATCTCAGGAATCCCGATGTCGAGATTCCTGGTTTGGTTCAACTGGTCCAGAGAATACAAGATTCTCCAGACCATCGGCATGGTTTGAGAGTAAGAAAGGCGGGTGGTTTTGAAGAACTGAGTGATAAGCTCCGGAAAAGGGAATGTCATTCCGAGCGAGAATGGATAGTACATGAAGCAAACCCAGGTTGAAGAAACGAAATCAGACTTAACAAGGGAGCTGTAAGGTCGGAAAACAGTCTCCGGCGGAAAAATGCCGGAGTTTTTCAGATCGCGGATGTCGCCATCGTCGAAAGTGCAACTTTCCTCCTCACAGGGGATGATATACCCCTGATCGTGGAAATCTTCGGCGACCGGAAGGCTTAGTGAAGAGGAAGATCGAGTGTTTTTCTTGGCCATGGCCGAAAAACGCGAAGAAAATACGACGAAGGAGAAGAGTAACTGACCTGGAATACCGGAGAAGCTCGAGAGGTTTTTGCGAAGAAGATGGTGATAATCTCGGAAAGTTACCTCCTATTTAAAGCAAAACATCACATCTCTTGGACGCCGAGAAAACAGTCACATCCTAACTGCTTTTACCGTCTACACGCCGTTAAAATGGCATCTTTTTGAATTTTAACAGCTGTCGAACTTATCCACAGCTGTTGAAATTCAAGGGGCAATTGTTGAGGGTGTATTTTCAGGATGCTCACAGGAAGCTCAGACAGTTCAGGAATCCTATTGTCATCTGAGAATCTCGCACATTCAGGTATCCTGATCATATTATTTTAACTAACCTTCATATTTTGCCACATGTCTATTTGATCAGGTATTACCGGAATCATCAACAACCTCCGAAACTCACGCTCCAGCTGAAGAAGATCGTGGACCAAGTGAACGGAGAGGCCTCTAACGGTCGAGTTAGTTGGACGATAGGATCCCGGAACCATGGGTTCTTAACTTGTAGGCTTCACAGATCTCAGGAATCCCGATGTCGAGATTCCTGGTTTGGTTCAACTGGTCCAGAGAATACAAGATTCTCCAGACCATCGGCATGGTTTGAGAGTAAGAAAGGCGGGTGGTTTTGAAGAACTGAGTGATAAGCTCCGGAAAAGGGAATGTCATTCCGAGCGAGAATGGATAGTACATGAAGCAAACCCAGGTTGAAGAAACGAAATCAGACTTAACAAGGGAGCTGTAAGGTCGGAAAACAGTCTCCGGCGGAAAAATGCCGGAGTTTTTCAGATCGCGGATGTCGCCATCGTCGAAAGTGAAACTTTCCTCCTTACAGGGGATGATATACCCCTGATCGTGGAAATCTTCGGCGACCGGAAGGCTTAGTGAAGAGGAAGATCGAGTGTTTTTCTTGGCCATGGCCGAAAAACGCGAAGAAAATACGACGAAGGAGAAGAGTAACTGACCTGGAATACCAGAGAAGCTCGAGAGGTTTTTGCGAAGAAGATGGTGATAATCTCGGAAAGTTACCTCCTATTTAAAGCAAAACATCACATCTCTTGGACGCCGAGAAAACAGTCACATCCTAACTGCTTTTACCGTCTACACGCCGTTAAAATGGCATCTTTTTGAATTTTAACAGCTGTCGAACTTATCCACAACTGTTGAAATTCAAGGGGCAATTGTTGAGGGTGTATTTTCAGGATGCTCACAGGAAGCTCAGACAGTTCAGGAATCCTATTATCATCTGAGAATCTCGCACATTCAGGTATCCTGATCATATTATTTTAACTAACCTTCATATTTTGCCACATGTCTATTTGACCAGGTATTACCGGAATCATCAACAACCTCCGAAACTCACGCTCCAGCTGAAGAAGATCGTGGACCAAGTGAACGGAGAGGCCTCTAACGGTCGAGTTAGTTGGACGATAGGATCCCGGGAATCCCGGAAAGTTAGTTATCATTGTATTTGTTATATAAATCGAGGATTCGATCAGTAGGAACACACAACGACACTCGCACACTAGTCTCCATTACGAATTATTGTATCACTTAGCTCTGATCGATCAAACCTCCAACCCGTTGTAACAAATCGTTTGATAATTAATAACATTGACTTGGTGGCGGTTTCCAGCCGGCACCCGAGGTTTTTATCCAGGATTCCTAGAGGCAACTCAAAGGATTCTGGAGTTTTCCTCGCTAAAATCCTTGTGTTATCATCCTAGCTTGGATTATTCGTTTATCCTATTGTTAAGCACTCTACCTCACAATCTAAGTTTGGAATACAGGATTCCTAAGTGAATTTTTGACCAAAACAATATATATATATACCAATTCATCGTCATTTTTAGATTTGGTAAGTTCTTGTTGATGGACTCCTAAGTTGCACGTTCGCATGTTACGGGATTCCATGCTAAAATGACAACAAGGGTGCACATTGACGTGCTTATGAACCAACTTGCATACGATCACCCATCTTACTAAAAAAAGAATTTAAGTCAGCCTTTAGTAGCCACGTTTTAAGTTACATACACATTTTACGGTGTGCATGTCGAGAAGTCTGCTGGTCTGGAAATCTATGAGTTTACAAGTACATGTGTTGACGGGATCCCATGTGTACGAGTCTACGATTATACGACCTCTCGAGTGGACGACTCTACATGTGTGCCAACATCAAAAGTGATACACAAATTTAAACTTCCCTTTTGATTCCTAAACTTATTTTTTTTACCTAACACATAGATATTTTGGCTCACAATTGTATCAAAAATCTTTATAAAATATATAGAAATCTCCATTAAAATTTATGATTGCGGTTGATCTTGGGTTCTTCGTGGTTCGCTAAATACTTTCAGGTTATTCGCAAATTCTAATGCAACACCCAAATTCGTGATCGCCTTCATCGGTGATTACGAATTTACTCTAAGTCTATCTTTGATATTTTTGGATCATGGAACTCGTGTCACTTAAACGATAAGCTCATGGGGAAATTCATGTTGTTCATTTACGAATTTCAACTCAACAAGTGTTTCATGAACTCGATTTCTGTTATTTAAATTCCTTGATTCCACTATTTTCTCTTTCAGTTGGTTAAATTCATGGATGCGATTATTGGTGATTCAATAATCGATCCGTGAATCACACTTTTGTCATTTTAATTCATGGATACGATGTTGGTGATTCAATAGACGGTCCATGAATTCCCGTTGTCATCTAAACGCATGACTCGAACTTGGTGATTCAACGGTCGATGCACGAAACCCATCCTTGGTATTTAAATTCATGAACTCGATTTTGGTGATTCAAGTATCGGTTCATGAATTTGACTCTTGGGGTTTAAACTCATGAATTTGGTTTTATTAACTTGATATTCGACATTTGTGTTCCACTTTTGGTTATCTAAATCACGGGCTCGACTTTTTGTTAATTCAACAAGTCGAATCCATCTTTCATTGCTAAATGCATGTACTCAAATTCTACTCTTGTGAATTCGATAATCACATCATGAATGTGACCTTTGTTGGTTACATTATTGCGAGTTTTGTCAATTCGACATTTAATACCCGGTTTATGGTTTTAGACACGTATATTTCTATGATCGATTTACTCGATTTATGGACCCACTAATTTATTTATGTTTTCGATTAGTGTAACACGCTACTCAATTGAAATCAATTTATATTCGAAGTACGTTTTTCTAACCCATGGGACTCATGTTGCTCGAGTCGTGTGTTCGGCCATGTAGACATGGAAACCGAATCATGCCATTCGACTCATGTAGTTTGTCGCATGGTAACTAACTCAAATTATGATACTCGGTTTTGATGGTGTTTAATCTATGGTTGTTCTACATAAAATTCTAAAGGTTTTATCATTTATCATATCGAAAGCTTGGCATCATACACACACTAAATCATTTAACAATCTATGATAACGGTACGTCACACTTTGATCATTTATCATTTGCAATCAATTGTGTTTTCAAGATCGCATATCTCAATCATTCTTGCGAAAATGGGACCACCCATATGGTAACCAACGATTGTGTGTGATGCTAGCTCCAGCATGCAATCGGGTTGGGAACGTAGAAACATGTCTTGGGATTTGGCAAGAATCTTTTGGAATTCGTATAGACCTCGCGTCCCGTGATAGGAGGATTAGGTGTGAATCGCGACACATCTAAGTTCCCCTGAAGCGGACGTGTTCTCTTATAAGGAATCCGCATTTTTTATCTATTTATTTATTTATTTTTATTTTTATTTTCATCTCATGGAATAAATTCATTATCCTTGGATAAAGTTATCTTTTTTTTGCGATTTTCAAAGGATACATGTTGCATCCACCCCTCACGTGTTTTTCCTTATCCTGTTCACACAGTCTTCTCGAGATTAAATTTCGGGACGAAATTTCCTAAAGTAGGGGACACTGTAACATTTTGGTTTTTCCATTTGATTGTACCCGACCCGAACTTGTAATCCTGATTGATAATCAATGAAGAATCATGTTCTATTTCATTTTATTATCTCTCTTATCATTTGGTTATGCTTAATCATGTCATTAAATGTATTGATTGTGAATCATTTGAATGTCTTGCATTTATTGCATTTTAAATCGCCAATTCGATCATTTTCGTTATTTAAGTCAAACCGAGTGATTTCACGAATCCGAACACGTATTAAACTTGTGGGTAATACTAGTCACGCACACAAGTAGGTCCGTGTGAAGTTTCATGGAAATCGGAGGTCGAAACACGAATAACGAACCCTAGACCTTTGGGTTAACTGGCAGCGCGCTGACCACTCTGGCAAGCCTCATTTAGTGTTCTGTATCCGAACACTGCCTTAATAACATGTCTGATTTGTGCCTGGTCGCGACTAGCCTACGGGCTGCACTGTTTTGGTCATATCTTCGTCGTTTCAAGCCCGTTTTAGGCCCCGTTTTCGCCTGTGGTTTCGTCCTAAACATGCCTAGCTTGTTTTCCAAGAAAATTTCATGATTAAACTGATTTCCTTAATCAATTTTAATCATTTCCTTTCTTAATTTCCCAGACTTTCTCTCCAAGACTTTCTTTTTATCAAACTTAAACCCTAAATGACCCTTTACCCTATAAATACCAGTTGATATTGCTCCTACGAACATCCCTCAAGCTCCTTGAAGCCTCAATTTCGTGCCTTGTCCAACCGTTTGCGTTTTGAAAAGTCAAAGTCCATCAGTTTGACCCTCCGATTTGACCAGCTTCCTTCGACTTTCATGAGTAAGTTTCTTCATCAATGTTTCTTGTTTTTGTGTGCTGTACAATACCTCATTGCTGGATTTGACCAAAACTCCTCCGAGTTAAAAGTCAAACCTTAAACGCACACTTTATTTGGGGTAAACTATCAAAAAATCACCATTACTAATAACCAATGGTCCTAATCTGTTCTAAAAGGTTATATAAGTATATTATGATGATTTCAAACCATCAAAACTAGATTTTTATCATAAACATGAGAATTATGCGCTTTGACCCATTAAGGGTAGTTTTGTCGCATAAATCATTAACCATATTTTTTGGAATGAATTAAACATGTCAACACACGTATGGGGTGTTAATAAACATATGATAAGGATTTGGTAAGTTAAAATATGACTATGGAAAAATATGGTAACTTTTAGACCATATATGTAATTATTCAAAGTTTTGGGTAGAAAGTGTAATTATATTAAAGACGTGTATTTTTCTGTTTTTTACACAAGGTTTTAGTAATTATATAATGAAACCTAAATTCTGGAAAAAATTATATTTTTAAGACTTTGTCGAATTGACATAATTAACCCCTAAGTTTGAGAAATTATAGTTTCAACCCCAAACTTTGAATAAATGTCAAAAGTGGTATTTTTGTCATAAAAGGGTCTTTTAGTAACAATAACTATTAAATGAAATATTCTTAACATATATAATAAATAAATCTCCAATCAATCTTTGGTAATCGTATCGGTCGTTACAACTGTCGATTCTTCGAATTCTTTAGGTTTTCAGCAGGGTTAGCTTTTCCTCGCGTTCGTTGTTTTTCTCTCGCTACTTGACTTGCTTTGCTTATCAGGTGAGTAATCATAGCCCCGTTTTCGTTTTCATTATTTGGGGTGCAACATTGTATCTTATTCCAAAATCTTTAATCATTATTCTATCTACATTACTATGCGATTCCATGTTGTGCATGTATATTCTTGATATGTAATACGTGTTGAATCTATATGTTGTACCTCCACCTCCCAGTTGATTCCCCGAGCTTCCCACAATGACCACGACTGGAAGAAACGTTTCTTCTTCGTCAAACGAGACTCAATTCCTGGGGGGTCGGAGTTGCCGTTGAAGTGGGTTGAGAAGGGTAGGATATTGATTTCTTTTATTGTTACTGGATTTCCAATATGTATCTGACTTTTCTGTTGTTTTCTTTCTTACAGCACCTAAGTTTGAGAATCTCATCAAGAAGCAGCCTGATTTTAAGAAGCTCGAAGCAATCTACCAGATTCCTGCCAACGAAAGAGCCATGGTCCTTGAAGCAACTGCCAGTGAAAACAGATACTCGGCCGATCATACTCCCGCCATGTCTGGTAAGTTTATGTAGGATTCTGAACTGTTTTAGTTATTCAAGCATCCTGAATGTTGACAACCCGTTTCTGTTTGCAGCTCCCAAATCCAGCTCTTCGTTCTCCCTGAAGGATCTTGACAATCTCCTCAAGGTCAAGAAGGAACAGCTTGAACATCCTGCCACCTCCAAGCCGCCTGTTAGCCGGCCAAAGGCCTCGTCTTCCAAGAAACGGAAGGCTCCTGAGACTCCTGCAGCTCCCGTGTACCTGGAAACATTTGAAGATCTTGCCCCTTCCGAGGTCAATAACAAGATCCTCTCGATGTAGACCATGATCAACCTGGTAAGAAGCTCAAACAATATTTATGTTAGTTTCATATCTATTGCAGCTGCTGACCAGGATTCCTGTTTGTGTAGGGTATCGAGAAGCTGAGCACCCAGGCCATGGATATGGAGGGGAAGCTAGCTGAGGCCAATGAGAAGATCCAGGCCCAAGCTGACACTGCTAAGGGTAAGACCCTGTTCTACGAGCACAAGCTTACTGAACAGCGTCTGGCCCTAGAAGCCAAGATGGCCACCGATGCTGAGATTGGTCAGCTTTCAGCTGCCCGGAGCGTCCTGGAGTGCAAAATCCAAATGACTGGTGACGCTGAGGCGACTGGTTTCCAAGTGTAGGATCGTTATTAGTTAGAGTTAAACTAAAACAAAAGCCCTTTACTTGCAAATATAACCCTGCGGAATTAAAGTTATATTTCACTTTACTTAAGCGAGATTTAGTTCTTGTGTATAATGTAAAAGCTTGATTTGCAGAAAGATAGTAACAACGAAGTAACAAATACTCGGCACTATTTGCATTAACTCAAAGCTACACTATTACAAGTTTTTCAAGAACAGATGCTGTTCGTGATATTCGTGATGATGTGTAAACTATGAGCTAACTAAGCTATATATAGTGCTGATGAGATCAATGACAGCCATTGATCTCATGCGATCTAATCTAGACCGTAAACAATAAAGTCAAATACAAACTACCAAAAGAATAAACATCGGCAATTGGAATATCTTGCGTGTTTGCAGCAACATACTACTTTAGGAGAGCGGCTTGAATCAGATATAGAAGCATACGAGAAGCTTTTGCAGGTTTGGACTTGCTGAAAAGACATCTCAGGAAAAGTCCGGTTGAACTCATTATCTGGTGGATAATCGAGTTCACCCGGAATATTCGCTAAAGGACAAAACTGCTTCTTTCCGCTTGAAGTGAGAATTCCGCTTCAACTTCAACTTCAGCCGGAACATAACAAAATTGGCATTCAGCCGGAAATCTTCCAAGCGCAATATTCCTTACAATCTCCCCCTAAGCTGATGCTGTCAAATTCCAATGTTTATCTTCAAAAATTGACTTGTACCCAAAAATCTTCTTCTTCTTAACCTACTTGTCCGTGGTTTTGATGTTGGCATCCAGGTTTTGAGAAAGCTCTTTAGAATTTGTTTTGGTCACCTTCACATACTTGAAAGATTCCCAGTCTATTTCGCTCTATTCTTCTTGAACAGAAATGGACTCATGAACTGTGAAGGTATCATCGGCTCTGTGAACATAGAATATCTTCTCTTCCTCTTCCCAAATGATAAATTTTATCTCACTTGCAGGATCTTCTTCTTCTTCTGCTGAGTCATCATCTAAATTGCTTCTGTAGAGCATTCCACAGTTCAGCACAGTTGGCTCAATGAGAAGCCTTAACATATGCTCAGCTCTTGAAGGACTCAGAATTTCTGTAAGCTTTAGAATGATGTCAGTCATTTGCAGCAAAGAAAGGAATGTAGTGGCCTTGCGAGCATTTACCACCTGAGTTGTGCCATTTGCCAAATTGAAGGTGAAATCAAAAGTGGCTTCATCTACTGTCCAACCCACAATCTTGTTCTTTCTGGGTGGAGCTTTTTTTCTTTGCTTTTGATCTCTTTTGCTCTTGGCATGCATCATCTTCCTTTTTCTCATCATCCTTTCTTTATCAGAATCATTTGCTGATTCTTGCACAATAGGTCTTTTGCCTTTGGAAGATGATGAAGAAGGGCCAGATTGAACTTCAGTAGGTTTGGTGATGGTGGTAGAAGGTTCTTTGATGGTGAGTGGAGGTAGGGAAGTTTGTGTTGGTGGTTTAATGGCTTCTGGTGTAGGGCTTGAAGGTGGAGAAGGTGGGAAGATATCAGAGAAATCCATGGTAGGGGGAGGCTTCTTCTTGAGGGGAACAATAGGGGTAAGATTATCAGTCCTGTATCTTGGGTTGGCAAGTTTGGTTGCTACCTTCTTGGAAATTGAAGGTGGTTTGTATGGAATAAGGGCAAATGACTGTGGAAGTGATGAAGCTGTTATAGATATGGCACTTGGATCATATGTGAAAGAAGGTGGAGGTGGCATATCTACATCATCAGTGAATTCAGGTTTAACTTTAAGTTTGATGATGTACCTGAAGTGAATTCTGAAGGTGCAGACATCACAAGCTTTGGATTAACTGCAGCTATGTCTCCTTTGAGCTCATAAAAGATTGTATCAATCAGGTTGCAAAGTTCTCTGACTTTCAACTGAGCTATTTCTTCTTCTGCTTTCAGTTTCAACAATGAGTAGTTTTCATCATTCCTTATTAGCTTGGTAGGCATCTGTGAGGCAATGGAGATCAGTCTTTGCCTATCAACCTCAGTCATTTCTTCCAAATTGTAGTCCTTCAATCTCCAATTGAAGGAGCTAGTCTTTGCTTCTTCCAACAACCCTTCAACAACTTCAACCTGAGAATACGAATCCAGTTCCTCTTGAGTTTCTTGGGCTAGCCTCTCATCTTCTGCTACCCTTTTTGCATCTTCCACCATCTTCAACATAGCTTCAGCTTCAGGAGTTTGAACCACCTGTTGAATAGTTCTTGGAATTTCAGTTTGAACAGGTTCGGTACTCCTCAAAGCTATCAATGTTGTAGCTATGTCTTCAGCTTCATTGCTTCCCTGTTCTTCCGGTTGATCCACAGGTGACTGATTAGACCCATCAATACCAAATATTGAATTTCCAGGGCCATAAACTTCCACCTGGGTTGCAGTTTGGGTTTCCGGTTGAACAACCAGTTGAGCTTCCGCCTGAACTTTCGCTCGAACTTCCGCTTGGACGATGTTGGAGCCTTCAGTCACCACTTGAGGTTTGGTGACTTCAGGTTCTTTATCAGTAATTTCCAACACCTCCGTACCTTCATCTTCACCGATCAAATTCTCATCACCTCCTTCAGATACAGTGGCCACTGCAACAGTTGCAGTGCTTCCTTCAACTTCTTCTTCAGCTACATTGCTGGTGGAGGCAGTTTTCCCCTCCATATGATCACTGGCTCTTTCAGCCGGAAAAATGACATTTGTCAACAGGCTTGTGATCAGGTTGATGTGCTTAGGGAGAGCACCAACAATTAGCATTGAAGATTGCACCAGTTCAGTGAGGCTGGGATCTTCAAATGGAGATATGGCAATTAACTGGATGCTCTTCATATTCACCCAACTCTCTTCAACTATGAAGGGTTTAACACCAACTCTCTTGCAGGCTGATGCTCTAACTTCAGCCGGAATTCTTTCAGTTTCTTCTATTTCAATGATAGCAGGTGTAGAAGTCAACTTCTCCCCCAATTTGACAGTATCAGCTTCAACAGCTTTTATGTTAGGGTTTGAAGGACCTGCCTCGGCTTCAGTTGGAGTAGCTTTGACCAAAATAGCAATAGTTGAGTTTATATGATCAACCTGTGCTTGAAGGTTCAGGTATAATTTCATCAATTCAGGTAGTGTAAAGCTGTCCTCAACTGGCTTTTTACCAGTATCCCTGGACAAACCAAGCTATCAATCCAAGATTGATCAGCAGTGGTACCCTTGGCTTCTTGGCACCTGGGATTCTCTTCATTTGTTTCAGCAACCCTTAGTTCCAATGAAGGACTTCTAGGTGCTGATTCAGAGAAGATTGCTGCAGATTGGGTCTTATTGATGTTACTGCTGGCACCAAGATCCAGTGGGGATCCTTGGGCAACAGCAGCCCATTCTGCATGAATCTCTTCAAAACTCCTGAGATTCACCTCCGGTGAGGAGTGGGGGCTCAATGCTACAGTGTCTTGGCCTATCAATGTGTTCTCATGTAATGAGGTAGGTGAGTTAATAACACCTTCATTTAGGCCAAGATTGAGAGCACTATCACTCCTAGGTGATAGGGGTTGTAGGGGTGAAAATTGTTCAGATGGGGAAGGTACATCTGCTTCTAATGACTCCCCCTCAAATGAAGGTTCATCCCTAAGAGAAAATCCCACTTTTACCAGTTTCCGTTTAGGCTTTTTGCCTTGAATGGGGTTAGAAGCTTCAGGTTGGCTGGTGGTACTAGGTGGAGGAGACCTAGTGACCACAGTTCTCTGTCTTTTAAGAATGACAGGAAGTGATTCGGTTGAGGAAGTGGCAGTGGTAGTGTTTGTGGAAGCTTTCCTCTTTTTGGATTGAAAAGTTTTTAGAGTAGAGGAAGCTGGGACAGATGTGGGATCAGAGACCATTGGGTTTGTGGTTCTGTCATCTTGAGCAGGATGCTCAGTTGCTGCTACAATTTCCGTTTGAACCTCAGCAGGAGCAGGTTCATCGAGAAACTGCCTCCGGATTGGTAGGGGATAGTCAGTGTCCCTTCCAAGAAAAGCGGTCTTATTTAAAGCTAAGTTTGAAAAAGTTGTCTCATTTAGAAGTTTAGGTTGCAAAATTGTACCAACCCAAACAATTTAGGGGTATTCTTCTTTGAGAATATATGTCAAAAACCTAGGGTACACATAGACGTATTCAGATTGGATGTTTGATTTTAGGGCTTAAAATTAGGTTAGAAAAACTGAAGTTTTCACCCTTTACCACAGCATAGAAGGTATAGGCCTGTTCACTGGCAAGCTCGTCAAATCCACCCTTCTTTGGAGATAGGCATACCAACAGTGTATGAGCCAAGAATCTCCATTTGTATGGTAATTTCCCTTTCTTGATAGTTTTGCTTTGCAGGGAACCACCATATCCAATATCTCTGAACAGTCGAAGAT
This sequence comes from Deinandra increscens subsp. villosa, assembly GCA_039602395.1. Classification (NCBI taxonomy): domain Eukaryota; kingdom Viridiplantae; phylum Streptophyta; class Magnoliopsida; order Asterales; family Asteraceae; genus Deinandra; species Deinandra increscens. The sequence goes on along the minus strand of JBCNJP010000009.1, from coordinate 65,700,804 downwards.
ATTTCTTGGAATCGACCACTTCATATCCACTGTCATCCCTTAGTTTCAACACTTTTCGCACTTTGGCTTCATCAATTTCCACTTCTGTGGTCTGAACGTTTGACACAATCTTGTCACTACCGTTGACGCCTTTAGTAACCCTAGCATGAGACCAAAAGTCTTCCATAAATTCTTCAAATATTTCCGCCTCAACAGTGAGCGCATGATGATGATGAGATTGTTTTAGGAAGTCTATCATGCCGTTGTAGATATCTGTCTTGCTTGGTGGTTCTAGGTACGCCACCAAGTTATGTTCTATGGGAAACTTGGAGTCAATAACGGGCTTCTTGCCACTTTCCTTCGCTTTCGGAGCCATTGTTGATACAGGAAATGAGAAAGATTGACGGTTATGAGAGGTTGAACGGAGAGGGTTTGAGAGAAATTTGGGAGTAATTTCTGAGTGGGGTTGAGAGAAATGGGGAAAGTAACGGTAAATTAGGGCTTTTTACCTTTTTTGGTGATGACGTGGAGGAGAGAGGTTTTAATCAGACGGTTCAGTAACTGATGCGACAGGTGCTTTGTGGGTTATACGGTATAACCGGGTAAAGCATGTCTTTATCCAAAAGTAAATTTACTGAAACCTCGGATTTTAAACAGTTAAAAACTTAATGGGTAAATAAATGTATATCCGCTTAGAAAGTTGTGCCTTCCGGGTAATTAAATGAGACTTTGACTTTGTTGACACAGAAGTTCAAGCGGAACCCATTTCTCCTTTATTTTATAAACCATATTTCTTCCGTTTGAACTTCAAGTGGATGATTTTTCCGCTTGGAAGAATTGTTTTCAAAAACATTTTCCACGTCATTTGCAAAGCATTTTCCGGTTGAAGTTCACCCGGTGAGTTTAAAAAATTGTTTTTCTCACAGGTTGAACCGGAACTTGAAACTGAACATCAACACACATGATTTTTGAAAATTTATGATAATTTTCATAGTGTAAAAGAGGTTACAAACTATGAACTGAAATTATGTCTAATTATCACAAGAGATTTTCTTTTTCTTTTTCTTTTTGTATCAAGAGACGGGCTTTTAAGCACATGCCTCTCTTTTATTTGAAAATTGTGAAAAGTTTTTATTCAAAATTCATCATCCCAATGGCTGTGATGAGATAGAAAAATCTTGCCTCATCAAAAGCTTTTGTAAACAAATCTGCCAATTGATGATCCAGTATGAACTTTGAATAATATAATCAAATTCTTTTCTGCACAATCTCTAATTAAATGATACCTTATGTCGATGTGTTTGGTTTTGGAGTGCTTTACTGGATTGTTGATGATGGAGATGGCATTGTTGTTGTCAGAAAGAATAGGAGTTTCCATGAATTTGATCCCATAGTCAAGCATTTGATTTTGGATCCAAAGAACTTGACTGCAACAACTTGAGGCAGCAATATACTCAGCCTCTGCAGTTGAAGTGGAAACACAAGTTTGTTTCTTGCATTGCCAAGAGACAAGTCTTTCACCCAAAAATTGACATCCACCTGATGTTGATTTCTTATCAATGTCACAACCACCATAGTCACTGTCTGTGAATGCTCTGAAAGAGAAGTCAGAGTTCTTGGGATACCACAAACCCAGTTTTGGTTGGCCCTTCAGATACTTGAAGATTCTCTTCACAGCTAGCATATGTGACTCCTTTGGTGAGGACTGATATCTAGCACATAAGCAAACACTGAACATAATGTCAGGTCTACTAGCAGTAAGATACATCAGTGAGCCTATCATTGCCCTGTACATGTGCACATCCACTGGCTTGCCACTTAAGTCACTTGTTAACTTGTGGGAAGTGGATATAGGAGTTTTTGCACTTGAGCAAGCTTGCATATCAAATATCTTCAACATGTCTTGAATGTAATTTGATTGGTTCAGAAAGATTCCATCTGCAGTTTGCTTCACTTGTAGTCCTAAGAATAATGTTAATTCTCCCATAGAGCTCATTTCAAATTTGGACTGCATCAAAGTTTCAAACTCCTTGTACAAAACAGTATTAGATGAACCAAAAATAATATCATCTACATAAATTTGTACCATCAACATATCCTTACCAACAGTTTTAAGAAAAAGTGTTTTGTCAATTACCCCTCTCCTGTAGCCATTCTCTAGAAGATAGTTAGAAAGAGAAGATAGTTAGAAAGAGTTTCATACCAGGTTCTAGGTGCTTGTTTGAGACCATACAAAGCTTTGATTAGATTGCACACCTTGTTGGGATGGTGAGGGTCCTCAAAGCCAGTAGGTTGGTTGACATATACTTCTTGTTCCAGTAGGCCATACAGGAAGGCACTTTTGACATCCATCTGAAATACTTGGAAGTCTTTGAAGGCAGCATACGCTAAAAAGATTCCGATTGCTTCCAATCTAGCCACTGGTGCAAAAACTTCATCATAATCAATGCCTTCTTCCTGTACATAGCCTTGCACTACCAGTCTTGCTTTGTTTTTTATAACAATTCCCCTGTCATCTTTCTTATTTCTGAAGACCCACTTTGTGCCAATTGGTTCTGCTCCATCAGGCATATCTACCAATTCCCAAACTTTCTGCTTGTTAATTTGAAATAACTCTTCCTGCATTGCCTCTATCCAACTGTTGTCTTCCAAGGCATCTGTTACCTTCTTGGGTACTTCTTGAGACAAAAATGCAGCATGCAAACAGATGTTTCTCCAATAATGTTTCTCACTGGATGATCTATGTTGATTCCTCTGTCAAGAAACATAGGGAACTCATGGCTTCTTCCATTTGAGGGTATATTAAGCTGAGGAAGTCTATGATCAAGCTCAATATCACCAATTTGTGATACAGGATTTGAACTTTCAGTTGTATTGTGAGAACTATCCTCTGAAATGTTGGTCAGATGCTCAAAACTGAATTCATAATTTGAATTTTCAGGTTCAGTTGACCCGGAATCATTGTTCTCAACAGTTTCTGAAATTAAATTTTCCGGTTGAACTTGAGCCGGAGAAATTTCCGTTTGAACTTCGACCGGAAGTATTTCTTCTTCAATTTGAATTGTTTCTGTCTGTTTCTTTTCATTGCCTGGCAAGATAGGTTTGATGCTCATTGAATAGAAGAAGTTCTGCTTCTCAGTTCCAGCAGTGTTGCTCTTCTAATGTTCATCAGCAGACCTATATAAGTTATGTTCCTGCACTAGAGATCTCACAGGCTTATCAACAGTTATGTTGAAAGCAGTGGTTAGTGCGTAAATATCAAATAACCAAGTGGGTTGAGATTCAAAGTTGTTGGTAGATTTTTCATTAAAAGATACATTCATAGTTTCCTCAACAATTTTGGTTCTCTTATTGTACACTCTGTATTCTTTTGACACACCTGAGTATCCAACAAAATATCCCTCATCTGCCTTTTCTGCAAATTTGGGCAATAACTCATCGGTTATTAATATTGTAACAGGACAACCAAATGGCTTAAAGAAATAAATGTTTGGCTTCCTTTTTCTCCAAAGCTCATAAGGTGTCTTGTTTTTGCCCTTGACAATTTAAAATCCTGTTTTGGACATAACAGGCAGTGTTCACTGCTTCTGCCCAAAATATCAAAGGGAGCTTGGAGTCTGCTAACATAGATCTAGCAGCTTCAATCAATGTCCTATTTCTCCTTTCAGCAACACTGTTTTGCTGTGGAGTTCTAGGAGCACTGAATTGTCTCACAATTCCCTTCTCCTCACAAAATTTATTCAAAACATGATTTTTGAACTCTGTGCCATTGTCACACCTAATTGTTTTGACTTTAAGATTGGATTGAATTTCTAAATTTATCACAAGTGTTTTCAACAATTCAGCAGTTTCATCTTTTGTTTTAAGAAAGAAAACCCAAGTGTATCTAGAAAAATCATCAATTATTACAAAACAGTATGACCTTTTCCCTAAACTCATTACTCTAGTTGGACCAAAAAGATCCATGCGCAACAGCTCTAAAGGTTTTGAAATAGAAGATTCAACTTTTGGCTTAAAGGAGGTTCTGTGTTGCTTGCCCTTAAGACATGGCACACAGTTTTCAGAACATGCAAAATGCTTGTTAGGAAGACCCTTAACCAAGCCAAGATTTACAATTCTGTTCATGTTCTTGTAGTTCACATGACCTAACCTCCTATGCCACATATCACTTTCATCAACAGAGGCTTTGGATACAAAGAAAGCAGTGCCACATGAGGGTGTAGCAACTGACATATCCAAAATGTACAATCCATATCTCCTGGGTGCCTTAAGCATAATAAGTTCATCAAGAATTTTGACACCAGGTTTGAGGACTATAGCCTCCTTCTCATTAAACATTAAATTCAAATTCTTGTCACACATTTGTGAGACACTAAGCAAGTTGAAATTCAATGTATCAACAAAATTGACTCTGTCAAATTTTACCAGTCCATTTGTCACATCACCTTGTGCTGTGATATGGCCTTTTGTTCTTCCAAAGGTAACTGGCCCTCCATTGATTCTTTTTGTATTTTCCAGAATTTGCTTATTCCCTGTCATATGGCAAGTGCATCCACTGTCAACTACCCATAGGCTATTTTGGTCTTTATTTTGCACCTGCACACATCAGAATTGATTAATTTCTATAGGGGACCCAAGCCTGAGTGGTCTTGGGTCTGCCATAAGCATCATTATACTTATACTCCTTGAGTACTAAAGTATTTAAAACTGGAGCTTCATTAAGCAGATCATCATTGTCAAAACCGAAGTTGCATATTGAGTACTTGTTTGACTAAATCCTTCACCTTTGGTGTTTTTTCTTTCAGCAATTTTTCTTTCCCTGTACTCCTTAAATTTTCTTTGCTTGTTGGTTATTTTCTTATATTTTTCATTTCCTTGGTTAACCAACTTAGTTCTTTCATGGGATTTGGAAAATCTTAAAGGAAAGTGTTTGTTTTGATTTGAACTCTTCCCCTGAGGTGGAATACAGTAACTTCTACTTGAACTAGTAGAAAAAACAATTTCAGGTTGGTTAGACTTTTTGCTTCTTGAAATTTTTTCTCAAGAGGTGATCTTTCCTCTAGAGTGATTTCTTCTTCCTTGAGCTTCAAAATGCTCAACCCATCAGCAAAGTGTACATGTGGTCTCTGCTTTGGAGCAGTAGCTAATCTGGGTTAAATTTTGTTTTTCGGTTGAACTTGAGTTCGAGCGGAAAAATGTTCTGCTTGAACTTCAGCCGGAAAACGATTTTGCCTTAAAACAGAAAAACTTCCATTTTTATCATTACCAATTAAGACCCCATTGGATTCAGATCCAAAATGCTTCATTGTGTGGCTTTTCACAGGTGAAATTCTTCCCGTGGGTTTCTTTTGAAAATTAACTTTTGGTTGCAAAACAGGTTTTGGTTTCAAAAATGGTTTAACTTTACTCATTGGATTGAACTGACATACAGCAGCTAGGTGACCCTGTTCACCACAACACATGCATTCAACCATTTTTGTTTCAAATATTCCGGGAGACTCATGCTTGGTTACTTGGTTGAAAGTGAGTTTACCAAGCCTTTGAGTTTGACTTCCCTTTGGTTTCTCAGGTTATTTCCCTCCAACTTTTGAATCCTTGGGTTCATAAACAGTTGGTGGTGGAATAGCAATTCATGGTTTCAAAATGTTTGATTGGTCAGCTGATGCAGAGGTGCTTGAAACAGTGACTTCAGTTTTCTTAGTCTCAACAGTGTTTTCAGAACTTGACTGTAATGAGATGTCATCAACTGTGAGACTGACTTTACATTCTGATTTTAAAGCTTCAATTGGTTTAATTACAGGTGAGTATTCAATTGGTGGTTCAACATTGTTATACCCAACACCTGCTTTACCATACATCCCTCCCATCCACAGCTTCTCAGCCTTTCTATTTGCAGCTTGGAATTTGTCACAAGTAAACAAAGCATCTTTAAGCTTGATCTCAAGAAAATCAACCTCAGCCTTAGCATCTTTGGTTTCATTTCTTGATTTCTCAAGCTTTGACAGCAAGTCATCAAGCTGTGTTTCAAGCACTGAGTTGGTTTGTTTTAACTGTTCATTCTCTTTGGTTAAATTTTCAATTTTTGAAATGTATGAAGATTCAGTTTTCTTAAAACATTCCTTTAACTCATTTAAGTTTGAAACTTCATCAATCAAATCAGTGTTGTGATTTTGGTACTTTGCCACTTGTTCTATGCAAGCAGGGTTGCATAGATTTTCTAAAACTTTCTCAAGGATGGTTGATAGGCTCAAACTCAGCAACGAAATCTCCCCATTCAACACATGAGGTTTGATTGGCAACAACAGCGAGAAGTTGACTTCCGGTAGGCTTTGGTGGGGTGGGGTGAGAACCTGAGTTGTTACCAGAATTGTTGTTGTTAGAGTTGCTTCCTTCTTGATTTCTCACTTGGACATGGCCCTGGTTCTGTCCTTCTCTTCTTGGTTGAGAGCATTCCCTTGCAAAGTGACCAAGTTGGTGATAGTTATAGCTCTTCACTTTGCTTTTGTCAAGGCCTATGTGAGCACCTTTTGCTCCCTTGTAGGTTCTACCAGTTCTTTTGTAAAACCTTTGAGCTCTGATAGATACCATAGCAAGTTGAGTCATTATATCCATTTCCTCCAAATCATCAGCACCTATACACTCAAGATCTTCAGGTATGAAGCCTTGGTAAGAGTCAGTTGCTACATTAGCATTATGAGAGCTTTCAAACGTGTTTGAAAAACTTTCTTGACACCTTGGTGTCTCAGGGAAACTGACAATAGGTGATTGATATGATGATGAATTTGAAGACCTTTGACTATTAAAATCAGTAGTTACTACTGCAGATGAAAACAACTGAGTTGACTCAGAAGATGAGTTTTGTTTAAGATCTAGTTCCATTTCATAGTGCAGATGAAGTCAGTAGTTACTAGTACAGATGAAAACAGTTGAGTTGACTCAGCTGAGTTTCTGTTAACATCTACCTGGTCTAGTTTTACATCTACCTTTTGGAGTTCATCAAGCAAAGAAACAAATCTTAAGTACTTGTTTGTCATTGTTTCACCAGATTTGAAAGTAAAGTTTTCATACTTCTATTTTAATACATCTTTCTTGTTTTCTTTTACTTCACTGGTTCCTTCATACATTTCACTTAAGGCATTCCACAGGTCAAATGCAGTTTTATATCCTTGAACCCACTTAAGATGGAGTTAGGAAGTGCAGCCTGTAGAGTCCAATATGCCTTATGGTCAAATTCGAGAGCAGCATAGTCAGATTCAACATATTTGTCTAGTGGGTTTGGTATCTTGACTTCTGCATCATCAGCAGATGAAACCATGGGTGAGTAACGTCCTTCAGTAAAAGATTTCCAAATACGGTGGTCCAAAATCCTAACAAAACCTTCCATCCTGAGTTTCCAGGTACCAAAGTTATCTAGAGTGAACATTGGCGGTTTGTTGGAAGAACCATTTGAACAACTTAGACTAAAATCACTCATTTTAAAAACCTTTTGAAAGAAGAAACAGCAAGGCTTGTAAAGTAGGCAAGTAAAGTATCAACTTTGAAGCACTGAAACTCTTTAAAGTGAGAGCCAAAGCTCTGATACCACTTGTAGGATCGTTATTAGTTAGAGTTAAACTAAAACAAAAGCCCTATACTTGCAAATATAACCCTACGGAATTAAAGTTATATTTCACTTTACTTAAGCGAGATTTAGTTCTTGTGTATAATGTAAAAGCTTGATTTGCATAAAGATAGTAACAACGAAGTAACAAATACTCGGCACTATTTGCATTAACTCAAAGCTACACTATTACAAGTTGTTCAAGAACAGATGTTGTTCGTGATATTCGTGATGATGTGTAAACTATGAGCTAACTAAGCTATATTTAGTGCTGATGAGATCAATGACAGCCATTGATCTCATGCGATCTAATCTAGACCGTAAACAATAAAGTCAAATACAAACTACCGAAAGAATAAACATCGGCAATTGGAATATCTTGCGTGTTTGCAGCAACATACTACTTTAGGAGAGCGGCTTGAATCAGGTATAGAAGCATACGAGAATCTTTTACAGGATTGGACTTGCTGAAAAGACATCTCAGGAAAAGTCCGGTTGAACTCATTATCTGTTGGATAACCGAGTTCACCCGGAATATTCGCTAAAGGACAAAACTGATTCTTTCCGCTTGAACTGCCAGTTCCGCTTGAAGTGAGAATTCCGCTTCAACTTCAACTTCAGCCGGAACATAACAAAATTGGCATTCAACCGGAAATCTTCCAAGCGCAATATTCCTTACACCAAGTGCCAGGCTGGGATGTCGCAGGCAAGAGGCTAGTCCTGGAATCGCTAGGAGGAGACGGTGATGTGGCAGGGAAGGATGGGAACGATGGTGGCTCCTCAAAGACGGTTCCGGATTCTCCGGTGGCGATGACAAGGGCTTATGTGGTGGAGCTGGGAGAGGGCAAGAAGCTGGAGGATGCGGTGAAGCAGATGGAGGAAGGGAAGACAGTGGCCGATGAGGATAATGCAACGGTCTGAGCCCACATTTTTATGTTTTTGTGTTTTTTGGTGAAACATTTCGTGGTTCCTGTAATAGACAAGTAACAAACAAAAATGGTAGGGATCCTAGTGGAGGGATCTTGTGTTTACAAGACGAAACCAGGATTCCTAAAAATAAACATTTGACCGCTGAGCTTCCCAAGCGGAGGGATCCTGAGGTTTTCAGGACGAACCTTGGGGAGCTCAAAACCCTTTTAGTGTCACACCCCCAATTTCCACTAACGGAGTATAACCGTGTGGGGTGTTATCCAGACCAGGATCCAAGTCTTTAGATACAACCAAGCCATAGTTAAAGGGTAAACCAGTCAAGTATTACATTTAATAAATCAGAGTTTACATTTCACAAAATCAACGGAAGCATTAAAAGTTTACAAGGTTGTTGTTTAGTAAAAGTGATTACTAAAGTATCTGAAATACAATTTTCAAAAGGGTTTTACAAAAGGTAAGTATTGCCAACGCCCGTGCCATCCATGATCCTCCAAGCAACCTGAAAAGCGTTCAACAATCAAGTGTCATCCAAGGCTGGTGAGTTCACTGAAGCGGTCTACACGTCACATGTAGACCTAATGTATATGAATAAAGAAAGGTAAAACACAATCAATAATCATAAGACTAGTAAAATTCCATATCGTAGGTAGTTAGCCTATAGTTATGTCCACCTGAATTGTTCGTAACCGAAGCTGACAAGGTTTTGATAGGGGGTACCTATGAATCTTGCCTTCCCGTGTCTATCCGGATCACGGTGGTTAGGCTAACATTGATCTCAGTCCGACCGCCAGTCGGGAGGGTGCATCTCGTGCACCGCTGAGCGGGGGTGTCAATCCCCAGTAGTACTACTCAACATTACCTCGTTACTGTATATTAACGGCTCGAATGTAAGGACTTTTTATAAAAGCAATTCAGTGCAACATATGATATTTTGTCGGAAAGTTACTCATGTAAAGAAATACCTTTACCGTTGGGTTGCCATCCTTTACCGGATGCAACTATCTGTGCGTTATCATCCTAAAACCGGATATAACAATAATAGTAAGTGAACTCACCTTAGGGTGCACTAGTACTCAGTACTTGGTTCAACAGGTTGGTCAAAGTCAACCTATTCGGATAAATATGGCCTAATAAAATTAGAAGGTGTCACTAGGACGAAATTAGCACATAAGCACCTCAACATGTTTCATGCAATCATACAAGTCGCTTAATGCACATACAAGTCCCAAATTGGGAGAAAATCAACAAATTGCAATTTAAGTCAAAGTTGACCCAGAAAGTCAAACCTCAAGCACTTAACTAGTGGCATAGCTAAAATCCACAATACTTGGAATTAGATCCTTAAATTTTACAGGCATATACTACATATCATTTAGGACTTGTTGCACAGAGAATCAACCCGAAAGGTTAAGAAATGAGGAAGTTATGCGCGTACGAAGTTGGCTAAAAATCACATTTGTCAAACATTAACACACCATTTGGTGACATAGCTAAATTGGTCATTTCTTGGAGTTAACTTATAAAATTTTGCAGGAACTAACTAATCAACATTTAGGGAATGTTGCAAAAAGAATCAACTCAATCGGATAAGTATTGAGAAAGTTATGCGTGTCGGAAGTTGGAAATTTTAGCTTTTTACAAAATAGTCAAAGTAGGTTTAAAATTTGCATAACTCATTCAAAACTTAGAGTTTGAACATGAAACCTTCCAGATCTTACTTTTATTATATAAAACTCATTTTCATTTAACAAACCCCGCATTAAAACAAGGTTATCATGCCCGACCAAAATGTAAAGTATACTTTTCACAGAAAAATACAGCACTGCGCACCTAACTTGCAGCAGTGCTGTGGGTGACCAAATGGAGGTTTTAGAACGCGTGCGAGTAGCCCAGATAAAGCTAAGACATGGAAGTTTACTAGGGAAAAAGAATCAACTGATTTCGAGCAAAATTGAGTGAGTTATGATCTCTGCAAGTTGGCCTAAAAATCTGGACGAATCTGTCCACACTTTATAGTTTGTAAAAATTTCGGTTTTCTAATTTTGAGCAACAATTTGGTCATCCAACACCTACTAACATAATTAATACCATTTCAAAATGCAATTTCTGTCCCTAACATGTTCATACCAAGATCCTATCAAAATTCCAACATGTGGACTAGCATACAAGAGCATACACCCAATTTCCATGTCCAAACACCCCACATTCATACAAGAGCATCCATGGCAGATTTCTAAGTTAAATTTCCAGCTTTAAAAATCATTACATAATCTGCCCCAAACCACAAATTATCATAGATTAACATACATCTTGTTCCATTAGCATTTTAACACACCAAAATACACACAATCACTAGATTAACACATGCAAGCTATCAATTTCGAGTTTGAGAACTTAGGGCTTACAAGTTTTGAAGAGAAATCGCAAGGTGGAGAAGATGAAGTGAAGAGGGAGCTTCTACTAGACTTCTTGAAGCTTGCTTAAGCTTAAAAACCTAATTTCTTGCTTGATTGATGGTGGAACTCGAAAATCTCCAAGTGTGTGTGTGTATGTGAAGAACCGTAGGTGGGAGAGGAGGAGAGGGAAGAAAGCGTGAATGATGAAGATGGGGGAGAGTTGGGCAGATTTGGATTAAAACAAAAGTTGCAACTTAAGCCCCTCAAGTTCCATTTTAGACACATAAGCCCCAAAACAACTAATAAATGGGTTTTAAACTTAAAACTTGTAAAATAAAACACTAGAAATGTTTCCAAGCATTTATAACTTATTAACATGAATTATTTAGTCGGAAAAAGTTTCATTATCGTGTACGCGCATAAAACTTAAATCGCGTACAAAGCCCGGTTTCTCACGAAACGCAAATTTTCAAGAAACACATAAAGTCATAATTTAATTACTAAATTAATTAATAATATATTTTCATATAAACATTTATATAACGGGTTACGGGTTTGCTAATGGAACTAACTGAACTAATGGAAGAAGTTAACGAAGTTAACGGAAAAAGTTAACGGAGTTAACTTGGGAAGTTGCAATTGTCACAGCCTCCCCATGTTAAAGAATTTTCGGGACGAAAATTGTCGTAATGCTCAAGGTGCGTAAAATTTCTGGTTGTCACATCATCCCCAAGTTGAAAGGATTTTCGTCTTGAAATTCGCCTTTGTGCTAATCGTTTCACTGATCGTTATGAGAGGAGTGATGGACGGTATACGATTAAAAAGCATCAAATGAACATTTCGCATGAGCGTACGAAGAGTGATTTTCTATAACAAACGTTTCCATGAGTGAGTTGAATCGCATCGCATGGTTAGGTTTAACAAGTGTCACGATGACACCATATCCGAAATCGAAGTATTTAATATGACGAAGTGACCATATGTCCGAGTAGCTTTCAGCTGTAGTATTCCAATAAGATAACAGAAAGTATTGTGTCAAATGACACGGTAGAGGCAAGAAGTGCTGCTAAAAGGGTTCGAACGTTAACGTATCTAGAGAGTGGGTATGCATCCCTGAATGGGGCTAAGATTGGGTGGTTCTTACAGTTCGCAGAAAAGGCATAGGCAGATGACGCTGCAATGTATCGTAGTATCAATAGCATAGCGGGTAAGCGTAGTAATCTCATAAAGAAGTGCTCTACTTCTCCAAGCCGATGACAATTTAGGTGTACGCGAGGTTAACAAATCGTGGTATGTCAGAAATGCAATAACTAGAAGACTAATTGGAATACTTCACCAATATCCATGGTGAATCAAGACGAGTACGGATCTGGGACGAGTAATCGTTGATAAGGGTCCTGGAAAAGTCACGGCGTTGCTTCCAAGAACATGTGATTTTGTCTTTTATAATACAAAACTTGAGTCGTTAAAACGTTGTTGTTCATCTGGGTCGTAATCTATATTTGACCCTTAGTAGGAAATTTATATCAGGATGTTTCCTCTCAATCTAGAGGGTTGGAAAACAATAAGTTTTATTTGATTAAACTGTGTATGTCTCTTCTAGTGAAACTATTTAGAGCGACATGGGAAAATCACAACGGAAATAACATAGATTTTGTTTTATTGTGGGCAATGTCCCATTAAATGAAGTTTCTCGAAATAAGGTTTTTAGGTCTATGATTTCAACGTAAATCTGTGGTTCAGCACTGATCCCACCTTCCACATGCCGATAGTGCTTATGTATAGGGTGTACCGCAGCTAACCCACCACACTACCAGCACGTTGAGGGTGTATTAGTTACCTTGCCATTTCTGGCTATTTGACAATTCTTGTTAGATAATATACTTGAAAATAGGGTATCTTATGTTTTTCCCCAATGCCTTTGAGTTGAATGAGAGAGGAAGATTTGAAACCATGCAATCATGTGAAAATTTTGAATTTTGCGACAAAAAGGTTTTTCCACGTTTTCGGTCGGTGGGGTCTTCACCCACGGTGAGGATTATCAAGAGTTTAGCGGACGCAACGCGAATACAATTTGAGTTTCTGAAGAGGATTCAAAAGATATGATAGTCTTTCACGTTTAGGTTTAAAATGTGGTTCGCCAGCATGGGATATATCGTTACGCATATTACCCTCCGGTAAAGATCCAAAATAAGGGTGACGTTCTAATGGCTGAAAGGTTCCCTGTAGAAGCATGAATGATATCAAGTATGGGAATACAGACTCAGGATGAAGGGTGAGGTAGCTAGTGTAGGGTAGTTGAAACTACACGTTTCGAAGAGAGTCATCCGGCACAATTGACGCGGATTCGGAGAAAACGATTTTGGGTCGACTGATATGAATGCGAGTGTGTCAACGGTTGTACCGTACAGTAGGATAAATTTCATGTAAGAACATCAGTTTGTGTCGGCCTTCAAGAGTAAGTAAAAGTGTAAACGTGTAATAAGAGTGGGTTCCCAAAACACCAAGTGCTGACGACTTCGAAATACTACCCGACTTTCAATGAATGTAAATACGAGTTGTAGCTAACGTTTCGCGGGGTCTACTGCGTAACGAAAGGCCGCATATACGATAAATTCAAACGTGTCTTCGTCAAATCTGGAGTCAATCTACTTCCTTACGCGTGTCTTGAAAGTTCGGGTCGATCATTCGATCAGTCACCACTAGTTATGAAGTAGTGGTTACCAATGAAAGTTTTTCTAGAAATGGAGGAATGAGGACAATGGACTATTTGTCGTACGGGAACTTCTGACAAAGAAGTGCATGGGAAAGTCATTGATGAGGTTAACTAGCCGTGATGGCTCAAGGCTTGAGGACCTCCAAGTCACACAAGAATATAAGAGTAGAAGGTTCCTTGGTAGTCAAGTTCACAGACGAATCGAGTGTTTGAAGAATAAGCAGATCGTACGGGTTCGAGAAGTAACCTACATCGCTCCGTTGGGCGAAAACTGTATTTGTAGTGAGGTATAAAGTGTTTAAAATCGTGACGAGATCACTAGTCAAGAGGGGAGAATTCCACAAGATTTCCCTGCCGCAAGGTTGGTTCCAATGGTTGAGGTGTAATTGTCCATCGAAGAGGACTGGGTTTCCATCAGATTAGAGTTTATGAAGTTGTTGTACACTTGAGAGAGCTTGAGGGAGGGTTTTAGTAGTTAACGTCATAGGGGTAGAGTTAGGATTGCGGATAAATTAGAATCCGTGAAGAGTTTAACCATGACTTGTTCGCAGCGAGGGGAGATCTTATCGTCGAACGGTGTGAGTGATAGGATGTCTTACTGGGGTTATCATTTGCACAAGCCTTTTTAAAGGATTTGGATAGGTTGGAAACCATATAAGGGAGAAATGAGAATAGATGTGATAGCGTAATGAACATGATTGAGGACCGTAAGCTTGAAAATCTATTTCATGAGAGTTTCGAAATGAAAGGTCGTATCCCTTACAACCGATGGTTTGCTGAGTAGGATTTCCCCAGGGTTTCCATACACTATGAATTACATTTACGTGTGCACCCGTAACGGTAATTTACCTTGTATGGTCACGCTGGTTCCTCTTACTTTAGCTACCAGGTTCGATGGGGTAGTATGTGGTTTCAAAGGGGTAAGTATCAAGAATGTGGTCATTAAACCAAAGGTAACTGACTGGGATTTGCCAAGGAGACAAGTTATGAGAATAACAACTCATCTAATTTAAAGTTTACCGTAGGTACGATTTAGTAAGCAAGTGGTTCAGCAGAGGTATGGGTAGGGCATGCTACAATGCCCCTAACTTAACTTAAAGATATAGAGTAGTTATTGTCCGACTCGATCACGAATCCGTTATACACACATACGTTTATATATATATATATATATATATATATATATATATATATATATATATATATATAGAGAGAGAGAGAGAGAGAGAGGAAGAATATCATATTATTCCTAATCATCACATGCCTGATTTCTTTTATGTTACTAAAGTCACATTCACGCTGAATTATCACACAACAACTATGCAATTAAAGTGTAAGGTCTAAACTGACCAAGAAAAAGAGTGTCAACATTCTAGAGTAGCCGACGCAGTTACAAGCATCCCATGAGAAATCATCTGATTCTATACAGTGCTGCCTAATACAAGGCTAAACAGCATTCTTTACTAATGCACTAGGACACATTACGAGTATGCTAAGTGTTTAACACCCAAGATATTCCTATGAAATGCCTCACCTCGGCAAAATTGTCATGAAGACTCAATTTACATGAAACATTCGTTTGCTTGAACAAAATATTCAAGAGAATATTAATTTAGTTAATGACATAAGTATCCGACCCACCAAATCGCTAAATGTAATTGAGATCGCAAAGAACAAGTTTTCGGAGTGGCTGGGGTTAGTGAGATCGCCAAGAGAGAGGTGGGGGGGGGGGGGGGGGGGGTTGGCGAAGTCGCTAAGCCTACTTGAGGTACCAGGGATTGGCGAGATTGCCAAAGGATGGAGCAAGGGCGAGGTCGCCAGGGGCTTTTGGCGAGATCGCCAAGTAGAACCCCAGATCGCCAAGCACACTGTCGAGATCGCCAAGTGTGGTTCCCAAATCGCCAAGGCCAAGGTGAAATCGCCAAGAACAATTTTCCAGATCTCCAAGAACACCGCGAGATCTCCAAGAAGAAAACGAGATCTCCAAGAACAAAACGAGATCTCCCAGAACAAAACGAGATCTCCAAAACAAAACGAGATCTCCAAGAATGATTTCCAATAACCAAGTGTGAAAACATATAACAAAGCTAAGCATAGATTTCAAACATTTCACATTACAGTTAACCTACTGTTTACATCAAGAATGCAAGTCCTATACAGACATAAACCGAATGAATTTAGTGAGGATCGTCTTCGGCACGCGTAGCAATACTTTTGGGAAAGAGTTGTAACCAAAGCTTTCAAAGACAGTTACAGTTCAGAAAACACTTTTTGAAATGTTCTGGTTCGCTGTAACCAAGGGCTCTGATACCAATCTGTCACACCCCCAATTTCCACTAACAGAGTATAACCGTGTGGGGTGTGACCCAGACCAGGATCCAAGTCTTTAGATACAACCAAGCCATAGTTAAAGGGTAAACCAGTCAAGTATTACATTTAATAAATCAGAGTTTACATTTCACAAAATCAACGGAAGCATTACAAGTTTACAAGGTTGTTGTTTAGTAAAAGTGATTACTAAAGTATCTGAAATACAATTTTTAAAAGGGTTTTACAAAAGGTAGGTATTGCCAACGCCCGTGCCATCCATGATCCTCCAAGCAACCTGAAAAGCATTCAACAATCAAGTGTCAGCCAAGGCTGGTGAGTTCACTAAAGCGGTCTACATGTCACATGTAGACCTAATGTATATGAATAAAGAAAGGTAAAACACAATCAATAATCATAAGACCAGTAAAATTCCATATCGTAGGTAGCTAGCCTATATTTATGTCCACCTGAATTGTTCGTAACCGAAGCTGACAACGTTTTGATAGGGGGTACCTATGAATCTTGGCTTCCCGTGTCTATTTGGATCACGGTGGTTAGGCTAACATTGATCTCAGTCCGACCGCCATTCGGGAGGGTGCATCCCGTGCACCGCTGAGCGGGGGTGTCAATCCCTAGTAGTACTACTCAACATTACCTCGCTACTGTATATTAACGGCTCGAATGTAAGGACTTTTTAATAAAAGCAATTCAGTGCAACATATGATATTTTGTCGGAAAGTTACTCATGTAATGAAATACCTTTACCGTTGGGTTGCCATCCTTTACCGGATGCAACTATCTGTGCGTTATCATCCTATAACCGGATATAACAATAATAGTAAGTGAACTCACCTTAGGGTGCACTAGTACTCAGCACTTGGTTCAACAGGTTGGTCAAAGTCAACCTATTCGGATAAATATGGCCTAATAAAATTAGAAGGTGTCGCTAGGACGAAATTAGCACATAAGCACCTAAACATATTTCATGCAACCATAAAAATCTCTTAATGCACATACAAGTCCCAAATTGGGAGAAAATCAAAAAATTGCAATTTAAGTCAAAGTTGACCGAGAAAGTCAAACCTCAAGCACTTAACTAGTGGCATAGCTAAAATCCACAATACTTGGAATTAGATCCTTAAATTTTACAGGCATATACTACATATCATTTAGGACTTGTTGCAAAAAGAATCAACCCGAAAGGTTAAGAAATGAGGAAGTTATGCGCGTACGAAGTTGGCTAAAAATCAAATTTGTCAAACATTAACACACCATTTGGTGACATAGCTAAATTTGCTCATTTCTTGGAGTTATCTTATAACATTTTGCAGGAACTAACTAATCAACATTTAGGGAATGTTGCAAAAAGAATCAACTCAATCGGATAAGTATTGAGAAAGTTATGCGTGTCGGAAGTTGGAAATTTTAGCTTTTTGCAAAGTAGTCAAAGTAGGTTTAAAATTTGCATAACTCATTCAAAACTTAGAGTTTGAACATGAAACCTTCCAGATCTTACTTTTATTATATAAAACTCATTTTTATTTAACAAACCCCTCATTAAAACAAGGTTATCAGGCCCGATCAAAATGTAAAGTATACTTTTCACAGAAAAATACAGCACTGCGCACCTAACTTGCAGCAGTGTTTTGGGTGACCAAACGGAGATTTTAGAACGCGTGCGAGTAGCCCAGATAAAGCTAAGACATGGAAGTTTACTAGGGAAAAAGAATCAACTGATTTCGAGCAAAATTGAGTGAGTTATGATCTCTGCAAGTTGGCCTAAAAATCTGGACGAATCTGTCCACACTTTATAGTTTGTAAAAATTTCGGTTTTCTAATTTTGAGCAACAATTTGGTCATCCAACACCTACTAACATAATTAATACCATTTCAAAATGCAATTTCTGTCCCTAACATGTTCATACCAAGATCCTATTAAAATTCCAACATGTGGACTAGCATATAAGAGCATACACCCAATTTCCATGTCCAAACACCCCACATTCATACAAGAGCATCCATGGCAGATTTCTAAGTTAAATTTCCAGCTTTAAAAATTATTACATAATCTGCCCCAAAACACAAATTATCATAGCTTAACATACATCTTGTTCCATTAACATTTTAACACACCAAAATACACACAATCACTAGATTAACACATGCAAGCTATCAATTTCGAGTTTGAGAACTTAGGGCTTACAAGTTTTGAAGAGAAATCGCAAGGTGGAGAAGATGAAGTGAAGAGGGAGCTTCTACTAGACTTCTTGAAGCTTGCTTAAGCTTAAAAACCTAATTTCCTGCTTGATTGATGGTGGAACTCGAAAATCTCCAAGTATGTGTGTGTATGTGAAGAACCGTAGGTGGGAGAGGAGGAGAGGGAAGAAAGCGTGAATGATGAAGATGGGGGAGAGTTGGGCAGATTTGGATTAAAACAAAAGTTGCAACTTAAGCCCCTCAAGTTCCATTTTAGACACATAAGCCCCAAAACAACTAATAAATGGGTTTTAAACTTAAAACTTGTAAAATAAAACACTAGAAATGTTTCCAAGCATTTATAACTTTTTAACATGAATTATTTAGTCGGAAAAAGTTTCATTATCGTGTACGCGCGTAAAACTTAAATCGCGTACAAAGCCCGGTTTCTCACGAAACGCAAATTTTCAAGAAACACATAAAGTCATAATTTAATTACTAAATTAATTAATAATATATTTTCATATAAACATTTATATAACGGGTTACGGGTTTGCTAATGGAACTAACTGAACTAATGGAAGAAGTTAACGAAGTTAACGGAAAAAGTTAACGGAGTTAACTTGGGAAGTTGCAATTGTCACATTTAGTATGTTAATAATATAAGTTTCTTTTGGTTACTCAAGTTGTGTTTTGTATTGAAATCTCATAGATATAATTAGTTTATAAAATTTATCAAGAATCTTAAAAAAGACTTGTATGTTGGAAAACAATTTGGGATTTGAACAATTAAATAGGTTAGGCTTCAAGATTAATAAGAATTTAAGTCACCTGACCTTCAAATTTTACCTTAGTCGACTTCTTGATTCAAACAACCATTTCTTCTTTCATCTTATTCGGGATTCCGTTAGGAATCCTGAAATCACTTCTCTTGGAACTATCTCAACTTCCTCAGGAACCTGAAAGGATACTAAGAAGCTTCTTGGTCTTCGGCCGAAGCTAATGCTTCTGAGAATGAAATAGTAAGCTCAAAAATAAGCTGGGGGATAAACACGGGATTCTTGGGACTAAGCCAAAACTGGGGACAAGCCCTTTTTACTTGGGACTAAGCCAAAACTGGGGACAAACCCTTTTTACTTAGGACTAAGCCAAAACTGGGGACAAGCCCTTTTTACTTGGGACTAAGCCAAAACTGGGGACAAGCCCATACGTATGTGACATGATAATGCCAAAACCTTAGATAACACGTCAGTGTTATAAACCTTGAGAATCCGCCCAGCAGCCTACAATGACAAGATTGTCAGCCACCCCTGGAATGGATTGGTCCGGCCATTTTGAGCATACTGGTGGACAACGTGCGCTCATGGCGAGGGTCGTGCGCTATTGGCGATTACCCAAACTTAGAAGAGGAGTCAGCTTCTCAAACCTTAGAAGGTACGCAGGATACCTTAGACGTAGGAGAGGTGGCCAACCTCTAAATGGAGATATACCATTCTCAAAATCTGCAAAACACTCAACACTTGGTGAGGGGTGAGTGTTAGCTTAGCTAACACCACTCCGATGCTTAAGTCAGTAATGTGTCATAAAGATAATAATATTGGTATTGAAATCGGATTAGTATACGTACCTTGTAGTATTTCGGGAGTGAGGATCCTTAGGATTCCGAGAGCATTCCGGTGGGATTCTTACATAAAATAAGCTTTAAGGTGGACGACATTCCAATCTCTTGGCAGAGGTTCTCCTTCAATATTTACCAAACGGTATGCCCCATTCCCTTCTTCAGAATCTATAAGGTAAGGGCCCTCCCACTTGGGTGCTAACTTCTCATCAGCAGGATTGGTAGTATTCTGAAAAACCTTCCTCAGGACCAAGTCACCTACTTGGAATCTTCTTAACCTGGTATTCTTGTTATAGGATTTTGCTATCCGCTGTTGATAAGATGCCATCCGAATTCTGGCCATAACTCTGAGGTCCTCAACTATTTCGAGATCCTGAAGGAGATTCTGGCTATTGGTTTCAGGATCCTGGAAGTTGACTCTGGCTGTTGGGAGTACCATCTTCGTAGGGATCACAACTTCTGCTCCAAATACCAATGAGAATGGTGTTTGGCCAGTAGCATTTTTAGGTGTGGTTCTATCTGCCCAAAGGAAAAATGGCAGCTTCTCAGCCCATTTCCCTTTCTTGGAGCCCAACTTCTTCTTGAGGTTGTTGATGATGATCTTATTGCTGGATACTGCCTGCCCATTAGCTTGGGGATGGACAGGTGTTGAAGTGATCATCTTGATGCCCCATCTTTCATAAAAGCTTGTAGTTCTCTTACCTATAAACTGGGAGCCATTGTCGCATATGATTTCTGCCAGAATCCCAAATCTGGTGAGGATGTTCCTTTTGATAAAGGATATCACTTCTCTCTCTCTCACTTGAACATAGGATTCTGTTTCAATCCACTTGGAGAAGTAATTTGTCATGGCAAGCATAAACACCTTTCCTCCAGGAGCCTTTGGCAGCTTACCCACAATATCCATGCCCCACTTCATGAATGGCCATGGGGATACTATAGGATGCAGATGCTCAGCGGGTTGGTGCTATATATTGCCATGCCTTTGACAAGCATCGCATTTCTGTGAGAAGCTCGCGGCGTCTTTCTTCATAGTTGGCCAATAATATCCGAATCTGAGAACTTTAGAGAACAGTGCCCTGCCCCCGGTATGG
This sequence comes from Deinandra increscens subsp. villosa, assembly GCA_039602395.1. Taxonomy (NCBI): domain Eukaryota; kingdom Viridiplantae; phylum Streptophyta; class Magnoliopsida; order Asterales; family Asteraceae; genus Deinandra; species Deinandra increscens. The sequence goes on along the minus strand of JBCNJP010000009.1, from coordinate 65,679,965 downwards.
TACCCACAATCTCCAATGTGGATGTCTTCGAGCACCTCAAGCTTCTGACTTCTCTAGGCACCTTAGGTAGACACCTGCAAGAGATCTTCTATACAGGATATTATTAATTATGGTATAGGGTACTACCTTTGTGCGAAAAGCTCTAGGGTTTTCGCCCTTGGGAATCTCCCCATCTTTAAGATACTTCCTGATCGGGTAAGTCCAGGATTCCTGAGCATCTTTAGGATTCTCTACATCTGCAACTGCATTATTGTTGACAACCTGAGCTTCATGTTGAGTTATCGCTGGCGTCAGGATGTGAGTTATTGGAATCTTGATATCCTCAGGGATCCTGAGCGATGAAGCCAAGTTTGCCAAGGCATCGGCTTCTGCATTATCTTCTATTGGTACCTACGAAATGTTTAAATTTTCGAAAAATAGAGACAATTTTTTAACAATTTCAAGATACTTGATCAGATTCTCCCCTCTCACTACATAAGAGCCATTAAATTGGTTAGTCAATAAAAGAGAATCAACAAACACTTGTTTGGACAGGATTCCCATATCCCTGGCCAGCTGTAATCCAGCAATTAAAGCTTCATACTCAGCTTCATTGTTGGTAGCCTGGAATTCACAGGATATGGATAGAGTATTATGTCCCCCTGTGGCGATTTTAGCAGGATTCCCAGCCCTGTTCCTCTGACATTTAAGGAGCCGTCAATATAGAGGATCCAGTTTTCCTTGAGCTTCTCAAGCTGCTGGACTTCCTTCTCAACTTCTGGTTCAATGTCGCTGCTGAAATCAGCCACAAAGTCAGCCAAGGCTTGGGACTTAATTGCCGTCCTTGGCTCATATTTGATATCGTAGGCACTCAGCTTGACTGCCCACTTGGCCATCCTACCTGACATTTCTGGCTTCCTGAGAACTGCCTTAATAGGATAGTTAGACTTCACATTTATAACATGAGTTTCGAAATAATGACTAAGTTTAGTGGAAGCCATTATAAGAGCTAGAATTAATTTTTCAAGGTGAGAATACCAGGATTCTGCGTCTAGCAGAGTTTTACTTACATAATATACCGGATGCTGCTGACCTTGATGGTCTTTTACCAGGACTGCACTGATTGAGCTTCCGGAAACAACGAGATATAAATATAGTGGCTCCCCATCTTCTGGTTTCATTAGCAACGGGGCTGCTGACAGGTAGTCTTTCAGGAACTTCAGGGCTTCTTCATGCTTCTCAGTCCACTCGAATTTCTTATATTTCCTTAGGATATCGTAGAAATCCTTACTTTTTTCTGAGGATCTTGAAATGAACCTGTTGAGTGCTGCGATTCTTCCTGTCAACCTTTGTACCTCTTTTACATTCGATGGAGACTTTAAATATACGATTGGTTTGATCTGCTCAGGACTTGCTTCGATCCCCCTTTCGGTAACCATGTATCCTAAGAGTTTTCCAGCTCGCACCCCAAAGTGGCATTTAGAGGGATTGAGCTTCATGTTATATTGATCAAGGATATCAAAGGCAGTTCGGAGATCCCTGACATGATCTTCAGCTTTCTTGGATTTCACCACCATGTCATCTATGTAGACTTCCATCGTGCCCCCCAGTTGCTCTTTGAACACTATATCGACGAGCCTCTGGTAGGTGGCACCTGCGTTTCTTAAACCAAAGGGCATAGCAGTGTAACAATATATACCTATTGGAGTCATAAATGCTGTATGCTCCTGGTTGCATGGTTTCATCTGAATTTGTTGGAATCCCGCTGAGGCATCCATAAAGGTGAGCATCTCGTGACCAGCCGTGGCATCCACCATAGCATCAATATGGGGAAGTGGAAAAGGATCCTTAGGACAGGCCTTATTCAAGTCTGTGTAATAAACACAAACTCTCCACTTTCCATTCTTCTTCTGGACCACCACCACGTTCGCTAGCCACCTGGGATATTTGACTTCTCTAATCATCTTAGTTTTGAGAAGCTTGTCCACTTCCTCCTGTATGATTATATTCTTCTCTGAATCGAACTTCCTCCTATTTTGCTGTATAGGCCTAAAAGAAGGATCTGAACCAAGTTTATGAGTAATTACATGTTTAGGGATACCTGTCATGTCTTCATGCTTCGAGGCGAAAGTTGAAGTCCTGGCTTGGAGAAGCTGGAGTAATTTGTGCTCAACATTCGCTAGGATGCTTGTTCCTACGAGCACCTTGATTTCAGGATTCCTAGGGTCTAGAGACACTTCTTTGACATCAAGCTCCCTGTCCTCCTGTACTTCAAGTGCCCTTTCCTGTAATTGCTATCTGCTGCATCACTTTCAATCCTCACAACTCCCCAGGGTGTAGGAAGCTTGATACACTGGTGATAAGTTGAAGGACTGCCTTCATCTCGTGATCCATGGCCTGCCAAGAATAATATTGCAACAAGAGAGAGAATCTATAATACAGAATTTTTGCATAGAGTTTACCCCCCTCTATATATACCGGCAACCTGATATCCCCAACGGTGCTTTTAGTTTCACCGCTGAAGCCAACCAGGACTGAGGATATTGCAACTATTTCAGTTTCTGGGATCCCCATCTTCTTGAGCACATCAATCAGGATCCTGCGAACAAAATGGTTAGCAATATATAAAGTAACCACAATACTATCGTGATGAAGATCCTGAACATGAGAACGGTCACTCTCATCAAAGGATATGAGCTTGTCTTGAGTTAGAGTGGTTGTCCGGACAGGTCTGTCACCCTGTTCAGATTTGGCTTCCTTAGCATGTTTATTGGCTAAGGAGTACGAAGTGCCGCAGATGTCTGAGCCTCCTGAGATGAAGCTGATTATTTGAGCATCCTGGGGTGGAGAAGTTGCTCTCTGAGGCACCTTGTCGGCTTCCTGAGTCTTGACCTTCTTTCTGCCTATCAATTCTTTGAGATGCCCCTTGCTGAGTAGATAGCTAATTTCCTTTCGGAGTGCTATACATTCATCTGTTAGGTGCCCAAAATCTTCATGGAAGGCACACCACTTGGTCTTGTCTTTCCAGGATCCCTGTTTATCATTCTTTCTAGGCCATCTTGCCTTTTCACCAAGATCCTGCATTGCACACATTAGGCCACCAATGTCAACAGAAAAACAATACTCAGATACCTTAGGATACTCCTCATTATCATCATCTTGGTCAACAACATTGACTTTGTGATTTTCTGGTTTGGAGTATGGACGAGATCTATATGGCTTCCCGGGGGATTCCACCTTCTTACTATTAGGATCATATTTAGGAACCTCCAATCTTTGGTGGATCTTCTTGTCATCTTCCAAACGGATAAACCTCAAGGCTCTACTGCGTACTTCGTCAAGGTTCCTGCAAGGAGTCATGACAAGATCATCATAAAAACGTGAATCTTTGGAGAGCCCCATTTTAAAAGCTTCTACGGCTGCCGCCATATCTAGATTAGGAATCTCAAGAGATTCTCGTCCGAATCTGGCAATGTATTCCCTGAGAGGCTCATCTGGCTTCTGAACTATTCGGTACAGGTCACCTATGAGCTTCTCAAAGGTTCTGCTGTAAGAAAATTGATTGTTAAACAGGTTAACTAAATGAGAAAATGACGTAATAGTGTTAGGAGGAATGCTCAGTAGCCATTTCATGGCTAGTCCTGTTAAGGTTGAACCAAAGCCTTTGCATAGACAGGCTTCTTTGATTTCTATCGGAATGAGATTGATCTCCATATGCTCCCTATAATGTGCCACGTGTTCTTTAGGATCTGTGGTTCCATCGTAAAGCTTCATGCTTGGAGTTTGGAAACGCTTCAGGATATCCACTTGGGAAATCGGCCAAGTAAATCTAGAGATCTTGTGGCTTTCTAAAGGAACCTCAGGAATAGGTTTCAGGATCTCTGGAACACTCGATATCATCTCTTTCAACTTCTGGAGCTCCCTAGCGATACTTGGATGAATACTTGCATCATAAGGAGCGCCCCGGTTAGAAACGATAGGAATTGAATTGGACACATTACCTAGGCCAGGATTCTGGACTGGGATCCTGGGATTATATCCATAGCTCGTTGGGATGCTCGGCTCTGTAGTGGTTGCTGTTTGCATGGGGATGAATTCACCATCATGCACATCTGAGGAGCTGGTCTTGAAGATTCCTACAGAAACAGAAGGGTTAGAGTATTGATATCCTTAGGGGTTCTGGCTTGGATTCCCAACAGAAAAAGGATATCCTTGAGATGGCGTGACTAAGGATCCCGACGGTAGTGGAATCAAAGGATCCTTGTAGCGTGACTGTGAGGATTTTGGTGGGATAGCTCCTGAGAATCCAGCAGTACTCCCTGCATACCCAGCGGCCTGAGAAGTCATTGTAAGGGCTGTAGTGAAGCCTGGCGCTGATTGTAGCGAGACGGTTCTGAGGATCCTGAAGCATTGAAGTCAAGATGCCTGGAAAATAGAGGACTTTGTTCCTCCACAGGTTTCTTAGACTTCTTAAGCTGCTCGATCTCATTCATCACTGTTTGATTGGTCTTTTCTTGCTGATCCATCTGATTTTTCACCTGCTTAATCAAGGAAAACAAATCCTTGTTAGTAATAACAGGATCAACATATTGAACCTGGGATCCTGTGAAGACATGGTAG
>JBCNJP010000009.1:65472646-65674866 GCA_039602395.1 Deinandra increscens subsp. villosa | reverse complement strand
AAACAGGTTGACAAAGTCTTCTAACGGTCACACGAAACAAGGAGAAGGCTTTATTCGCACGTGGTCAATGTTAGTTAGCTGGAAACTCGGTCAACTAACAGAAAGAGACGTTGAAGAGGAGATCCCTGGAATATCGGAGAAGTGGTTGAAGACCCTAGAGCATAAATAGGACCCTTAGATTCATTTTTCAGCTCATTCGAGCTTTACTCATTGTATTCTCATACTTTTCACCTGCAAATTCAAGTGTACTCAAACGTTTAAGTGATCAATAAATTGGTAGCGTGTGTTATCGCTACCCGGGGTTTTTATGCCGGCGGTGCCTTAGAGACATCTAAGGGCTAAGGGCTTTTCCCTAGTCAAAATCTCGGTGTTTTCGCCTGCATTTGAATATTCATTTGTGTTACTAAGTTTTTACATACAATTGGCAAACTGATCCAGGGTTCTGTACCCAAGATTTAGACTTTTGACCCGGAAATTCAATTATTGCCCCAGGATTTATGCAAGTACTTTTCAAACCTTAAATTTAAGCATCAAACCACACATTCAAATTTGGTTCAAATCTTGCCAATTCTACTTTAGTAATTTTTAGCCAAAACAATAACAAAATGAAAAGTTACAATGGGTTGGAGGTTTGATTGATCAGAACTATGTGATACAATGTTTTTGTTGTGGTAATTGAGCTAGAGAGTGCGTTGTGTGTCGAATGTGTGTTCCTATTGATTGAATCCTCGTTTATATAAGAATTACAACAATAACAAACTTTCCGGGATTCCCGGGATCCTATCGTCTAACTAACTCGACCGTTAAGGCCCTCTTCGTTCACTTGGTCCACGATCTTCTTTAGCTGGAGCTTAAGTCTTGGAGGTAGTGGATGACTTCGGCGGTACCTGGTCAAATAGGCACGTGGCAAATATGAGGGTTAGTTAAATAAAATAAATCGGGATACTTGAACGAGTGGGATTCCTAGACGATAATAGGATTCCTGAACCACATGAGCTTCCTGCGAGCATCCTGAAAATAAACCCTCAACACGTACAGTACAAACGCACAATGCGTTAATAGTGATGGTTAACTGCTGCCCCACTAACCCCACCTTTCACGTTACCGTTAATTCCCTCTCTCCTCTCCCTTTAACTGTCACTTCCTGAGAAAACTCTTCGATTACAAGCCCTAAATTCTCAAAAACCCAGCAATCGCTCTCGCTCCATTCCCAATTTCAATCAAAATTCCTCTCGATTACTAAAGAAATCACTCAATACAGAACAATGGCAGCATCCGCGTTTCACACCGAGCACAATCAAAAAGCTTATTTGGAGAAATCACAGAATTCGGCTCTGTTTGACGGGATGATAGACTTTCTCACTGCGTCGGAATTGCACTTTGCCCTAACTATAAGCCCAATCATCTATGATGAAACGATTACACAGTTCTGGGCTAATGCAATAGTGGGTGCCCGTGATGAAAACGGCAAGCAAGGTATGCAAATAGAGAGTAAAGTGCATGGAAGAGATGTATATATTACTGAAGCTAAGATCAGAAATCATCTGAAGTTACAAGATGAAGGAGGTATCTTCACATTCACCAAGAAAGAGTACCAATTCACCTTGATAGGCATAGGCTATGGTGGAAACCCCAGGAGCAAGACGGTGAAGAAATGCCATCTTCCACCGGTTTGGAGGTTCCTTGCTCACACCTTGTTAGTCTGTTTGACTCCAAGACGATCACACGAAGAGCTTGGTGAAGTTCAAGCAACTGCACTTCATGCAGTGATTAGGGGAAAATGCTTTAACTTCTCTAAAATTATTTTTGATGAACTGAGGGAAAATTGTACGAAACCTTTTAACATGTATCAAGGTTTTTACAACATATTTTGGATACACATTTCCTTGATGTTCCAAAAGCTGGAACAATTTTTCATCAGAAAAACTTAACTTGGTCTAACTAACTCGACCGTTAAGGCCCTCTTCGTTCACTTGGTCCACGATCTTCTTTAGCTGGAGCTTACGTCTTGGAGGTAGTGGATGACTTCGGCGGTACCTGGTCAAATAGGCACGTGGCAAATATGAGGGTTAGTTAAATAAAATAAATCGGGATACTTGAACGAGTGGGATTCCTAGACGATAATAGGATTCCTGAACCACATGAGCTTCCTGCGAGCATCCTGAAAATAAACCCTCAACACGTACAGTACAAACGCACAATGCGTTAATAGTGATGGTTAACTGCTGCCCCACTAACCCCACCTTTCACGTTACCGTTAATTCCCTCTCTCCTCTCCCTTTAACTGTCACTTCCTGAGAAAACTCTTCGATTACAAGCCCTAAATTCTCAAAAACCCAGCAATCGCTCTCGCTCCATTCCCAATTTCAATCAAAATTCCTCTCGATTACTAAAGCAATCACTCAATACAGAACAATGGCAGCATCCGCGTTTCACACCGAGCACAATCAAAAAGCTTATTTGGAGAAATCACAGAATTCGGCTCTGTTTGACGGGATGATAGACTTTCTCACTGCGTCGGAATTGCACTTTGCCCTAACTGTAAGCCCAATCATCTATGATGAAACGATTACACAGTTCTGGGCTAATGCAATAGTGGGTGCCCGTGATGAAAACGGCAAGCAAGGTATGCAAATAGAGAGTAAAGTGCATGGAAGAGATGTATATATTACTGAAGCTAAGATCAGAAATCATCTGAAGTTACAAGATGAAGGAGGTATCTTCACATTCACCAAGAAAGAGTACCAATTCACCTTGATAGGCATAGGCTATGGTGGAAACCCCAGGAGCAAGACGGTGAAGAAATGCCATCTTCCACCGGTTTGGAGGTTCCTTGCTCATACCTTGTTAGTCTGTTTGACTCCAAGACGATCACACGAAGAGCTTGGTGAAGTTCAAGCAACTGCACTTCATGCAGTGATTAGGGGAAAATGCTTTAACTTCTCTAAAATTACTTTTGATGAACTGAGGGAAAATTGTACGAAACCTTTTAACATGTATCAAGGTTTTTACAACATATTTTGGATACACATTTCCTTAATGTTCCAAAAGCTGGAACAATTTTTCATCAGAAAAACTTAACTGAGAAAATCTTTTCATACTTACTTTCTAAAACTTCAATTGCCAACTGTCTTGGTGTGGAAAATGACCATCCACTACCAGAACCAAGAATTGTTCCTGCACAAATTGTGCAAGAACAAGCAGGTCCTGCACCTGGTGTGCAAGAACCTACAGTTGATGTTCAAGAGCCACTTGAGCACTTTGCTCCAGGTGACAACACTGATCCTACACCATCATTTGTGGAACCCACACCTAAAATTGACCTTCTTAACAAAACCAATGTTCAAACCTTAACTTATCAAAGAAAGAAGGTCAAGCACTCAAGAACTTCCACTACAACTTCCTTGCCTACTCACACAAAAGTTGTTGACAGGGAAACAGGGTCTACTCCACGTGTGTCTCCCAAACCCACCCAACTTGTAAGCCTTGAGCATGACCCACTGTCTGCTCAATTTGAAAGCCAACGGTTTAGCCATATTATGGATGATCTCTCACTTGGGACCTCATCTTCTATCAGATTGGATGCACAACCCTCATACTCCTTGTTTACCTCCATAGACCTACACCAAGATATACCTGTGAATGAAGCGGAAACCGATGCTAATCCAAATTGAGAATTTCTTCTTTTCATCCTCACCTCATGGAGATGATTTGATGGATTTTGATCATGTTTCTCCTAACCCCCATTCACCCCCTAAGGATTTGAACATCAGGAATGATGAAGATGTTCATATAGAAAGGGCTGCTACTACAATTGATTCCCCACTGGAACAATTGGACAGTAGTAACATTTTTAAGACCCAATTTATGGCAACTACCAGCCAGTTGTACCAAAGGAACCAGCAATGGAACATGAGGCAACAACTGTGCTTGCAGGGAATCCCAGGTGCCAAGAAAGCCAGGGTGATGAGCATGATCAAGCTAGGCTTGATAGCTCTTCTTTGCCCAAGGATATTGAGAAAATCAGTTAAGGGCAGTTCTATACTTAATGAATTGACGACCAAACAAACTGACCTGCAAAAGCAAATGCAGTCCCTACTTCAAAGAATTCAAGAGCAGGATACCTTGATCAGTAGGCTTAAGCAGGAGAAGGTTAGTGCATCAAACCCAATTGGTGAAGCTGTTGCTACCAAAAAGGGGGAGAAAGCTAGCTCTTCAACACATTATCAGAAGTTTTTTGCTAAAACCAAACCTACTGAAGGCTCTTCAAGCTCTAGTGAGATTGACTTTGATCCAAGAGATAGATTACCTGAGCATATGAAGAACAAATTATTCAAAATATGTGGAATTAAGCCCTTCAACCCAATAGAAGGTTTGCTTAATGTTCACATGGATCAACTGATGCAAGTAGCACCTGAAGAGTGCAAGGTCAATCCCATGGAGTTCCTAAGATTTGTGATGGCAGCATCAGGTGCTCATCCTCACAACATTGGAGAAATAAGGAACTACTTGATCGATGTGTATCTAGTCAAAGAGAAAGAGTATCTTCAAACAGGTCAAGATAAGTTTGAGGCTGAAGGAGAAGAAATGGATGATGAACATGTTGATGAACCTGCTAGTGAACTGGGAAAGGATGTTGATCTGGTTGACATTGAAGTCAGTGAAGCACTTCTCAACTTGAACAAACCTACATCCTTATCGGAATAGGATACAACTGAAGAAATTCCAAAGGAAGTCATTCCAGAGGAATTATTTTCTCCTAAGGAAGTTACTCCGGAAGAATCCCTCCTCACTGAGGATGTTCCGAAGGAAGTTACTTCAGAAGTTGCCCCTGAGGAATTGCCTGAGACTATTCCGGACCAAATTGTCTCGGAAGACAGTCCCAAGGTAGTTACTTCGGAAATAGGTGCTGAGACTATTCCTGAGCAAGTTATCTCGGAAGCCAGTCCCAGGCTGCAGCTTCACTTCACGAATCTCCAAAGGTTGCTGATAATGTTTCTCTTGATGACAGAACCATTTCTGGTTTCACTGACATGGAGAACGATGATCAAAGCACATGAGGCCAAGGTGAAGAAATGAATCCTGTAACAAAAGCTTTGATTGATCAACTGGAAAAGGAAAATGCTGAAATACAACAGAAGCTCAAGGGAGAATAAGAACAGAAAGATAGCATAGTGTTTGAGGAACAAAAACAACTGCTCATAGAGAATGGCATCTATGAGTATGTTAAGAACAATGCAGATCTGATGTTCTTCATCAATGGAGCTAGGAGAAGATCTGACTTGTACACAGAAGAAGGAATTGCTAAAGCTGAGCAGCAAGGTCTTTCATACAAGGTTAAAAAGTATAGAAGAGTCTTAGGGAATGAGTACAGGAAGATTCAGATGAAGAAGAGTGAAGACAACAAAATATTCTTAGCTCAGTGCAGTGAGATGCTCAAAAGCAAGGAGTGTTTTACTGATACATGGGATAATGAGATGAAGGGTGATGATTTGATAAATTGGATGTACACGATCTTAGCTATCCGATCTGATCAAGTCAAATAGATGAATGTAAAGAGATTTATTGACTATGCTTTTGAACAGGAGAAGGCACAAGAGAAGAAAGGCACCAGATATCAAGCTTTATCTGAGGAAGGTGACCTACTGATTCACAGGTGGTACTTCAAAGAAATTTTGATGGAAAACCCCAGAAGAATCAACTCTTGAAAATTGCCTAGGCTGAGACTAGACTATGATGTCATCAGGAAGAGCCAAATTTAAAAAGAAAGAGTTTCCGGTGAGAAGAAACCACCGGGTATGTATGATCTTGTTGACTCTATGCATCCTGAAGGTCTTAGTTACCTGAAGCAGAAGAAGAGAAAGGCTCCTGTCTCAATTGGTCAACAAAAGAAGCCTAGGATCAACATTGTCAAAGAAATGTTTGACATTGTCTTTGATCCTCATCTCTCATCATCTCAACCCTTCACCACTGCATCACAACCCACAACTTCCACATTCTAAACTCCCAACCAGCCAATTCCATCTTCACAATCATCAACACCTCCTAAAGAACCTAAGCCTACACAACCTGAGACAGAACCCTCATCCCAGCAACCATCAACTATTCCACCAACCAAGCTCACCTTTTCCGGAAGAAAGAAGTCAATGGAGAAAAGAAAGAAGGTTATAGTGAGTGATTCAGAAGATAAGTCTGAATCATCAGATCCTCCCAACCCACCTGTCAATGATGCTCATCCTAAGATCGTAAGGATTGAGGTGCACAAAAAGGAAGATCTGTACTACTACTTCTTGAGCAATGGGGGAAGTGATCAAGAAACAGAACTTGAGGTTGAATGAATGGGATAGTTTATATCAGAAAGATATCATGGACATATCAGGCACTCGCAACTTTGTCTACAAGTTGTAAAGGTTTTGGTAGAGCTCAGTTCAAAAGCATAAAGAAGATTCAGAGATAAGAGCAGTTTTTGGTAGCAACATCTTAGGGGGAGAATGTTGGGAATGTTCAGCTTGGCTGAAATTCTCTAAGTAAGAATTCCGAAGGAAGTTCCTCCGGAACTTTGGTTCACTAAGTAGTTCCTCCGGAACTCTTACTATGTTACTCGGGAAGTTTGACTTCTCACTTGGTTCAAGTTCCAATGCAGAAAGCTGACAGATAGCAGTTCACTTTCTCCATGCTTTACACTGTTCACCGATAGAGTTTCTCAACTGTTCACAGCACACATGCGTGTTAGTACAACAACTTTTGGAGTAGATATGATTACTTTAGTTAGCCTAGTGGCTAAAAGGAAATAAAAGAATATCTTTTATTTCCTCCTTGCACTATATAATATTGTAGTGCTTGGAATTTATTGTTGATCGGTTATTTCATGTTCATCAGTTGTAACTCTTTGTAAACATTGGAGAAGTAATAATATTGTAGTGCTTGGAATTTATTTCTTGTGTTCAACTACTTTACTTCTTGTTTATTAGTTACATTTACCGATTAAAAGCATCTTTACTCAAACGCAAATAAGTCTGATTCCACCTTTCTTGTTTGATAACCTTCAAGTAACTTGATTGGTTAGTTGGTACTATCAGGTACTTGAGGGTTCAAGACCAATAGTTGTTTTTTAGTGTTCAAGATCGGTACTTGCTTTAGAGGATATTTAAATGCATAATTCATTTTTGTCTCTCTATTTTGGCATGTTATTAGTTTATGTGAGATTCTCTATAAATGTGTGAGATTTCAGGAGTTAGGGTTTGAAGATGACTGTTGCCATAGAGGATTGTTGAAGGTATGTCTATTCAATTTCAACAACCAAGTTAATACGACAATAAAAATGATTTCATCCATAAAACTAAAAACTTGATTTGGATTCATTTAGATAACCGTATTTCTCTTCCTTGAACATTAATAGATAGACTTTTTTTTTGTTGTTGTATGCTTCTTGAGACCTGAAATCTTTTAACTATTATTGTGAAAATATTTGATTACTGTTTGTTGAATGCGTTATTAAACTGACTAAAGGTATGTATCATATACAAGTTTGTATCTCATATTCTAATGTAAGTTGAAGTTTGTTGAATCCTTCTTTTGTGTAGACAGTTTTAGGGTTGTGCCCTACATAATTCTTAATGGGTAATATTTGATGAACGGGTCGTCCTTTGCTCCCTTTTTAAATATAAGTAAACCATATTCTCAAAGCTCTTATTACTGTATCTAATATATATCCTTAGTAGTTTTATTTTCTTAAAGTTTGTTGTTGAGGAACATGATGGGAGGAAACTCGGTGGTCTTAACTTCTCAACTCTTATTGTCTCAGTGAGGTATTTATTTGTTTCCTATATATTGATTCAGCTTTGTAAAGAGAATACATTTTGGTTGGCATTGAGTACATATGTTGAATGGAGGCACTTTAAAAACTTTGAAGAACTGCATTACAAATTTTAAAAACGTTCTATTCTAAAAATTATAAGATTTCAAATTTTATTCACATACACCTTTAGTCCCTATACTCTACTTTTGCAAATATCTACTTTCTACGTTCTAAAAGATTTGTCATAATACACAAATAAATATTGCTACACCATTATCCATGGACTTTTACCTACCATTTCATTAGAACACTATTTTTTCTAAATATAAAAATTAAACATTGCTTATGTAAAGTTTATGTAAAAAAGAACTAAATTCGTTGGCTTTTTTAATGCCCTTCACTTTGTAATTGTCTTTCAAACAATACTACATATGTACTTTCTGTTGAATAGTATATAAATGTGTATATTAGTATTAGGTCCACTAGCCCAAATCTAGAGTATTCTTATATCTAGATATTTCTTATATCTAGATATTTCTTATACTAGATATTTTTGTACAAGATATTTAGTGTAGCTAGATCTAGATACTTCTTGTACTTGTATAAATAGGGGATTACCTCAATTGTATTGGATCATCAAGATTAATACACAATCAGTTTCATGGTATCAGAGATAAAGGCTTAGCTCCTAGAATAAACACAGCCCCTGTCCCTATTCACCTGTGATCACTCGCGAAGCACTGTTCACAGCGAAATTAACTGTTCACGCGGAAGTACTATTCACGCACGGAAGTACTGTTCACGCCGAATCACTGTTCACGCCGGATCACTGTCCGTGTCGAAAATCACTGTTTTCGTCGGAAAACACTGTTCAGGTAGGAGTCACTGTTCACACCGAATTTACTTTTCACTTCAGAAAACTATTGATCCATTTGCTACCTGTTGACTTTCTGTGAAGTGAATCTGCTCAGTTCAGGTTAGAAATACTCTTCTGTTCTAAGATCTGTTACTATGTTACTGCTGCTTCTGTTTTTGTAATTAAAATGGGAGACGAAAAACATAATGAAGTTCATAAGGAGGTTCAGGAACATGTTATTGCCCGGGTATTATCAATTACTCCTCGATTCTCTGTATACCGATGAAACTCAATTCTAACAATTGGAATTCATGAAGTCTCATGCTATTGCACAAAATTTTGCCAATGTAAAGACAATGTGGAGTCATCTTTCTTCATCCTTCTCCGCATAAGATTCATTGTCTCATGCTTATTCGGTGGTCCAAGCATACACGAGAATCGAACAAGGTGATTCATCGTTCACAGATTACTTTACCCGGTTCTCCAAGCTGCAGGATGAGTTGCATTCCTTGTTTCCACCTAGTACTGACTTAAAGATTCAGGAGGAACATAACACGAAGATGACTGTTATGATGTTTATCGCCGGTTTGTCCCCTAAGTACTCTAGTGCTCGACCATTGTTGTTGAGCAACTCTACTGCTATCAAATATGTGGCATCCATATATCATCTCCTATGTGATATGTACAGTTCTGACACGATAATTTCTGAATCCACTGACACATCGGCCATGCTAACCACCACTAAGGGGATTAGTCACGGATCTAACACGGCTCAACGGAAGGGTATGGAACGGGGAAACGGTATTACTTGTCACTATTGTAAGCAGGACGGGCACACGAAGTATAATTGCCTAAATCGGCCCTGGTTCTCAGCCACCTATCCGTCCTCGAGCCAGAATGGCTACTACGGATGAGCCCACTAACCAGACGGCCCTTACTTACACACTCATCCAGGAGGAGTATACTCGGTTCCAGCAACTACTATCATCTTAGACAACTAATTTCTCTCCACAGGCCTACTCTACTTATTCAGGTACGTCTCCTAGTCTTGATTCATCTTGGGTTATTGATTCTGGAGCTACTCATCACATGATTGGGAACGAAGGTATCATCTCTAGCCTCCATAATATCTCTCACCCACCCGTTCGCATTGCGGATGGATCTTCATGTCCAGTCCGTTGCGTTGGATCCGTTCATAATTCGACAAACCTTAATCTTTCCTCCGTTTTTCTTGTTCCTAAATTTCTAAATAACCTTTGTTCCGTAAGCCAAATTACTAAACAAAACAATTGTTCCATGACATTTTATCCATCTTATTGTGTTTTTTAGGAGCTAGGGACGAACCGATTGATTGGCACCGGTTTTGAATGAAGAGGTATCTACTGTCTATCCTTACCAACACATCCTAAAGCAAACTTATATGATTCAACTATCAGAGAGACTCACTACCGGTTAGGTCACCCCTCTGTAGCAGTTCTGAGGCAAATGAGACCAGAGTTTCCTATTTCTTCTGATTTTCATTGTGAGTCTTGTCAGCTTGGTAAACATACTAGGCATCCGTATCCCCTAAAAGTGTCTAGTCAAGTCAGTACCTTGTTTGAACTTTTACATTCTAATATATGGGGTCCTTGTTCCACAAAATCTACATTGGGCTTTCAGTATTTTATTACGTTTATTGATGACTATTCCCGTGCCACTTGGGTTTACTTGAGGAAATCTCGTAGTGAGATTAATTCCATTTTTCGTGAGTTTCATTCATATGTCCAAAACCAATTTAATACATCTATCAAAACTCTACGCACTGATAATGCAAAAGAGTATTTATCCACTGAGTTTTCTACGTATTTGAAACAACATGGCATTGTTCATGAATCCCCATGCGTGTATACACCTCAACAAAATGGCATTTCTGAATGCAAGAACCGTCATTTGTTGGATGTTGCCCGTACTATCATGATTCATGCTCATGTCCCTCACCGTTTCTGGGGTGATGTTGTTCTTACTGCTGCCTACTTGATTAACCGTATGCATTCATCTGTTCTAAAAGGTCAGAGTCCGTTTTCCATCTTATTCCCTAAAGGCACTCCCTTCCCCCTTGCACCCAATATATTTGTGTGTGTAGCATATGTTCATGATCACTGTTTTGGCTAAAAATTACTTAAGTTGATTTAGCAAGATTTGAACCAAATAAGATTGTGAGGTTTGGTGCCTAGGATTAAGATACGAAAACTGTTTGTAAAAATCCTGGGACAACAGCTGAATTCTAGGGACAAAAGCCGGAATCCTGGGTTAAAACATAAGTTTAATTATGAAATCGATTAAGAAAGTTGATAACACAAATGAAACCTTGAATGCAAATGAGAACACCGAGAATTTTACTAGGGAAAAGCCCTTAGCCCTTAGATGTCTCTAAGGCACCGCCGGCACAAAAACCCCGGGTAGCGATAACACATGCTACCAATTTATTGATCACGTAAATGTTTGAGTACAGTGAGTAAACAGAGAATTAAATACGAGAATATAATGTGTAAAGCTCGAGTGAGTTGAATAATAAGTCTAACTAGCTCTTCAACAACTTGTCCGATATTCCAGGGATCTTTTCTTCAACGTCTTTTTCAGTTGGTTGACCGAGTTTTTGGCTAACTTCCTTTGACCACGTGCGAAATAAGTCTTCAGGTTATTCCATTCGACCGTTAGTAGACTTCGTCAACCTATCCTAGATCGGATACAGGCACAAAATGTATTAGTAACAATATCCTAGCATGTAGGGTCATTTCCGCATGCTGGGTCATTTGTAAAACAATAGTGACCCTGGATTATACTCATCCTGGGTCATAATAATGTATGACAAAAGTAAAATAAATACAAACTTCCCTGAAGTATGATGACATCCTAGGACATTACCTCAGTTCTGATAAATTCAGGGTTACTCAGCGTTACCTGTTAAATTCCGGGTCACACAATTCCTGGGTCAATCCTGCCCTAAGCTTATACCTGTACCCTGGATTACGAGCCGAAAATTCTGGGTATAATAATTGCCCCCAACTTTTCGCAAGTTGTAGATAAGTTTTACAGCTGTGAAAATTTAAATTAGGGTCTAATCCAAGTTTGTTTTGATCGTGTCCGTTAATTAGGGATCCATTGCGCCACGTCGTGGGGTAACATCCCATCACCCCTGCAACTTCCACTCTCCTTAAATAATAGCCTTAACATCTCCTCTCTCCACCATTAACTTTTTCGAGAGCAGAGGTTAACGTTAGGATCTCCGGCTTCCTTCCTCTGACTAGGTAATCTTCTCCTTCTAGCCATTCCTTTTCTTTCTTTCCGATCATGACTCGCAAGAAAATCCGGTCGGAAACCCTGGCTAAAAAGACAGGGATCGAGGACTTCCTCGATCAAAACTACTTGCAGAGTCGGGAATTAGAAACCTGCACCTTCACCAACGCCGACATTAGTGCAATGTCGTTGTCGGGTCTTCTTCCCCCTACCGCTGAAATCAGACCCTTCGATAGAAGACTTAGGTCTGATTTTAGCTCTGAAACGTGGGTTTGTTTCCCATTCACCCTTTTCTCCATGGGTCTGTCTTTTCCTTTCACCAGTCTTCTGGCCGAGTTCTTTGAGGCCACTGGCCTTGCTTATGCCCAAACCCTCCTCATTGTATGGAGACTCCTGGGCACCCTTGACCGTCTCAACAGGGAGTTTGATTCTCTGGTTGGGTTATCTGAATTAGCCCTGGGTTATGAACTCAAGTCCCATGGTAGCAATCGGTTTTTGTTCAAGGCTTTGAACAAGGAGGTTCAAATGGTTCCCCGAGCTTCGTTTCACGAGGAGTGGAAGGGAAAAATTTTCTTTGTCAAGAGATCAACCATCTCAGGAGGGATGGGTATTCCGATTAGGTGGAAAGTAGATGGTAGGTTCTCACCTGCATTAGGAATTAGGATTTTCTTTTTATTATATGTTATACAAATACTGACCTTGGAATTTTCTATTTTGCAGTACCTAGCTTGAGTTCAATCGGCCCTGCAAATCCAGGGGCATTTGAGAGATTTGATACATTCCTGACCATCACCGAGGAGGACCGAGAGTTCAAGGCTGATCCCCACCAGGTTGCTTCCTTCACTTCCCACAGCATGTCCATTTGTAAGTTTCCTGGTACCCTGCCTCTTGTTCCTTGAATTTTGTTGATTTTTCATGTTTTTGTTCTTCAGCTGCTGCTACTCCCATCAATCTCGAGGACGTTGATCTGGACGCTTTCCTGCTGGGTGGATCTGAACAGGACATCCAGGTCTTGGCCCCAGTAAAGGCCGAGCCCATGTCTGCCCCCAAGGCTCCTTCTTCAAGGGCCTCTGGCCCAAAGCTTAAGACCAGGGATGCCGCTGCTGCTCCTTCCCTGCTACCCCTGGAAAACATGGATGCTGTCGAGCTGCTCACACATGCTGAAGCAATTCAGGGTCTAAAATATTTAATTAAATTACCTTGTCTCGCAGATTGCTAAGCGATTCTTCGAGCTGGTCCGGGCTGCCGATAAGCGTACCCACGATGCTGAGTCTTCGACCAAGAGGGAGGTCGTTGCTCTGAACAAGGATCTAAGCTTGACCAGGGCGACGGCTAATAAAAATCTGGGGCTGGTGCAGGACCTAGAGAAGAAGGCTGTGGATGCGCGGGCTGATCATGAGGTTGATCTGGCTGTAAAGGGTGACGAGGGCAGGCTGATAGCCCGCATCTCGCTCCTCCAGTGCAGGTTGAAGATGGCTAAGGTGGCCAGGGACCTGGGGTTCCAGAACCCCAAATGGGAGGTGACCAGATGGGCAGCCAAACTGCGTGAGCTAGGCGCAACCATCCCTGCTAGGTGTGACCCTAAAGCTGACCCTGGAACCAGCAAGGGCACCCCATCCAAGGGGTCTGCCGACCATGCCATGGACATCGACCAGCCCAAGGAGGGGAATGTGCCAGCCCAGGAGCCCAAGGCAGCAGAGGAGGTGCCGGTGTAGGAAGCTAAGGAGACGACCCAGGATGCAGTCTGAAAGTTGGGGGTCGTCTTCTTGTTTTTTGTGGTTCTTGTTTAAAAACAATTTTAATTTTCTGCTTGTTATGTGATGTCGGTTGATGTTTCCCGGTTTTTTATTTAAGACAATATGCCCCACCCCTGGATTATAAATCCAGGGTTTTTGACATGTCCCCATCCTGGGGTGGCCGGAGCTTTTCCGGACCCAGGATGGGTCCTTTAATATAACTGCTTTTAGTTACATGATTGTGTTTGAAATATTTGAAAAATATTTGCTAGTGCATGGAACCATTATAGGGTTTACCTTAGTATTCCTGAGTTGCCCCCAGGATTCAGGAATCCTCGTAGCTTTAGTAGACTTGTGAATGTTCCCTGTCATATGAACATAACAATTAGAATTAACTAGCCAAGTAGTTAATTTACTTAGGTTTTAACCGTTATGACCCTGGATTAAGTCAATGATCCTGGGCCACTAGGTAATCTCTGAGTTATTTTTGGGGTCATGCCCGGTGCCGTACTGGCGAACTAGGGATTTCCTCTTAGTCGTACCGACTGACTAGGGCATGTCCTCGAAGTCATAAGTTGGTACGTCAGCACCAATCCGTCTTGAAAACGCGTTAATCGTTTTAAACCTTAAGGGATCCGCATATGTCCCTGTATTGGGAGGTTGCCACCAATGCTATTAAGACAGATGATCCCATAATCCCAAGGTCTCATACTTGGATCACGTGCGTCTCGGACGAGGCAAAAATTGCCACGTGCGTCCCGCGCGAGGCGTGATAGCCTATATTCGGATGGAGGAAGCTTAGTCCTCAAACCTTAAGAGTGGGTTTAGGCCTTACCCAACACGGATGTGAGATGATCAGTCTCAAACTTAGGAGACGCATACTGATTATCCTAAGCTTGGTGAATTATGAGTGCATCTTGTTCCGCGTACCTTGGATTTTTGACCATCCTGCATTTTGGGTACCCTGAATCCTGGGATACCCTGGATTCTGAGTAACCCGACTGACGAAACATAAATCTTAGTGTATTCAGGGTAGTGACTAACAACTTTTGAAAAAGATATGACATGTGACTGATTAAAAAATAAACAAAGAAAATTAAACATGTAAAGGGATAAATGAAACAAATTAAGTGAGAGAAACTGACCTGGATTTCCATCATGAATTTGAAAACTAAACACATACCTGGGAAACTGAATCCTGGGACAGGAAGCCTTACATGAAATATGCCTTCAAGTGTATTGCATTCCAAGGTCGTGGTAGTAGTTCTCCTTCCATATTAGCTAGCCAATATGCCCCCTTACCAGCCTCAGAGTCAAGCAGGTAGGGACCTTCCCATTTAGGAGCCAACTTTCCATCCCCTGGATTTATTGTGTTCTGAAAAGTCTTTCTAAGGACTAGATCTCCCACTTTAAACCTTCTGATCCTCACATTCTTGTTGTAAGTATTGGAAATTCTTTGTTGATACGCTGCCATCCTCCAAGCCGCTTGGTCTCTCAGTTCATCCAGGGTATCTAAGTCTTCAACCAGGGACTGATCATTCGAATCCTGGGTCTGACCACTGACCCTGAATGTTGGGCCCACCATTTCTGTTGGGATAACTGCTTCAGTACCAAAGACCAAGGAAAATGGGGTTTGGCCTGTGGCGTTCTTGGATGTGGTCCTATCTGCCCATAATGCTAAGGGTAGCTCTTCTGCCCATCTTCCCTTCTTCTCTTTCAACCTCTTCTTTAAGTTGTTTATTATAATTTTGTTGCTTGATTCAGTCTGGCCATTAGCCTGAGGATGCACTGGTGTCGATGTTATCATCTTCATGCCCCAGGATTCACAGAATCCTGTGGTTCTGCTTCCGATAAATTGGGACCCGTTATCACAAACAATCTCGGATTGTACCCCAAATCTTGTTGGAATGTTTCTTTTAATAAAGGAAATGACTTCTTTCCCCCTGACTTGAACGTATGCCTCGGCTTCAATCCATTTTGAGAAATAATCTGTCATAGCTAGCATGAATACCTTTCCTCCAGGGGCCTTGGGTAATTTTCCAATAATATCCATCCCCCACTTTATGAAGGGCCAGGATGCTGGAATAGGGTACAACGGTTCTGTAGGCTGGTGAGGAACATTGGCGTGTCTTTGACAAGCGTCACATTTCTGGGAGAAATCCTGGGAATCCTTCCTCATGGTAGGCCAATAATACCCTGTTCTAAGAATCTTGGACATTAAGGACCTGCCCCTATTATGGTTTCCACAATCACCCTCGTGGATATCCTTGAGTACTTCTTGGGCCTCATCCTTCTCCAAGCACCTCAGATATGCACCTGCAAAAAATTTTCTATACAATATGTTCTTAATAATCACGTACCTGGCTAATCTTACTCTGAATGCACAGTCGTCCTTCTCGTTTCCTGGAATAGTACCATCCTGCAAATACTGAATAATTGGTCTGGTCCAGGATTCCTTCTGGGTTGAAGAATCCTGGGTACTCGATACCAGGATTTTATCTGCTTTTCCGGAATCCTGTGTATTTGTACCTTGGTCTGTAGCTGGTGTTAGTATATGAATTATAGGAATATGAGTGTTTTCAAGTGCCTTGAATGCTGAGCCTAGGTTCGCCAATGCATCTGCTTCAGCATTCTCCTCTCTTGGAATTTGTTGAATATTAAAATTTTGAAAACCCTGGGACATTCTTTTTACCACCTCCAAGTACTTGATTAGTTTCTCTCCTTTAGCTGCGTAGGACCCATTAAAATGGTTACCTAAAATAAGATAATCAACATATACCTGGATGTGTTGAATTCCCAAGTGTAATGCTAAGTGCAACCCAATAATTAGGGCCTCATACTCAGCTTCATTGTTAGTTTCTTGGAATCCACATCTAACAGCCTGGGGTATCATGTCCCCCTGTGGCGATTTCAGTACGATTCCTAGGCCTGTTCCCCTGATATTTGATGCTCCATCAGTGAACAAAGTCCAGCACCCTGAAATTTCTTCCTGTTGACGCTGCTGGAATTCATGGTCTACCTCTTGTTTTATGTCAGTACTGAAATTTGCCACAAAATCAACTAGAGCCTGGGATTTTATAGCTGTTCTGGCCTCATAGATCCGATCATAAGCACTCAGCTTCACCGACCACTTACCCATTCGACCTGACATTTCTGGTTTTCTTAAAATAGACTTTATAGGGTAGTTAGTTCTAACATGAATTGTATGAGTTTCAAAATAGTGTCTAAGTTTAGTAGATGCCATACTTAGGGCTAATATAAGTTTTTCAAGGTGTGAGTACCTGGATTCAGCATCAAGTAAACTTTTACTTACATAATACACAGGGTGTTGCTGACCTTCTGCATCCTTGGTCAGGACTGCGCTTACCATATTTCTGGAAATTGCTAAGTATAGGGACAAGGGCTCCCCTGGATTAGGCTTCATCAATAAGGGTGCCATGGATAAATATACCTTCAAATCCTGGAACGCCTTCTCGTGCTCTTCTTTCCATTCGAACTTCTTGTTCTTCTTCAGGATGTCATAGAATTCCCTGCATCTTTCCGAGGATTTTGATATAAATCTATTCAGGGCAGCAATTCTACCTGTAAGCCTTTGAACATCCTTGGTGTTGGATGGTGATTGTAGGTTGGCGATCGCCCTGATCTGCTCTGGACTTGCCTCTATACCTCTCTTGGTTACCATGTATCCCAGGAATTTTCCTGCTCCGACCCCGAAATGACACTTCTCTGGATTCAGTTTCATGTTGTATTTGTCCAGGATGTCAAAGGAATCCTTAATGTCCTGGACATGATCATCGACGACCCTGGATTTCACCACCATGTCATCGATATATACTTCCATCGTGTCCCCCAGTTTTTCTTTGAACATCATGTTGACCAATCTCTGATATGTTGCCCCTGCATTTTTTAGTCCAAAGGGCATAACTATATAGCAATATATACCTGTTGGTGTTATGAATGTCGTATCTTCTTGATCATGGGGCTCCATCTGAATCTGCGGAAATCTTGAGGTGGCATCCATGAAAGTCAACATTTCATGGCCTGCCGTTGCATCAACCATGGAATCTATGTGTGGTAGTGGGAATGGATCTTTTGGGCATGCACGGTTCATGTCCGTGTAATCTACGCATACCCTCCATTTACCATTTTTCTTTCCTACTACCACCACGTTGGCTAACCACCTAGGAAACTTTACTTCTCTGATCATCTTTGCTTTTAATAGTCTATCCACTTCGTTCTGGATTATGACATTCTTTTCTGGTGCAAACTTTCTCCTCTTTTGGTGTATGGGCCTGAAAGAGTTATCAATACCAAGTTTATGTGTAATAATGGATTTAGAAATACCTGTCATGTCGTCGTGGGACCATGCAAATGTTGACATCCTGGTCCTGAGTAGGTGTACTAATTGTTCTTCTATTGGCCCTGGAATATTTGTTCCAATATAGACTTTCTTCCCTGGATTTAAGGGATCCAATTCAATAGCCTTGACGTCTTGCTCCCTTTCTTCCAGGGCTTCCCGGGCCTTTTTCTTTAATTTCTATCCTTGTCTTTGTTTGGAGGATATTTTCATTGATGTAGTATAACATTCCTTGGCCTCTTGCTGGTCGCTGTGGACTGTGATCACACCCCAGGGTGTTGGCAGCTTCACGCATTGATGGTACGTTGAGGGTACAGCCCTATTGTCATGAATCCAGGGTCTACCCAGGATCATATTGTACCCTGAAGGTGCGTCCTTCTCACAGAACCGTTGAACTGAGTTGAGCCCTTCTACATAGACCGGAAGCTTGATTTCACCCAGGGTATTCTTTGTTTCACCACTGAAACCCACGAGTACCGTGGATTTTGAGATGATCTCTGAGTGTGGAATCCCCATCTTCTGCAGAGCTTCCAACTGGATTATGTTTACTGAACTGCCTCCATCAATTAGGATCCTCTTCACAATGTTGTTGGCGATGTGAAGTGTTATTACCAACCCATCATGATGAGGGTCTATGATGCCGCGTCTATCGTCTTCGCCGAACGTAATTTCCCTGACATCGGGTTGAACAGAGCTCTTCCTGGGTCTTCTCTCTCTATCTGACTTGGATTCCTTGGCGTGTCTTTTCGCTGCAGAATAAGAGGTACCACAAATATCAGAACCACCAGAAATGAAGTGGATTACCTTAACATCCGGGGCTGGTGAGGACGCTCTCTCAAGATGGCCATCGTCGCGTCCAGAATCCTGGGACCTTGCACCATTGTCCCTGGATTTTGGGTTCTGCTCCCTAGATTTATCCTTCTTCTTTCCTAGGAGCTCCTTCAGGTAACCTTTTCTGAGTAGATAGCTAATTTCTCTCCTCAGGTCCATGCAATCCTCGGTTTGGTGACCAAAGTCTTCATGGTAGGCACACCATTTGGACTTGTCCTTCCAAGTAGAAGGTCTATCGTTCTTCTTGGTCCATCTTGCTTTGTCTCAAAGATCCTGCATAGCAAACACAACACCAGAAATATCAGTAGTAAAGCAATAATCGTTAAGGGAAGGATATTCTTCTTCCTCTTCATCCTGGTCCACACTGTTCACTCGACGTTCATCGGGCCTTGAGTATGGCTTAGATCATTGTGACCTAGGATGTGAGGACTCTGATTTCCTGTTAGAGGTGTTGAATCCCGGGGAGGATTCACCTTTTCTTAGGATTTGCCTGTCCTCCTCTAGCCTGATGAAGCGTAGAGCCCTATGACAAACTTCGTCCATCTTGTTGCACGGGTTCATGACCAGGTCTTCATAGAATGGCGAGTCTTTGCTAAGTCCCATCTTGAAAGCCTGGACTGCAGTCGCCATGTCCATGTTTGGGATTTCCAAGGCTTCTCTGCTAAACCTGCTGACGTAATTCCTTAGGGTTTCACCTGCATTCTGGGTTACCCTATACAAATCACTTCTAGTTTTTGAAAGCTACGGCTGCAAGAGAACTGGTTGTTAAAAAAATTAATCAAATGTGAAAATGAAGTAATAGAGTAAGGAGGAACATTCAGGAGCCACTTCAAGGCTGCCCCTGTTAGGGTGGACTCGAATCCTTTACATAAGCATGCCTCCTTAATTTCAGGGGGCATGTAGATAACCTCCATTCTTTCACGGTACTGCACCACATGATCTTCAGGGTCTGTCGTGCCGTCATAAGGTTTCATGCTGGGTGTTTGAAACCTTTTGGGTATCTCCACGTCACAGATCGGTGGAGCAAACCTGGACAATCTATGACTCGCTGGTCCAACTTCAGGGATAGGTTGCACAACTCCTGGGACACTCGAGATCATCTCCTTGAGTTTTTGGATTTCTCGTTCCATCGATGGGATGATCCCTAGATCCTGCACTGAACTGTTAGTATTAGCATAATGGACGAAAGTTTGGGGAGTGTTACCGACATCCCGGGTCGCATTTGTCCTAGGATTAACGAATGGTTCCCTGATGGTGGATATCCTGGGTAAATCAGCTTGGGTCATCTGAGCAGCATATGATGTTGATCTCCTGTCTAGTGGGGTGACACCTTCATGTACCCTGGAATTGCTTCCAGGGGGTTAAAATTCAGAATTCTAGGGTCGAGTGGAGACGGCTGAACCGACGTAGCCCTGGGTAACTCTGATCTTATGCTCGTCAATTGAGCCATGAATTCCTGGTTCACCTTTGTTGGAGTTCCATGTGGCGCTCCATCTTACCGAATGTGGCTAGGATATCAGTATTAGATATCAAGACAGGGTCATCTGGGATGTTTTCAGTTTCGATCACTTCATGGTTGACTGTCGGTCCGTCGTTGTGTGTAGCTGAAGTTAAAGTGTTAAACCTTGGAGCCGATGAGGTGACTCCACTTGTCGAAATACTAGTCCTTGGACTCGGTGGGGTGACTCTAGTTGTTGAAGTAGTCACAGCAGAAACTGGAACATTTGAGGTGTTCATTTGTGTCGACATTTTTTGATAGATTTTGTTAAAAATCAAGTTTAGGATGATCCTGAAAAGAGTTTGACAAAAAAAATTGACACCAATTGCCTCACGGTGGGCGCCAAATTTTTTTGGCTAAAAATTACTTAAGTTGATTTAGCAAGATTTGTACCAAATAAGATTTTGAGGTTTGGTGCATAGGATTAAGATACGAAAACTGTTTGTAAAAATCCTGGGACAACAGCTGAATTCCAGGGACAAAAGCCGGAATCCTGGGTTAAAACGTAAGTTTAATTATGAAATCAATTAAGAAAGTTGATAACACAAATGAAACCTTGAATGCAAATGAGAACATCGAGACTTTTACTAGGGAAAAGCCCTTAGCCCTTAGATGTCTCTAAGGCGTCGCCGACATAAAAACTCCGGGTAGGGATAACGAATGCTACCAATTTATTGATCACGTAAATGTTTGAGTATAGTGAGTAAACAGAGAATTGAATACGAGAATACAATGTGTAAAGCTCGAGTGAGTTGAATAATAAGTCTAAATGTCCTATTTATACTCCTAGCTCTTCAACAACTTGTCCGATATTCCAGGGATCTTTTCTTCAACGTCTTTTTCAGTTGGTTGACCGAGTTTTTGGCTAACTTCCTTTGACCACGTGCGAAATAAGTCTTCAGCTTATTCCATTCGACCGTTAGTAGAATTCGTCAACCTATCCTTGATCAGATACAGGCACAAAATGTATTAGTAACAATATCCTAGCATGCAGGGTCATTTCCGCATGCTGGGTCATTTGTAAAACAATAGTGACCATGGATTATACTCATCCTGGGTCATAATAATGTATGACAAAAGTAAAATAAATACAAACTTCCCTAAAGTATGATGACATCCTGGGACATTACCTCATTTCTGATACATCCAGGGTTACTAAGCGTTACCTATTAAATTATGGGTCACACAATTCCTGGGTCAATCCTGCCCTAAGCCTATGCATGTACCCTGGATTACGAGCCGAAAATCAGGGTATAACAGTAGCTCATCAGCCCACTTGCCTTTCTTGGAGCCTAACTTCTTCTTGAGATTGTTGATGATGATCTTATTGTTGGATTCTGCCTGTCCATTGGCTTGAGGATAGATAGGTGTTGATGTAATCATTTTTATGCCCCAGCTTGCATAAAAACTTGTTGTTCTTTTACCGATAAACTGAGAGCCGTTGTCACATATGATTTCAGCGGGAATCCCAAACCTGGTAAGGATATTTCTCTTAATGAAGGATATCACTTCTTTCTCTCTCACTTGTACATAGGCTTCTGCTTCGATCCACTTGGAGAAATATCATTTCCAGCATGAATACTTTTCCTCCAGGAGCCTTGGGCAGCTTACCTACAATATCCATGCCCCACTTCATGAATGGTCATGGGGATACTATAGGGTGCAGATGCTCAGCTAGTTGATGCAGAATATTGTTGTGCCTTTGGCAGACATCGCATTTTCGTGAGAAGCTCATGGCATCTTTCTTCATAGTAGGCCAGTAATAGCCGAATCTGAGAATCTTGGAGAAGAGTGCTTTGCCCCCAGTGTGGTTTCCACAATCTCCACGGTGGATGTCTTCAAGCACCTCGAGAGCTTCTGATTTCTCTAGGCACCTCAAGTAGACACCTGTAAGAGATTTTCTATATAATATGTTATTTAAGATGAAATAAGGTATTACTTTGGCGCGAAAAGCCCTAGGATTTTCACCCTTAGAAATATCTCCGTCTTTAAGATATTTTATGATAGGATGGTTCCAGGATTCCTGGGTATCCTCGGGATTCCCAACATCTGCTTCTTCATCTTAATTTAATGCGTGAGCTTCCTGCTGGGCTATTGCCGGTGTTAGGATATGCGTTATAGGAATCCTAATATCCTCAGGGATCCTGAGCGAGGAAGCCAAGTTTTCCAAAGCGTCGGCTTCTGATTTATCTTCTCTTGGGACCTGTGAAATGTTAAAACTTTCGAAAAGCAAAGATAATTTTTTGACGATATCAAGATATTTGATTAAATTCTCCCATCTCACTGCATAAGAGCCATTAAATTGGTTAGTCAAAAGAAGAGAATCAACAAATACTTGAATACACCGGATGCCCATATCTCTAGCGAATTGCAACCCAGCAATCAAAGCTTCATATTCAGCTTCGTTGTTGGTAGCCTGGAATTCACAAGATATGGATAATGGTATTATGTCCCCCTGTGGCGATTTTAGCAGGATGCCCAACCATGTTCCTCTAACATTTGAGGATCCATTAGTGTAAAGGATCCAGTCTTCTTCGAGCTTCTCAAGCTACTGGACTTCCTTCTCAAGTTTTGGTTCTATGTCACTGCTGAAATCAGCCACAAAGTCAGCCAATGCTTGGGATTTGATTGCTGTCCTTGGCTCATACTTGATATCATAGGCACTCAACTTGACTGCCCATTTAGTCGTCATACATGACATATATGGCTTCCTGAGAACTGCCTAAATAGGATAGTTAGATTTCACAATTATAGTATGAGTTTAAAAATAATGTCTAAGTTTAGTGAAAGCCATTATAAGAGCCAGAATTAATTTTTCAAGTTGAGAATACCTAGACTCTGCGTCTAGCAGAGTTTTACTTACGTAATATACCGGATGTTGCTGACCTTGGTGGTCTTTTACTAAGACTGCACTGACTGAGCTTCTGGATACAGCAAGGTACAAATACAGCGGCTCCCCGTCTTCTGGTTTCATCAGCAGTGGGGCTGCTGACAGGTAATCTTTTAAGCATCTCAGGGCTTCTTCATGCTTCTCGGTCCACTCAAACTTCTTATTTTTCCTTAAGATATCGTAGAAATCCTTGCTTTTTTCTGAGGATCTTGAATTGAACCTGTTGAGTACAGCGATTCTTCCGGTGTACCTCTTTTACATTTGACGGTGACTTCAAATTTAAGATTGATTTGATATGCTCGGGGCTTGCTTCGATTCCTCTTTCAGTAACCATGTAGCCTAAAAACTTTCCAGCTCGCACCCCAAAGTGGCACTTGGAAGGATTGAGCTTCATGTTATATTGGTCAAGGATGTCAAAGGCAGTTTGCAGATCCTTGACATGATCTTGTGCCTTCTTAGATTTCACCACCATCTTGTCAATGTAGACTTCCATCGTGTCCCCCAGTTGCTCTTTAAACATCATATTGACGAGCCTCTGATAGGTTGCACCTGCATTTCTTAAACCAAAAGGCATAGCAGTATAACAACAGTTACCTGTCGGAGTCATAAAAGCTGTATGCTCCTGGTCGCATGGTTCCATCTGAATTTATTGAAAACCTGCTGAAGCATCCATGAAGGTGAGCATCTCATGACCAGCTGTGGCATCCACAAATGAATCAATATGGGGAAGTGGAAAAGGATCCTTAGGACAGGCCTTATTCAAGTCCGTGTAATCAACACAAACTCTCCACTTTCCATTCTTCTCCTGGACCACCACCACATTTGCTAGCCACTTGGGATATTTGACTTTTCTAATCATCTTGGTTTTGAGAAGCTTATCAACTTCCTCTTGTATGATTGCATTCTTCTCGGGAGCGAACTTTCTCCTCTTTTGCTATATGGGCCTGAAAGAATGATCTTGATTTCACGATTCTTAGGATCTAGATGAACTTCTTTGACATCAAGCTCTCTATCCTCCTGTACTTTAAGTGTTCTTTTCTGTAATTGCTATCCCTTTTCATATTGGTGGTGTTCTTCATTGATGTTGAGTAACAATTCTTGGCTTCCTGCTGGTTTCTTTCAATCCTTACAACTCCCCAGGGTGTGGGTAGCCTTATGCATTGATGATAAGTTGAAGGGACCGCTTTCGTTTCGTGTATCCATGGCCCGCCAAGAATTATATTGCAACAAGAGAGAGAATCTATAACACAAAAATTTTGCATAGAGTTTACCCCCTCTATGTATACTGGTAACCGGATATCCCCAACGGTGCTTTTAGTTTCACCACTGAAGCCAACCAGGACTGAGGATCTTGCAACTATTTCAGTTTTTGGGATCCGCATCTTTTTAAGCACGTCAAGACAGATTATGTTTACTGAGCTTCCATTATCAATCAGGATCCTGCGAACAAAATGGTTATCAATATATAAAGTAACAACAAGACTATCATGATGGGGATCCTGAACATGAGAACGGTCGCTCTCATCAAAGGATATGAGTTTGTCCTGAGTTAGGGTGGATGTCCGGACAGGTCTGTCACCCTGTTCAGGTTTAGATTCCTTAGCATGTTTCTTGGCTGAGGAATATAAAGTGCCGCAGATGTCTGGGTCTCCTAATATGAAGTTAATTATTTAAGCATCCTGAGGCGGAGAAGCTGCTCTCTGAGGAAACTTGTCGGCTTCCTGAGTTTTGATCTTCTTTCTGCCTATCAACTCTTTAAGATGCCCCGTCCTGAGTAGGTAGCTGATTTCCTTCTGAAGTGCTATGCATTCATCTGTTAGGTGGCCAAAGTCTTCGTGGAAGGTACACCACTTGGTTTTATCTTTCCAGGATCCCTGCTTATCATTTTTTTCTAGGCCATCTTGCATTTTCGCCAAGATCCTGCATTGCACACATTAAGCCACCAATATCAACAGAGAAACAATACTCAGATACCTTAGGATACTCTTCCTCGTCATCATCTTGATCCACAGCTTTGATTTTTTGATTATCTGGTTTGGTGTATAGGCGGGATCTATACGGCTTACCGAGGGATTCCGACTTCTTAATGTTGGGATCATATTTAGGAATATCCAGCCTTTGGTGGATCTTCTTGTCGTCTTCCAAATGGATTAATCTTAATGCCCTGCTGCGAACTTCGTCAAGGTTCCTGCAAGGAGTCAGACAACGTCATCATAAAAACGTGAATCCTTAGAGAGCCCCATTTTAAAGGCTTCAATGGCTGCTTCCATATCCAAATGGGGAATCTTGAGGGATTCTCGTCCAAATCTAGCGATGTATTCTCTGAGCGGATCGTTGGGCTTCTTGACTAATCGATATAAGTCGCCTGTGAGCTTCTCAAAGCATCTGCTGCAAGAAAATTGATTGTTAAACAGGTTAACTATATGAGAAAATGATGTAATAGTATTAGGAGGAATGCTCAGTAGCCATTTTATGGCTGGTCCTGTTAAGGTTGAACCAAAGCCTTTGCACAGACAGGCTTCCTTGATTTCTATTGGAATGGGATTGATTTCCATGCGCTCCCTGTAATGTGCTACGTGCTCTTCGCGATCCGTGGTCCCGTCATAAAGTTTCATGCTTGGAGTCTGGAAACGCTTCGGCATCTCAACTTGAGAAATTGGCCAAGTGAACCTAGAAATCTTGTGGCTTTCCAAGGGGACCTTAGGAATAGGCTTGAGGATTCCTGGAACACTTGAGACCATCTCTTTCAACTTCTGGAGCTCCCTTGCGATACTTGGATGAATACATGCATCATAAGGAGCACCCTGGTTAGAAGCTATAGGAACTGAGTTGGACACATTACCTGGACCAGGATTCTGGACTGGGATCCTGGAGTCATATCCATAATTTATTGGGATGCTCAGCTCCGTAGTGGCTGTTGTTTGCATGGGAATGAAGTCACCATCATATACTTCTGAGGAGCTGGTCTTGAAGGCTCCTGCGGAAACAGAAAGGTTCGAATTGATATCCGTGGGAATTCTAGCCTGGGTTCCCAGAAGAAAAAGGATACTTTGAGATAGCGCAGCTAAGGATCCCAATGATAATGGAATCCAAGGATCTTTGGAGCGTGGTTGCGAGGATTCTGGCAGGATGGCTCCTGAGAATCCAGCAGTACTCTTTGCATATCCAGCGGCCTTGGAAGTCATCGTAGGGGCTGTAGTGAAGCCTGCTACTGATTTGCAATTGTTGCGAGTCGGATTTGAGGATCCTGAGGCATTGAAGTCAAGGTGCCTAGGAAATAGAGGACTTTGCTCCTCCACAGGTTTCTTAGACTTCTTAAGCTCCTCAATTTCCTTCATCACCGTTTGATTGGTCTTTTCTTGTTGATCCATCTGATTTTTCACCTGCTTAAATAAAGAAAACAAATCATTGTTAGTAATAACATGATCAACAGATTGAACCTGGGATCCCGTGAACACGGGATAATCAGTTTTTCTCGGCTGTTCATCCACTTTCTTCTATCAATCATTGGTCTTCTTCTCGCTTCCTGGAGCAGAAGGGAGAGGAGGAATTGAGGATGACACAGAGGCTGAAACATATTTTTGTTGGGTCGACATTTTCCGAATAGAGATCAAATGAAGTGAATGAAAAATGGAATTTTTCTAGGATGAAGCACCACTTGCCCCACGGTGGGCGCCAAACTGTTTTGGTCAAAAATCAACAAAGTGATTTCGTATTCTAAACTTAGAATGTGAAGTAGTGTGCTTGTCAATATGCTCGAAATGTAAAGTTGAACACAAGGATGTAACGAGGGAAAAATCCAGGATCCTTCGAGTTGCCTCTAGAAATCCTAGCAAAAAAAACCTCGGGAACCGGCCTAAAGAGCCTGCTTCCTCACTA
Source organism: Deinandra increscens subsp. villosa (assembly GCA_039602395.1). NCBI lineage: Eukaryota > Viridiplantae > Streptophyta > Magnoliopsida > Asterales > Asteraceae > Deinandra > Deinandra increscens. Next base: position 65,647,745 of record JBCNJP010000009.1, on the reverse strand, counting down.
TTTTATTGATACGAAACTGGAAATTACAAGTGTTTTGGAGGTTATATCGATCGATGCTAAGTGTTATAACGATTGTATACTATCAGAGCTAAAGTGCATCGGTGTTGTGTGTTTTGTGTGTTCCTAAGTCAATCGAATCCTCGATTATATAAGGATTACAAAAATAGCTAACTATCTAGGATTCCCAGGATCCTATCATCCAACTAACTTGACCGTTAGAGCCTTCTTCGTCCACTTAGTCCACGATCTTCTTTATCTGGAACTTGAATCTCGGAGGTAGTTGATGACTCAACGGTACCTCAGTCAAATAAACACGTGGCAATTATAAGGGTTAGTCAAATAAATAAATCAGGATCCTGAAAATATACCCTCAAGAGTTTCCATCTATCATTTTGACAGTTGTCCAAAAGTTCAGGATGGCGAATTTTGGGCACGGTTCGTTGATGGTTAAGGCTGTGGCAAGTTGAGATGAATTCTTTAGAGTTTCTATGATCTACTGGAGGTTTGATGAGTATGTAGATGGGTTTAGATCGCACGGTTGGTTGAGGGTGTCTAGGGTGAAATTGCATCTGGGTGGTGAGTCAGAGGATGGGGAATCTAGGTTTAGGGTTTGAGCATAGGTGTTTTGAGTGATTTTTCCTTTGGACCGAGTGTTCATCGCAGGGGTTGCAGATGAGGATGCCATTTGTGGGTTCTCAAGTTTGTGATGTGAGCAGTGGGATTTAGATGAGAGGGACGATGTCCTTTTATAGGTATCTCCTGATGTCGTTCTGTTTTTTTGGGTTTTTCAATAACGGCTATAATCTATTCGAACGGGCGTTTTTATTCTGAATGATAATAAAAATTACCGTTAGCATTATGTGAATAATTAGCGAATTAATTATCGTATTTATCAGAGCCAATTTTCATTTATTGCTCAGATATTTTGGACAATTTTGACATTTGAGGGAACTTTCTGCCATATTTTCTGATCAAGAGAATGAGAATTTATTTAACCAAGAAATTTATATAGATAGTTTAAGGCAAGTATAGATATCTGCACACGTGCATCTATTCTGGTCTATGTTGTGAGCAGGGGTTTTGAAGGCTTTGAATCTTGCTTCCATTTTAAGAGAAATGTATAGATGTAGAGAAGTTTGCCTTCCTGTGGATGGAAGAAAATATCCATTGGAGTCTGGAAGTCCAGAAATGGATAGTCCTCCAGGAGATATTCCCTTTTGAGACGCTACTTTGCTTGTTTTGATTCCTCTTTGTATTGTTTCTCAGTTTAATGCTTGAAGGATTAATTTTGTGGAAAACCTGGGGTAAAGAATGAATCTTTCATTTAAGGGTCTTTTGAGATTGTTTTACATGTGTCTCATGAGGTACAGAGAGAAATTCATGTTGTGACCTTGAATGAGAGCATGCATGACACATTGAGTGTCCTTATCTGAGAGGTGATGATCAGAGTATTTTGATGAGAAACAAATTTGAATCTGAGAGAAAAAATATTGCCATAGATGTGGAAGATGAACTCTGTCGGCTTTTCCTTCATATAGGTTTCCTTTGTATCCCATATCAAGAAGAGTTTTGATCACAGTATCTAGGTCGAAGTGACTGGGAGCAGATGGACTGTCTTTGATTTGAAGTGCTTTTCTGATCAGATGTTGATCAAAAACAAACAATACTCCACAGAAAGATGTTCTTATCAATGCATTGTCTCCATCCTTAACAATAAGGATTGCATTCCTCCTTAATTCTTGAAGTAGAGAGTAGTTAATGGGAACATCAAGAGTTAGTGCATATCCTATGGGGCAGTTTTTGAGGAATTTCATCATTGTTGATAGGACCAAAATCGGTTCCCACAGGGTGTATAGAGCATGAGATTGTGGAGGTGAGGAACATGGAATGTTGTATTTTCAGGCAGTGGTGGAGAAAGTTCTTGGAAATACATTGCTGAGTTTATCTCTTTTGATAAAGTATATCAGAGTTCTATGAAGAAAAGAGATTGTTGTTTGCGAATTTTTGACTTTTATTTTCCTTTTAAAGACATGGTGAGATGATGAAGTGAACAGAAGAGAGGGCAGAGGGATTTGACAGCCTATATTTATAGGTCATTATTGATGTTTTTGATTCTTGAAATTTGAGCTTTTTGTTTAACAAGTTAACTTTTCAGAGAAGTTCCTTGGAAGTACAGGAAAAAAATGACAGGTAGTTATTTTTTTTATTTTTTTTATTTTTTATTTCATTTTATTTTTTTATTTGTGTTAGGGCTGATTATCCGGGATCCTGGCGGCAGCTCAAATGGTTTGGTATCCTTACGCAAGTTCAGGATCCTGGCAGGTTCGAGCATCCTGAATTACAGTTATCAACTAACCCGTCTGTTTTTCCCATGTGTCTTATTAATTGCAGGGTCAAAGAAACGTGTAGACAAGCCTAAAGACTCGGACAAATGATATAGAACGTGGACTAAGTGGTCCAAAACGTTCATATTGGCTCAGTTGGGAGAATCCCTAAAATATAGGACAGTTGGTTATATTATTTCAGGATGCTCGCCAGAAGCTCAAAGGATCCTGAACTACAGTTATCGACTAACCGTTACAATTGTCCACGTGTCTTAATTGATTGCAGGTATTAAGGGACGTGTAAATGATGGCTAAAGACTCGGTCAAGGCTTTATGGGACGTGTTGTAACTGACTCCAACGTTCACAAAGACTTGAAGACTCAATCCCTAGTTTTTAGCCTAGTTAGTTAATGCATTTTTGACTATTTAAACTGAGCTCTAGGACACACACAACACACCTTTTTCTTTACACAACACACCTTCTTTACGATCAGAATTCTCTGTAACACTTAGAACACGAGCTCATTTCACTTGTACTAAAAACTTTCATCATATAAAAGTTTTAGGAGGCAGGTACTTTGAACCGGCCCCCGGGGTTTTTTGCCAGGCTCCTTGAGGATACTCAAGGATACTTGGATTTTCCCTCGTTACATCCTCGTGTCAATCTTCAAATTTACATTTCTATCTTTATTTTACATCAAACACTCTACCTCACTTACAAAGTTTGATCAACTAATTGCTTAGGCAGTTTTTGACCAAAACAATTTGGCGCCCACCGTGGGGCAAACGGTGTTTGAATTCAGCTAAAAGCCTTGATCTTCTTCCCATAACCAATTCTTGAAAATGTCGAGCCAACAAAAGATTACTTCGAAATCTGTTTCATCCACTAAACCGACCGTCAATGCTGGTCTTCCCCCAATGATGAAGAAAGTGGCTGATACTAATGCTAAAGGAGTGGAATACCCCACTTTTACTGGATCTCAAGGTACGTCCACTGACTCTACTATTTCTAATAATGATCTCTATGTTTTGATCAGGCAAATGAAGGCCCATGCGGATGAACAAACCAAAACCAACGAGAGAATGATGAAGGAGATCATGGAATTGAAGAAATCTAAGAAACCAGTAGAGGAAATCAGCCCTTTGATCCCAAAATCATTCGGGTTTAACTCTCCGGAAATATCGGAGCAGCCGAAACAGAAAATAAATCCCTCTACTGTTCAAAAGTCAGGTATTGCAACAGTTACCACTGCAGGATCCTCAGGCACTCAGCATCAGAAGACTTCCAGGATGATGGATCTGGAATACTCTGGATTCTACTCTGAGCAACCCCCAGAATCTTACTACAGCGAATATGGAAGTCAGCAGCCGCCGAGATGCTCAAGTCAGCAACCAGCCTGGTTTTTAAACCATCGGGTGCCAGCAGTCTCAATGCATCAATCCGCATCTCGACCACAACAATTCGCGGCAACAAACCTACATGAGCCTTGGAGTCAGCAATCAGCAATGCCTACTCCACAGATGCCACAGGGATCCTCATCTCAGCCATTCCAACCATATCGGAGCCGCTTCCGAGCAGCTCAGGATCCTCAAGGATCCTTATTTTCTAACCCTACTGTCTCTACAGGCACATTCCCAGGTTCATCTCAGGAGATGCATGAGGGAGACTTCATCCCCATGCAAGTGGAGACTACGACTGAGCCAACCGTCGTTAGAGATACTGGATATGGACCTCAAATCCCTCTACAAACTTCCAGGGCTGGTAACAACTTTGATAATTATTATACTAACCCTAACCAAGGAATTGTGCAGGATGCAGGTATTGACCCCGTCATCGCCAGGGAACTTCAGAGATTGAAAGACATGATCTCAAGTGTTCCTGGTGTTATTCGTCCAATTCCTGAAGTGCCAGCGGGCAGCCACAGGATATCCAGATTTGCATGGCCCATCTGTGACGTAGAGATACCGAAAAGATTTCAGACCCCCAACATGAAACTCTACGATGGAACCACAGATCCTGAGGAGCACGTGGCACAATACAGGGAGCGAATGGAGATCAACCCCATTCCTGCAAACATCAAAGAAGCTTGCTTATGCAAGGGATTTGGTTCAACACTGACAGGACCAGCCTTGAAATGGCTACTCAGTATCCCTCCTAACACTATTACTTCTTTTCCCCATTTGGTTAACTTGTTTAATAACCAGTTTTCTTGCAGCAGGAGCTTTGAGAAGCTCACTGGTGACTTGTACAGGATAGTTCAGAAGCCCAGTGAATCCCTAAGGGATTATGTGGCCAGATTCGGTCGAGAAGCTCTAGATATCCCTAACCTGGATATGGCTGCAGCTGTGGAAGCTTTCAAAATGGGGATTAGAGGGGATTCCCGCTTTTATGATGATTTGGTTATGACTCCTTGCAGGAACCTTGATGAAGCCAGGACAAGAGCACTAAGATTCATCAGATTGGAAGATGACAAGAAGGTCCAAAAGAGAGGTGATGAATCATTAGGCAGGAAAACAGATTCTCCCGCAAAGCAACAACGAACAAAACCCTATTACAGAAATGATAATTCTAGGGTCAATGCAATTGAAGATGAAGACGACGAAGAAGATTTCCCAAAGGTATCTGATTACTGTTTTTCTGTTGACACAAGTGGTGTGTTGTGTGCCTTGCAGGATCTAGGTGATAGAGCCAGGTGGCCAAGAAAATCGGATAAGCAAGGATCATGGAAAGACAAGTCTAAATGGTGTGCTTACCACGAAGATTTCGGGCACTTAACGGATGACTGCATAGCACTTCGGAAGGAAATCAGTTACCTGCTCAGCAAAGGGCACCTCAAAGAGTTGTTTGGCAGAAAGAGAAGCAAAACTCAAGAAGCTGCCGAGCTGCCCAAAAGAGCTCAATCACCACCAGCAGACGCAAAAGTAATCAACTTCATCTCCGGAGGATCTGACATATGTGGGGCCTCTTTCTCATCAGCAAAAAGACATGCAAAGGAGGCTAAAATGGATCAAGGCAGTCGGCCAAAGAAGAATGCAATATTGACTGAAGACAAAGTCATTTCTTTTGACGAAACTGATAAGCAGGACATCCAGGATCCTCATCATGACAGTCTGGTAATTACATTATGTATTGCTAACCATTATGTTCGCAGGATCCTGATAGACAATGGCAGCTCAGTCAACATTATTCAATTGGACGTGCTTAAGAAGATGAGCATTCCCGAAGAAGAGATAATTCCAAGATCCTCAGTATTAGTAGGATTTAGCGGAGAAACCAAGCATACGGTTGGAGACATCAGACTTCCTGTTTACGTAGAAGGAGTCAATTCCATGCAGAAATTCTGCGTTATTGATTCCCTGCCTTGTTGCAATGTAATCTTGGGAAGGCCATGGATGCATGACATGAAAGCAGTTCCATCTACCTATCATCAATGTGTGAAGCTTCCCACACCTTGGGGAGTTGTAAGAATACTAAGTGATCAACAAGAAGCCAAAGACTGCTACACTTCTGCTATGAAGAACACTATCAAGTCAAAGCCAGCATAGCAATTAAAGAAACCAGCACGAAGAGTTCAGATGACAAAGGAATTGGAGACCAAAGAAGTTCAACTCAATCCTGAAGATCCTGAAATCAAAGTGCTGGTAGGAACAAATATTCCTGAGGATACTGAGGAGCAGCTCGTGAGCCTCTTAAAGTCCAGAGTCACAACATTTGCATGGAAACATGAAGACATGACAGGTATATCTAAAGATATTATTACTCATAAACTTGGTATAGATGAATCTTTCAGGCCAATACATCAGAAGAGAAGGAAGTTCGCTCCTGAGAGAAACGTCATAATCCAAGAGGAAGTTGACAGGCTGCTCAAATCAAGAATGATCAGAGAAGTTAAGTATCCTCGCTGGTTGGCTAATGTGGTGGTAGTCCAAAAGAAGAATGGTAAGTGGAGGGTATGTGTAGACTACACAGACCTAAACAAGGCCTGTCCAAAAGACCCATTCCCTCTACCACATATTGATCCTATGGTGGACGCGACTGCCGGGCACGAGATGTTGACCTTTATGGATGCATCTTCGGGCTTTCAACAAATTCAAATGGAACCATCAGATTAGGAAGACACGGCCTTCATGACTCCCACAGGTATTTATTGTTATATTGCAATGCCTTTTGGTTTACGAAATGCAGGTGCTACATACCAAAGGCTAGTCAACATGATGTTTAAAGACAAGTTGGGGGACACCATGGAAGTATACATCGATGATATGGTGGTGAAATCGAAAAAAGCGAAGGACCACCCTAGAGATCTTGAAGCTGCTTTTGATATCCTAGACCAATTCAACATGAAATTGAATCCTTCCAAATGCCATTTCAGAGTAAGAGCCGGCAAGTTTTTAGGCTTTATGGTTACTGAAAGGGGAATTGAAGCCAGCCCCGAGCAGATACAAGCTATTATAAACTTGAAGTCTCCAACAAATGTTAAAGAAGTTCAAAGACTGACTGGAAGAGTAGCAGCACTTAACAGATTCATATCAAGATCTTCCGAAAAGAGCAAAGAATTCTATGACATATTGAAGAAGAACAAAAAGTTCGAATGGGGTGAGAAGCATGAAGCAGCTCTGAACTCCTTGAAAGAATATCTGTCATCCGCTCCGCTCCTGATGCAACCTGTTGAAGGCGAGCCACTGTCTCTCTATCTAGCAGTTTCAGGCAGCTCAGTGAGTGCTGTGCTTGTGAAGGATCATGAGGGGCAGCAGCATCCAGTATACTATGTAAGCAAAACATTGCTAGATGCTGAAACCAGGTATTCTTATTTAGAAAAATTAATCTTAGCTCTTGTCATGGCTTCTCAAAAGTTAAGGCATTATTTTGAAACTCATGTTATTTATGTAAAAACTAACTATCCTATTAAGTGTGTCTTAAGAAAGCCAGAGATGTCTGGAAGAATGGCGAAATGGGCAGTTAAATTAAGTGCCTATGACATCATATATGAACCAAGAACAGCGATCAAATCACAGGCCTTAGCAGACTTTGTGGCTGATTTCAGCAGCGACATACTGCCAGAAGTTGAACTAGAAGTCAAGCAGCTCGAAGAAGCTTCAGGCAGCTGGGTCTTGTATACAGATGGAGCATCTAATGTTAGAGGTACAGGATTGGGTGCGCTACTGAAATCGCCACAGGGGGACATTATCCCTCTATCTATCCACTGTGAATTCAAGGCTACTAATAATGAAGCCGAATACGAAGCTTTAATTGCAGGATTACAACTCGCTAAAGATACGGGTATCCAACACATTCAAGTTTTTATTGATTCCTTGTTATTAACTAACCAATTTAATGGATCCTATGCAGTGAAAGGCGAAAGGCTAACCAAATATCTAGACCTTGTAAAACAATTAGCATTATCCTTTGAATATTGCAGCATATCACAGGTACCTAGAGAAGAAAACGCAGAAGCTGATGCTTTGGCAAACTTAGCATCATCTTTAAGGATCCCAGAAGGTGTCAAGATTCCCATAACTCACATCCTGACACCGGCAATTGAAGAACAAGAAGTTAATGATGTTACAACAGATAAAGATCAAGAAATCACAGACTCTCAGGATCCTCAAGAATCCTGGACCTATCCTATCAGGAGATTTATTCAAGAAGGAGAAATCCCCAAAAACGAGAACTCTAGACTCTTCCGAACAAAGGTAATTCCATATTCAATAATAAATGGTATCTTATATAAGAAATCTCTTGCAGGACCATATTTGAGATGCCTCGAGCAGCCTGAAGCACTTGAAGTACTCCAGGATATTCATGAAGGCGATTGTGGCAATCACACTGGGGGCAGATCACTATATTCAAAAGTATTAAGAACAGGATACTACTGGCCCACCATGAAGAAGGATGCTATGGCCTTTGTTCAGAAATGTGACGCATGTCAGCGGCACGGCAACATCCTCCATCAGCCTGCTGAGCCGCTCCATTCAATATCATCTCCATGGCCGTTCATGAAATGGGGAATGGACATAGTTGGTAAGCCGCCTGTAGCACCTGGAGGAAAAGTCTTCATGCTGGCTATGACAGACTACTTCTCTAAGTGGATTGAAGCCGAAGCTTTTGTTCAAGTTAGAGAAAAGGAAGTAATTTCCTTTATCAAAAGGAATATCTTGACAAGATTTGGAATTCCATCAGAAATAGTGTGCGACAATGGATCTCAGTTTATTGGAAAAAGGACAACAAGTTTTTGTGAGGCATGGGGCATCAAGATGGTAACTTCGACTCCCATACATCCACAAGCTAACGGCCAAGCAGAATCGAGCAATAAGATTATCATCAATAACCTCAAGAAGAAGCTAGGAGACAAGAAAGGAAAATGGGCTGAAGAGCTACCTTTCGTATTATGGGCTGACAGAACGACCTCAAAGAATGCTACTGGTCGAACACCATTTTACTTAGTGTTTGGATCCGAAGCTGTAATTCCCACTGAAATGGTGATGCCGACTGCAAGAACAAGCTGCCGGGATTTTGAAGCAAACAAGCAAGAGCTCCTTGAAGATCTTGAAACAATTGAAGAAATCAGAGACCTCGCAAAATTTAGGATGGCAGCATACCAGCAAAGGATAGCCAAATCTTATAACAGGAATCTCAGAATCAGAAGATTTCAATTAGGAGATCTGGTACTCAGGAAAGCTTTTCAAAATACAACCAATCCGGCACATGGGAAACTTGCGCCCAAATGGGAAGGTCCCTATTTAATAGATTCAGAAGCTGGAAAGGGAGCATATAGGTTGGCTACTATGGAAGGTGAGCTGCTCCCAAGAGCTTGGAATGCAATTCACTTGAAGTTATATTTTATGTAAGTGCTTTCTAGATCCTTTGAGCATATTAAGGAATCCTTGTCTAAACTTCAAAGACCTCAGGTATGACTTTAACCATTATTTTAATTTCATATTATTATTATTTTTGTGAAGTAATTACTGACTTAAGCATCGGAGGGGTGTTAGCCAAACTAACACCCACCCCTCACCAAGCCTTGAAGTGTTTTGCAGCTGTTCGGAGCATCCTGTCATAAGTTAGAGGCTGATCACCTCTTCTAAGTCAAATGCATTCTGAATGCAATCAAAGGTTTAGGAGGTTTTCACCTTCTCGTTCACTAATGGGAATCGCCAGGAGCGCAAGACCCTCGCCAGGAGCGCACGATGGTGGCCTATGGTTCGAGGTGGTGCGACCAGTTCATCCTAGGGTGGCTGATAATTTCATCACTGTTGGCCATGGAGTGCACTTCAATATGAGTGGCAGACGTGTCATCTCGCAAAGATCCTAAGGTTTTTGGCATTTTCGTGTCAACTAAGGTTTAGACACCTTCGTGTCTCCTAAGTTATGGGCTTGACCCCAGTTGGCTTAGTCCCAAGTATCTATGAGCTTGTCCTCAGGTTAGCAAAGGTTGTTGATGCTCTCTCATTAATTAAGGCTTAGACACACTTGTGTCTCTCAAGTTTCGGGCTTGACCCCAGTTGGCTTAGACCCAAGATTTATAAAACGTTTTACACTGTGAGAATACAAGATTGGGCTTGACCCCAGTTTAACTTATTCACAAGTGCTCAAGGTTTTTAAGGTATTTTATGCCTTAAAATCGGAATTTCATCAAGTCTATCTTAAGGATTCCTAAGGATCCTTAGAGATCCTGACTACCTCTACGGTTGGAGTATTCTCAAACAGGTTATATTGATACTGCGTTTAATACGTATTTTTATTACTAAGTATTAGATGGCATCATGGTTTGTTAACATTGACAAAATTTTAATAAACTTTTGAGTTTTTAAACTAAACTATGCTGAGCATCCTGTAGGATCCTCATTCTAACATTTTTCAAAATAATTAAAAGCATACACGGCACACCATGATGATCAAAATGCTACTAAGTCATATATATGCAGGAAATACAAAAAGAGCAATCGACAGGGTTCCGACTGATGTATGGGGAAGACAGAAACTTGGAGTTATTTATGGGGAAATCACATGAGAAGTTGTGTTGCTATCAAATCAGGAGCTAACGAGTCACCTTCGTAATTATTTCAAGAGATGACATTAAGTTTGAATTTTTACAGCCGTCTTCTTGGTCGACAACTGTTAAAATTCAGGGGCAATTGTTAGGGCTGATAATCCGGGATCCTGGCGGCAGCTCAAATGGTTTGGTATCCTTACGCAAGTTCAGGATCCTGGCAGGTTCGAGCATCCTGAATTACAGTTATCAACTAACCCGTCTGTTTTTCCCATGTGTCTTATTAATTGCAGGGTCAAAGAAACGTGTAGACAAGCCTAAAGACTCGGACAAATGATATAGAACGTGGACTAAGTGGTCCAAAACGTTCATATTGGCTCAGTTGGGAGAATCCCTAAAATATAGGACAGTTGGTTATATTATTTCAGGATGCTCGCCAGAAGCTCAAAGGATCCTGAACTACAGTTATCGACTAACCGTTACAATTGTCCACGTGTCTTAATTGATTGCAGGTATTAAGGGACGTGTAAATGATGGCTAAAGACTCGGTCAAGGCTTTATGGGACGTGTTGTAACTGACTCCAACGTTCACAAAGACTTGAAGACTCAATCCCTAGTTTTTAGCCTAGTTAGTTAATGCATTTTTGACTATTTAAACTGAGCTCTAGGACACACACAACACACCTTTTTCTTTACACAACACACCTTCTTTACGATCAGAATTCTCTGTAACACTTAGAACACGAGCTCATTTCACTTGTACTAAAAACTTTCATCATATAAAAGTTTTAGGAGGCAGGTACTTTGAACCGGCCCCCGAGGTTTTTTGCCAGGCTCCTTGAGGATACTCAAGGATACTTGGATTTTCCCTCGTTACATCCTCGTGTCAATCTTCAAATTTACATTTCTATCTTTATTTTACATCAAACACTCTACCTCACTTACAAAGTTTGATCAACTAATTGCTTAGGCAGTTTTTGACCAAAACAATTTGCAGTCATGTTTAGCATCTCCAGCTTGCTTAATAAAAATGAAAATCTCTTCTCATCTAAAGGGTTTAGTAAAGATATCTGCAAGTTGGAGTTCAGTTGGAAAAAAAGTACATTTCAATGTGTCCTTTTTCAACCTGCTCTTTGATAAAGTGATACCTAACATCATCGGTGTGTTTTGTCCTTGAGTGATGAACAGGATTGGATGTGATGGCAATGGAACTTTTTGAATCATAGAAAATTGGAATTTTAGAGAGATTTATCTCATATTCTTTCAGTTGGGTTTGCATCCATATCACTTGGGAGCAGCAGCTGGCAGCAGCAACATATTTAGCTTCAGCGTTTGAAGTTGATACACAGTTTTGCTTCTTGGATGTCTAGCATACTAACTTACCTCCTAGCATCTGACAGCTTCCTGATGTGCTTTTTCTATCTAGTCTACAACCTGCATGATCAGCATTTGAGTAGGCTGTTAGGGAAAAGTCAGTTCCCTTGGGGTACCAGAGACCTAGGTCGGCTGACCCTTTTAGGTATCTAAAGACTCTTTTGACAGCTAATAAGTGAGACTCCTTGGGTTTACATTGATATCTAACAAGGAAACAGGTGGAGAACATGATATCAGGCTTACTTGTTGTGAGATACAGAAGTGAGCCTATCATTCCTCTGTATGTGTGTTCATCAACATTTTTACCATCTTTGTCAGCATCAATTTTCACGTTTGTGGCCATTGATATTTTAAAAGAGGAGCAATTTGAGAGAGAGTATTTAATGAGGAGATTTTTGATGTATTTTGCTTGATTTATAAAAGTTCCTTCCGGAGTTTGTTTAATTTGGATTCCCGGAAATAGTTTAGTTCTCCCATCATGCTCATTTCAAAGTTTGTTGTCGTAAGTTCCTGAAACTCTTTACAAAACGATGGACATGTGGATCCAAAGATGACGTCATCTACATAGATTTGTACAACCAAGAGATGGCATTTTCTTTCTTTTAAGAATAATGTGGTGTAATTGGATCCCTTTTTAAAGTTGGCTGATAAAAGGAACTCAGAGAAGGTGTCATACCATGCTCTGGGTGCTTTTTTTAAACCATACAGGGCTCTTTTGAGTTTACAAACGTGATTTGGAAATTTTTCACTTTTGAATCCGGGTGGTTGCTCAATGTAAACTTCTTGATCAATTTTTCCATTTAAGAAGGCACAATGAACATCCATTTGATAGACTTTGAAACCTTTGAAGGCTGCAAAGGCCAGAAATATCCTGACAGCCAAGTCTTGCGACTGGCGCAAAGGTTTCATCGTAGTCTAATCCCTCTTATTGACAGTATCCTTTGGTACAAGCCTAGATTTGTTTCTAATTATGGTACCTTCTTCGTCAGTTTTATTTCAAAAACCCCATTTAGTTCCTATAACAGATTTGTTGTTAGGTCTTGGAACTAGATTCCACACATTGTTTCTTTCAATTTGTCCTAGCTCTTGTTGCATAGCTAGGATCCAGTGGGGATCCTGAAGGGCTTCTTCATAACTTTTTGGTTCTATTATACTGAGGAATCCAGCATAGAGACACTGATTAGCTGAAGTTGCTCTGGTTTGAACACTTTTGTTTTGATCACCAATGATTTTATTTATGGGATGATCTTTTGTCCATTTTTTTGCTGGAGGAATAGTGGCTAATTCTTAACTCCCAAGTATTAGGTCGGTTGTGTCAATGTCTTGACACTCCCCCTCAACTGATGGACAGTCAGCTGAGTGGGAAATCTCATTTACAGAATCATTTAGGAGCTCCGGAGTAGAGTTCTGTAATGTTTCTGTAGTTGCAATTCTTTTAATCAAAGGATGAGAGTTAAGGGTTCCTTATTATTTGTCTTTTGAACAAGAAATTTCATTTTGGTTCACAACCTTTTTGCTATCTTTGCAGTGATCTTTTGTGATAAAGTTTTTTGAAAGAGACAAAAATATGGGAAAGTTATTTTCCTCATCAGAATTTTCTTCGAAAAATTCATCAAATACTTCTTTTTCTTTTTCTGAGATTGTTACTCCAGAGATGCATTCTTTATCATTTTCATTTGGAGATGTGGTGCTGTTATGTATAGCCATTTTATCGTCGTTAAATGACACATTTATACTTTCTCTTACCACTTGAGTTTTTAGAACAAAAAGTCTGTATGCTTTTGACTTGAGTGAATATCCAATGAAGATTCCTTTATCGGCCTTTTTCTCGAATTTTCCGAGGTAATCTTGATCATTTAGTATATAGCACCTGCAACCAAAGACATGAAGAAATTTTAAGTTAGGGGTTTTCTTATTGATTTCTTGGTAAGGAGTTTGATTGATCCTTTTGTTGATGATTGATCTATTTTGAGTGAAGCATGCTGTTGCGATAGCTTCAGCCCATAAGTAGATGGGAAGATTTGCGGAGGAAAGCATGGATCTGGCGGCTTTTACTAGAGTTCTGTTTCTCCTTTCTAATACCCCATTTTGTTGTGAGGTCATTGGTGTAGAGAACTCATGAGAGATGCCTTTACTGACTAGATATGTGTCTAGTTTTGAGTTTTTGAATTCGGTTCCATTGTCGGATCTTATTCTTCTTACGTTTAGATGCATTAGTTTTTGTATTCTTGTTATAAAGTTGATAATAAGATCTGTTGTTTCAATTTTTGATTTCAAGAATTCGACCCATATATATCTGGAGTAGTCATCCACCATAACTAGGATGTACTTCTTTCCACCAAGGCTCTCTGTGCTTATGGGTCCACAGAGATCCATGTGTATTAGCTCAAGTGGTTGACTTCCAGATATTTCTTGAAGGCTTTTGTGAGAAGTTTTTTTTCATTTTTCCCATTTGATAATCTTCACATATTTCTTCGCAGGAAGACCTTTTACCATCTTTTTATTTGCTAGTTCTGCAATGTTCTAAAGTTTAGATGGGATAGTCTTATGTGCCAAAGCTCAGACTCTTTGTTAGAGGATTTTGAAACAAGACAGAAAGACTCACTTGAAATCAGATTGTTGAAGGTAATAAAATAAAGACTCTGATTTATTCTTTTTCCCGTTATGTAAATTTTACTGTCGTTTAGTCTAACAATTTCACATTTGTTGGAATAAATAGTAAATTTGAAGCCTTTATCACATAGTTGTCCACAACTCAATAAATTGTATTTTAGACCTTGGACGTGTGACACATTTTCAATTGTGACTTCACAATTGGTAATTTTCCATACCCAATGGTTTTGTATTTTATACCGTCACCATTGGTAATTTTCCAATGGATCTTCCTTTTCCCTGCACATAGTTGTTTAACAGTTTCATTTCCCCAGTCATATGGGTAGAGCATCCTGAATCACAATATCAGATTTGTTGTATGTGATGCTCTTGACACTTAGTTTGAGGTTTTTGATACTGGGTGAAGATTTTTTTCCTGTTATGAGGCATAGAAGAGGTTGAAGAATTTTCTTCTTGTGTCTTTTGATTTCAGAAAGTTCCATTTCAGGATGATGGGATTTGTTGTCTATGCAATCCATCAGGGAATTATCAACTTCTTTCAGAAGATTGGTAATTCTAGATTTCTACTGTGGATATTCCTCCCTAGCAAGCAAGGGAGGTTTGTGAGTGAGCCGAGAGATTTCCCATTATTCTGACTTTGAGACATATTAAAGAGCAAGATCTTTGAATATTGATTATTGGAAAATTGGATTTAAATAATCTCAGGGTTTTTTTATTGGCAACTAATAATCCCACATTTAACATTGGCATCTGTTAGTCCCACATTTACACTTGTTTATTTTTAATGGTCCCTCCGTTAAAAATTTTAACGGAGTTAACGGAAAATTAATGAAAAGTGACGTGGCTGGTGAAGGTCGCCACCAGCGACCTCCAAACCGCCGGAAAAGGACTAAAACCACAGAAACACATCCAATCTTTCACTTTAATGTCATTAATCAAGTTAAAAATATTTTGTTTCATGTTAAAAATATTCCGTTTCATGACATTAAAGTGAAAAAATGGATGTGTTTTTGGGGTTTTGGTCGTTTTCTGGCGGTTTGGAGGTCGCCGGTGGCGGCCTTCACCAGCCACGTCACTTTTCATTAATTTTTCGTTAACTCCGTTAAACTTTTTAACGGATGGAACATTGTAAATAAACAAGTGTAAATGTGGGACTAACAGATGCCAATGTTAAATGTGAGATTATTAGTTGCCAATAAAGAAAACCTGGGATTATTTAAATCCAATTTTCCTTGATTATTCAATCTGCTCTAATATCAATTTTTGGGTCCCGTGAGGGGCTCTTTAACAATGTTGGCACAATTTGATTTAAACAAGATAAATAAGTTGCGGAAATTAAATCAAATTAGAAGACAACAATTCATAAAAGAGTTATTATGTATATCTCAAATGTAAATAATGGTTTACATGAGTTTATAGTATAAATATGTATCAACAGAAATAACTTTTCTATGGGAGTGATGTTGTAATTGCTTTGAGAAGATATGAATTGTATGCTTGATGTCTTGCATTGTTTGGTGAAGTTGGTTTGCTATTTATAGGAAAATGTAGCAAGTTGCATTGGATATGGTGGTTGAGGACGGTTGAATTTGGAGTGTGTCAGAGTATATAGAGATAAATTGAGGATATTCAATTTATCTCTTTTTCAACTGTCTTCAACTACTTTCGTGATTAATGCCAAGTTGGTATTCAATTTGCTTGTTCTTCACACAAAGGTAGAATTTGTTCCTCTCGTAATCTTTATCTTCTGATAGTCCAGAACTCCTTCAGGACTCTTCTTTGAAGACTGTTGGTGCTTTCCATTAGAAGCCTTCTACAGAAATGAGGATTTTCATTGAATTTGGTCTGTGCAGAACTACTTTGGAATTTCCGGAGTTATTCTGTATGAATACAGAAATCATGCAGAAATCTGTAATTCATACAAACTTTCGTATCCTTTCTCTTTTAAGAATATATCTTATCTTTTCTTCTAATACTTGACTGGTTTGTGTTACATTTACATTGTGTTCTAACAAAATGGGCTTAGACCGTTGCATTATCTTCATCGCTCATTACCTTCCCATCCTTCTCCAGCTTCTCACCCTCCTCAGGCTTCCTACCCTCTCCAAGCCCCGGCACATAAGCCCGAGTCACCGCCACCGAGGATTCCGGAGTCGACTTCGAGGAGCAGCCATCGGTCCCATCCTTCCCAGTTCCAGCTACATCACCATCACCTCCCCCCAACGATTCTAGAATAGCCTTGCAGCCCGCAACATCCCAGCCAGGCACCTTGAAGCCAGCCTTTTCAGCCTCACCCACCATTTGGATTTTACATTCCAGGACGCTCTGGGCAGCTGAGAGTTTGCCTACTTCAGCTTCAGTGACCATTTTAGCTTCAAATGCCAAGCGCTGCTCGGTGAGCTTACGCTCGTAGAACAGGGTCTTGCCCTTGGTAATGTCAGCTTCGGCTTGGATCTTGTCCTTGGCTTCAGCCAGCTTCCTCTCCATGTCTATAGCCTGGGTGCTAAGCTTCTCGAAGCCCTGCACAAGAAAACGAGAATCCTGATCAGTGGCTGCGACAAGTATAAAACTAATATATGTATTTATTAAGCTTCTTATCAGGTTGACCATGGTCTGCATCGAGAGAACCTTGTTGCTCACTTCAGAAGGAGCTAGGGCTTCAAAGGTTTCCAGGTACACGGTGGCTTCAGTAGTCTTTCGCTTCTTGGAAGCCGAGGCCTTAGGCCGGCTTGTAGGTGGCTTGGAGGTGGCAGGCTACCTCGTTACATCCTTGTGTTCATTTCTACATTTTGAACATATTTTCATTATAATCCAAAAGCACACTACCTCACATTTTAAGTTTAGAATACGAAATCAACTTGTTGATTTTTGACCAAAACAGTTTTGTTAGTGAAAAATATGATTTCTATGCTTAAAATTGGTATTTTTCATGTTTTCCTTACTAGATCTTGTTAGATCTTGAATCTTAAAGTCTAGACCCTTAGATATACCTAAAAACATCATCTTGCTCTTAGATCTAGAGGTTCATCTTGTGATATTAGAAATCAAATGCATAGATCTAGGCTTTTATATGAAAAAGATGACATTTTTATGGATTGTTTTGCTAGACTTAGGTTATACTTCTTATCTAATGTTAGATCTAGAATTTTTGCCATAAAAATACCATCATTATGTTAGATTTATGATTAAACATGTTAAAATGTCATCTTAAGCCTAGATCTAGGTTATGTGCTTGATAGGAAAATCTATGTTTTTATAGATTGGATTTTAAAATAATAATACTTGATTTTTCATTAGATTTAGGTTAGATTTTTATAAAAATACTAGATTTATATTTATCTCATAAAAATATGTTGGAATCTTGTTAATAAGAATGTTTAGGTGTGTTAGAATAAAATTTTTTGCCTTAGATTAGGTTTTGAACCCTTTAGAGTGAATAACCAATCCCGTACGATTATCACTCTACTAATCACCAACGAGTCGTAAATCCGATCGTGTCCGTTGTGTCACTTCGAGTCACACGTTTTATTTACTTAGTTACTTCTTTATTTATTTGCCGCTTCCACTACCGCGTTCATCGTCAGGGTGATCTCTGGGTTTGACTTTGCACCGCTATTTTCCGTTCATTCTAGACATCTTCGTTATCATATGATTATTCATAACCCCCTTTTCCTTTTAAGTTTGGGGTGCAACATGTGTTATTATACAAAATTCAAAACTCTATGTATTCAAACTATTATGCGATTTCATGTTAAACTATGTATGAATTCTATTGTGTGAAACTTTGTTGGATTCTATGTTGGATATTCGCTAATCGCTAATCGCTTGTGTACCATTAACCATCTAGCCATGGCAACAATGATAGATCTATTGGCTGAAAACCCACCTGACCTGCCTCACGTGTAGCGCCGGGTGATTACTCCCTTACTGTCTAGGTTTGGTGCACAACACTTATGACCTGTTATACATGAATGAAACACTAGTCTTATGAATCGCTTATCTTTAAAAACTATGCAATGTCTATAAACTTATATTTACTCACCAATTCTTATAGTTGACTTATATGTTAATCATGTTGCATGTGCTGCTGTTTGATTATGCTATGGATATCACCACTTTAGGATTGCATGGGCCTAGAGAGACCTAATTACAAAAAGGATTATTTATGTTTGTGTTGACTTATCTATGGTTGAATTGTTGATACCTGATATGTGCGTCGTGTGAAGTATCGAGCAAGGAACAAGTTCATGCGAAATTAGGTCTAGCCGAACATGGTCCGAACCTGAAGTTCGGACTGGCCGAACCTGAGGTTCGGGCGAAGCTCGGCCAGCTGGGTATAAGTAGATAGTTGATCTTTGTAATAGTCAGTTCTGAGCGTGTGAGAATTCTATTAAGTGTGTGTTTTTTAGTGTGTTTCTCTGAGTCTGTTTCTGAGTGTTTGTTGATTGTAATTGTTCTTTGTTGATTAATAAAACAATCGGTTAATTACGTTTCGATGTCTGATTAGCTAGATCGAGTAGACGATTCGATGCTCACGCATTTTCAAGTGGTATTAGAGCTTTCTGGTTCACTCTATTGATCTGTGGTTGCTATTTTCGGATTTTTGAAGCGTTTTTGGAGTTTCTCGAGTTGGTTTTCGTGTTTTTCATCAATTCTATTGAGTTTTTGGTGTCAAATCTGCTCCTAAATCACTTCTTATCAGTTTTTCTGATCTTCAGTTGCAAGTTTCGTCAAAATCTGTCAATTTTCGCGAGTTTTTGAAAAATGAAGTCGAGGTTCGGCGTTCACTGTTCAGATTCGGTGTAACCGTCCCGAACTTCAAGTTCGGACAGAGTTCGGTGAGTCTTCGGTGAGAGTTCGGTCCTAGATTCATCAGCGTCCGGAGTTCGTTCGGAGTTCGGAGTTCGTTCGGAGGACGTTCAGAGCTTTTTAGATTCGGACCAAGCTCGGTGAAACTTCGGCCTTTTGATTTAGGTTCGGACAGAGTTCGGTGGAAGTTCGAAGCACAGTGTTAAGTTCGGAGCAAGTTCGGCCGATCAGAATTCTAATTTTTCAAAACGATGTCGGAATTTCAAGCATTTGCGGCGATGCAGAATGCGATGCAAACTATGCTGAATTTTGACAATGAAATCGGAACAAGTCAGAAAGTTCCCAAATTGTTGAAACTTGAAGATTATCAAAATTGGAAGAAACTATTTTCCGCTTACATAAGTACAAATGATATCGATTTGTGGATCCCGCTTAAGAAGCTTTATCAACACCCAACAGATGCGGGAGATTTCAAAGAAGTTCATACTTTTGATCTTGCTGAAAGAAAATCATACGAGCTTGAACAAAAAGCATACGGTTATCTTACAATGGCATTACCCACTAAGTTGCTTCATCAATTTAGCACTGGCAAGAAATCTAAGCAATTGTGGGATGCTTTATCAGCAAGGTGTGAAGGTAATGATGACTACAAGAAGAGTCGGAAGAAAGTTTTAAACAAAGAATTTGATAATTTTCAGAATTATGACAATGAAAACATTACTGCTCTCGTTTCAAGGCTGTTACACTTGATTAGTGAATTAAAGATGGTTGGGATTGAGAAAACCGATGCTGATTTAAAAGAAAAGATTTTGGAAGCTTTGCCTGAAGAATGGGAAAACTATGTTTTGCTACTCACTCATGATAAGGATTATTCTACAATGTCATTTCACGAGCTTACTAGAAAACTTCATGCTCGGGAAATAGACATGTTAAACTCAAAGAAGTCAACGGCTACTTGGCAGAATCCTGAATTGTATCATGGTGAGAATAGTGCAAGCATGAATGCAAAAGCTAAGCCAAATTTGAGTTCTGCACTAAGTGTTGCTTTCTTGTCAGGAAGTTCAGGGAATTCTGATAACAATTCTTCACGGGTTTGTAGCTTTACAATTCCAAATTCATCAAGTCAGAATGCGTTTTCTATTGAATCAACAGATGATTGTGCCAAAATGATTTCTGCATTGATTTCCTCATCCTTTGGGTTGATTATCAAGAATGCTGCTGATGCAAAGTTAACCGGCGATGATCTTGATGCACTTGATGATGATCAACTAACTGAATTGGATATATCTTGGCAATATGCTATGTTATGCCAACGATCGAAGAGATTTTTCAAGAAACATGGAAGAAATATTTCTAGTGAGAAATTGGGTTTGATAAATCAAAATTGAAGTGCTACAAGTGTTCAAAGCTTGGGCATTTTGCCAAAGAATGTCAACAAGCAATTCTTAGCAAGTCTGGTTTTCCTTTATCAAGCAAACCTGGTTTTACTCAGTCATCTTCTAGTAACACAGACAAGGCAACAACTTTAACAATTCAGCACGATGCTGTATATGATTGGGGTCAAAGGTTTGGTTATGATTCATCAGCTTTGATTGTCACTCATGTTCAATCAGATGATTCCTATTCAGATACTAGTTCCGATACTAGTTCAAATCCAAGTTCTTATGAATCTGCTGAAAACTTGGAGAGTCTAATGAAAGAAAATGCTTCGTTGGTGAATAAAGTTCAAAAACTGTCTGAGGAATTTGATGTGATTAATTCATGTTTGAATATTTCTAGGAAAAAGGAGAAAGAGTTGGTTTTGAAGAATGAATGTTTAATGACTGAGATCAAATTGTTGAATGAAGTTTTAGAAGTGTCCAAACAAGATACGAAGGATGTTGAAGCTGCCAGAGCAAAGGTTTGTGAAGAACGGGATGAGTTGGTAAAAGAGGTTGAAAATGGAAGTTTAATACTGAAGATGCTCCTACTTACTTCAAGAATTTATTTGAAAAGTCCAAAATCAAACTTGATTTGCTTACACAGAATGTTGAAGAATCTGCTAGCAAGATTGAAACATATCAAGTTGATATGGAAAAGTTGTTGGATGAGAAGCGGGAGTTGGTTAGTGTGAATAAAGTTCAAGCAGCAAATTTGGAGATTCAGCGGCGTAATGAAGCTAAACTAAAGAAATAGTTGTTTAAAGGATTGGAAAATATTCGAATGCAGAAGTTTGAAACTCATAAAGTTGCTAAGTGAAAATGCGTGAACATCGGATTGTCTACTCGATCTAGCTAATCGGACATCGAAACGTAATTAACCGATTGTTTTATTGATCAAAATGAACAATTACAATCAGTGAAACACTCAAAAACACAACACAGAGAAACACCTTGAAAACACACACTTAAGAAATCTCACACGCTCAGAACTACTTCATTACAAAGATCAAACACATATATATACCCGTTGGTCCGAGCTTCGGCCGAACCTCAGGTTCGGCCAGTCCGAACTTTAGGTTCGGACCTAGTTCGGCCAGACGTAGTTTGACATGATCTTATACTTTGTTTGATACTACACACGACGCACATATCAGGTATCAACAAACTCCCCCTCGTCGTGTGCAGTATCTCTTCAACATCATCAACGTTGTATCTTCAATCAAGCTCCCCCTCAAGTGTAGAATCCGTTCGTTCAATGAAATGAATCTTCAAACAAACTCCTCCTCAACTCGATCGTAGCTTGATCTTGAATACTTGATGACATTTTAGTGTATCTCTGGTCTTTCATCAACATCTTCAGAAGACTTGAAGTTGTGATAATATGCACATAGCAACCTGTTCAAACTTTTAAAATAATCTTGGCACAAAAACGTCTCTTTGAAACTCCAAGATATGATTTTGAAAATTGATTTGTATCACGTGTTGATCAGATCGGAAATAAAACAGAAACAAAATCTTTTTGATTTTCCAAAGTTTATGCTAAAACATACCGAAAATCTTTTTGTGCTTTTCTGAAATGAAATGAAATTGCAATACAGAATCAAACACTATTTTTGGTATGAGAAAGATCACTATATGGGATCATATTGAACATAACGCACTGAACTGCATGTCAATTTCAATTAATCGAAACACATAAGTCAAGCTGATTGCTGATATAATTTGTCCAACTTAAACTCAGGCAGAATCATACTCATAACATCTGGATATGTTAAGGTATTGATTAGATTTGCATTGACCAGTGTATCCCACACTATCAGACATAAACAGACATTTTCAGCTTTTCTTTTCTTTTTCCTTTTGTGTGACAGCATTTGTGATTTTTCACAATGCATAGTATTTTCATGATATAGTCAACTATGTTCCATGCAAAAAGAAATAAGAACTTTAAATCGTCTACCTTAAGGTCGATCTTTCGATACGCAGATAAGACCTCGGATTTAACAAAATAAGAAAATAAAACAAGTTGAAATTGTATAACCCAACAACAATCAGGTCGGTACTCACGTACACGCAGAGAAATTCCGATGAGTTATACGAAACACCAAAGAAAATAAAGCAGAACGTCAAATGAACAACAATCAGGTCGATCTTTCTATACGCGGAGAAAGTACGATCGTTTGACAAAATAAAGAATATCAAACAAGCTTAAATCTTTGCAAAAAGAACACATGTATACACAGTGACTTCTCATTTTGAATTTCACACTTATTTTCCTTTTGTGTCATGAATTATGCATCAAGATGTTATCCACATGGTCAAGCATTAGTATTTAGTATATATCACATCTGAATACTTTCTGATTTGCCCAGCCTACCAAGCATATCAAACAATGATCTTATGGCCCTTTCATCTACTCTATCCATGAGTTAGATACGTAAGTCAATGTACCATCATTTCCCAATGATCAATTTCTCACAATTTTGTATTTTTGGCATGTACTCACCTTCCTTCATTATATAATCGGCATGTATTCACTTTCTCCCCATAACATGCATTTTCTCAATTACTCCCCCTTACTTACAATTCTCCCCCTTAAAATAAAAACTCTATTTTTGGATTTTCATTTTGCACAAAAACAGGACTCTATTTTTGGGTTTTGTTTTGAGAAAAAATCATAAATAAAGAAAAGTGATCAATCAACACGGATATGATGCAATTTTAGAATTCAGAAAATTTGCCAGTTAGAAAGATTTATCATGAAATTTAACTTAAGCAGAATACTCCTCCATCAACAAATTTGCAATCGTCAATAGGTCTTCTAGAAGCACCTGCACACTGGTCAAACTATTTAGTCCATAAATGACCCGAAGCGAATTGCTTCTGGTCGACTAGTGTCCTTGTTTTGCTTAGAAACCACCTTAGGTTTCCAGTGTTGTTGTTTTGGTAATTCAGTTTTTGATGAAACAATCACAGATGACTGTGATGATGAATCTACATTTTGAGCTTTTGAAACAAATGGAACAAAACGTTTTTGTTTATGAAAAAATGTAGGCTCAACTTCATCAAAAACTCTGCCTTGTTTATCAAAGAACTTTGTTGTGGCAGGTTTACCAAAAACTGATTTCTTATTAAATCTTTGAGGTGAATCAGCAGGTGATGGACAATCTTTTGCCATATGTCCTGGGCGACGGCAAATATAACAAATTCTTGTCGTTTTGTCCCATCTTTGATGTACCTGCGAAGAACACACATGAATATCTCGAACATGATCAGAATGAGAATCATATACCTGATGCCTGTGATCATGTACCCATTTGGATGTAGGGCTCCGAGATTGAGAACTTTCAGACGAAACTTGAGCTTTCACAAAAACTTCAGAAATCTTCCGAGCATCAACACAATGAAGTGGAAATTCTTTGTCAGAAAATAACTGATCCGAACCCTTGAGTTTGTAAAACCGCTCGGGTTGAATTTTATCAGCTTGAAAAACTTCCTTCTTCACTTGTTTCATCTTTAATTTCTTCAAATCTGGAGACGATGATGCTGGAACCTTTTCAGCTTTGTTTTTCATCCTGTAAAAACCCAATCCTTCATGCTTTCTAGAAATTTTCTCCTCAGGTGAACCATGACCATGCTTCGCTAATCGAGAAAATTCAGCTTTTACGTCAGTGACATTCTTTTGATCATAAAAAATCCTTTTATCAAACTCCGGTCGAGACAGAAGCTTGTCACTAGAAGTAGCCGACTTCTCATTATCAGCAAACGATGATCCAGATACAAACTTTGGTGCAATAGAAACTTCCTGATTTCTTTTCCTTCTTCTTCTTATTCTTCATGTTCTTCTTCTTCGACACAACTTTATCATCCTCAGCAGTAGATGACGAAACCTTTGAATAATCAAATTCATCAACTTGTTCCTTCACTTCTTTGACAGCTTCTTTGATATGAGCAGGGGGTGAGGCAGTCTTATCAAACATTTTCTCAAAATTTTCATCATTAGCTAAGAAGCTTGTGAAGACCTGAGAATTTGAAACATTGTTGAGCAACCTATTAGCATCAAGAACTTGAACTTTGAGATCAGAAATTTGCTGTTGAGCTTCTGCAAATTCCTTTTCTTTAGCAATCAAACGCTTTGCAACTTTGTGAGTTTCAAATTTTTGCATACGAAGATTGTCAAGTCCTTCATGTAACTCCTTTTTCAATTTATTCTCATTTCGCTTCTGAATTTCCAAATTCGCAGCTTGAACTTTGTTAACACTAACCAACTCACGCTTCTCATCCAACAACTTTTCCATATCAACTTGATATACTTCAATTTTAGCAGCAGACTCTTCAACACTCTTAGTAAGCAAATCAAGCTTGATCTTGGATTTGTCAAATAAATTCTGAAAATCATTATCCGTATCTTCCGCTTCATCCTTCCATTTCTTGACATCTTTCACCAACTCATCCCGTTCTTCACAAATCTTGGCTTTTGCAGCTTCAACCTCCCTTTTATCTTGCTTAGAAATTTCTAAAACTTCATTCAGCAAGTTGATCTCTTTAAGCAAACAGTCATTCTTCATAACCAATTCCTTCTCATTTTCCTTAGAAATACCCAACTTCGAATTAATCATATTGAAATCAGCAGTAACTCTCTTGACTTCCTCAACCAAAAATTCTTTTTCTTTCATCAAAGCTTCAATCTTAGATTCAAACTTTTCAGTTTCAGCAGTATCATATGAACTAGAATCAGAATAATAATCATCTTGGTCATGTGTGACAAGTAATGCTGATGTATCATATCCAAAATGTTGACCCCAATCATAAACACCATCATTTTGAGCCATCAAAGTTGTGGTCTTGCTTGTGTTACTAGTAGATGGTTGAGTAAAACTAGGTTTTGGTGATAGAGGAACACCTGACTTATTTGCATGTGCCTGATGACAATCTTTAGCAAAATGTCCAAGTTGTGAACACTTGTAACACTTTAATTTGGACTTGTCAAAACCCAATTTATCACCAGAAAAATTCCTTCCATGTTTCTTAAAGAATCTCTTAGATCTTTGACACAACATAGCATATTGCCAAGATACATCCAATTCAGTTAGTTGATCATCATCAAGAGCATCAAGATCCTCACTGGTTAACTTTGCATCAGCAACATTTTTAATAATAGAACCAAAAGATGATGAAATCAAGGCCGAAATCATTTTAGCACAATCTTCTGTTGATTCAGCAGAAAAGGCATTCTGATTTGAAAAATTTGGAATTGTAAAACTACAACCCTGTGAAGACTTGCTTTCCGAATTATCAGAAATTCCAGTCAAGAAAGCTGTACTTGGTGCAGAACTCAAACTTGGCTTAGCTTTCGCATACATACTTGCTGTATTTTCACCATGATACAATTCAGTATTTTACAAAGTAGCGGTAGCCTTGTTTGAAGTCATCATTTCCATCTCTCTAGCATGAAGTTTTCCGGTTAAATCATGAAATGATAATGCAGGATAATCTTTGTCATGAGTAAGCAACAAAACATAATTTTCCCACTTTTCTGGTAATGCTTCCATTAATTTCTCTTTTAATTCCTCCTCAGTCTTTTCAATGTTCACCACCTTCATTTCACTAATCAGATGTGAAAATCTGGATACAAGTGCAGGAATAGTTTCTTTATCATAATGTTGAAAATTCTCAAATTCTTTGTTCAGCACTTTTCTTCTACTCTTCTTATATTGATCATTTCCTTCGCATCTAGCAGACAATGCATCCCACAATTGTTTTGACTTTTTGCATGTACTAAACTGATGCAACAACTCAGTAGGCAAAGCCATTGTTAGATAACCATAGGCTTTTTCTTCAAGCTCATAGAGTTTTCTTTCATCACCATCAAAATCTTGTATTCTTTTAAAATCTCCATCTGCTTGTGGATGCATGTAAAGTTTGCGAATTGGAATCCATAAATCCACATTATTTGTGCTGATGTAAGCTGAAAAACGTTGTTTCCAATTGTGATAATCTTCCAACTTCAGCAATTTAGGAACTTTCTGACTTGTTCCGATTTCGTTATCAAAATTTAGCATAGTTTGCATCGCGCTCTGCATTGCGGCAAAAGCTTGAAATTCCGACATCGTTCGAAAAAATAAGATTATGCCGGCCGAACTCTCTCCGAACTTATAAAAAGCTCTGAACTCTGTCCGAACTTAAATCCAAACTCCGAACGTTGTCCGAACTTGCTCCGAGTCAAAATCAACAGACCGAACTCCTAAAAGACTTCGATCTAGCTCCGAACCTCAAATCACTCCGAACCTTGACCGAGACAGCTCCGAACCTTGACCGAAACAGCTCCGAACCTTGACCGAATATCGACCGA
Source organism: Deinandra increscens subsp. villosa (assembly GCA_039602395.1). Lineage (NCBI taxonomy): Eukaryota > Viridiplantae > Streptophyta > Magnoliopsida > Asterales > Asteraceae > Deinandra > Deinandra increscens. The sequence continues at coordinate 65,620,861 of JBCNJP010000009.1, read as the reverse complement.
ACTTCAAGTTCGGAGCAGTTACTCCGAACCTGATCAGACAACTCCGAACTTCGAACTCATTTTTCCAAAACGCGCGAAAATGGACGGATTTTGACAAAACTCGATATTGTGACTCAGAAAAACTGATAGAGAATGAATTAGGAACAATTTTGACACCAAACACTCGATAGAATTGATGAACAACACGAAAACAAACTCGAGAAACTTTAAAAACGCTTCAAAAATCCAAATATAGCAACCACAGATCAGTAGAGTGAACCAGAAAGCTCTGATACCACTTTAAAATGCGTGAACATCGGATCGTCTACTCGATCTAGCTAATCGGACATCGAAACGTAATTAACCGATTGTTTTATTGATCAAAATGAACAATTACAATCAGTGAAACACTCAGAAACACAACACAGAGAAACACCTTGAAAACACACACTTAAGAAATCTCACACGCTCAGAACTACTTCATTACAAAGATCAAACACATATATATACCCGCTGGTCCGAGCTTCGGCCGAACCTCAGGTTCGGCCAGTCCGAACTTCAGGTTCGGACCTAGTTCGGCCAGACCTAGTTTGACATGATCTTGTACTTTGTTTCATACTACACACGACGCACATATCAGGTATCAACACTAAGCGTTTGATAGCTACCGAAAAAGAGTTGGCTGAAACACAACAGAAGATTTCTGATCTCAAAATTCAAGTAATCAATGCAAATCGCTTGCTCAACAATGTTTCAAACTCTCAAGTTTTCACAAGTTTCTTAGCTAATGATGCTAATTTTGAGAAGATGTTTGATAAAACTGCATCACCTCCTGCTCAAATCAAAGAAGCTTTCAAAGAATTTATAGAGCAAGTTCCTGAATTTAATTATTCAAATGTATCATCATCTACTGCTGAGGAAGACAACGTTGTGAAGAAAAAGAAGAACAAGAAGAATAAGAAGCAGAAGGAAAAGAAATTTGAGGTTCTTCCAGCTCCAAAGTTTGTGTCAGCTGGTTCATCTTCTGCTGATAATGAGAAATCAGCTACATCAAGTGATAAGATTTAGTCTAACTCTGAGTTTAATGAAAATCTCCTTTATGATCAAAAGAATGTAACTGAAGTGAAAGCTGAATTTTCTCGATTAGCAAAAAAAGGAAATTCTAATTCGGAGGAGAAAGTTGTTGGAAAGCATGTGGTTCTGGGCTTTAAAGCAAAAGATTTGACAGATAAGAAGGTTCCAGACTCATCAACTTAAGATTTGAAGAAATTGAAGCTGAAGCAAGTAAAGAAGGATGTGTTTAAGGCTGAAAAAGTTCAACCTGAGAGATTTTACAAGCTCAAAGGTTCTGCTCAGCTTTTCTCTGATAAAGAATTTCCTCTTCATTGTGTTGAGGCTCGAAAGATTTCTAAAGTTTTTGTGAAAGCTCAAGTTTCTACTGATGGTTCTTTATCTCAAAGCCCAACATCTAAATGGGTCCATGATCAACATCTAAATGGGTCCATGATCACAGACATCAGGTATATGATTCTCATTCTGATCATGTTCGAGATATTCCTATGTGTAATTCTTCGCATGTACATCAAAAGTGGGACAAAACAAAATGAATTTGTTATGTTTGCCGCCGAATAGGGCATATGGCAAAGGATTGTCCACTACATGCTGATTCCCCACAATGGTTTCATAAGAAACCAGTTTTTCGTAAACCTGCTAAACAAATGTTCTTTGATGAACAAGGCAGAGTTTTTGATGACGTTGAACCTACATTCTTTCATAAACAAAAACGTTTTGTTCCAATGTTCTCAAAGGTTCAAAGTGTAGGTTCATCATCACAGTCACCTGTGATAAGTTCATCACAAATTGCCTTACAAAAACAACAACAATGGAAACCTAACGTGGTTTCTAAGCAAAACCAGGACACTAGTCGACCAGAAGCAATCCGCTTCGGGTCACTTATGAACTAATCAGTTTGACCAGTGTGCACGTACTTCTAGAAGACCTATCAACGATTGCAAAGTTGTCAATGGAGAAGTATTCTACATAATTTAAATTTCATGATCAAATTTTCTAAATCTGCGAATTTTCTGAAAGTCTAAAACTGCAACATATCCATGTTGATTGATCAATTTTCTCTGCTTACAATTTTTTTCTCAAACCGTCAAAAATAGAGTCTTGTTTTTGTGTAAAATGAAAATCCAAAAATAGAGTTTTCATTTTAAGGGGGAGAAGTGTAAGTAAGGGGGGTAATTGAGAAAAAGCTTGTCATGGGAAGAAGGTTAATACATGCCAAATATATAAAGAAGGAAGGTGAATACATGCACAAAATATAAAATTTGAGAAATTGATCATTGGGAAATGATGGTACATTGGCTTATGTATCTGGCTCATGGATAGAGTAGATGAAATAGCTAAAAGATCATTGTTTGATATGCTTGGTAGGCTCGGCAAATCAGAAAGTATTCAGATGTGATATACACGAAATACTAATGCTTGATCATGTGGATAACATCTTGATGCATATTTCATGACACAAAAAGAAAAATAAGTGTGAAATTCAAACTGAGAAGTCACTGTGTATACATGTGTTCTTTTTGCAAATATTTAAACTTGTTCGATTTTCTTTATTTTGTCAAACGATCGGACTTTCTCTGTGTATCGAAAGATCGACTTGATTGTTGTTCGTTTGACGTTCTGCTTTATGTTCTTTGGTGTTTCGTATAACTCATCGGACTTTCTTTGCGTGTACGGGAGTACCGACCTGATTGTTGTTGAGTTATACAACTTCAACTTGTTTTATTTTCTTATTTTGTTAAATCCGAGGCCTTATCTGCGTATCGAAAGACCGACCTTAAGGTAGACGATTTAACGTTCTTATTTCTTTTTGCATGGAACACAATTGACAATATCATGAAAAATACTATGCTATTGTGAAAACTCACAAGTGTTATCACACAAAAGGAAAAAGAAAGTCAAACAGAAAATGTCTGAGTATGTCTGATAGTGTGGGGTACATTGGTCAAAGCAAATCTAATCAATACCTTAACATATCTATATGTTATGAGTACGATTCTGCCTGAGTTTAAGATGGACAAATTATATCAGCAATCAGCATGACTTATGTGTTTCAATTAATTGAAATTGAAGTGTAGTTCAGTGCGTTATGACCAATATGATCCCATATAGTGATCTTTCTCAGAAAAGAACAAAAAAAATTTCGGTGTGTTTTAGCATAAACTTTGAAAAATCAAAAAGATTTTAAGTTTGTTTTGATATAAACTTTCTAAAAGTCAAAAAAAATGTTTCTGCTTTATTTTCGATCTAATCAACACGTGATACAAAATTCAAATTTCAAAAGTCATATCTTGGAGTCTCAAAGAGACGTTTTGTGCCAAGATTATTTAAGTATTGATGCAGGTTGCTAAAGTGCAAGTAATCACAACTTCAAGTCTTCTGAAGCTGTTGATAAAGACCAGAGATACACAAGTCATTGTCAAGTATTCAAGACCAAGCTACGATCAAGTTGAGAAGGAGTTTGTTCGAAGATTCATTTCATTTGACAAACAGATTCTACACTTGAGGGGGAGCTTGGTTGAAGATACAGATTTGATGATGTAGAAGAGTAGAAATACTGCACACGACGAGGGGGAGTTTGTTGATACCTGATATGTGCGTCGTGTGAAGTATCGAGCAAGGAACAAGTTCATGCCAAATTAGGTCTGGCCGAACCTGAGGTTCGGGCGAAGCTTGGCCAGCTGGGTATAAATAGATGGTTGATCTTTGTAATAGTCAGTTCTGAGCGTGTGAGAATTAGGTTAAGTGTGTGTTTCTGAGAGTGTTTCTCTGAGTCTGTTTCTGAGTGTTTGCTGATTGTAATTGTTCTTTGTTGATCAATAAAACAATCGGTTAATTACGTTTCGATGTCCGATTAGCTAGATCGAGTAGACGATCCGATGCTCACGCATTTTCATGAATTGTGTTTGTATTTGACTTTGACTTATGTTTTGCTATCTTATATGAAATGGACTTAATTAAGTATATCGCAATGTTTTAAATAGTGTTGTGAGCATCTGGACAATCATCGCACCCCGACATATTCTGCCGTCAGTTGGGGTGTGGCATTCTTCGGGTCCAACCGTCTCATTTTCGTGGTGTCTTTCCTTCATTTGTGTCTCCATATCAGGTGAGTAATCATAGCTAGCCCCTTTTCTCTTATCGTACACCATATTAATCTTAAGTTTCTCAACTCTTCATTTGAAATCTATATGCGAGCCCTACGATTGTTATGTGTGTTCTATATGCAAACTTGTGTGGAATATTACTATTGTGGTGTTCAATTTCAATTTCAATGTTGTGTGGTGATTGATTTCAAGTTTCAAGTTTCAATGTGTAATCGTTAACACTAAAAAGGTCGGGGTTACAATGATAGATCTATTGGTTTGACTGCCCACCTGACTTGACTGGTAAGTGGCGTCGGGTGATTGGAAGTCTAATTGTTAAGGGTTGGATTACGCCCACTCTATGTGCTTTGTTTCAATACTTGTTTATCATATCAAGAATGTTCATATAACTCATGGATCACATGTTTTAACCTATAATAGTGTATCAAACCTATGTTTATTCACCAACTATTCATAGTTGACCATTATTTTGTACACGTCGCAGGATTTGCTGTTAGATGATGATTACCTTGTTGATGACACCTTAGGATGCATGTGGACATAGTGAGACCTAACTAGAAAGAGTTAATTTGTTATTCATTGTTGTATTATTATCAATTGAATCATGTACCAAATTATGTACCAATTTATATTTTATGAAATAGGTTGATTAAGAATATCGCAACATTTAGCAGTGTTGTGTGCACCGGGACAATAATCGCACCCCGACGTATTCCGCCGTCATTGGAGTGTGACATAGTAGTCTCGTTATCTAGACGGTCCGCCCTAAGATCACCCTATCCAATCGTCCGGGATAGCCCGATTTTACGTTGGCGCCATCGATCCGATGGAAAATAACGCATATTATGGGAAAATAACATCCAAAAGGCAAACAAAAAAAGCTTAAAGAATCTTATTTTACATATTTTCTTGCAATAAAATTTATTTATTTTAATAAATAAGTTTCAAATTCCCTAATTTAAACTACTTTTTATTAAAAATCGAGAAAATTACGTTTTCAAATGACTTTATATTTTAAAATGGGTTATACTTTTTAATAAATAAGTAGAACACGTTTTTAAGAAAATAATAAAAGAATAACCTTTTGCTTTAACTTTATTTTTGAAAATTGTTTTCAGGACACCGGTGTTGTGAGAAATAAGTTTGTTTAAGAGACAATTTTAAAAGGAATAATTTATAAAAAAAAAACATGTAGTATTTTTCAGTTTTTCTCCGACTATATTATATTAACTAAAAATGTTTTATTTTTATTTGAAAATAGGTTCTAGTTTTTAATAATTAACTAGAATATGTTTGAAGAAAAATAATTAAAACATGACGTTTATTTAAGTTTATTTTTTGAACATTAATATTGTAAGAAATAAGTTTGTTTAACAGACGATTTTAAAACGAATAATTTTAAGAAAACCTTTGTAATATAAAATGAGATTTTCTCCAACTAAATTATCTTAACTAAAAAAGTTTTTATTTTTATTTGAAAATGGGCTCTACTTTTAATAATTAACTAGAACATGTTTAAAGAAAAACAATTAAAACATGACGTTTAATTTTAGTTTATTTATTAAATTATGTTTTTTGGAAATTAATGTTATAAGAAATAAGTTTGTTTAACAGAATATTTTAGAACATATAATTTTTAAGAAAACCTTCGTAATATAAATTGAGTCTCCAGCTGCATTATCTTAACTACAATATAATAGATTTAAAAATAAAAAATTTTAGAGAAAATTTACAAGTTTTAGATGTCTTTTGTAAAAATAAAACGTTACCATAGATTTTACAAGTTTAAAACTTTTTTTTAACTCACACTCTTGAGAAATTACGACCTCTTTACACATTATCTCCAACTACAAGCCTTTATTTATTTGAACTTATCCTTTTATAAAAGTTTTAACCAATCAGTTTATAAAATTTCTCCAACTCTCACTATTATTCTAGAAATTATACAAAGTTGCTTGTGAGAGTTATTTGTTTTTCAAAAACAACTCTACTTTGAATAAAACATTGAATAAAACATAGTTTCAATTGTTCTGGAAAAAAAATTATAACATACCATGTATTTAAATTTTCTAATCAAATTAACAAATATAAATTATTAATTAAAAATGTAGAGTTAATTACATTTTGCGTCCTTGAGATTTGCTGTTTGTTGCTACCTGAGTCTATTTTTTAGATTATTAACAAATATCGCCTGAGGTTTACATTCTATTGCCAACTGAGACTAACGGAGATTAGATTTTTCTGTTAAGTGAAAGAGTATTTCAGTAAATTTATACATAAGGGACTAGTTCTGTAAAATAACCAAGATCAAGGGACTATTCTAATAAATAAATAAATAAAATCACCCTCCTCCACCTTGATATATCTCTCTCCTTTCTCTCTCTCTCTCTCTCTCTCTCTCTCTCTCTCTCTCTGACTCTCTCTCTCTCTCTTGACACAGAACCACACAAAAAAAGGTCTGCTAGAAACTCACCCCACGAATTTAATCTCTCTTAATTACAACCAACCAATTTCATCAACAATGGCACCATGCCAAGGCTTTGCCGGTGATCAAAACCAATCGCAGTTCCGACAAAGAAGGGAAGGGTTGAGATCAACGAGGGTTGCGGGTAATGTTCAGTAACCAGGCCGGAATCGTTCGCCGGAGGTCGGACGACCTCCCTTCCCGTCTGTTATTCACTTCGACACACACTTCCTCCTCTGCCTTGCGCAACAATTTCTCCGTCCAAATCCAGCGACCCTTTCTCATCACCATAAAAAAAGGAACAACTCTGTTTCTCCGATGGTGGGTTATGAATGTAGAAAGAGGATGGGTGGTGGTTGTTCTGATGATAGCAATGAAGGGGCGGTGGTAATTGCTAATCTGTAACCATGTTGGTGGCTACGGTGGTGCCGACGGAGGAGGATACGAAAGCAGCAGTGGCGGTGGAGAGGAGGATACGGAAGCAGTGGTGGAGGCGGAGGATATGGAGCGACAGCCACAACGGTGGTGGATGTGGAGGATACGGTATTGGTTGCAGCAGATTTCGATTGGGTGTGATGTTGGAAGAAGACCAGAATGCGTTGAAGGCTAAAGGTTGTGGCGGCGGTCTAGTGGTGGTGGATTGGTGGGTGTGTGTCACACCCCTAAAAATCCATGCGCGGAATACTACCGCAGGGAGCGTGAAAAACCAGGATCGCCGTTCATTAGTTACACCAAACGATCAATAATTAATAAATACGTTTCACATTTTATTAAAATATAATTTCAGAGTTTTACAAATGCGGAAGCGTGAATACAATAAAAGTATTTAAATAAAACATTGTCACCTAAGGTGACGTGACTCATCCAAAGACGCTAAAAGTGTTTCAAAGACTCATGCATGCGTACTCGTGATATTGGAACATCTACAACCTGAGAAATAACATGCTAAAAAGTGTCAACACAATGGTTGGTGAGTTCACAGGTTTATTAGTTCAAAAACAGTTCCAGGTTAGTGTAAATCGACTGTTCAACAACAGTCCCAGTTCAGTGTAAAACAATTGTTCGTCGACAGTTCAAGTTTAAGTTCAAGGTTGACTGTTCAACAACCGTTCATGTTCATGTTCAAGTTCAGTTTAAAATCCAGACAATATATCAATAGCTAGCTAGGCTATTTTCAAGAAATCAGTGCACGTTTGACTAGATAAACTAGCTATCCAGTTACTGAAGCTCGACATTTCAATTGTGCCTCGTTAAGACTAAGAAGTATATTACACCCGTTGGATATCCAATCGAGTCAGCGCGACTCACCCGGGTGGGGCTATCAAACCCAGTAGATCTACCAGATAAGTTTCCGCTGATGTCACATTGACAGTAACTCTAAAAGTGAGGACTTTATCATAAGTGTGCCACTATCATTCAGGTGATATAATTATCTAACAGTTCAAGTGTTTGCATGTTAATCTCCCCTAACATGATTAAAATAGGTAAAAAGGACCCGTGAAACTCACATTTGGGTGCACAGCAAGTCCAGATAAATAATAACAGCAAGTAGCAACTAGCAGGTCTTGTGTACTCTACCAAACACCTAACGAGCATATATACATAAGTATGTGTTCGGCTAAAAATGACTAAGTCTAATGTAAACGAAGAAAACGGATGATTGTGGAGTCCAGAACAAGTTGAGGATGGCACGCTTGTCAAATCCGAGCGCTTATCAGAGTAACGCGAAAATACAATATATAACAATATTATATATTTTCTAAGTTCAAGGTTTTAAAATATATATATATATATATATATATATATATGGACGAAAAATACACGGACGAAAAATACACATAAACCATTCGAAAATGCTTAGTTGATACGAAACAACAATAGCGAGTTTTCAATGAGATAAATATATATATATATATATATATATATATATATATATATATATAATATATATATATTTAATCCTTAAAACCATCTAACGAGTGTAACATATATGTTGATATATATATATATATATATATATATATATATATATGTATGTATATACAGGGTTGTAAAAAGCGGCCCAGGCGGCAGATTAATCGGCGCCTAGGCGCTATGCGGGCATCGTCCGTAGTGCTTTTTGGCTAGGCGGGCTGTCTAGGCGCCCTGGGTCAAAATCGGTCAAAATCGGTTCAAAATCGGTCAAAGTCGGTCGAAGTCGGTCAAAGTCGGCTAGGCGCTAGGCAGGTTTTAGGCGGCCAGGCGGGTTTTAGGCGGGTTAAATTAAAAAAAAAAAAAAATCTTTTTTTCACTTATATATTTATATTAGAAGTCTTTATTACTATTAGTTTTTGAAGTATTTTTAGTATTTTGACATATTACAATATATAATCTCTAGAAAATTTATAAATCTTTGTAATTTACTAGGACCGATTAATCCCCTCCTAGGCCGATTAATCCTAATTCCCTAGTCGACCGCCTAGGTACCGCCTAGCGTCTTTTGCAACATTGTGTATATATATATATATATATATATATATCAACATGTTAAATTTGCAATGATACGGATGTTTATTTTGAATTGATAAAGAAAACTATGATTTATAATAAATCATAAACCGAAATCGAGTATTTATATGTTTCAAGTTAAAACGACACTTTTTATAATTTTTCTAAACCGTTTTATAGTTGATGGGTTTTTAACATTCCAAGAAAATCATTTTAAACAAGTTTTAGATCATCATAAGTCCAAATATACCTTTTAAGAAAAATCAGAAAAAAAGAAGGAGATTGCACGGGCTCGAACCCCCGACCTCCAAGTTGTCCTAACAGCAATCAAACCACTGGACCAATTCTTCCATTATAAAAGAATATAGGCCAGCGCAGTTTTTATATAAAAGAAAGTACTGGCCGGGCTTCAAACCCGGGACTTCGGCGTTTAAAGTGACGCATGCAACCACTGGGACGCTCACACGACTGACTTTTTAACCAGAAACATAATATATAAATTGTGTACAGGTCGGGTATCTTCTTCATCACCCGAACCCTACTGCGCTCGACCTCCATTGTTGAACACAGAAGGAAATAAGCAGAAGCTCGAACCGATTATGACTACTGAAATCAATTGAATACTAATGAGCTTTAGACATACCTTGAATCGGAACGAATAATTGAACGCGGTGGTGATAAACTCGATTGATCCTAACACACTTCAACGTCGGAGGCAGTCTATGGTGGTCACCGGAGTGTGTATGGATATTGATAAAAGTTCTATGACAGTCGGCTATGGCCCAGGACGGTAACAGTGGGTTATCATCACCGAGGATTTGCCGCACATTCGTCGGAATCGGTTGCGGGTTTTTTTTCCCGATAGTTCTTTGCGGAACATAAACGAGAAAGGGGGAGAGTGGTGGTTGGAGTGATCAAAAATGAGCAGAAAGGGGTGTTGTGATGGTTTAACTCAATCAATCGAGAGTAGATAGGTCGCCATAACTCCGACGTGGGGTGGGGGGTCGGTTACCGAACACAAAGCGCCACCGGTGTCGGTATGATTAATGGATCCAATTGACTTTATTCTAATGACGGAAATGGTCCCTCTCATAATTACACGTAAAGGCAACGAGTTCCATGAATTACAAGTCTAGTCCCTCTATGTTTGGTTAAGAAGAATAGAGTTTAGGATTTGGCAAAACTAGCCCCCTAAAGTTTGAAAATTTTAACAAATTCTTTAACGGAGTTAACAGAGATAATTTTATCGGTGTATATACGTGTGGTTACAAAATATAATTATCACATAACGTTTATAAGATGTAAACCTTTCTTCTTTCACATAAAATCATGAATATAAACTCATAGCTATATATATATATACTAGTCGTGTGCCCGCGCGTTGCGGCGTCGACGGTTTATAGGGTGCTATTCGTCGGTTGTTCGCGCGTTATGGCGGTGCGACAATTTACAACGTGATATTCGTTCTGTTATTGCGATGCGATGCGACACGACGATAATTTATAATGCGGCACATGCGTGTTTGACGGCGACAAAAATTTAGGGGGAAACCCGTGCGATGCAACGACGGCAAACTACAACCGTGTATGAGGTCATGACGCAATGCCAATCATGATTTACCTGGTGTGTTCTTTATAGAAGGTCAAATAATTATAAAGATTTAATTTATGCAACATTGTAGAACTCGAATAAATAATAATGAACATCCGAATAGTAGTTTTGAAGTCAAAATAAATCTTCAAACACAAGAGTAACAAGATATAAGTCATAAGCATAGTAGTTTTGAAGTCAAAATTCGGGTGTCAATGATTTCCATTGTGAGGATATCAATTTGTGTCATACGCCTTACAAATCAACCATGAGCTTGTTGAGCTTCTTGTTGTTATTCTTTTGGCACCATCTTGCTCTCCCCTAGTATAATATTGCAACATTTCATAATTTTTTACTCATTAGTCGTAACTATACTTTCACACTGGTTGTTTGACGAGTCAAACGGATTTCGGTCAATCAAACTCACTTTTGTATCAAGTGAAAGAAAATAACCTCTAATATGTCAATCAACCAACGCGACACTTGTTTTCTGTTAGCTTATCAATTCTCTCATTACCCTATACTAACATAATACAACTTGGAGTACAATTTCTAAAACATAGTGTACAATTCCTCAATGCATGTTTGGTGTACAACCTCATATGCACACACACAAATGAAGAAATGGTTGATTGTGGGCCCACTCACCTTCTTTGAATCATCTTTCACCGGATTTTAAGGCTTTCTCCATGCCTTAGGACATTTGAGCAGGTAAACTGAATCTTTCTCCCTACATCACCTGATATTCCTTTCTCTTCTCCTTTCGCTCTACATGTCGCTCCTCACCACCTGCCATCAGAGACCCCAATGCCCCTCTCGCACCTCACCACCTGCACGTCGCTCCACCGTCCGGCATCGACAATGCCGACCAAGGTTTCTTTCTCATTTTCGACATGGCTCTCTCTACACACCATCTTCTCTTTCTCAGTTTTGTTTTAGGGTTTTGATGAATCGGACGATGCTTTTTGTTTGCTTGGATTGACCCTTTGCTTGGCTTTATTTTTCAGATCTGGGGGCGTCGATCTTCCTTCGCTGTGCTATATCGAAGGTAAATAACACTTTTATTCTTCACCTAATCCTTGGATCCCGTTGTTGCTCATGGTTGAAGAACCGGGTCTGCAAATAAGCTTATGTAAGCCCTTACGCAAACCCTAATTCTAAGATTGAAATATGTTTTGTAGGTCGCATCGATGGTAGCAAATCATTTGTTAGGGTTTTTATTCAAGAGATCTTTAAACGCCTGATTACTTCCGGTCCTCTGATATGTCTTTATGTTCTTAGTTGCAGGTGTGGAGATCCATTTCTCTTTGCTGGTCTGTGTGATTTAAGGTGAGCGCCTTATCATAAATGGTTATGATTAGTTAACATCTATAGCTTGAAACAGGTAATTGTTGTGTGTGATTTAGGCTGCGAGGCTTATAATAAACGGTTATCATTGGTTCCTTTCTCCATACATTGCTTATGGTTTTACAAATTGTGTATCTAGAATCAAAGTACTGGATTATAGGCCTTTATGAAATGCTTTATTATTTTCCTACAGGCTATGTTTCTAGAATAAAAATGCTGCCTTATAACCCTTAAATTGTTTCCTAACCTAAAAGCCTCCACTTCCAATTCTACATTCTACATGAATCAAAATAACTAAATATATTAATTCAAAATTTTAAGCGTATAATCTTGATCAGAAACAAATCGTAAAAGGATTTGGATTTTAAAGCGTGATGGTTTTTCTTTCATATTAAAAAAAGGTTAACAATTAATATATAGCATATCCAGCACCAGTGGTCTTAAAGATGCATTCAATATAAGAAATTGTATCGATCTGCATCTTTAAGCAGCATACCTTAGTTTTTAAGCTCCATAATCTATACTCAACATGATAAGGCTGCAAGCACAAAAACAAAAGCACATAAATTTGAAACAAATAAAGCATTCATGGTTTTGTGACAGATTCTGTTTCTTCTAAACTGAGCTGTGAATGTGTGTGTCTTCTTAACTTGGCTCTTTATATGTTTTTATAGTTTGTTGATGAGTTACAGAGGTTGAGCAGTTCCTGAAACCTGCATTATCATGGTTTTATACTTCTGTTTGGGTACCAGTTTAGTCCCCTTTTAAAATGCAGTTTCAGAATCTTATGGCTCATCAAACTCTTTTGTTCACAACAGTTTGGTGTTTTTATAGTTTGTTAATGAGTTATAGAGGTTGAGCAGTTCCTGCAACCTGCATTGTCATGGTTTTTATACTTCTGTTTGGGTACCGGTTTAGTCCCCTTTTAAAATGCAGTTTCAGAATCTTATGGCTCATCAAACTCTTTTGTTCACAACAGTTTGGATTTCTTGCTTGTTTGGAGTCCCTTATTTGGTCCTTCGTTGTATGGTTTTTTGGTGTGTTTTATAAGGAGGGTGTGTTTTCTTTTCTTGCTTTTGAGAACTGAACACTCATTCATTTCCCTAGAAATACAAAACCTCTCGGAATGTCCAAAAAATGGTATTTTAAAGAAATATTCTTGGCTCAGCCATATTTTTTAGAGCCTACGGTCAACATTTTTTGGCCAACGGTTATTTTGTCTGTTATTGTGTTGTCCAGCACCATACTCACATGTACTTATTCATGTCAGGGCTGTTCGCTTGCGCAGGAATTGCCGGTGCTGGTGAGCTTTCTCTACTTAATAAATATGTTTGCGCTTCCCAGTTACTTCTGCTTGCTGTTTTTACTGTATCTTGAATGCTTTTGATGTGCTCATGGTGCTACTGCTGATATGAAGATGATGATCGATGGTGATTAGAAGCCAATTCTACAGAACAAAGAAAATGGACCATTTAATGTTGTTTGTTGTTTCTGTAGTTGGATTCTATTTAAAAGTATTGCCTATTAAAATAATGCTCTGATGGTTTTATTTCTGCACAAAATAAGGCAATTTCAACAAAGTTTGCTGAATATATAATCTTTAATAATGTTTAGCACCAATATGTATTTTTTATTACCTTGATTGAATAACTTTTTGTAATTCTTTGCAGCTTAAATTTAGAAGATTATGATTTCTGGATTCTTTCAGGTGGTCCTGGTTGTTTAACTTACATGGATCGGTTACAAGAATTATGAAGTACTTGGCTTGGGTATTAGTAAATGTATATTGATTTAAGTTTTATATGTTACATTTATTACGTGTTCCTTTGACTATTGTTTTAATTGATATTCTTTTTGTTCCAGCCAGATTTCAAAGGGGAATATGGGAAAAAAGGAAACATAACTTTGAGATTAATGAATGAGGTTTTTAAAACGGGTGATGAAGGGGCTGATATCAATAAGGAAGGTGAGTAGTATTTTACGATTTGTAAAGAAGTTGTCTTCTCAATACAGTCATGTTACAACTTTTTGTTTTTGCTTATTCACTGTTCTTAAGTCCTCTTTATTGAGAATGCTATATCGTTTGTAAATGATTCACATTTGTTCCTGGACGGTCACAGGGTCCGAAGACAAAAAAGAGCTTCCAATCAGTGAACCAGAAAGCAGCAAGAACAAAAGGAAACCAGACCCAAAACAAGGCATGTGCTCAACCCAATTACACCTTAAGGATTAAGAACTTTTTCTTCTTTTCAGATGGTAAAAACTGACCCGTTAGTGGTCTTAAATCCACTTGAAAGATAGCATATAGCCTTTCGCCTAATCCTAATTGTTTTGGTAAATTAATCAAACACATATTAATGGTATTGTTATGCTAAATTTTACAAACAACATGGTCATGTTAAGATTTTAAAACCATGCTGCAATGATAAGTTTTGACATGCCTTAACCCTCTAAAAATCAAAACAGTTCCAACAGTTTTGTTTATCAATGTCTTTGCATCTCTATTCGTTCCATTAAAGATTGAATTCCATTAAATGGTTATGCAAACACATGGTTTTTCACTTCAGGTTCGTTATTTTATAGCTTTTGAATTATTTTTGTCGCTAGATTAAGTGATTAATCAAGGTAATTGTTTTTTTTTTTTGGCTCATGATGCAGGTTGCATTGGTGAGTTTGAGTACAATGCGATCACAGTACGGGTAAGAATATTAGGGAAATTAAATGAAAGATTTCACAATTGTGGTCGTTGTTTCATATTCTTATTGCTTAATCTTCAACAATTGTTGTTGGGGAAACGACGATATATATATATATATGGTGTTCAGGAACTAAAAAATACATATCAGAATGTATTCTTTGAAGAATTCAGACAATATCTTGATCACAAATCAACTAGAAATCTTTTTGGATTTGCAAAGCACAGAATCAAGAGGAAATGCCAACGGGTCAACTCCGCGGCGAAGCGCGGGTTGACCCACTTGTGATATATTATATTACAAATCTACTATATTACAATCATGAAATTAGACTAAATGGTTGAACGATATTGCCATGTGAAAGTCAAGTCAAAGAAGTTACATTTGTGTTCTACTGTTTTTTTAGTAAAATTTATGGATTTTCTTTTTATGAGGTTAAAGACGATTTGTCTTGTCTTCAAAGTTGAAATAAAAGTTTATTAATTTTATATGATTTTTGTTAACTTTAAGAAACAAACTATCAAAATACAACCGACTCACAAAGATGGCTACATTTCATTTGAACTTTACATCATATTGACAAAAAAGCAAATACAAAGCCACATGTTTTCCAATCAATATCAAAAGCATGTTCTCATTAGATTACTTAAAGGGGATAAACACAAATCATGAAAATGACTAAAAATGATATGCATGAAAAGGGACCTTTGAGTCCATTATTTCCTTTCGATGGTTGAGTTTTTCAAGAGTAATGTCCGAGATCTAACAAGTGCTCAAATGTCCAAATTAACCTTTTCAATAATGAAAGCTCAAGTATTGCTTACCAAATGTAAATGATGACATTGGAGGAGCAGATCCCAAAACTAACCTACTTATGCAGCAACCTGAAAATCCTAAGAACCAAAACTGCGACAGTAGACCTGCAAATCCTGCAAAAAATTACAGCAACCTTCAAAATCTTTGGCCAAAAAGATCTTAAATAATCATATCGCAGCTCAGGAAACACTTCCTGCATATCAAAGTTCCTGTGAATACTAATAACTATAAATCAAAGCAAAACATAACAGAATGCGCCTGAATTGATCTCCTAATTCTTTTCAATTTTTAATATAAACACAAATTTTGACTTTAAAAAGTCTACCATGATTTTATAGAGAGAGTAAGTATTACCCTAATAGCAAATAGTATCTTCAGTGATCTATATATTGGAACAACAAATAAGTCAAGCCTTAAATAATGTATAACCAAAAAAATTTAAACCACAATAGCTGTGTAATCTCCCTCAGCAAGCATAACTCATTTCTGCAAGTAGCAATAAACTCCTTCCACGCGTAAACACTAAAAGTCAACAAATTAGTCTCTTCCCTACATGGTTAACTTTAGCTAATTCAATATCATATCATATAATCATTTTCAAAGAAATTATACCTACTCATGGTTTTCTGACCCGTGCACCTCTTCTACCTTCCATTTAACCCACTCTTGTGATCACTTCAGCCCCCATTTAACCCACTGCTTCAGCCCCATTTTCTTGATCCTATCACATGCGAAATCGATTTGTACATAGGCGGTAGGCATCTTAGCAGAAGTCAACTTGTAAGCATGTCAGTTCTAAAATTGAAATTGGTAAACAAACTTTTAATTCAAACTAAAAGGAAACAGGAGATTTGTATAGTTTATAACACCTACAACCATTTTTCAGCAACCTAATACCTACAACCATTTTTCAGCAATTTAAAAAACATTTACAGCACCTAAAAGTAAAACCATGTTAGCATAGCAGGTTTCCTAAAATTAAGCTAAACAAGGTATCATTGACAATGTTACTAATGGATCAGTCACCACCGCCTACGACTGCAAAGTAGGTTTCCTAAAATTAAGCTAAACAGGGTATCATTGGCAATGTTACTGATGTTGCTATTGAACACGAAAAACTACCAAAGATAAAAAAAGCTTTTGTTGGTTATATCTCTAGTAATTTGAACACAAATGGCATCAATCGTAAAACAACTAAAAAGGGAAATAGGACTATAGGAGTACAAAGACTTGAATGCTTGATTGTTTGTTTATATTAGACAAATCAATGACCATATCATGTAGAATTACCTTAGATTGCAGCAACCTGTACTCAAGCTAGGTTTTGTATGATGTTCAATATTCTACCAAATATATTGTAAATAACATAATAAAGTCATAATTCGAGCCACTCTAAAGACCTGAGAAACCTCTTTATACAAATGCAGTGAAAACAATACATAAAACCACAAACATAACTCAAAGATTAGTTAACCAAACAAAGCAAAAGTAAGTTTCGATAAATTATATACCTAAAAAGTAATAAACCTTTTAGTTTTTCTTCATTCATTCTCATCAATAAGTAAAGACATGTAAGTAAAGACATGAAATAGAAATACACACAAAAGACCTTACATTCTATAAAATATAATAACCACACAATTTGAGTGTTCTTGGTACATCAATTTTTTTTCAAACTTGGATTAAAACTTGCTTCATAAGGAAGAATAAACACAAATAATCATAGATTAACTATAGATTCATACCTACAGCCAAAAGCATCAGCAGCAACACAAATCTCAGCTCTATTCACAACACAAACCTGCGATAGATTAAACCCAAAAGTGAAAAACGAAAAAACCTAAATTTATCACAATACAAACCTGCGATGCAGCCAAAATGAACCCCCTTCCCGAAATTTGGTCCTGCAAGTCTGTGTTTTTCAGATAACTTGTGAATTAGTTCTTCATTCGTAAGCGAGGAAAGAGATAAGCTAATTTCAAGAGAAGAGTAGTGAAGAAATAGGGTTACCGTGGGTAACCTAATTTCGACCAGTTTAGAGTCGGATTCCGGTCAGCTTTCTCGGAGGTTGTCCCGCCGTCTCTGTCTCCCCCCATCAGATCGTATCCCTCGATGTAAATTGTTAAGAACCTGTAAAATCGAAGAAAAAATTGAAGCGATTAGACATAAATTAATGAATTTGGTGTGCAGAATGGAGAAAGAGGGTTTGCGAAACACGGAGTATTTGAATTTCAAATTCCTTCTTCACTTTGAGAGAGAGAGAGGGAGACAACATTCTGATGGAGGGTTTCTCAAGGAAAGGTTTTTTTTCTGTGAAAAAGGAAACGATGATAAGGCCAGAACGTGGTAAGCATCTACTTTGTAGAAGAAAGTAATTGAATACCACTCTCAAAAAGGAATAATACTGCAATCCTCCAGGGATTCGATGCAAGAGACACAAGAAGGGGTGGTGTTTTGCTCTGGTAGATGGATCAAGAAGTAGCATCAAATGAAAAGAGGGATGCGTCTTAAAATTAAGACGCTAGTATTTATGAAAATGCCACTTTGAACAATATACATTATATAGTAGTATGTATATATATATATATATATATATATATATATATATATATATATAACTCACATAAAATCATAAGAGTTTACGTATAAATACGTAACACGTTGTCACATAAAAACATAGAATAAATTACTTGAGTATATATACACATATATCACATAGAATCATAAATATTGAAATCATAGAATATCAAACGCCCAGACTTAAGTGCATGCTCGTATAGTGATTGGTTATACAAAACCCTAGTTTTCTAAAGTTAACACTGTCAACACATAAATGTTCACATAACATTTATGACAGTTTAAGTAAATGTTCTCATGACATTCATATCAGTTAAAATAAATGTTCACACGACATTAATATCGGTTTAAGTTTATTTGACTTAGGAAAAGACCTAAAAAGACGGATTGTCACAGTGTGATGGTGGGGGTTGAGGTTATGATTTTTTTTAGTTTTAATACTTAAGCATATTACACAAATGGTCCTTGTATTAAAGTTTAAGGAATAGACATTAAAATCATATATATTACATAACAGATCCCTTATATGTAAAATGACTTAAATGTCCTTTCATTGAACAAATTTTTTTAACTCTGTTAGTCCGAGGGACTCAGATAGCAACAAAATGTAAACCTCATACGAGATTTGTTAATAATCTGAAAAATGGACTTAGATAGCAACAAACAGTAAACCTCAAGGACGCAAAATGTAATTATAGAAAAAAATTTATGTTTTTGCTATAAATAATATTTTTAAATTATATAAAATTATGAAGAAAAAGCATATTATAAAATCAGATCAAAAACTAAATATGACCAAAAATCAGACGAAATCTTTGTATTTTTGTGTTAATTTTTATAAAAGTAGGGCCCTAAAGTTAATATATAATATCTTTGTTCAAAAAAATATAATCAAACAAAATATTATATCAAAAGTGGACAAAAATTTTATGAGTATTATTAAAATTTAAACTGTGATAATAAGTACTTTTTCTTTATTATGGAGCATAGTGAGTGAGATGAGTAGACTAGATGACTAGGTTTTCAGGTCTTGTCAAAATACTAAAGTAAATATAATTATAAACAATAAATAAAAGATCATATAAAGAAAGAGAGATGTCCAAGGACAAAACCTTGGAAAAACAGTTCGTTGATATGGAGACAGCTATTATCAAAATTGGGACCCAAGTCAACAACTACTGAACTTGAAGAGTAAGCATGGAACATCAGATAAGTTCTATAATGAACTTTTAGTTTTGTTGAAACAGATGCTACCTGCATGTAACGAAATGGCGAACAATACTTATGAGGCGAAAAACTTACGAAGTCAAATTAATTGTGTTTATGTTATTGGTTGATTTCAGAAGCTTTACCATGTCAACACGAACCTATTGCAAGTTACATAAACAATTTTGATGAAGATTTAGTGAGATTGATGTACTCTGGTGCAGCATAACCATGTGCTCCCATCACTCGTGTGCTGATATGTGTCTCGTCTCCTTCAGGGCCGTCTTTTGCTAACCCAAAATCCGATAGTTTAGCCGTATAATCCAATAAAATAGGTCGATAGTTGGGAGTGGCGTTGGCTATTTTCTTAGTTGGGAGTGTTCCCCGCCAAAAAGTAATAGTTAAGATTATTTGAATCCAATAATCCACTATTAATCAAGGTGTAACGCAAATCTGCTCTTCCAAATATCCATATAAAAAAGCAGTCTTCACATCTAGTTGTTGAAGCTCAAGATCCTGCACAGCAACAATAGATAACAAAATCCTTATAAACTTATGCATATTTGGTCTGAATTGTATTTCAGACCAAAAAGAAACCATCAAACTTTCAAAAGTTGTGATTTATGGTAATCTAAACCAGTTGGTTGTCAAAGACATTTTCGACTTTGAGCAGTTATATAACCAGTTGATTTGCAGTGGATATGACAGTGTTCCAGCAAGGCAGTGCTATTCCCAAATATGAAGTCCATACTCCCCTCAATATAACAATCTTTCAAATGCGGAAGCAGATTAGCGGTTTATTATTGCTGCTCTGAATAATATTAGGACCGAGATCTGAGAACTAAGAAAGGAAATGAAAGCACAGCTAGTCTTAACTATTTTTTTTCAATAAGATATTTAAATAGGTCAACATAATTCGATAAACACAATTATCACTTCACACTTTGACTAAGAACCTCTCAACTCATCACACACGTTCATTTCATTTCATTTCATTAGCAACAAAATGGACCAATCCATTGACTGGTTTTCTTGGCTTTCAAAAACCTGCCTTGAAGAGTCACTTGTTTACGAATACGGGATGGTTTTCTCGAGAAACGAGCTCGAAGAAGACGATATAACCTACTTCAACCATGAGTTCCTTCAAAGTATGGGGATCTCCGTTGGAGTGGTTGATGCTTCCAAATATTGTGGCGTTTTCTATGGAGGATATCTTCACACGCCACTTGGAAAGGGATATTGGGGATAGCAAGAAGGAGGTTATTCAAAGCTTTCACTTTGTCACAGGCGCGAATCGAGGGTCTCTTCGTAAGCGGCATCTCTATCATTTTTAAACAGAGAAAAGTTTTGTCTACATCTACCATCTCTAGACCTTACCAACAGTCTTATTCGTGAGATGTAGAACTCACCAGCGTAAGCTGACCTTTTCCCAAAACCATATGTATGTCAGGTTTAGGTGAGACGTCTGGGAGCAAGGGCGGAGCCCTCGTGATAAGAGAATGATCGGGCGTATTTATTACTATATTTGTTGCACTCTTTACTATATTAAAAAATGTACAAGATACTCGAGGATCGGTCCGCGTTTGATCAGTTACCCAACCCGCCCAACCTGCCCTTTGTTGCCAGGTATAACCAACAGCAATTTTTTTGGGTGCCCCTAGCAACACCCTAACTAAAAGAACCGAAAGAACTTTTGTTTGATAAATCAATTACTGAAAAATTGGTAGTCGTGTGCCCGCGCGTTGCGGTGGCGACGGTTTATAGGGCGCTATTCGTCAGTTGTTCGCGCGTTATGGCGGTGCGACAATTTACAACGTGATATTCGTTCTGTTATTGCGATGCGGTGCGACACGACGATAATTTATAATGCGGTACATGCGTGTTTGACGGCGACAAAAATTTAGGGGGAAACCCGCGCGATGCAGCGACGGCAAACTACAATCGTGTATGAGGTCATGACGCAATGCCGATTGTGATTTACCTGGTGTGTTCTTTATAGAAGGTCAAATAATTATAACGATTTAATTTATGCAACATTGTAGAACTCGAATAAATAATAATGAACATCCGAATAGTAGTTTTGAAGTCAAAATAAATCTTCAAACACAAGAGTAACAAGATATAAGTCATAAACATAGTAGTTTTGAAGTCAAAATTCGGGTGTCAATGATTTCCATTGTGAGGATATCAATTTGTGTCATACGCCTTACAAATCAACCATGAGCTTGTTGAGCTTCTTGTTGTTATTCTTTTGGCACTATCTTGCTCTCCCCTAGTATAATATTGCAACATTTCATAATTTTTTACTCATTAGTCGTAACTATACTTTCACACTGGTTGTTTGATGGGTCAAACGGATTTCGGTCAATCAAACTCACTTTTGTATTAAGTGAAAGAAAATAACCTCTAATATGTCAATCAACCAACGCGAGACTTGTTTTTTGTTAGCTTATCAATTTTCTCATGATATATTATATTACAAATCTACTATATTACAATCATGAATCAGACTAAATGGTTGAACGATATTGCCATGTGAAAGTCAAGTCAAAGAAGTTACATTTGTGTTCTACTGTTTTTTTAGTAAAATTTATGGATTTTCTTTTTATGAGGTTAAAGACGATTTGTCTTGTCTTCAAAGTTGAAATAAAAGTTTATTAATTTTATATGATTTTTGTTAACTTTAAGAAACAAACTATCAAAATAATACAACCGACTCACAAAGATTGCTACATTTCATTTGAACTTTACATCATATTGACAAAAAAGCAAATACAAAGCCATATGTTTTCTAATGCCCGTCTTTTTTTACATAGTAGAAAATCAAATAAATTATATAGCATTATATCAGGAAGGATTATATTTGACTTTATCTTTAGAGGCTGAAAACTCCTTTCCTTAAATTGTACCTGAAAAGTTTCACCAGATATGACAAAACAAATCAGTAAAACAAAAACGATCTGTAATCTAACAAGTGCTCAAATGTCCAAATTAACCTTTTCAATAATGAAAGCTCAAGTATTTCTTACCAAATGTAAAGGATGACCATTGGAGGAGCAGAACAAAAAACTAACCTACTTATACAGCAATCTGAAAATCCTAAGAACCAAAATTGCGACAGTAAATCTTTACTCGCAACCACATTGCACTTCCTTGGAAATCCATAATGAGCTAATCTAAATCCTTTGCGAAACGTTCTATTAAACCATGAACACACACAAATTAATCATCTCTTGCTCAAATTTTTAGACTCCAATCAATATCAAAACCGTGTTCTCATTAGATTACTTAAAGGGGATAAACACAAATCATGAAAATGACTAAAAATGATATGCATGAAAAGGGACCTTTGAGTCCACTATTTCCTTCCGATGGTTGAGTTTTTCAAGAGTAATGTCCGAGATCTAACAAGTGCTCAAATGTCCAAATTAACCTTTTCAATAATGAAAGCTCAAGTATTGCTTACCAAATGTAAAGGATGACATTGGAGGAGCAGATCCCAAAACTAACCTACTTATACAGCAACCTAAAAATCCTAAGAACCAAAACTGCGACAGTAGACCTGCAAATCCTGCAAAAAATTACAGCAACCTTCAAAATCTTTTGCCAAAAATATCTTAAATAATCATATCGCAGCCCAGGAAACACTTCCTGCATATCAAAGTTCCTGTGAATACTAATAACTATAAATCAAAGCAAAACATAACAGAATGCGCCTGAATTGATCTCCTAATTCTTTTCAATTTTTTATATAAACACAAATTTTGACTTTAAAAAGTCTACCATGATTTTATAGAGAGAGTAAGTATTACCCTAATAGCAAATAGTATCTTCAGTGATCTATATATTGGAACAACAAATAAGTCAAGCCTTAAATAATGTATAACCAAAAAAATTTAAACCACAATAGCTGTGTCATCTCCCTCAGCAAGCATAACTCATTTCTGCAAGTAGCAATAAACTCCTTCCACGCGTAAACACTAAAAGTCAACAAATTAGTCTCTTCCCTACATGGTTAACTTTAGCTAATTCAATATCATATCATATAATCATTTTCAAAGAAATTATACCTACTCATGGTTTTCTGACCCGTGCACCTCTTCTTCCTTCCATTTAACCCACTCCTGTGATCACTTCAGCCCCCATTTAACCCACTGCTTCAGCCCCATTTTCTTGATCCTATCACATGCGAAATCGATTTGTACATAGGCGGTAGGCATGTTAGCAGAAGTCAACTTGTAAGCATGTCAGTTCTAAAATTGAAATTGGTAAACAAACTTTAATTCAAACTAAAAAGAAACAGGAGATTTGTATAGTTTATAACACCTACAACCATTTTTCAACAACCTAATACCTACAACCATTTTTCAGCAATTTAAAAAACATTTACAGCACCTAAAAGTAAAACCATGTTAGCATAGCAGGTTTCCTAAAATTAAGCTAAACAAGGTATCATTGACAATGTTACTAATGGATCAGTCACCACCGCCTGCGACTGCAAAGCAAGTTTCCTAAAATTAAGCTAAACAGGGTATCATTGGCAATGTTACTGATGTTGCTATTGAACACGAAAAACTACCAAATATTAAAAAGCTTTTGTTGGTTATATCTCTAGTAATTTGAACACAAATGGCATCAATCGTAGAACAACTAAAAAGAGAAATAGGACTATAGGAGTACAAAGACTTGAATGCTTGATTGCTTGTTTATATTAGACAAATCAATGACCATATCATGTAGAATTACCTTAGATTGCAGCAACCTGTACTCAAGCTAGGTTTTGTATGATGTTCAATATTCTACCAAAATATTGTAAATAACATAATAAAGTCATAATTCGAGCCACTCTAAAGACCTGAGAAACCTCTTTATACAAATGCAGTGAAAAGAATATATAAAACCACAAACATAACTCAAAAATTAGTTAACCAAACAAAGCAAAAGTAAGTTTCGATAAATTATATACCTAAAAAGTAATAAACCTTTTAGTTTTTCTTCATTCATTCTCATCAATAAGTAAAGACATGTAAGTAAAGACATGAAATAGAAATACACACAAAAGACCTTACATTCTATAAAATATAATAACCACACAATTTGAGTGTTCTTGATACATCAAATTTTTTTCAAACTTGGATTAAAACTTGCTTCATAAGGAAGAATAAACACAAATAATCATAGATTAACTATAGATTCATACCTACAGCCAAAAGCATCAGCAGCAACACAAATCTCAGCTCTATTCACAACACAAACCTGCGATAGAAGAAACCCAAAAGTGAAAAACAAAAAAAACCTAAATTTATCACAATACAAACCTGCGATGGAGCCAAAATGAACCCCCTTCCCGAAATTTGGTCCTGCAAGTCTGTGTTTTTCAGATAACTTGTGAATTAGTTCTTCATTCGTAAGCGAGGAAAGAGATAAGCTAATTTCAAGAGAAGAGTAGTGAAGAAATAGGGTTACCGTGGGTAACCTAATTTCGACCAGTTTAGAGTCGGCATCCGGTCAGCTTTCTCGGAGGTTGTCCCGCCGTCTCTGTCTCCCCCCATCAGATCGTATCCCTCGATGTAAATTGTTAAGAACCTGTAAAATCGAAGAAAAAATTGAAGCGATTAGACATAAATTAATGAATTTGGTGTGCAGAATGGAGAAAGAGGGTTTGCGAAACACGGAGTATTTGAATTTCAAATTCCTTCTTCACTTTAAGAGAGAGAGAGACAACATTCTGATGTGTAAAAAAATGTGGTGAATGAAAAGTATGATAAACGCATTACCAACGTCCCAATACTTTATGAATGCATAATTGATTCTATCAACGTCTGACATATATAAATGTAACTTTATAATATAAAATATCATCACGTTTCTCATATGCAAATTTTATATACTAACTAGTTTTCAAGTAGTGAATAATTGAATATTACAAAAACAATTACAAAAATAGCCAATTCATTAAACCACTTTCACATAACAGCTATTAATTAACAAGATCGTAGCGGGTTATCTTGATTAACTGGACGTTAATCGTTTAATCGTTTACTATTCTAGAAAAAAACTAAAAGGATTATAAAAATAGTCAATTAACCAAACCACTTTGACAAAACAACTATTAACTAACAAGATTGTAGAAATGATGAGACGTTAAAAAGTAGGTTAATGATGGAATGAGACTATCAAGTCGGTACTTTTTCATTTTGTGTATAGTTATTTTTTATTCTTTAAATTAATTAAACACCTTAATACATTTTAGAGTTAATTACATTTAGCGTCTATGAGGTCTGCTGTTTGTTGCTACCTGAGTCCATTTTTCAGATTATTAACAAATCTCGTCTGAGATTTACATTTTGTTGCTATCTGAGTCCCTCGGACTAACAGAGTTAAAAAAATTTGTTATATGAAATGACATTTAAGTCATTTTACATATAAGGGATCTGTTATGTAATATATATGATTTTAATGTCTATTCCTTAAACTTTAATACAAGGACCATTTGTGTAATATGCTTAAGTATTAAAACTAAAAAAAATCATAACCTCAACCCCCACCGCCTCCACTGATCTGGTCTTCTTCACCATCACACCCACCAATCCACCACCACTAGACCGCCGCCACAACCTTCAGCCCTCATCGCATTCTGGTCTTCTTCCAACATCACACCCAATCGAAACCTGCTGCAAGCAATACCGTATCCTTCACATCCACCACCGTCGTGGCTGCCGCTCCATATCCTCCACCTCCACCACTGCCTCCATATCCTCCTTTCCACCGCCACCGTTGCTTTCGTATCCTCCTCCGTCGGCACCACCGTAGCCACCAACAAGGTTACAGATTAGCAACCACCACCGCCCCTTCATTGCCATCATTAGAACAACCACTGCCCACCCTCTCTCTACATTCATAACCTAACGCCGGAGAAACAAAGTTGTTCCTTTTTTTATGGTGATGAGAAAGGGTCGCCGGATTTGGCCAGAGAAATTGTTGCGCAAGGCAGAAGAGGAAGTGTGTGTTGAAGTGAATAGCATACGGGAAGGGAGGTCGTCCGACCTCCAGCGAACGATTCCGGCCTGGTTACTGAACATTACCGTAACCCTCGTTGATCTCAACCCCTCCCTTCTTTGTCGGAACTGCGATTGGTTTTGATCACCGGCAAAGCCTTGGCATGGTGCCATTGTTGATGAAATTGGTTGGTTATATTTAAGAGAGATTAAATTCATGGGGTGAGCTTTTTAGCACACCTTTTTTTGTGTGGTTCTGTGTCAAGAGAGAGAGAGAGAGAAAGTCAAGAGAGAGAGAGATAAAGGAGAGAGAGATATCAAGGTGGAGGAGGGTGATTTTATTTATTTATTATAATAGTCCCTTGATCTTGGTTATTTTACAGAACTAGTCCCTTATGTATAAATTGGCTGAAATACCCTTTCACTTAACAGAAAAATCTAACCTCCTTTAGTCTCAGGGACTCAGTTGGCAATAGAATGTAAACCTCAGGCGAGATTTGTTAATAATCTGAAAAATTGACTCAGGTAGCAACAAACAACAAATCTCAGGGACGCAAAATGTAATTAACTCTTTTAGTTTTAAAGGTTTATACTAGAATTATATTAGAATACTAGGATAGAACCCGTATGTTATATGGGTTGAATCATTAAAAATATATATATTGATACTTCATGCATACTATTCTTATTACAAAAATAACGTATTACATTACATTAGATAAAAAACTAAAGTTATAATTCATAATATGGTATTGGTGACTTTACTTTCTTTATAAAAAAAAATTATATATTTAGGGCATATCTCTGCTTGTATATTTGGAAAATGCAAGATAAACGTGATCATGTTTAAAAAAATCAAACCCTCAATAGCGACTAACATGAGTTATGAATTAGCAAACTTGAGATTAAGTATGTATAGAAAGTTAGATGAGTATAAAGTTTTATCAAAATTATAATGAGCACATTCTAATTGTTGAGTATCACCCACAACGCAACGCTGATTGAATTTGTAAAATAGTATTAGGTATTCATTAATTAAAATATTAAATATGATTTGCTCAATTATCTGTTTCAATGATCATTGCAACAATCGTTGAAACAAAAAGACTCAAAGTTACCCGTGAGTATGGATTATCAGATGATCCAAGTGCAATAATCCCGATGAAGATATGGTGGTTATTACCTCAATATCTGTTGGTTGGGGCTGGTAATGTTTTTACACTTGTTGGTCTGCAAGAATTCTTTTATGACCAAATGCCAAGTGATCTCAGGAGCTTAGGTTTAGCAGTTTACCTCAGTATTTTAGGAATTGGTAGCTTTCTGAGCTGTTTTGTTATCTCAATTAGGAAGAATACCACCCTCTGGGATTCTGGGACGCAACACAAAGCCTTGCGGACTTTCGCCCTATTAGCCTTGTGGGGTGCATCCCTAAAATAATATCAAAAGTTCTTGCCAACCGTATCAATATAATTCTTTCAAGTATAATTTCGGAACCTCAAATGGCTTTTATTGCCGGAAGAAATATTTTGGATGGTGTGATTATTATAAATGAGCTCACCACTTGGGTGAAGAAGAGGAAAGACCTTACTATGATATTTAAAACAGATTTCGAGAAAGCTTATGACACGGTTGAATGGGAGTTTTTGGATTCTTTTTTTGGAACAAATGATGTTCCCGGAAAAATGGAGATTATGGGTGATGGGATGTCTCGAGTCCTCAAGGTCCCCGGTCCTTGTAAATGGCTCTCCGACGTGGGAATTTTCATGTGGAAGAGGAGTCCGTCAAGGTGATCCTTTGTCACAGTTTCTTTTCCTTATTGTGATGGAAGCCTTTCATTGGGCTATGCAACAAGCGGTTTTGTCGGGTCTTTTTAATGGAATCCAACTTCCTAATGGTGGACCGTCTTTATCGCACTTATTATTTGCGGATGATGCCACTGTGATGGGGGAATGGTCACATTCCAATGTTACCAATCTTGTTCGTGTTCTTAGAGTGTTTGGAATGGCGTCCGGATTGAAAATTAATCTCAATAAGTGTGCTTTATATGGGATTCACGTGCATGCGGATGAGGTCACGACGAAGGCGGAGATTTTAAGGTGCAACCATGCGATGTTACCCTTTAATTATCCCGGTCTTGTGGTTGGCGCTAACATGGGGAGAGTTAAAAGTTGGGAGGAGGTGGTCAAACTCTTTGAGAAAAATATTATCTAGATGGAAGGCGGCTCGTTTATCAATTGGAGGAAAACTTGTTCTTATTATGGCGGTTTTAGAGAGTCTTCCGAGCTATTTCTTTTCTCTTTATAAAGTGTCGGCTAGAGTTCTTGATAAGTTGGAAGCTATCCGGCTTCGGTTATTTTTTTTTTGGGGGGGGGGGGGGAGGAGACGGATCTAAGAATTGCATTCATTGGATTCGGAAGGAGGAGGTGGAAAAACCAATTGAGGAGGGGGGTCTTGGTTTAACTCCCTTTGTGGTTAGCAATCTTAGCTTGCTTGCAAAATGGGGGTGGAGATACCATACCATAAATAAAATATGGGGTTGTGGAGAAAGGTGGTGGAGTCTGTGCATAAAAGAAATGGTGTTAACTCCTTTTTGCCTTGTAGAAAAGAATTAGGAGGTGTGTGGTGTAACATTGTTAGAGCAATCGAGGACCTGAAGGGAAGAGGCGTCAATTTGGAAGCTCTGATGATTACTTCGAATGGGACTATAAATTGGATTGGAGATAATAGTGGAGCTTTTTCGGTTGGGGGGGTTAAAAAATTAATCTCGTGGTTTACGCCGACCTGCGGGATCATTATGCCTTGGAACAAATTGGTCCCAAAAAAGATTAATATTTTCTTTTGGAGAGCGTTAAAAGGAAGAATCGCTACCAAGGATGCTCTTATTCGAAGAAATATGTTGATCAACAACAACTTTTGCGACCTATGTGATGAGGTTTCGGAAACAACTTTACACTGTCTTGTTACGTGCAAGGTTGCGACAGAATTATGGTGTAGGGTCTCGTCTTGGTGCAAAGTCCCGATCATTTATGTGTTCGAGTTGGAAGATTTTCTCAAGTTGGTTGAAGAGTCTCATTTCGATAGAAAGCTCAAGATGATCTTTTATGCGATCATTTTCACCACGTCTTGGATTTTATAAAAAATAGGAACAAAGCGGTTTTTCAAGCAAAGAAGTATTGCCTCCCGGTCATATTTAACGACATCAAGTGTTATAGTTTCCTTTGGGTCAAGAATAGGGGTAAATGTGTGTGTGTGTGTGTGGTGGGGGGGGGGGGGGCTTAAATGGGAGGATTGGGACTCGTTCATTTTGTAATATGTAAGTTCTTGTTTCTTGTCCCTTTCCTAGTGTCTTTCTAAGTAGGTGTTTTTAATGAATTCGCCGTTAAAAAAAAATTAGAACACGTTTTTAAGAAAAATTACAAAAGAATAACCTTTTGCTTTAACTTTATTTTTTAAAATTGTTTTCAGGACAGTGGTGTTGTAAGAAATAAGTTTGTTTAAGAGACAAATTTAAAAGGAATAATTTTAAAAAAAAACCATGTAGTATTTTTTTCAGTTTTTCTCCGACTATATTATATTAACTAAAAAAGCTTTATTTTTATTTGAAAATAGGTTCTACTTTTTAATAATTAACTAGAATATGTTTGAAGAAAAATAATTAAAACATGACGTTTATTTAAGTTTATTTTTGAACATTGATATTGTAAGAAATAAGTTTGTTTTAGAGACGATTTTAAAACGAATAATTTTAAGAAAACCTTTGTAATATAAAATGAGATTTTCTCCAACTAATTTATCTTAACTAAAAAAGTTTTTATTTTTATTTGAAAATGGGCTCTACTTTTTAATAATTAACTAGAACATGTTTTAAGAAAAAACAATTAAAACATGACGTTTAATTTTAGTTTATTTATTAAATTTTTTTTTTTTGAAAATTAATGTTATAAGAAATAAGTTTGTTTAACAGAATATTTTAGAACATATAATTTTAAGAAAACCTTCGTAATATAAATTGAGTCTCCAAGTGCATTATCTTAACTACAATATAATAGATTTAAAAATAAAAATTTTAAGAGAAAATTTACAACTTTAAAATGTCTTTTGTAAAAATAAAAAGTTACCATAGATTTTACAAGTTTAAAACTTTTTTTTAACTCACTCTTGAGAAATTACGACCACTTTACACATTATCTCCAACTACAAGCCTTTATTTATTTGAACTTACCATTTTATTAAAATTTTACCCAATCAGTTTATAAATTTTCTCCAACTCTTATTATTATTCTAGGAATTATACAAAGTCGCTTGGGAGAGTTATTTGTTTTTCAAAAACAACTCTACTTTGAATAAAACTAGATTTAATTGTTCTGGTAAAAAAATTATAACATACCATGTATTTAAATTTTCTAATCAAATTAACAAATATAAATTATGAATTAAAATGTATTAAGGTGTTTAATTAATTTAAAGAATAAAAAATAATTATACACAAAATGAAAAAGTACCGACTTGATAGTCTCATTCCATCATCAATCAACTTTTTAACGTCTCATGGCCATTTCTACAATCTTTGTTAGTTAATAGTTGTTTTGTCAAAGTGGTTTAGTTAATTAGCTATTTTTATAATCTTTTTAGTTTTTTTCTAGAATAGTAAACGATTAAACGATTAATGTTCAGCTAACCAAGATAACCCGCTATGATCTTGGTAAATAATAGTTGTTATGTGAAAGTGATTAGATGAATTGGCTATTTTTGTAATTGTTTTTGTAATATTCAATTACTCACTAGTTGAAAACTAGTTAGTATATAAAATTTGCATATGAGAAACGTGATGATATTTTATATTATAAAGTTACATTTTTTTATATGTCAGACGTTGACATAATCAATTATGCATTCATAAAGTATTAGGGTGTTGGTAATGCGTTTACTATACTTTTAATTCACCATTTTTTTACACATCAGCGTCATATCATCTTATCACACTTTTGCTGTTTTTCTACCTAATAGTCAGTGTCTGACCTATATATACCTCATGGGGTTTATTTTTATTGTTATATATACGTTTTGTTCTTGACCGACCCCCATGAAATGTCATCGCTGACCCCCATGAAAAGAAATTAAGTTAAAAAGGGAAGAAAGAATATAAGAGCTGATGTTTTTTTAACTTACCAGCGTTAATGGTGGTGAGCTATGTTCTTAGTTGCCGAGAAGAAAGATGAAGAAGAAAGAATTAAAGAAGATGAATACGTACGTTTAAATGTTAAAAAATTATAAATGTAGTTAGATATTTATTGTTTATATATTATATTTACTTTAGTATTTTAACAAGACTTGAAAACCCTAGTCATTTAGGCTGTCTACTCATCTCACTCACTATGCTCCATAATATAGAAAAAGTACTTATTATCACAATTTTAATTTTAATAATACTCATAAAATTTTAGCCCACTTTTGATATAATATTTTGTTTGATTATATTTTTCTAAACAAAGATATTATATATTAACTTTAGGGCCCTACTTTTATAACAATTAACACAAAAATACAAAGATTTTGTCTTATTTTCGGTCATATTTAGTTTTTTATTTGATTTTATAATATGCTTTTTCTTCATAATTTTATATAATTTAAAAATATTATTTTTAGCAAAAACATAAAAAGTTAAAAACTACGTATACTAATTTTTTTGTAAATGTTATGAAACATAATTTTCTATTGATTTTAAAATTAACGAAAAAGTTCTACTTAATATTGGTTTTCTAGACCATGTGATTTTTAAGTTCTTAAAAAGTAAAAGTTTATAGCAAATAACTCTATGTATATTGTATTTTTATAATTCATTCCTAACAAAGATTGATGAATATTCATTACTTTTATTATGTATTTGAAATTTCACTGAATTTTATCTATTTTGTTATGTGACCAGATCCGACTTGAACTAGTTTAGAAAAAAATCATCTTAGAGTTAAATTTTCGACCCCCATAAAAATATTTTCTGGGCTCGTCACTAATTATAGTCATGCTTCACTTCTTTAATCCCACATCCCGATTTTGTATTATTTTTCTTATATTAATTAAAAAACTAAATGGGTTAATCCCATTTAACTTTTTCTACAATGGGATATATAATCTTTATAGAAATTTATTTAAATATCACAAATGACAAAAAAAAATATATATATATAATCTTTTTAGTTTTAAAGGTTTATACTATAATTATATTAGAATATATATATATATATGAACTAAATTAAAGTAAATCGGTGAAAAAGAAATAATATAAAGAGTACTAAGCAGCTGTCATCCATCCATATAAACTAAATTAATATTTCACAACAGAAAAAACAAAACTTCTGGTCTTCATCTTCATGCATAAAACAGGGCATTTTCTTCAATCAAAACAAAGAATTTGATGCGGTGGTTAATTACCGTAGGAAACCAAAAACACCCACGTCACTTCCATCAGTAACGTTGACATGGATGGAGACGACTCTCCGCTACTCAACAACTTCGTCGACGGCGTCGTTGATTACAAAGGCCGTCCAGTCCTCCGATCTAAATCCGGTTGCTGGCGATCCGCATATTTCATCATCAGTAACAACGTTTATTGATTCTCTCAAAATCTCACTCAAATTAAATTAAAATTACTAGACGCTTTTCCAACTTTTGATGTTTTATGCAGGTGTGGAAGTGGCGGAGAGATTTGCATATAACGGAGTGAGTTCTAATCTGATTATGTACTTGACGGGACCACTGGGGCAGTCGACGGCGACAGCGGCGGCGAATATCAACGTCTGGTCCGGAACGGTGTGGCTTCTTCCTCTAGTCGGAGCTTTCGTTGCTGACGCTTTTCTCGGTCGATATCTAACAATTATAATTGCTTATCTGCTCTATATTCTGGTTTGTCATCTTCTCGTCTTCAACTTCTATTTGACATTTGAATGATTCTACATTGATACTAATCGCACCTCTGTTGATATTACCGAGCATGGAACTTGATGAACAAGTATCGGCAAAATAGCCCTAAATCTATCCTTGAAATGGATGAAGAAAATTAAAATATTTTATAGTTCTGAATGCTTGATGTGTGAGTTCTGTTGTGATTCCATCTTTGCCTTTTTGGATTTTCTCTAGGGTTGACAGAATGACTTTTGTTCTGGTCGTGTTTAGTGCCGTGTCAAAAACTGTCACCCCTGAATAGTATCCACGTAACAAATGACTAACAGGCACTTGCATTGCTGGCCTTTTCAACTTTGCTTCCATCTGAGTGTGAAAACGCCACTAATGGCTCGACATGTTCACCTAAGCTCAAAGTGATCATGTTTTTCGTTTCGCTATATCTTGTGGCATTTGCTCAAGGCGGACACAAGCCCTGTGTTCAGGCTTTTGGCGCTGACCAGTTTGATGCAGATCATCCGGAAGAACTCAAATCCAAAAGTTCATTCTTCAACTGGTGGAATTTTGGATTGTGTGCAGGGCCTACAGTTGGGATCGTCGTTCTTAGTTATATTCAAGATAACCTTAGTTGGGGTCTTGGCTTTGGGATTCCTTGCATTATCATGGGTTTTGCCCTCATGATATTCTTATTGGGAACCATGACTTACAGATTTGGCGAGAAAACCCATGGAAAAAACGCGTTTCTACGAATCGGCCATGTATTTGTTGCAGCAGCTCGGAATTGGAGAGTTAAACCTTTAACTGTATTTGCAGTTGAGAAAGCTTCTGGAATAATGTCTCATCAAGGTTCTCAACAGTTCAGGTAAAAAGAGTAAATTTAACGATCTTCATTCCTAGGTGGCAAAACAGGTCGGAGAAGTTGGGTATTTGGGCAAATTAGTAGAATTTAGTTTTTTCCCCAAAGTTTAAAATTGTTTTGTATATAACCACTCTAGAGAACATGATAAACAAAACTATATAGTTGCAATAATAGTATAACCTCTCAAATAAAGCTGATTTGGATGGTTTTGTGCATTGAGAGCACCCATTAGGACTTTAAGGTGACTTTCGACCCATCTACATCCTTGGGCTAGTTTCTTGATAAGATTATATTTTCTTAACTTTACTTTTATGACCCGTTAACTATAAAAACAACCCAAATCAACCCATTCATAAATAATCATAGAATTTTGATTCCCTAAAAACTAGATATATGTTTTTGGGTGTTAAATGGTTTGTTTTCGTGGGTTGACTAGTTGAAGCCAACACAATCCTCAAAATTTGACATGAACTGAAAATCAGGTCATAGACATGAACCACTAATGACATGAGTTTTTCGCAGTTTGACAGGAACAAGATCCTTTTAACCTGAATTATGTTTTATTATACTTTATAGCATATTACCCTAAACTCATGAATTACAAAAAACAAACATATATATAAAATAAATACTTTTAAACTATAAAACTTGATGCTCAATTATCTTTTATCTTTTAAATTCTCTCATAAGATACTTATTCAACTTTATGGCACCAAACTCATTTTTTGTAAAATTTAATATATGAAACTGGGTAGACTGTAAACCCGTCACGTCGTCCTGAACATGACCAGTTTAGATAAATATGTTCACAGACTCGAACTGTAACTTACCCGAACCCATTTAGACTAAGCATAGACCTGCTAGTTTCATATAGTGTCAGAAGTTTACTCCCCTATGTCCTTGTAGCATTACAACCAGCACAACAAAAATTACATTGCTATTTTGGACTTACAAGGATAGCTGTAAATTATTGGCATGGAATAAGTCTCTAAAACCTTGTTAATATTGGGTTGATGGCAGATTTCTTAACAAAGCTTTGGTTTCCTGGGAGGGATCAAATGCAGATGGAACCGTTTGTAGCATTGATGAGGTGGAAGAAGCGAAGGCATTACTTAGACTATTTCCAATATGGGTCAGCTGTTTAGGATATGGAATAGTATATGCTCAAACTTCCACATTTTTCACCAATCAAGGAGCTACCATGGACCGGTCAATCGGGTCAACATTTGAGATTCCACCCGCCTCATTACAATCTTTGATTGGCCTCTCTATTATCATCCTTATTCCCATCTATGACATCATTTTAGTCCCGCTTACACGAGCCATTACAAACTTACCCTCTGGCATAACAATGCTCCAAAGAGCTGGAGTTGGGATCTTCATATCTACTGTTTCAATGATCGTTGCAGCAATCGTTGAAACAAAAAGACTCAAAGTTGCCCGTGAGTATGGATTATCAGATGATCCAAGTGCAATAATCCCGATGAAGATATGGTGGTTATTACCTCAATATCTGTTGGCTGGGGCTGGTAATGTTTTTACACTTATTGGTCTGCAAGAATTCTTTTATGACCAAATGCCAAGTGATCTCAGGAGCTTAGGTTTAGCACTTTACCTCAGTATTTTAGGAATTGGTAGCTTTCTAAGTTGTTTTGTTATCTCAATCATTGAGAAAACGACAGGTGGAAATGGTGAAGATGGTTGGATAGCTGATAACTTGAATCAAGGTCATATTGATTATTTCTACTACCTTCTTGCTGGAATTAGTGCCGGGGCATTTGTCATATTTATCTATGCTGCAAAATCTTATGTTTATAATGGAGAAAGGCGCATGTGATGTTGCTGAATTATGTTGATTTGTTGTTAATTTATGTGCATAATGCAGCAGGATGTAATTGTTGTAATGGTTGCTTTAATTATTGAATGTAATTGTGCATGAAATTGCCATTTTACTCGTCTAAATTCTACAATTGATTTATACTAGAGGTGTAAAATAGTCGGGTTAGATAACATGGTAATCGGAGGTCTCTAGTACCGGTTGAGCCGGGTCGACCCATAAGCTATTTTCTGGAATTTTGAAATTTTGAAATTATTTAATACTATAACATATCACTTGACTCAGATTTCACCAGTGGCGAATCCAGAAAATTTACTTATGGGGTTTAGAAATTTTCGGAGTATAATTTTTTTTTTGATCGTCATACAATTTCTTTTTTTATCGTCCACCCTATATACAAATATTTTTTTAGACCGGTTCGGGTCGGGCGGTGACGGATCAATCGACATTCGAGAATAAAATTACAAAACAAGACAAAAATATAAAAAACTTAGAACAAACTTCATCATTACCCAACTTAAATAATTACAAAACACTTAAACTTGCTCTCTACGGGTTTTCAATTTTTGGAACATATCAATCATATCATCCGTATTCACCTTTTTAAGCAACTCCTTCTTGATATAACATATACAACTATCATTCAAATATTCATCTCCAATTCGGTTACACAAATCAGACTTCACAATCTTCATTCCAGAAAAGCATCTCTCAACAGTTGATGTTGCCACGGGTAAAACAAGAGTAAGCTTTAATAAACGGTACACCAACATAAATGAATGGTGTTTTTTTGTTTCAACCATCAATCGTGTAAGACTAGATAAACCATCCAAATTGTCAAACCTTATATCTCCTTTCAAATTATCAATGTAGATCGTGAGTTCAACCTTAAGTCTTCTTCTATCTTCTTCATCAAAATCACATGGATACATCTCAGCTAACCGTATTATCTTTGGTATATCAAAAGATGCAAAATTATCACATGGACTCAAGCAAGCCATACAAGTAAATAACTCAGAAGTTACCTCGTTAAAACGATTTCCAAACTCTTGTAATCCACCACCGTGTTGAAACAATCATACTCGTAATAATGTCGACACGTCATGTTTGTCTTTTGTCTTGGATTTCTTGGGTTAATGTAGACATCATCCATTTTACCATTTGAACATTATGTGTATCACAAAAAGAGTTAACCGTCTCAAGAAATGATGGAAAACTCTCTAATCTAAAATCCTCAAGACCATGCTTGGTTGATGTAACCAATGACATTGCATTCTACAAATCTTGGTCCTTCCTTTGAAGACTTTGAGATAAATTGTTTGTTGAATCAAGAAGGTGCGTTAATAAATGCATGTAAAATACCAAATCATACATTCTCAAATCTTCTATAAGTCATTCCGCTTGTGTGATGATAGTAGAATTCGAAGACGTTTCTTCAACGTATTCAAGAACTTCAATGATCGAATCATATAAAGTAGCCAAACGTGAAACAGTTTTATAATGTGAATTCCAACGAGTATCTCCTGCCCTTGTGAGAGAAAGTTCTTGATTCAGACCGGTACCGGTACTAAACTCGATTTCCAAATTCTTTTTTTTTCTCTTCCAATTTATTTTTTTGCGATTCGCGAAGCTTGTCTTGTCACTTACAAGATGCACAAATAACATTAGTCAAACAAGCGACAGTATTAAAAAACCTTAAAACACCCCCATGTTTTTTTGCAACCGCCACCACAACTAGTTGAAGTTGGTGGGCAAAACAATGACATAAAAGGCTGAAGGATTTTCTTTTAAGATCAAAGCTCTCAACCCGTTGAACTCACCGGTCATGTTACTCGCACCATCATAACCTTGACCTCTTAGTTTACTCAAACTCAATCCATATCGGGAAAATAAATCATCAATGGCAGATTTAAGAGATAATGCAGAAGTGTCCATTACATGATCAAGACCTATAAAACGTTCTTTCACAATCCCATATTTATCCACATATCGAATAACCACTACCATTTGTTCCTTTTTTGACACATCACTTGATTCATCAACTAGTAAAGAAAACACATCATCCCCTAGATCTTCAAAAATTTGTTTAAGTACCTCTTCTCCAAAATAATGTTTAATGTCTAGTTGAATTGTTGGAGACGTCATCTTACTATTCCCAGGAGCATTCCCCAAAATAACATTGCCAAGCTCTTCACTTTGTCTTCCTAATAGTTCTAAAATTTCCAATAAATTTCCTTTATTTAAAGAATCACTTGATTCATCATGACCACGAAAGGGTAAACCTTGGCTCAATAATGTTTTGGCAACCTCAATCGATGCACTTAATCTAAGTCGATATTCATGTTTTTGCTTATCACTTTGTTTCACAAACACAAATTGTATCGATTGATTTTTTCTAACAAAATCCTCACATTTTTTGTATGAATTGTTGTGAATGCTATTCACTTGACCAACATGACGACCAAACCTTTCCTTTTTATTCCAACTATTGAACCCCTCATCAATAAAAGCATCCTTGTGATTTCTGTTGGGTTTTACAGTGGGTATCCGGGTTGCCCGTTTTAATTTTTACCGAATAAATTAACGGGTCAATTAATCAGATTAATTGTGCAGCGGAAATATAAGTTTTATAACGCGAATATAGTAAAAACCGTAGACAGGATCTGATCACCGTGTACGCGTAAATACTGAAAAATAAATTAAACAATTTAATTTAATAATCTAATCAAATTAGATATACCTTGGCGGAGTCCGAACAACCGTTCGAGACACCGGGGTTCGACGAACTGGCGCTAGGGCAAACGGTAACGCCCGACTCGAATCTGCGAGTCAAGTCTTCAACCGACTTTGAAGACGGCATCTCGGGCACCACAGGCGCGTTCATCTCATGAACGGGCGGTGGTGGCGGTAACGAAACCATGGAATGGATCATGCCATTCCAGTCGAACGGTTCCACCGTGCTTGACGACGAATCCGTCATAGAGACGATTTCGTTCGTCTCGCGTGGAGGCGGCGGAGGAAGTGGCGTGACGGCGGCGGCATACAATGGCGCCGGCCACTTAGGGTTTTCACCCGATTCGACGACGGCGGCACGAGACGGTTCAAACGACGGTCTCGGTGGCGCGGGTAAAGCGAGAACCACCTCGCGGTGGTCCTCGCCGAATATGTCGGCGGCTACGGCGGCACGGGCCGCGGCGGCGGCGGTGGTGGCGGCGGCGGCGGCTCTAGCGGCGGCGGCGGTGGTCTCGAGTTCCAAGGCAGCGGCAATCAAACGAGGATCTCGTTTCACCATCGTGTTCGTCGGAAAAGGCGACGGGGTGGTGGTGGTTGGTTGCGCCGATCGGAAAGGGAGAGGGGAGAGGGGGCGGTCGCGAGGGAGGGAGAGAGAGAGGAGGAGGAGCATTTAGGGTTCTCCTAATCCCTCCCTTTTATAGTTTTTGTTTGACTTGTTGGGCAAGCAAAGCCCATTGCGACCTAGAACCCTCTAAGCCCAATGATTAACTAGTCCATTAACCGGTAATGACTAGATAATCATTTGCCGACAATTCTCGTAAACGGTTTTACGAATTATTGTTTCGTTACGTTAAATAAATAATAATTATTTATTTAAACCGTTTGATTTAATTAATTAACGATTAATTAATTATTAGTTCGTTGACTCCGGTGTAACTCTTCCGGGTCGAAACCGGGTCGGTTACGCTAGGGTCGGGTCAGGACATCTAATATCCAACAATCTCCCACTTGGACTGATCGCGACACTTAAGCGTTGTAGTCAGAGGCACTCTAGCTATGCATGGCTACACCAACAGGTTTCGACACTTTAAGTCGACAGCCAAAGTATGTCTGATTGTAAAGCAAGCAGATAGAGGACTTATGGTAACCGTTGTCATATGTTCCTTTCCGTTCTAGACATAGATGAATAATGAGACATGGACTCTCATGTATTAGATTCATCGATTACATTCTCGTTATCCGATTCGAAGTGTACCAATCAAACACACAGTAAGTTTGGGTGAGGCCTCACACTTCACACTTGGAATCAACGAGGGCGCCTTTATGTCTATCTATTGCCGAAGCAATAGTACGAAATCCCATCTTGAGGCATACAACTCCCACTGAACCTTAGATCCATCCCCAAAAGTAGCCCTATTGATGGCAGTTACGCGACATCGAGAAACTACAATCAAAGAACAATCTGCAGTAAACGAGAGTTCTAGTATGCTTCTCAGGTCTAAGGAAAACATTAGAGCATACCATTAATCAAGCAATCAAAGCTTCCATGATTGAATTGCTTAACGCGAGTTACGTCCAACGTCATTCTCTAATGAGGTCTGTGACTTTGAACGTTAAACCCCTTTAAGGTTCAAAATCAGAATAGTCTTGATTTAGAGCCGTTCCCACGTCTCTAATCGACTACGGACATTTAGAACAATATCAACAATTGTTCAGGGATGATTAAACGTATTAACATCGAACACAGTTATGAAATTTCATATTGCATTTACCGATGGAATATGAATAGTATAGATAACTGTTATATGTTCGTACACCCAAATACTAAATCAAAACATGTCTTTAGCTAATCTAAGCCCTATCGCTTCTCTGTGACGATCATGAGTCTCGTGAGTCATGGGCTTTGTAAAGGGATCAGCTAAGTTTTGATCTGTGTCTACTTTGCATATCTTTATTTCATTTCTGTCAACTACTTCTCTTATGTAGTGAAATTTCCTCAGGACGTGCTTGGCCTTCTTATGAGACCTTGGCTCTTTGGCTTGAGCAATAGCGCCTGTGTTATCGCACATCATCTCGATGGGTTGCTTGACGCTTGGAACCACATCGAGATCTGTGATGAACTTCTTCATCCATACTGCTTCCTTGGCAGCTTCTGAGGCGGCTATGTATTCAGATTCAGTAGTGGAATCAGCCACTACTGACTGTTTGGTGCTACACCACGAAACAGCTCCTCCATTGAGGGTGAATACGTATCCGGACTGCGAGCGAGAGTCATCTCGGTCAGTCTGAAAACTAGCGTCGGTGTAACACTTTACAGCGAGCTCATCAGTTCCTCCATATACCAAAAACATCTCACTTGTGTTTCTTAGGTATTTCAGGATGTTCTTTACAGCAGTCCAGTGAGCTAGACCGGGACTCTGTTGGTATCGACTTGTCAGGCTCAACGCAAACGAGACGTCTGGTCGAGTGCAAAGCATGGCATACATAATTGAGCCTATAGCAGAAGAAAATGGGATTGAAGCCATTTGGTCGATCTCCTTCTCCGTTTGAGGAGATTGAGATTTGTTCAAGATAGCACCCTTTGTCATAGGGACGACTCCTTTCTTGGAGTTGCTCATGTTGAACCGTGCTATAATCTTGTCAATGTATGTACTTTGACTGAGACCTAGAAGTCGCTTCGATCGATCTCTGTGAATATTAATTCCCAGGATATAAGCGGCTTCTCCAAGATCCTTCATAGCGAAACAAGATGATAGCCATACCTTAACTTCGTTAAGCATGGGGATGTTGTTTCCTATGATCAGTATATCATCCACATACAATATGAGGAATGATATAGCGCTCCCACTTGCCTTTCTGTAAACACACGGTTCATCTTCATTTTGAGCAAAGCCAAACTCTTTGACTTTCTGGTCAAAACGAATGTTCCACCTTCGAGATGCTTGTTTAAGTCCATAAATGGACTTTATTCAGTTTGCAAACCCTATTTGGATATTTAGGATCGACAAAACCATCAGGCTGAACCATGTAGACATCCTCAGTGAGTTGTCCGTTCAGGAATGCGGTTTTGACATCCATTTGCCATATCTCATAGTCATGGTATGCGGCTATGGCAAGCAATATCCTGATCGATTTGATCATGGCCACGGGCGAGAAGGTTTCGTCATAGTCAATCCCTTGGGTTTGAGTGAAACCTTTCGCAACAAGCCGTGCCTTATAGGTTTGCACCTTTCCATGCATGTCAGTTTTTCTTTTAAAGATCCACTTGCTCCCTACTGCCCGAGAACCGGGGGGTAGCTCAATCAAGTCCCATACTTGATTGTCACGCATGGATTGCATCTCGGCGTTCATGGCTTCAAGCCATTTGTCAGATTCAGGATCTGACACAGCAGCTTTGTAATTAGTAGGTTCGTCATCTGAGTCAGCTACTAATAGGACATCGGGACCTTCTAGATGCCAGAGGTATCTATCAGGTGCCTTGTGTGTCCTTTCGCTCCTGTGAACGCTTGTGTTTTGGTCTGATGGGGTGACAACCATTTGTCGGTTAGACCCAGCGACTGTCTCAGGGTTTTGTGTTTCTCGAACTTCTTCGAGATCCACTGGATCACTATTGGTTCCTCTGTTGAGAAATTCTTTCTCAAGGAACTTACCCTTCCTTTTGATAGAAACATTATTTCCATCAGGATGGTAAAAGTAATAGCCGGTATTACGATAGAATCCGATGAAAATTACCTTTTCACCTCGAGGATCGAGCTTGTTGTCAGATTCGCTAGTGACATACGCCTCGCATCCCCATACCCTGAGATAAGAAAGATTAGGAGAAGAATTATGCCACATCTCATATGGGGTCTTATCCACTTTCTTGGTCGGTGCCAGATTTATTAGGCGAGCGGCGGTCAAGAGAGCAAAACCCCAAAAGGAGTGGGACAAGTTAGTCCTGCACATCATCGATCGAACCATGTTCAACAAGGTTCGATTCCTCCTTTCGCTAACACCATTTAATTGTGGTGTACCGGGAGGAGTGGGTTGTGAAATAATTCCACAAGCCTTTAGATGATCGAGGAATTCATTGCTAAGATACTCACCACCTCTATCTGATCGAAGTATCTTAATAGTTCGATCTAGTTGATTTTCTACTTCGTGTTGAAACTCTTTGAACTTGTCAAAAGTTTCGTGCTTATGTTTCATCAGATAGACATAAGCATATCTGCTATAGTCATCTATGAAAGATACGAAATAGCGT
Source organism: Deinandra increscens subsp. villosa (assembly GCA_039602395.1). Classification (NCBI taxonomy): domain Eukaryota; kingdom Viridiplantae; phylum Streptophyta; class Magnoliopsida; order Asterales; family Asteraceae; genus Deinandra; species Deinandra increscens. Next base: position 65,577,954 of record JBCNJP010000009.1, on the reverse strand, counting down.
TCCCGATTTCTCGTTTCGGTCCGAAAGGGCCCACACACATCAGTGTGTATAAGTCCTAACAGATCATTAGCCCGTTCACCAACATGTGTGAAGGGTGACTTGGTCAGTTTTCCAGATAAGTATGATTCGCATTCACCGAAGGTATCTGCATCAGTGGATTCGAGAATCCCTGCAGATTGAAGCTTCTTAATGCGAGCTTTGCTTATGTGACCTAGTCGATGATGCCATAACGATGAATCGTTATCAACTTTGTTTCGTTTAGAAACATGATAGAGTTGATCTTGCGTTTGAACAATTATCTCATATATACCATGTCGAGGTTTAGCCTCGAAATAAAAGATATCATTAAAGTAGGTAAAAATGGAATTTCCATTAAACTTGTACTTAAAACCTTGTTCAAACAGGGAAGAGACAGAAATAATGTTCCTGGACAATCCAGGAGCATATAAACAGTTATCTAGAGTAACTAAAAGACCGGTAGGACATGAAAGAGAATATATGCCGGTAGCCAAGACCGGGACTCTTTTGCCATCACCAACGATGAGCTCCATACCGCCTTGTTCTATCTTCTTCCACTTCTCAGGTTCCTGCAAAACATTTACAATGTGAAAACCACATCCGGTATCAAATACCCATGCATTGGAGGAAACAGTGAAAAGTTCAATAACATTTATTGACATACCTGATGAGCAACCCTTACCGGGGTTTCTAGTCATCCTGATCTTAGCAAGGTAGACGGGGCAGTTACGTTTCCAGTGGCCCATCTGATTACATTCAAAGCATTGACGTTCCTGAGGGGGAGTCGCCAATGGTTTCTTGCCCTTGGTCTCTTTGACCTTGTTCTTGGTCTTGGTGATACCTGTATCAGCAACTCTGAGCACAGCCGGTGTGGTCCTGATCTTGACATTTGGAAACAATGTCAGAACCTCATCTAAAGTCTGAGCCGAGCAATTTACCGCATGCAAGCGATAATGCTCGGGTAAAGATCCGAGGACTACATCAAGAGCCATCCCCTCAGGAATGGAGTAGCTGAGGTCGATCAGTTTGTCGCGATACCCCTTCATCATCATGACATGATCATAGGTAGAGGAATTAGGCGACATGTGGCAGTTCACAAAATGTTGAAGTGCCCTACATCGTTCACCCCTCTGGCTTAACTCAAACATATCTTTGAGTTTTCTCATGATCTCATACGCTCCCATGTCGGTAAAGTTATACCGAAAATCCGGTGTCATGCTAGATAACATAAGCTCAGTGACTTCCCTAGAGTCATCACTGTGCTTCTGGATTTCCATCCGAGAGCGGTCGTTTAGCAAGTAAGACGGCGTGCTCGGGATGGGTCGGTCAAGAACATACAACTTTTTAAAAAGCTTCAAGATGTTCCTCAGGAGGGTTTGCCATGACAAGAAGTTCGTCTCAGTGAATGGGTCCAGAGATACCATTGAACTTAGAGGAACTGTGTTTTCATTAACCTTCTGAAATAATGCAAAGTAATTTTAAATTAGTATTTTCGGTGTAAACCATTTTCTTATATAAATTGGTAAGATTTATTTAATAAGAAAATTGAGAATTCGGTTAGACGATTTTACTTGAGACCGCCAAATGAGCCTCAGGAGCAAACTCGTGTAACCAAACTGACAACGGTTGTCAATCGCGAAGTCTTAGTCGCGACTCTCGTTTATGAGGCCGCATAATATAATAAATTATATTTTGCGATACGTTTAGCCTCATCCATGCCCACCTTGTCTATATACATTCATAGTGCGGTGTTGAAATACTCCAACACTACAAACATACATAAAGAAAGCCATAGTAGTCCCAAATGGTCAATGTGGCTGGCACGGTGTTGAAATACTCCAATGCCCCCACCTTGGAAGGTACCCTCGGCACCAAGTGCGGTGTTGAAATACTCCAACACTGATGCTCCGGTCAATACGTTCCAAGTTAGACTTGATTTTGGACGGCATGAACTATCAATTTTTATTTACCGGATAGGGATATTAAAACAAATTTTAATATATAAGTGATCGTTAGACACAAACGATAAACCCTATCATCACTCGGGACAATTATTTTAAATCACCTATTTAAAATATCTAAGTGTCGCGAATGGTCAATTGTGTGTTAACGACATAATGGCATGGTCTTGCTAGAGCCATTTAGCAAGACCAATGGGACATGACAATATAAAGGTGAACAACCACAAGGAAGGCAACTTGGTGCGTTCGTGGATCTGGTTCAACTCCCACTAGCCTCCAGACACCTTTTTGGCGAGCGTCCGATCTTCGGTCTTGGTTTTTATAAAATTACAATTTACTAACAACTTAGTAAACCTAGCTCTAATTTACAACTTTGAAACCCGAAAAACGGCGGGTCCACCAAAACCAAATAAAGATACAATTGGGTCAACAATTGAGCCAATCAGAGAAATCCAACACGCCAAAACAATTAATAAAATTAAAGGGGTCGGCCGTAACACACAATTAATTAATTAGAATTAATCAAGTAATTCCGTTCGCAATTTGGAAACGAATCGAAATTGCGAACCACCGGTTAGAAAAAGACCGGTTCAGATTTACGCGCGGTGAACCTGGCTCTGATACCACTGTTGGGTTTTACAGTGGGTATCCGGGTTGCCCGTTTTAATTTTTACCGAATAAATTAACGGGTCAATTAATCAGATTAATTGCGCAGCGGAAATATAAGTTTTACAACGCGAATATAGTAAAAACCGTAGACAGGATCTGATCACCGTGTACGCGTAAATACTGAAAAATAAATTAAACAATTTAATTTAATAATCTAATCAAATTAGATATACCTTGGCGGAGTCCGAACAACCGTTCGAGACACCGGGGTTCGACGAACTGGCGCTAGGGCAAACGGTAACGCCCGACTCGAATCTGCGAGTCAAGTCTTCAACCGACTTTGAAGACGGCATCTCGGGCACCACAGGCGCGTTCATCTCATGAACGGGCGGTGGTGGCGGTAACGAAACCATGGAATGGATCATGCCATTCCAGTCGAACGGTTCCACCGTGCTTGACGACGAATCCGTCATAGAGACGATTTCGTTCGTCTCGCGTGGAGGCGGCGGAGGAAGTGGCGTGACGGCGGCGGCATACAATGGCGCCGACCACTTAGGGTTTTCACCCGATTCGACGACGGCGGCACGAGACGGTTCAAACAACGGTCTCGGTGGCGCGGGTAAAGCGAGAACCACCTCGCGGTGGTCCTCGCCGAATATGTCGGCGGCTACGGCGGCACGGGCCGCGGCGGCGGCGGTGGTGGCGGCGGCTCTCTCGGCGGCGGCGGCGGCTCTAGCGGCGGCGGCGGTGGTCTCGAGTTCCAAGGCGGCGGCAATCAAACGAGGATCTCGTTTCACCATCGTGTTCGTCGGAAAAGGCGACGGGGTGGTGGTGGTTGGTTGCGCCGATCGGAAAGGGAGAGGGGAGAGGGGGCGGTCGCGAGGGAGGGAGAGAGAGAGAGGAGGAGCATTTAGGGTTCTCCTAATCCCTCCCTTTTATAGTTTTTGTTTGACTTGTTGGGCAAGCAAAGCCCATTGCGACCTAGAACCCTCTAAGCCCAATGATTAACTAGTCCATTAACCGGTAATGACTAGATAATCATTTGCCGACAATTCTCGTAAACGGTTTTACGAATTATTGTTTCGTTACGTTAAATAAATAATAATTATTTATTTAAACCGTTTGATTTAATTAATTAACGATTAATTAATTATTAGTTCGTTGACTCCGGTGTAACTCTTCCGGGTCGAAACCGGGTCGGTTACGCTAGGGTCGGGTCAGGACATCTAATATCCAACAATTTCCATAGTAATCCTTAAACAAATAGCAACACAAACAATATGCCCGATCTTTTGTTTCACTACATTCCAACCAATTTTTATATGTATCATACCAAGAAGCTTGAAAACATCTTGACTCGCCACCAATAATTGTTTGTTTAAAAGTTTGAAGTCTTGGTTGAAACGGTCCCTTTTCTAAGTAATATCTTCTAATATCATCTCGTTGATTAGGATTATATGATGAAATTGGTTTTCGTTCACCTGGATCCCTTGAAAGAGTATTAACATCAACATATTCAGGAGTCTTTGAAGATGAAGTTTGCACTTTGCGCACTACAAATCGGTCCATAATACCTACAGAAAAAACACACAATTACATTTACACAAAGTGACTAAGTAATTTATTACTTTCAATCAATGATTCAGACTCAGTGGCTAAGTAAAATAATATTCATAAATTGAATAAACAATAAAAATAACATAAATTGAGTTTAATAAACAATCACTGATTCAGTGACTTATCAGATTTTCAAATTTTTAACCTCAATTCCTCAAAAGAAGACAAATTTCGATTTCAAAAGAAATAAGATAAATTGAGTTTAATAAACAAATAAACAATCAGCGCTTAAAGACATACCTCTTTGGCTCTTTTCCGATTTCAATTTCAACCGCAAAAGAAGAGGAGTGCGGGCGTGCGGAGTGCGGTGTGGTGCGGCTGCGACTCCGCGATTGTTTCCGGCGAAATCACGTTGTTCGTCTTGATTCCGGCTTCCGTGGATCACAAATTCCGGCTTGATTCCGGCAATAAAACTCAAGCGTAGATCGTCTGTTCGTCTGTCACATTCTCCCGCTGCTTTCCCTATCTTCGGTGCGTAAGTTGTAAGTTTGTAACCCACCGACCCACATAATTACACAAACCCAATAGCCTATTTTTTAAAAGTTTTTTGGGCTTTCTTTAAGTTTTTTTGGGCTTTAACCTTTTTTGGTTTGAGTTAGTAATAAACTATGATTTGGGCTTTTTTTTAGTTTTTTTTATAAATTTTTTAGTTTATTATTATTAATTAGTAGTGATTAAAAATGAATTTAAAAAAATTAAAACTTTTTTTTAAGTTGAGGGTCGGTTTAAAAATTCTATGGGGTTCGGTCATAAAATTTCTTGAGGTTCAGTTCGTAAAAAATCAGAAAATTAACACACCGCGAAAAAAATTGATGGGTGTCGGGCGAACCCGTACCCACCAACCTAAATACGCCACTGCATTTCACCACCGCTAAAATAAAGATGTCACATGGGTATGCGGGAGACATAAAGCTCTTAGGCGAAATGGGTTACTTTCAACTTTATATCAAGGAATTTTTAAGAAGCAGGTTACTTTCAACTTTATGTCGAGGAGTTTTTATAATGCAAAAGAAAGGCTTAATTAAATTTATAAAAATTTAGCGGCTGAGTTTATTGCTCGTTTACCTTCTATCTTCTTATAAAATCATACTTGTTCTTTTATTTAAAAAAAAAAATCTGAATCCAAATGGGAATTAAGCTAGAGTTGTGATGCTTTATTAGTATCTCACATCCCTAAGGTAAAATCATATGTGGCGATTTCTACAATCTTGTTAGTTAATAGCTTTTTTATTAAAGTGGTTTGGTCAATTGGTTATTTTTATAATCTCTTTAGTTTTTTTAGAATGATAAATGATTAAGTTCGGATACCCAAGATAACCAGTTACGATCTTGTTAACGAGATGTTTACCTCCCCGCGCGTTGCTGCGGGGTTGAATTTGTATACTAAACGAAAGTAAAAAAGTTAAATGGTATAAAACGTAAAAGTTGAAAAGTCTCGTGGTGAAAGTATAAAACTATAGAAGTATATTAAAAGCGAAAGTAGAAAAGTTAAAAGTGTCGTGGCTAAATAAAATAAAGTAGAAAAGTTAAGAGTATAAAACGTTTCACGGTGGGACGCCCATTTACCCGTCAGTTTAAGTAATAGACATTTTAATGTGGTCAAAGTATTAAACAACAAAAAAATAGTGGTCAAAGTCAAAATCTCTAAAAGTATATTAAAAACAAAAGTTGAGAAGTTAAGGGGTATATAACGTAAAATTCTAAAAGTTTCATAGTCAAAGTATAAAACTATAAGAAGTATACTAAAAACGAAAGTAGAAAAGTTAAGGGACATAAAACGTAAAACTCTATAAGTTCTGTGGTCAAAGTATAAAACTATAAAAAAGTTGTGGTCAAAGTCAAAAATTCAAAAAGTATACTAAAACTGAAAGTATAAAAGTTAAGGCGTTTAAAACGCAGGTCAAAGTATAAAACTATAAAACTATAAAAAACATATTAAAAACGAAAGTATTAAGGGGTATAAAAAAAGTTGTGGTCAAAGTCGAAAATTCAAAAAGTATACTAAAACTGAAAGTATAAAGTTAAGGCGTTTAAAACGTAGGTCAAAGTATAAAACTATAAAACTATAAAAAACATATTAAAAACGAAAGTATTAAGGGGTATAAAATGTTAAACCTTTAAAAGTCATGTGGTTAAAGTATTAAATTAAAAAACAATAGTGGCGAAAATATAAAAAAGAAAAAAAACATGGACTAAAACTGTAAAATTAAGAAAATGTTTGTGATTAAAATGAAAGAAAGTAAAAGTTTACTATTCAGGGTATAAAATGTTAAACCTTTAAAAGTCATGTGGTTAAAGTATTAAATTAAAAAACAATAGTGACGAAAGTATAAAAGAGAAAAAAAAACATGGACTAAAACTGTAAAATTAAGAAAATGTTTGTGGTTGAAATGAAAGAAAGTAAAAGTTTACTATTCATGACTAATGCCTATTGTATTGTATATATATATATAATTAATAGTTGTCTTGTGAAAGTGATTTGATGAATTGCTATTTTTGTAATTGTTTTTGTAATATTCAATTATTGATTGACTAATTGAAAACTAGTTTAGTGTATAAAATTTTCGTATGAAAACGTGATGATATTTTGATTATAAAGTTTACCTTTTCTATATGCCAGACGTTGGGAGAATATATTATGCATTCATATGCTGCTATCACTAACGTTGACATGGAAGGCCACGACAAAGTCACCGGCACCGGCAATAGCTCCGCCGGAGTCGACTCTCCGCTACTCAACAACTTCGTCGATGGTGTCGTTGATTACAAAGGCCGTCCCCTCCTCAGATCCAAATCCGGTTGCTGGCGATCCGCATATTTCATCATCAGTAACAACGTTTATTGATTCTCTCAAAATCTCACTCAAATTAAAACTACTAGACGCTTTTCCAACTTTTGATGTTTTGTGCAGGTGTGGAAGTGGCGGAGAGATTTGCATATTACGGAGTGAGTTCGAATTTGATTATGTACTTGACAGAACGATTGGGGCAGTCAACGGCGGCAGCGGCGGCGAATGTCAACGTCTGGACCGGAACGGCGGCGCTTCTTCCTCTGGTCGGTGCTTTCATTGCTGACGCTTTTCTCGGTCGATACCTAACAATTACAATCGCTTCTCTGCTCTATATTCTGGTTTGTCATCTTCTCTTCTTCAACTTCAATTTGACATTTGAATGATTTTACATAGATACTAATTGTTGCTATTTTAGTATAATTGGATTAATTATGGATTGATACGTCTTCTAACTTATATCGGTCAGGTTCGGTGGTGCGGGGTAGTGCACGCTCGTCTCGATAAGGTTAGGGGGTTCCAAGGGGGCAACGCCCCCGAGAGAGCGGGGTCCAAGGGGCGGCAGCCCCTGGCGGGGTCCAAGGGGGCAGAGCCCCTGGTGGGGTCGAGCTGCCAGGTCAGCTTGGAAATTTTTTATTTTGACAAAAGTCCTTCACGGAAAATGCATCAGATTTTATTTCGGTGCGAAATGGCATTAATGAAATTCGAGGGACTAATTGTGTAAAATCGTATAGCAGTTATCCTAAATAACTGCATATACGCTCCCCTGGTTAATACGTACGATAAGATCAAATTTTCTGGTTCGGTTCTTCTTCACAATCAAAAATTTCTTGAATTCGAAAAGATCTCCAGATCGTATCCGATTGAAATCTTGAGCGAATCCTCGAGATTTTCAGTCCGAAAGTGAATCACCCTTTCTGAAGTTTCCAAACATTCAAATTTCTAACACTAATCGCACCTCTGTTGATATTACCGAACATGGAACTTGATGAACAAGTATCGGACGTATTTAGGGAGATACAATGCAACATAGCCCTAAATCTATCCTTGAAATGGATGAACAAAATTAAAATATTATATAGTTTTGAATGCTTGGTGTGTGAGTTCTGTTGTTATTCCATCTTTGCCTTTTTGGATTTTCACTAGGGATGGCAATCATGTGGCTGGTTAAATGGGTTGACTATGGATTGGCATGTGGTAGTCAAGTGCAAATGGGTTCAATGGGTCAAACAAGTTGGCCGAGTGTATAACTTTGTTAAACATTTCATAAACGTTACATACTTGTTCATAAACGGTTCAAAAAGATTTTTCAAATATATTTTAACTTAATTTGAACGGGTTAAACATTAAAACTTGACGGGAGAAGCAGCCATGTGAAATCACTTACCCATTGATAAATCCACTTGGATTTAGGCCCATCTTTCTCATTATCATCAATCACTTCTTGATCAATGTAACAGTCAAATACGTTGTTACCCTAACTAGTTAAGGTATGCCTGCACGTAGTCTTTATAATAGTTACTATATATTATAATATCTAAAGGGAGTTTATAAAAGATTTAATCCCTAATAATTAAAATATTCATTGCAATACCTTAATAATTTTTTAGCTAGGTACTAATTTTCTTTCTTTGAATTGGATTGAAACAAATGATTACCAGGCACTTGCATTGCTGGCCTTTTCAACGTTGCTTCCATCTGAGTGTGAAAACGCCATTAATGACTCATCATGTTCACCTCAGCTCCAAGTGATCATGTTTTTCATTTCGCTATATCTTGTGGCTTTTGCTCAAGGCGGGCACAAGCCCTGTGTTCAGGCTTTTGGCGCCGACCAGTTTGATGCAGATCATCCAGAAGAACTCAAATCCAAAAGTTCATTCTTCAACTGGTGGAATTTTGGGTTGTGTGCAGGGCCTGCAGTTGGGATCGTTTTTCTTAGTTATACTCAAGATAACCTTAGTTGGGGTCTTAGCTTTGGGATTTCGTGCATTATCATGTGTTTTGCCCTGATAATATACTTGTTAGGAACCATGACTTACAGATTTGGCGAGAAAACCCATGAAAAAAACGCGTTTGTGCGAATTAGCCATGTGTTTGTTGTAGCAGTCCGAAATTGGAGAATTACACCTTCAACGATATCTGCAAGAGAGGAAGCTTATGGAATAATGCCTCATCAAGGTTCTCAACTGTTCAGGTAAAAAGAGTGAATTTAAAGATCTTCATTCCTAGGTGGCAAAACAGGTTGGAGAAGTTGGGTATTTGGACAAAATAGTAAAATTTAGTTTTTTCCGCAAAGTTTAAAATTGTTTTGCATATAACCACTCTGATGAACATGATAAACAGAACTATATAGTTGCAATAATAGTATAACCCCTCAAATAAAGCTGATTTAGAAGGTGTATGCACTGAAAGCACCTATTGGGACTTTGAGGTGACTTCGATCCATTTACATCCTTGGCTAGTTTCTTGATAAGATTATAGTTTCTTAACTTTACTTTTATGACCCGTTAACTATAAAAACAACCCAAATCAACCCATTCATAAATAGTTATCAAATTTTGATTCCCTAAAAACTAGATATATGTGTTACTGGGTGTTATTGGTTCGTGTTCATGGGCTGACTAACTGAAGCCAACACAAACCTGAAAATTGACATGAACAGAAAATCATGCCATACACATGAACCACTAATGGCATGAGTTTTTCACGGGTTGACTCAAACAAGATCCGTTTAACTTGAATTTTATTTTAAACAAAATTGCATATTTTGTCCTATAACTTTACCCGTTTTGCAACTTTTGTCCTTTATCTTTTTTTGTTACACTCTCTGTCTTTTAACTTTTTTTTTCTTTCACATTTTGTTCTTTTTAACGGATTCCTTTAAAATCAACCGTTAAGTCAAGGGTATTTTTGTGTTTTTACTTTTTAGAGTAGAAAAAATTGCATATTTTGTACTTTAACTTTGCCTGTTTTGTAATTCTTATCCTTTATATTTTTTTGTTACATTCTCTATCCTTTAACTTTTTTATTCTTTCATCTTTTGTCATTTTTCACAAATTTTATTAAAATCCACCATTAAGTCAAAGGTATTTTGTCTTTTTACTTTTTAGGGGGTATTTATTATACTTAAATAAAGAGGAAGGGTGTGTTATGTAAATCAGTATTTTTCCCTTTATCACCCCACATCCACCCTTTCCTTTAACCATCACCGGTGAAAACCCCACCCCCACTGTCGGTCGGCCGGGGACATCCAATCGAACATTGTCGACGCCCCTTCGGTGACCTCCCATCGACCTGACACTGGGTTTGTCAGGGATGGTCGTCGGTGAAGCAGGTGGCCTAGTGTCCGCCAACGTTTGGCGAGGAGACGGTGGATGGTCGTCGGAGGTTTGGTCGGGGAAGAGAGAGCTCTGAGATGGGAGGCCGCTGAAAATTCGACCGGGAAAGAGGAGAGGAGGAGGGGGGATCGAGGCTGCCTTCTCTCCGAAACGGAAGTGGGGGTGGGTGGGGGTGGGGTGATAAAGGGAAAAAATACAGATTTACATAACGCACCCTCCCTCTTTATTTAAGTACAATAAATACCCCTAAAAGTAAAACGAAAAAATAACTCTTGACTTAACGGTGGATTTTAACGAAATCTGTTAAAAAGAACAAAAGGTGGAAGAATAAAAAAGTTAAAGGATAGAGAATGTAACAAAAAAAGATAAATGATAGAAATTGCAAAACAGACAAAGTTAAAGGACAAAATATGTAATTTTTTCTACCTTAAAAAGTAAAAAGACAAAAATACCCTTGACTTAACGGTGGATTTTAACGGAATCTGTTAAAAAGGACAAAAGGTGAAAGAAAAAAAGTTAAAGGGCAGATAGTGTAACAAAAAAATATAAAGGACAAAAGTTGTAAAACGGAGTTAAAGGACAAAAAATGTAATTTTGTCTTTATTTTATTATATATTTATATTTTATAGCATATTACTCTAAACTTATGAATCTACAAAAAAAGAAACATATATACAAAATAAATACTTTTATACTATAAAACTTGATGCTCAAATCTGTTTTATTCAATTTTGTGCCATCAAACTCATTTTTTGTAAAAACAAAAAAGTTGATATATGAAACTGGGCAGACTGTGAAGCCGTCACGTCGTCCCGAACATGACCAGTTTAAATAAACATGTTCACAGACTCGAACTGAAACTAACCCGAACTCATTTAGACTAAGCATAGACCTCCTAATTTCATGTTAGGTTCTTGTAGTGTCAGAAGTCACATTATTATTTTGGACTTACAAGAATAGCTGTAAATTATTAAGTCTCTAAAATCTTGCTGATATTTGGTTGACGGCAGATTTCTCCACAAAGCTTTGGTTTCCCATGACGAATCAAATGTAGATGGAACTGTTTGTAGCACTGATGAGGTGGTAGAAGCGAAGGCAGTTCTTAGACTATTTCCAATATGGGTCAGCTGTTTAGGATATGGAATTGTATTTGCTCAAACCTCCACATTTTTCACCAAACAAGGAGCTACCATGGACCGGTCAATCGGGTCAACTTTTGAGATTCCACCCGCCTCATTACAATCTTTGATGGCCCTCTCTATTATCATCCTTATTCCCATCTATGACACCATTTTAGTCCCGCTTACACGAGCCATTACAAACATACCATCTGGCATAACAATGCTCCAAAGAACTGGAGTTGGGATCTTCATATCTACTGTTTCAATGATTGTTGCAACAATTGTTGAAACAAAAAGACTCAAAGTTGCTCGTGAGTATGGATTATCCGATGATCCAAATGCAATGATCCCGATGAAGATATGGTGGTTATTACCTCAATATCTATTGGCTGGAGCTGGTTATGTGTTTACAAATGTTGGAATGCAAGAATTCTTTTATGACCAAATGCCAAGTGACCTCAAGAGCATAGGTTTAGCACTTTACCTCAGTATTTTGGGAATAGGTAGCTTTCTGAGCGGTTTTGTAATCGCGATCGTTGAGAAAACGACAAGTGAAAATGGTCAAGATGGTTGGATAGCCGATAACTTTAATCAAGGACACATTGATTATTTCTACTACCTTCTTGCTGGAATTAGTGTAGGGGCATTTGTGATGTTTATATATGCTTCAAAATCTTATGTATATAATGGTGAAAGAGGCATGTGATGTTGCTGAATTATGCTGAAATTAGTGAAGATTGATTTGTTGTTAATATATATACATAGATGAATGTATATACACTAGTGGTTGACCTGCCCGTGCGTTGCGGCGGGTCACCTAGTTTTTAGTCATAGCCTGTTGGGATGTTTTTATTGTAAAAGCTAAGTGTTGTACATGTTAGACAATCATTTAATGCATATATTTGCTGCAAACATGTATTGTAGTAAATATTGAAAACATATAATATTCATTGGAGGCTAGCATATCATCCATTGTTTGCTACAATAAGTCCATCATTCACAACTCATCTCAAGTTGTAAGATTTCACTAACAACCCTATATACATCAATTACTACCTGGTACCATCAGGTAGCTGTTTTTCTGGCTCATGTTGGCTTTTGGGGGGCGAGGCATGTTGCACGACCGATGATGTGTTGGACTTGAGACACAAAGTGAACTGCTTTGGCATCCCTATCATTGAGAGCAATGGGTCTAGGATCTTTGGGGGTTAGTGAAGCCATTTCTGAATTCTGATCACCATATCACTACAGCTTATGCTGAGTACATGATCCGTCATTGTGTCGTTAAAGAGCACCACCGGTAGTGTAGATGTGTTGTTGTTGATGATACCATTCACGCAGTACCTGTTTACGGAAGCAGTTATATAGTAAGTTAGGACTCTATAGAAAAAGATATGACATATAAATATTGTTGTAAATGTAGAATGAAAAGAAGTATTGCAGAAAGTGCATATAACATGAAGTGAAATCATGATAATATTGAAGTCATAGTTTGTAATAGTGAGACCAGCTTAAATATTGTTGATGTAGTACCAAGTTGCTTTGTTTTCTTTATTTGCTATGTGGTATAATTTTTTTAGTAACACCAAAGTATCTTCATGAGTTTATATAGCATAATTGACACCAGTTTTAAGCCTCATTTTCATAGTAGCTAAATAAAAATTCATCCAGCAATGGGAAGACCAAAAATATCAAACACACCTGCTTTCAAACCAATTAAACTGAAGAAGCAAAAAACAAAGGCTGCAATTTAGTGAATATAGATCTATATTTTGATAAATAATATGGTATGAATCTAATAAATTATAGATTGTGTCCTACTGTCTTCCAACTCGATGCATACCGAAATTACCAACAGAGAATTTAGAAAAAACTAAATAACACTACAAAAACTTACTTAGAGTAGGTGTGTTTATAATTCCGGTCACTATAAAAGCAGTATTAATCTATATTTTAAAAAGAAAAACAATATGATTACAAAAAGTAAAAATCATGTCCTCCAACTCTTGTATCACTCCTGAATTATCAATAGGAATTATGAAGTAACATGACTAAGCCATACTAATCATGGCAAAAAAAAAGTTCACTTATTTAGACATCACTATGAACCTATAAGTCAGTACAATAAGAAACTGTATTGCGTTAAATGCTCTTTGGTATTCAACGATCAGTTAACGTGAGGATAAATAAAATTAATATGGTTATATGGCCTTCTCTGTTCGTAAGCATCACTTTTCTTTAGCATGTTAGTGGTTTGTGTATTTGGTTTCAAGTCCATTTCTTAGTTTCTTAGTGTTAACTAAAAGTATATATATAACAAAATTGTTGTTTCCAAATACCAAATTAAACTTCAGATACCATATTAAACTTCAGATTGGTTAGTAATGGAATTTCAATGTATCTAAATGGATATTACATATTAGTACCCATGTCCAGAAGTCATAAACATGTGCTTTGATGAGATTTTGTGTAAACATTAGAAACTAAGGGATTGTTTGATAATTGTTGATTGAGTAAGAGCTGATTGGGTTAGAGCTAATTGAGTAAGAGGTTGACTGGGTAAGAAACTCTAACTGAAACTTGAGTGTTTGATAGTTAATGACTGAGTAAGAGCTGACTGAGAAAATATATATAGATATTTGTTTGTTAATGTATTAAAAACATTTTTAAACATTCACCGAAAGCATATCAATATAGGTCTAGTTTGAATCGTTTTTCAATTTCGAGCGCAACGGCGTGCTTATTTTCGAGATTCATTTAGTTTCAGAGGAGTTATGCTTGATTAAAAATCATCGACATCGTGTTCATCTAGACTTTTCAAACATTCACCGAAAACATATCAATATACGTCTAGTTTGAATCGCTTTTTAATTTCGCGTGCAACGGTGTGTTTATTTTCAAGATTTATTCAGTTTTGAAGAAGTTATGCTTATTTAAAGTATGAGAGTTATTTTTTATTTTATTTAAAAAAATAAAAAGAAATGAGCGTGCTAAGTTTTGAGAAGTAACGTTCTCTTATTCGGTCAGCGATAAAATGATCATGGATTCGGTCCGATGCCTTGGATTCGGTCAGAGCAAATTTACAATTTAATCAAACAGTCTTACTGCTGACCCAGTCCTCAGTAAACTCTTACTGGACTGGGTAAGGGTGATTGTAATACCCACCCCGAGCTAGCTCGGGAGAGGGTTTGGGAGGCTCGGGATCACGGGAACACCATGACGGAGTGCTCGGGAGAGGTGCGCGGGAGAGGTGCTCGGGGCTGGGGCACCGAGAGAAGAGAGCTCGGGAGAGGGGTAAAAAGTGTGGGTCCCCCTACTTTTTAAAGAGTTTGGGGTCTTGGGATGCTCGGGAACACCATGACGGGTAAAAAGTGTGGCTCGGGGAGGTTACTCGGGATGCTTGAGGTCGCGGGGTCGCGAGGTGGGTATTACCATTACCCTAAGTGATTATCAAACAACCCCTAAGAACTGGACTTCAAACCAAATTGTACCTATCAGATTAGCCATTTAGATTTTGTTACTCTTCACATTTCTATGCCATGGGACTAAAAATAGGCAGGTGCTATATGCAAAGGTACTTGTTATTTTTTTATGGCATAGGGGCAAAACTATGAAGAAATACTATATGAATCAAGTTTCCTTTTGTTGTCATGTTCTCATACACTTAAAACTATATAAAATGATTTGAACTTACAATAAATGGTTTTGCGCATCTAAAGGTCTCAATTCAGTTTCAACTATGAAGCAATATGTATGTCAATAGCCTATGTAATTTCCAAACTACTGTATCAAATATCGCTCAAATATCGCAGTTGTCTTTTTTAAATGTGCAACAATGTGTGTATTTGATGCTTACGATAATCAAGTTAGACCAGACACAATCTAACATTCTAACATATAGGAGTTATAAAAAAAAGACGCATGCAAATCTATAAAAACAGAATCAATAAATCAGTAACTTAGAAAAATAAAAATAAAAGTATGAACCTATATACTAACAACCACTAATAAAAACATGCACAGGTCACATGAAAAGAGATCACCACAGAGCTCCCGTTATGATAAATCTAAGATAAAATCAAATGAGAAGAGCAATTTGTATAGAATTCTGAAATGAACATACCTTGAGGTCATTAGGGTTCATGAACATTACCAAAAAACACCAACACAAACAACGAAAATGAATAAATCAGTGGTTATAGGTTAGGTGTGTAGTGTAGTGTCTTTAATTTTGCTAATATCAAGTTGTTTTCTTTGACAGTAGAGTTGCAACTTTGTTAGTCGGCTTCAAAAGAAATAGAAGCTTTAATGGGTCAAAAGGTGATTTAGTTCTAAGTTTTTTCCTGTTTAATGATGGTTACACTCTAATATTTTCTCTTTGATCCATCCATTCTTTGTTACTTAATTATAAGAATTTATTAATGGAGTATATATGCGTAATGTTAATACTAATTATAAAGAGTTAATTATGGAATGCGTCCCTGTGGTTTGCAATTTTGTTTGAAATGAGTCCAAACGTTTCAAAATTTTCATTGCGAAGCCTGTGGTTTGCAATTTATTATGAATTGCATCCCCGGCTCTAACTCTGTTAACTTTAGCCGTTAACTACCCTCACATGTGCCAGTCATGTGAGGGCATTTTTGTCATTTCCCCTTGCCATTGAATAAACTCACACACACTTGTGAGTGTTGAAGAGAGACCGAGAGAAAGGAGGAGCAGGGGGCTCACCCCGGTTTTCCGGCAATCCAGCAAGGCCGGCGGTGGCGGACCACGACGGTCTCATGGCGGCGCTAGTCCCCTCACACTCCACCGCCATCTAATATCCACCCCTAGTCGCCGGCCATCTTCTCCGGCGGTGCCGCCGGTTCATCCAAAGCACCACAGATTCATCAAATCGAACCCCCAAAACCATACTAAATTACCGAGGAACCTTGGATGAGAAAGTGAGGCAAATGGGTCGCTAACCCGCCGCCGGTGGTTTTTTTATCGCCACCCACCTTCATTCTTCACCTCCCATCCGGCACCATCACCCATCCGTCCTTTGTCCAACCCTAGATCCAACCAGCACAACGGTCACACCTTAGACCCAAATTTTGCTTCAATTTTTCCTATTGGAAAGAAAGGTACTGGATCAAATGTTGGGAACAAACAAGAGTAAAACCAATTAAAATAAATGGGGGAGCCGATGAGTAGCATTTATTTTTAATTGTGTAAAAGGATTAAAATACACTTTCAATTGGAATCTTCACCATAATTTTCCGCTTGTTCTTTCTTATTTTTGATTGTGGTAAAGGGGATATGGATAAGAAGAAAACCTATAAAGGGGTAATCGGAACTGCAAGCCACGAGAATGGATCTCGGATTGAAGACGGAGGAATGTGAGGCTGAGGTAAGAGAGACGACTTTTAAAAGCTGTTTTGTTGGTTGGCGACTACCGCTGACCAGTGGTGGTTGCGGGTTGGGGAGATAGAGTAGAGGAAGAAGAGAGAAAGAGATGGCGGTGCAGAGATAGAGGAAAGGAGAAAGAGAGAGACCCTTGACTGGTGATGATGAAATTGATTTATTGTACAAATAATAATTAGAATTTTTTGTAAGTGGAAATGACGAAAATGCCCTCACATGATTGGCACATGTGAGGGCAGTTAACGGCTAAAGTTAACAAAGTTAGAGCCAGGGATGCAATTCACAATGAATTGCAAACCACAGGCTTCGCAATGAAAATTTTGAAACGTTTGGACTCATTCCAAACAAAATTGCAAACCACAGGGACGCATTCCGTAATTAACTCAATTATAAAACTTCATACATGTGAGAATATTGTGAGAAAACATGTGCTTTTATAAAAGTATTCTTAGCCCTACACCGTCACGTTCTAACTTCTTATTCTCTGATTAACAATTTTACAATACGTCAATAGAACTCAACACTCCTTTAGGTTTAATTCGTTACTTTTCCCCCTTTATATTCTATTTTGAATTGATGACTTGCATGTATGGGTGATGAAGACTTGGGTAGCCCGATTAAAACCCGATACCCGAGACCAATTTTAGAAGTTTGGGTGGGTTTCCGTCCCTATTTTCACTCAATTTCGGACTCGGGCCCCAGCCCGGGCCTGGTTTTAGACGATGAAGAACCCGTGAAATAAACCCGCCCGATTTGCTTGCTAAACTTCCCAAACATAAATCGCAAATTTTGTGGAGATATTCGAGGTTTCCGGTCCAAACAAAATATCGCAACTAGCAAACTAAGAATTAAGGAAATCCATTTCAAATCAATCAACGGTTTCTGTTAATCAAGGTATAATGGGAAGGATTCAATTACATTGAGTCAATAACCAAGCACCAGATTCATTTTAACATTTTTTCTGACGCTTTAGAAAATACCAATTCAGCTGAATTTAAGCCAAATTCTAATATATTGATTTTGTTAGTTACACATCGACAGATCAATGTAAGTATGTAACTTAAGAATTGCTACTGTGTATAATATTATGGCCTCATCTACCTATTCACATGTAAACTCATTATCGATTTTGTTTGATATAATATACTCTTTACTAATCTTGAACATCAATTTTGTAGCTTTTAAAAGGATATGAAGAAAAGTAGTACATTTAAGAAGAAAATGACCTCCTGTTATGGATTTAGGACCGAGTTCTTAGCATGAAATCTCTTGGATGTAAACACCAAAGCGATGAATCGATGATGATTTATGAAATCTGTTGTTCATTTGGGATCAAGAATCGGGCTCAGGCTTTTACACAGGACCGATTAACTGAACGCCCAAAAAGCCTGTCTTCGGTCTCCATTTATACCAAGAATCGGGTTTTGGGCCAGGCAAGGTTTTTGTCGATGATTACCGCTACTTGCATGTGGTCAATTTTGGTTACTTATGGTGTCTCCCCTAATTAGTAAACTTTATGTTTTTTTTCTTTGCTATAGCTTACCTTGAATGGATATAAGTACATGACTCTATTGTCGGTCTCATGTACTTGTGTGGGGTGTCGGTCTCATGTACTTGTGTGGGGGCTTCTCTGGTTAATCTTAATTCTAATAAAGCAATAAAAATTATGTCACATGCCTCATTTATAAAGAGTCCACATCACCACGGCACATGTCAATCTCACATTGAATTACAAATTTAGTAAATCATCAATTAAGATAATTACCAATTTTATCAAAACTAAAATTTTATTTTAAAATTTTTATAAAACTAATGTAGATTTGATTAATTACTCAATAATTTTAGACTTTTTGTGGAATAATCAACAACTTGTCAAACATACTAATTCTTTTAAATTTATTAAATTATTATTTAATATATTATGAGAATTTTATATCAATCATAATTTTAAAATTTCTTGATAATTACCTTTTTCTTTGTATTGATCTAATATTATAAATCTATATTCAACCCGTGTAGTACACGGGTTACTAACCTAGTGAAGTATAAAGGGTTAAATGCCTTGGGTAAAAAGGATGCATAAGTCTGCAATAATATTGGGCTGGGGGCATGAAAACAGGGAAGCATCGAATGGGAAATGGAGGGGTGCTGCTGTTTTTGAAACCAATATGCTTGCTTAAGAATGTTTATTATGGGGGCACTGACTTGGCATTGAAGATGTGGTGCTGCTTTGTGGGGATCCTTTAATGAATATGGATTGATTCTTGGCGCAGGTCTCCTATTCTGGGTTGTTACAATAGCAAATGCTATTGGTTTTGAGTATATTGTTTTAGAGCTTTGTTTGTTGTCAATTCCTTGATTCGTGTCGTTTTGTTTTTATTGTTTGAACTCGTTGTACTGTTGCCTTGCTAGCAGCTTGCTAGTATTCAAATATGACCATTGCCGCTTAAAAAAAAAAAACATGACTCTATTGTCTTCTATAGTTCTATTTATCATATACATTTGTTTGTCACTTCTCCCATGTGCCTTAGTATGTTTGATTTGTCTTCAATCTCTGTTGTGTTGAGAAACTTATTTTGTTAATTTCAAAAAAAAAATAAAAAAATTATGCTTAAATGGAACCATTTATGTTATTTCCATCTAAATTATTGTTTGTACTTTGTCTCTTTTTACTATTTTGACTACTGGGCAGTTGTCCATATGTTAACCTCTTGCCAATAATGCTGGACTTTCAAGTAGCTTAATGGGTCTTCGGTTGACCCAATTTTTATTTTGACACTTCATTACTATTAAAAACGGTTTTGCAGTTCTATGAAGAACCGTCCATTCCCCTACACAATCAATTTAATTAGGGATGAGTCAATTTGGAATGCTCACCGATCAAATTAAAAAAATAGTCAAAAAAAGAAACAAGTTGAGAGTAATGAATAGAGCCACTTCAATCATGTATTCAAAGATTTAGATAGCTATTACTATAAAAAAAAATTGTTATATGCGATCATAATTTATACTCTAATTATCTATAAAAACACAAATAGTATTTGTGGGTTAGCTCAACCTGGTTCACTATACTTTTACTAAAGGTGACATGTTTTGACCCAAACGTGTTTTGATCCCTCCTACCAATCGTACAACCATTATATGACATGAGTGATTTGTTTTTTTCCGGATCAAGTCATAACCAATAATGCTCCACAAACCAAGTCATTCGCTGCTTCGCAACATGTCCTGTCTTCAATACATGTTATTTGGTACTTAGAAACAGATAACCTTGCATGTTAAAAAAAAGTTTCTGAAAGTGACACTTCGAAAGAAATTTCTTTATTCGGCTTGCAATCCAGATGAAAATAGGGCTTGTAGGGTCTATTTAGGGGGTTTGCATTTTTATTTACATTCACTCACATGATTATCTTCGCACTTGATTGTCAAGAGTTTGTGGTTTCGTGATACGTTTATAGGACTAAGTACATGTGCATAGTTATTTTTATTTATATTCACTCACATGAAATTTTTATTTACATTCACTCACATGATGGTTCTACAGACCTAACATTAATAATGACTATGTGAACCTCCCCGTAAAATGGTTATTTTTATTAACTTTTGTTTCTATTAAATATGTATGTTTGTTTCTTACAAGGTTTGGCAAGAATGATAGTCTTATATTTTAATTAACATGCTTGATTCACATTATTATGTAAAAATAAGGATGTCATTAGATTGAGTACTAATCTGAATACTGACTCATGTAACGATTTAGTCTTTTTAGATGGGGCAATCAGTGACATGAAAAAGACAAGGTACTCGAAGTAGGCAAATAAACTTGGATTAATAGAAAAAGAGCTCCCTAAAGACCTTTCCAAAGGTGATTTTCTATTACATAGAGAGTCACCAATCTAGACCATTTGCCATGTTTATTTGTCACATAAGCTTTGATGGCCATACAAGCTATATAATTGCATCATGCCCTCATAGTTATTTGTAATAGTTGTGGTGGTGGTTTTAACCAAATTTCAAAAGAAACCCATGTATATTATAAAACGCTTGAGCGTGACTATGAAGATTGTTACCATGTATAATATATATTCCAAGTTCTAAATATTATATATATGTTTTTATTTTAACGATGGTATATTAATGATAGTTTTCTTTATTTTCCTAATTATAAGAATGACATGACAAATCAACGTAACATGTAAATTCATAAAAAGTCAAAGCACGTAATGTTTCACTATTACCCATTTATTCCCCTGAATTGGAAATGCCCAAGCACGCTTGCGAACCTTTGTTTACTTACTATTTCTATATGACTTCCTTTAATCATTGGTCATCTCACATCAGGTAGCACCGCCGAGTACCGACACAGCCACTTAAACTATTGTATTTTATCTACGATATTGCTGTAAAATTCTAACACAAACAAAGCATAAACATACACTTCTAATTGTAAGAATGACATGACAAATCAACGTAAGATGTAAATTCATGAAGAATCGACACAACTACTGTCGTTGCTTAGAAAATGAATGTATTTCTTTGATATGTATTTTGAATATATGAAAGCGGACAATAACTTATTTCAGAATTACATGCCTGAAACATTATATATTTTAGATTTGATGTTTTTAATTGTGTATTTATGTACTTACCGACATTAAAATCCAACCGAGCTTTTTTGTGAAAACACACTATTGGCTGCACTCGATACCCACTATTTTACTCGATACCCGACGAATAATTACCTAATGGATAGCCGAAGTGTAATCGACCAGGTATGAGGTGCATTTTTTATTTCTGGCATGGGACTGGGATTATTAATACCCGACCCATTGCCATCCCGACCTCATACTCACATCAATGTGCCACGTAATAATAAAAAAAACCAAAGAACCTCTCGCATTAATAGTTTAATTAACCTGTTATCTCTTGGGTTTCTATATGTGTGTCTTTCTCCATGCCATTAGCACATTTAACTTTCAAGATTGCATATGAATATGCCAACTTAAAACACTTACCTAATTTGGCTTCTATTCATCATGAAGTATCGATCTGTTTTCACGCTTTTGAAGTCCTATAACTAAAACAACTAACCTTTGTTTTACTTCCGTCCAGATGTCATTTAAGACACTGATTGATGTTAACAGAGATGACGAACAACATCCAAGGGTGGTAAGTTTTCCCTTTAACACATTAACTACCAACCTAACATTATACCACCCTCCTACTAATATGGTTTCTTTGTAGGTTCTCCTGCTGCGATTTACACAAGACTTGCCAAAAAAATTCGCGTCTATATGGTTTGCCGATTACAAGAGGAACAAATTCAGTGTCAATATCGATCACCTAGGCAATGGTGTGAGAGAAGTACACGATGCGACATGGCCATCTTTCCTAAATTCGCTTAATGGCCAAGGAATACGCAAGTTGTGCTCAAAATGGAAGAAGGTGAACAAGGTCAAGTTTGTTGCGTGTGACATCCGAGAATTTCAAGGTTTACTTCCGTTAGACAATCTCCGTTAGTTACATTATAAGTGTTAACTTAGTAACTAATGCTTAACTAGGCCGAATACGCCCACGTCCTTTGGTTGATCACCGAACCCGTCCATATGTGCTATGTGTTCATTTGTTGTTGTCATTATGTGCAATGTGATTTAAATACATGAGTTAGTATTGTGAATAACATGACAATTTAGGAATCGTGTTTATCTTGCTTAGAATGTGAAATTGACCACTTTTGGAAACCAGCGAAACTACCGGGCGAAACTATAGTGTCGCCCGACAGTCTGTTGGCTCACTCGTGATCAGAGCCAGTTTCGCCAGGCCAGCGAAACTGCCAGCGAAACTAGCCTCTGATATAAATAATCTTAATAAACCCTAGCTCTCCTATTTGCCTCATTTCATACAAAACACACACACACACTCCATCTTTCTCCTGGAAATCTGGTCAGTCGAGATTCACACCGAGCCATCGAGATCTCAGCCCTGAACCATCATCCATCAAGCTTGGAGATCGAACCGTGAGTCCCAAAACCACCATTTTTATGTTTTCTATGTGTTTTCTTAAAAAGCATGCTTAGATCTTTATAGAATCACTTGATCTTCTGATATGTTTCTTAGGATTGCTAGATCTGTTATAAAGTTTATAACTTTACGTGTGAAATCCATCCATGTTAAAGATTTATGCTATTTAGGTCATTTTAGGGTTTTAAATGTATTTTGGTGATTTGATGATGAAAATGCATGTTTAAGGTGTTAAAGCTTACTGATTTATGTTGGTAAATGGTTATGTATGCTAGATAATGAATTGCATGTGATATGGAAGCTGTTAGATTGATTTTTAGGCTGATTTATGTGTTTTTCGCGACCAGCGAAACTGTCATGTTCTCTGGGCGAAACTGTCCAGCGAAATTATGCATATCTTCAACCAGCGACACTATGGAGCGAAACTGTAGTGTCGCTGGGTAAACCAACCAGACCTGTTCGGACGAAACTACCGAGCGAAATTACCTGAACGAAAGTTCAAACCAGTTTCGGGCGAAACTAGGCTAGCGAAACTGTGCCAACAGTTTCGAGCGAAACTAGCCTAGCGAAACTGTGTCGTCGGGTATTGACTAGCGAAAGTGCTGCCCGTGCACACAGCGAAACTGCCTAGCGAAACTGCTAGCGAAATTGTGACCAGAATCCAAACTTGTGCAATTTACTTGAATACTATGCCATGACTTACATGATTTTGCTATGATGATACATGCTTTGATTTCTGATGTATGTGAACCCTTGTTTATGATCAACCATCGGTGTTGTGTGTCGTAATGTCGTGTCGTAGTTCCAACGTGCTATGTTATGGGCCATAGTGACATCAAGATTAGACACAAAACTAATACTTAAGACCTAAACGTGTTCATAGGTCTTCATTAAGCAATACTTGGACTAAATATCAGTGTAGCTGAGCAACCTAAGGTGAGTTTCACAAACCCTTTAATTGTGAGCCCGTTTGGGACACAACGAATGAACTTAACGATAAACAACGCTGACGTTTTGAGGTATTACAATTGGGATACCTGTTATGGAAGTTGGAGTGTTTTATGGGAACACTTACAACTGTCCATCCTTGGGGTTTCTATTGAAACCCGGAAACGACCATTTGACACTTAAACTCTTTTTGGGAATTTCAAATGAAATCCAGGATAAACTGTTTTAATATGACTAGTGTAGGTTAAAGTCTAAACCAAATGATATCACATGATTTCTAAGGATGCCATAAAACTTAAAAAGTCCTCAACCTAGTACTGTTGATCTGAGAAGCGAGGGGATGTTGGGTAGATCTACTGAGGGTTTGACAAACCCTGCTCCGCGGTACACAAATGTGTAACCAACCGGTTGGAGGCCGAACGGAGTTCAATGTCAGCCTATTTTAGTTGTGGGCCTCCCAAATGGGACACAACTGGAGGCACCAACCATCGGCAAATGCCGAACTCTGTTACGTCAGCTTTCAGCCCTAGTACGACTCCTTAGTGCATGGAAACCGGATTAGCTACCCGCGATATCGGTTGACTACTTTAATCCTTTACTTAACTAGTGCATATTCGAAAATTCAACTCTTGGCAATTGCCTTGCAAAACTATTACTTATGTATATGTTGATACATACGATTATGAGACCGGGCCAATGCATGTCATGCCCACCGTGAACTCACCAGCCGTTAGGTTGACACTTGTGTGGTTTTCACTTTTGCAGATCGTTGAAGAGTATCCACTGAAGGTTGGCATGGCACGTGAAGACTTTACTTTCATTAAACTAACTTGGGAATTTGAATTTGAAACAATGATTTGTAAAGCACGTGGTTAGTGCTAAGATACTAATGTTTTATTCCGCTGCGTACTTTTAAGACTGTTTTGAAATGAATGTTTTGGACTTTACTCTGATTCGATTAGTATTTGTAACTAATGGTTGTGTTCCTGGTTTGCTCGCACCCCTTAACGGTATAAACTCCGTTAGTGGTTAATTTGGGGGTGTGACAGATTGGTATCAGAGCCATAAGTTGCAGAGAACTGGAATCATTTTTGAAAACGATTTGGAAACTGCAACTTGAAACCTTAGTTACAAACGAACAAAACAAACTCTCAAAAACAAAATTTTACGTGCCAACCTGGGATACTCGCTCTGCTGTGTAAGTAAATACTCCATATGTAGATATATATATGTAGATATATATAGAGACTGTGTCTAAGTAGTCTAACGGAAAACCTTAGGAAATTTTCACACACGAATACGAAATGCGAACACTATTCCGGGGAAAGCGACAACGAAACGATGCTACACGTTACGTCCTGATTTCTACTATGATGACTACGCCGACAGTGACTTTTATGGGAAGCCGACTTTCGACGATAGTACTTACGACTTACGGCATTCTTCGACGACGCCTCAGTTTTGCACGAAAATTTTTGGACTAATAGTGGGATAACGGGAACTGGCTAATATACATATTATGGGATATGTATAGAATATAATTGTGACTGAACACTGGCTACTTTAACTGTCCAGCAAAATGTCTGGAAGAGGACACGGAAGAAACAACATCAACATGACGCCTGCACAGCTGCAAGCAATGATTACTGAACACGTGCAAGCCGCGATGGCAGCCGTCCAAGCTGCATACGCCGCACAGGGTAATTATTATGCCGGTTAAGGCACAAAGCGGTTATAATTGACTTGTTTAAACTTAAAAACCGAACTATTATTGCATCAGGAAACCACCACTGCACGTTCAAGTCCTTCATGGACTGCAAGCCGATGACATTTTCCGGCGAAGAAGGAGCTGTAGGACTCCTCAGGTGGATTGAGAAGTCTGAGAAGGTCTTCTCTATGTGCAACTGCCCTGCTGGAGATAAAGTGAAGTATGCGACTGGTACCTTTGAGGGAGCTGCTCTCTCCTGGTGGAATGCTGAGATTCAGATGATTGGGTTAGATGCGGCCAATGGCATGGAATGGGGAGCGTTTAAGGAGTTGGTTATGGAGGAGTACTGCCCTCGAGATCAAGTCAAGAAACTGGAAGGAGAGTTTTTGAACTCCAAAATGTCTGGGTCAGAAATTGAAGAGTATATTGCTCGTTACCACGAGTACGAGGTACTGTGCCCCTCGATGGTTGATGCTGAATTTAAGCGCATTGAGCGTTATCTAGAGGGTCTCGCACCCCAAATCAAGAGCCTGGTGACAGCCAGCAATCCAACAACTGTGCAACAAGCCATCCGTCTGGCTCACAAGTTAACCGATCAAGAGATCGAAAGGAGTACTCTACCCGCGAAAGCCACTGAGAAGACTGCCTTGAGTGGCAAGCGTAAGGCTGAAGAAGAAGCTCCAGCTACATCAGTGAACAATCAATCTGTTGGAAATCAATCTGGGAGGTCCTCTAACTCCCAATATCAGAACAAGCGACCAGACAACACAAGGTCCAATTTCAACAACAGTGGGGGTAACAATCGCCAAGGTGGGAATGGAAACTACAAGGGTAAAGCTCCGTTCTGTAACAAGTGCGGAAAACACCACAGCGGTATGTGTAACAAGGGTTTGGAATGTGGAAGATGTGGGAAATCGGGGCATGAAGCCAACAACTGCTGGACCAACTTGCAGAAGTTGAACCACGGTGGTCAGAACCAAGGAGGAAATAACAACAGGGGAAACGGAAACAACCGTTACGGGGAAGGAAACAATCAGAACAACAACAATGGTGGAGCCCGTGGCTGTTATGAATGTGGTGCTCAAGGCCACATGAAGAAAGATTGCCCGCAATTGCGCAGGCAGGGTAATGGTAACAATGGCAACGGTGGGAACCCGGGCAACGGGAATGGTAATGGTGGAAATGGTAATGGTGGAAACGGTAATGGTGGGAATGGTAGAGGTCGTGCCTTCGTCATGGGTCAGGGAGAAGCTCGCAACGACGCCAACGTGATTAATGGTAAATTTATATTGAATGGTTTCTTTGCTACTGTGTTATTTGATTCTGGTGCTGAAAGAAGTTTTATTTCCACTAAGTTTGCTAGACTAATAAATGCTAAACCGATTGCCTTAGATGCTACGTATGTGGTAGAACTAGCGAATGGTAAACTTCATGATATAACGCAGATAGTTAAGGACTGTAAGTTAGAACTAGCTGGCCATACATTAGGAATCGATCTTATGCCTTTCCCGATTGGTAGTTTTGACGTTATAGTAGGAATGGATTGGTTATCTGAAAACCGAGCTGAAATCTTATGTAAAGAAAAAGTGGTTCGTATTCCACTCGAAGAAGGTGAAGTGTTAACGGTTCAAGGTGAAAAAGGTGGAGCAGTCACTGGTATTATCTCGTTTCTCAAAGCTCAAAAGTGCCTTCGTAAAGGTCACTTCGCGATTCTTGCAAACGTCACCGATTCGACACTTCCCGAGCGCAGAATCAACGATTACCCGATAGTTCGCGACTTCCAAGATGTATTTCCTGAAGATCTGCCTGGTTTACCTCCATTTCGTCAAGTGGAGTTTGGGATCGACTTAACTCCTGGAGCCGCCCCGATTGCACGCGCACCTTACCGTTTGGCGGTAAGTGAACTCAACGAACTCTCCGCACAACTTCAAGAGCTACTTGACAAAGGATTTATCCGTCCCAGTTCGTCTCCATGGGGAGCACCGGTGTTGTTTGTTAAGAAGAAGGATGGAACATTCCGTATGTGTATTGATTAGCGAGAGCTTAACAAAGTTACTATTAAGAATCGGTATCCACTTCCTCGAATCGACGATCTCTTCGACCAACTGCAAGGTTCGAGCTACTTTTCAAAGATTGATCTACGGTCTGGATATCACCAACTTCATGTCCGAGATGAGGATGTCCCAAAGACTGCTTTCAGAACTCGGTATGGACATTACGAGTTTCAAGTTATGCCGTTTGGGCTAACTAATGCACCTGCGGTGTTTATGGATTTGATGAATCGAGTGTGCAAACCGTATCTCGATCAGTTTGTGATAGTCTTCATTGACGATATTTTGATTTACTCCAAGACAAAGGAAGAACACGAGAGACATCTACAACTGATTTTGGAATTACTCCGTAAGGAACAGCTTTATGCTAAGTTTTCGAAGTGCGATTTTTGGATTCGCGAAGTCCAGTTTCTTGGGCACATTGTTAATCAGGAAGGAATTCATGTCGACCCGGCTAAAGTGGAAGCTATCAAGAATTGGTCTACTCCTAGAGCGCCGACCGAAATCCGACAATTCTTGGGACTTGCCGGATATTACCGAAGATTCATTAAGGGTTTCTCGCAATTGGCTCAACCCTTAACAGCATTAACGCACAAGGGAGTGCAATATAGATGGGGTGAAAAAGAAGAACACGCGTTTCAAACTCTCAAAGATATGTTATGTTCAGCTCCGATTCTTGCATTACCCGATGGAGTTGACGACTTTGTAGTCTATTGTGATGCATCCATCCAAGGACTCGGTTGCGTGTTGATGCAACGGAACAAAGTAATTGCCTATGGGTCCAGGCAACTGAAGGACACTGAGAAGAATTATACAACGCATGATTTGGAATTAGGAGCCGTTGTTCATGCACTCAAGATTTGGAGACATTACCTCTACGGAACAAAGTGCACAATATTTACCGACCACAAGAGCTTACAGCACATCTTCAATCAGAAGGATCTCAACATGCGGCAATGACGGTGGGTCGAGTTACTAAATGACTATGACTTAGCAATTAAGTATCATCCGGGAAAAGCCAATGTGGTGGCTGACGCCCTAAGTCGAAAAGAGTACGAAAAGCCTCGACGAGTACGAGCGCTGCAACTTACCATTCACACGGGATTGCCGGATCGGATCCGCGATGCCCAACAAGAAGCATTAAAAGAGGAAAACTTCACAGCTGAAGCACTGCGAGGGGTGGATGGTAACTCCGAAATTAGGTCCGACGGACTCAGATACTACAATAACAGAATTTGGGTTCCTTTACTTGGAAATCTCCGTGAGCTCGTGATGGACGAGGCTCACAAATCAAGATATTCGGTGCACCCTGGATCGGATAAAATGTACCAAGACTTGAAGAGTTTGTATTGGTGACCGAATATGAAAGCCGACATTGCTCGATATGTGGCTAAGTGTTTAACATGCTCAAGAGTTAAGATCGAGTACCCAAAGCCTTCTGGGCTATTACAACAACCAAAGATCCCAGAATGGAAGTGGGAGGATATCTCCATGGATTTTGTAACGGGATTACCTCATCGATCGAATCGACCGGATGCGATTTGGGTTATCATTGATCGATTAACCAAATCTGCACACTTTATCCCGATGAAGGAAAACGATAACATGGATAAGTTAACAAAGCTGTATATTGACAGAATTGTGGCACTTCATGGTGTGCCTAAGACCATTATCTCCGATCGAGATCCTCGATTTACTTCCCGACTATGGCAATCTATGCAAGAAGCACTGGGAACCAGACTGGATATGAGTACAGCTTATCACCCGCAGACCGATGGACAGACGGAACGAACCATTCAGACTTTAGAAGACATGCTCCGTGCTTGCGTTCTCGATTTTGGTAAGGACTGGGAGGCTCACCTTCCGTTGGTGGAGTTCTCCTACAACAACAGTTATCATTCAAGTATCGGTGCAGCACCTTTTGAAGCTCTTTATGGCAGAAAGTGTAGATCGCCCGTGTGTTGGGCTGAAACGGGTGAGAAAGGACTCACCGGACCGGAACTCATTCATGATACAACTGAACGGATTATTCAGATCAGAAAGCGGATAGCCGCAGCACGTGACAGACAGAAGAGCTATGCCGACAAACGCCGTAAACCTTTGAAGTTCGAGGTAGGCGACAAAGTGTTATTAAAGGTATCTCCCTGGAAAGGTGTGATACGCTTCGGAAAGCGTGGAAAGTTAAATCCTCGCTACATCGGTCCTTTTGAAATCATTGGGGAAGTAGGCCCGGTGGCCTACCGTTTACAACTCCCTGCCGAACTCGATGGAGTTCACAACGTGTTTCACGTCTCTAATCTGAAGAAATGTCTGGCAGACAACACTGAAATAATCCCTTTGGAGGAATTGGAAATCGACGAACATCTGAGATTCATCGAGCAGCCGGTAGAAATCATGGGACGCGAGGAGAAAACCCTCAAACGTAGCAAGATTCCGATCGTCAAGGTTCGATGGAACTCAAGACGTGGACCAGAATACACTTGGGAACGAGAGGATCAGATAAAGAAGAAGTATCCTCACTTGTTCGAGCAAACGTCCACAGAAACTCAAGGTATGATTTAATTTTGGGGACCAAAATTCCTTTAACAGGAGGAGGATGTGGCAACCCTAAAACTTTTGCTTTCTTTCCCCAGCGACGACAGCCGAGGCTGCAAACGCTACGACGCAAGAATAATTTTCGGGACGAAAATTCCAATCACAAGGGGATGATGTGACATCCAAGAATTTCAAGGTTTACTTCCGTTAGACAATCTCCGTTAGTTACGTTATAAGTGTTAACTTAGTAACTAATGCTTAACTAGGCCGAATACGCCCACGTCCTTTGGTTGATCACCGAACCCGTCCATATGTGCTATGTGTTCATTTGTTGTTGTCATTATGTGCAATGTGATTTAAATACATGAGTTAGTATTGTGAATAACATGACAATTTAGGAATCGTGTTTATCTTGCTTAGAATGTGAAATTGACCACTTTTGGAAACCAGCGAAACTACCGGGCGAAACTATAGTGTCGCCCGGCAGTCTGTTGGCTCACTCGTGATCAGAGCCAGTTTCGCCAGGCCAGCGAAACTGCCAGCGAAACTAGCCTCTGATATAAATAATCTTAATAAACCCTAGCTCTCCTATTTGCCTCATTTCATACAAAACACACACACACACACTCCATCTTTCTCCTGGAAATCTGGTCAGTCGAGATTCACACCGAGCCATCGAGATCTCAGCCCTGAACCATCATCCATCAAGCTTGGAGATCGAACCGTGAGTCCCAAAACCACCATTTTTATGTTTTCTATGTGTTTTCTTAAAAAGC
Organism: Deinandra increscens subsp. villosa; assembly: GCA_039602395.1. Taxonomy (NCBI): domain Eukaryota; kingdom Viridiplantae; phylum Streptophyta; class Magnoliopsida; order Asterales; family Asteraceae; genus Deinandra; species Deinandra increscens. The sequence goes on along the minus strand of JBCNJP010000009.1, from coordinate 65,547,060 downwards.
ATGCTTAGATCTTTATAGAATCACTTGATCTTCTGATATGTTGCTTAGGATTGCTAGATCTGTTATAAAGTTTATAACTTTACGTGTGAAATCCATCCATGTTAAAGATTTATGCTATTTAGGTCATTTTAGGGTTTTAAATGTATTTTGGTGATTTGATGATGAAAATGCATGTTTAAGGTGTTAAAGCTTACTGATTTATGTTGGTAAATGGTTATGTATGCTAGATAATGAATTGCATGTGATATGGAAGCTGTTAGATTGATTTTTAGGCTGATTTATGTGTTTTTCGCGACCAGCGAAACTGTCATGTTCTCTGGGCGAAACTGTCCAGCGAAATTATGCATATCTTCAACCAGCGACACTATGGAGCGAAACTGTAGTGTCGCTGGGTAAACCAACCAGACCTGTTCGGACGAAACTACCGAGCGAAATTACCTGAACGAAAGTTCAAACCAGTTTCGGGCGAAACTAGGCTAGCGAAACTGTGCCAACAGTTTCGAGCGAAACTAGCCTAGCGAAACTGTGTCATCGGGTATTGACTAGCGAAAGTGCTGCCCGTGCACACAGCGAAACTGCCTAGCGAAACTGCTAGCGAAATTGTGACCAGAATCCAAACTTGTGCAATTTACTTGAATACTATGCCATGACTTACATGATTTTGCTATGATGATACATGCTTTGATTTCTGATGTATGTGAACCCTTGTTTATGATCAACCATCGGTGTCGTGTGTCGTAATGTCGTGTCGTAGTTCCAACGTGCTATGTTATGGGCCATAGTGACGTCAAGATTAGACACAAAACTAATACTTAAGACCTAAACGTGTTCATAGGTCTTCATTAAGCAATACTTGGACTAAATATCAGTGTAGCTGAGCAACCTAAGGTGAGTTTCACAAACCCTTTAATTGTGAGCCCGTTTGGGACACAACGAATGAACTTAACGATAAACAACGCTGACGTTTTGAGGTATTACAATTGGGATACCTGTTATGGAAGTTGGAGTGTTTTATGGGAACACTTACAACTGTCCATCCTTGGGGTTTCTATTGAAACCCGGAAACGACCATTTGACACTTAAACTCTTTTTGGGAATTTCAAATGAAATCCAGGATAAACTGTTTTAATATGACTAGTGTAGGTTAAAGTCTAAACCAAATGATATCACATGATTTCTAAGGATGCCATAAAACTTAAAAAGTCCTCAACCTAGTACTGTTGATCTGAGAAGCGAGGGGATGTTGGGTAGATCTACTGAGGGTTTGACAAACCCTGCTCCGCGGTACACAAATGTGTAACCAACCGGTTGGAGGCCGAACGGAGTTCAATGTCAGCCTATTTTAGTTGTGGGCCTCCCAAATGGGACACAACTGGAGGCACCAACCATCGGCAAATGCCGAACTCTGTTACGTCAGCTTTCAGCCCTAGTAGGACTCCTTAGTGCATGGAAACCGGATTAGCTACCCGCGATATCGGTTGACTACTTTAATCCTTTACTTAACTAGTGCATATTCGAAAATTCAACTCTTCGCAATTGCCTTGCAAAACTATTACTTATGTATATGTTGATACATACGATTTTGAGACCGGGCCAATGCATGTCATGCCCACCGTGAACTCACCAGCCGTTAGGTTGACACTTGTGTGGTTTTCACTTTTGCAGATCGTTGAAGAGTATCCACTGAAGGTTGGCATGGCACGTGAAGACTTTTACTTTCATTAAACTAACTTGGGAATTTGAATTTGAAACAATGATTTGTAAAGCACGTGGTTAGTGCTAAGATACTAATGTTTTATTCCGCTACGTACTTTTAAGACTGTTTTGAAATGAATGTTTTGGACTTTACTCTGATTCGATTAGTATTTGTAACTAATGGTTGTGTTCCTGGTTTGCTCGCACCCCTTAACGGTATAAACTCCGTTAGTGGTTAATTTGGGGGTGTGACATTGCGTTTAATGCTGAGGGGCTGGAGATATGGAAAAATAGGAACGGGGAGGAGTTTGTCACTCATGTGTGGTTCAGACAACTGATGGCTCATTCCATAACCAGGTAGTGTTATTCATTACTATACATACAAAGCCTAACCATTAACTATGATCTGTCCTGATTTTTTAACATATAATTGAATCAATACTAATTTCATAGGTTCACTTTTCACTCCAGGCTTTGCCGGCTCAATTTCTTCATAATCTCTCAAAACGGGAGGTTCATGATCACACCTTCCATGTAAAAGTTGAACCCAGGATGAAGCTGGTATTTTGTGTTCCTAATAACTATTTACTTATATCTTTTAATAACTAACTGTGATTAATACTTCACTTATGTTATAATAACTAATTGCGCTTAACAACTTGATGTTGCAGTCCATCCCTAAAGCTCCGTTTCGGAAGTACAAGATCCATCCTTATAAACAGGCGGTTCTATGATTTGGGTTGGTTGAATTTTGGATCCAGATTATGTGGGCCGGTCAAGATGGCATACACCCTCGCTTATGAATGAAAGGCGACCAGTGCTCATTCTTATAGAAGACGGGACTACCACGACACAATCTTTTGCGGTTTGAGCTTCATGAAGACCGGACCCACCCATATGAAACTTCTCGGTTCTATGTTTGTTAGGTTGTGTTTGTGTTGGTTTGGTTGAAACTATTTTGTGTTGAAACATGTTTTAAGTTGCTGCTGCTACCCACCATGAACAACTTAACTTTTTTGGTTTGTTGTTGCTACATACATTATTATGTCATGTTACTTAGATAACTAAACACTGATTTTGCTGCTACACTTATAACAGAATCCGCAGTTTTAGATTTGCATTTTCCTTCATTCAGGTAAATTTAGATGGATGATCCTACTTCCATTTGGTTTTGTTATGGAGTAAAACATATTTATTTTACTTGAACACCACTTGAAATCTCCTAACATAGGACAACAAATTTTAGGCCTGCTCCCTTGAGACTTTAACCATAGTTTCACTATTGACATTGGCTTACATTGGCCCTACCCATGTTTAAATTATGTACATCAATAACATATGTTCCGTGTGTTTGGATCATTTAAAATGTCCATTCTTTACAGCTCATGCAGACCCTGTCATCAAGCAGGAAATGCAGGCGAAAAACAAAAGCAAGTTCGTTTCCACTCATAACGCCATACATTGTTATACTATTATATCCTAAGCCGTTACTCTTTATATTATCGCCCTTAATTATTTCCTTATATGCGTCGTTGAAACTACGCTTATGCATACAGGGAATACGTCGACATCATCAACCAGGAAGCGTAAGAGTCGTAGTCAGACATGTTTTTTTCATCAGTCTATCCATGTCGCGTTCCTATTTTCTCTTTTGGTGCGCTATGATATTGTGCTTATAAGGTTTTCTCCTTTATAATCTCTAATTGTATCAACCCATTTTACGATCACAAAACTAATCCACATGTCACTTATGCCTTCAAACTCCCTCATCACTACGTAGTCCATAGCACAATGGTAGATGACCCGAACACTTAAGAAATAGAGAGAAACGTTTCATGTCAGATTCTACTCTAACTGGATTCGGTAATTAATGAATGGATCTCACGCTAATCTGCATGCTCAGACACTACATATGTGTATGTTAACTTATAACACTTACCTAATTTGGGTTCTATTAATAATAAATTATTACCTAATCTGGGTTCTATTAATAATAAATTATTACCTAATATGGGTTCTATTAATAATAAATTATACATTTTTTTACACAGTTTCGACCTGTTACTTGGTTCCACTAACACCTATATCACAACCACCTAACCTATGTTTTACTTTTTTTTAGATGCCTTATAAACTGCTGCTTGATCTTATTCAGAAAATGAAGGAGCTTGCGGAGTGGTTATTTTTTGGTTTAAACAATTCACTGGTTAGCAAATATTATAACACACGCATACTAATAAATTGTGTCTGTAGGTTTTCCTGCTCCAATTCACAAGACACTTGCCAAAAAACTGCATATCTGTTTGATTTGTTGACTACCAGAAAAACAAATTCATTGTCAACAACATTAACCTAGGCAATGGTCTGTGGGGAGCTGAGAATGCCACATGGTTGTCTTTTCTAAATGCATTCACTAGGCATGGTATACAAAAGGTATGCTTAAAATGGAAGAAGCTCGCCAAAATTGAAGTTGCTGCGTTTAATGAAGACGGGCTAGAGATCAGAAGGAAGATGAATGGACAGGAGTTTGTTCATTCGTGTGTCGTTCAGGAAGCTGATCAATCATATCATACACAGGTGCTATTTATACCACCTATACATATAATGCCTAACATTCCACCATTATATGTTCTTTTTATTAATACTTAAGTGACTGCCTACTAATATAAGAACTTAACGTTTACACTGCAGTTGCTACCAAAACGATTTGTTTCAAAATTCTCAACCAACCACCTTCATAAGCATGCCTTACAGGTGAAAGTTGAACCTGGGGACGAAATCAGAAGAAAACAAGGTCAGTGATTTCACCCTCTGTAAAAACTTCTTCTTCTTACTACTGATCTTAAGGTAATAACCACTTTCAAGTATTGTTATGATCGCATGCATATGCTATACTTTAATCACTTATTTTGGTTTTTTGATTGGAAACTGCCGAGAGGCAGAAATGCTTCGGATATAACTAATATATTTCAAACAACCCCAACATCACACAACCTTCCTATAAAACACTTTACATGACCACCCTCAACCACCCATGTTGTCATCTTATTGCCTAATTAAACGCAATAGAGTTATCTTCTTGAACATAAGGTGTTATAATACATTCAATGCTCATAACCTCCATTATTATTGCCTTCCATTACTCTTCTCCATACTAATGGTGATATATTATATGTGATGAAATAAATAAAACAACACAAAAATCAGATGTCGGTGTGATATTCATCCACCAAATTACGAACAATCTATAATCATAATTTGACATGTAAAAATTAAAACCTGGGGTTTAAATATGTTACACAGTTTTCACCATTCGAAACTGACTTCCATTAATCAAAAAAGGTGCAAAAAAGGTAATATTATGTTAATTAAATAGGATAAATGTTTATTAAAGGGACTTCAACATTCTGCCCTTTTCAATCAGTTGCTAATATTCAACATTGTTAAACTATAGATTCTACCAATACAGTTGCTAATATTCAACATTGTTAAACTATAGATTCTACCAATACAGTTTCCACAATGGAGGTTATGAGGAGGGGTAAACACAGTTAAACTTCATGCAGTCAAACAAGATGCGGTAGTCGATGTGCTGTCGGAACTTAATCCAGAGACACATCATCATATCAGGCCCCAATAGCATTCACTGGTCGAACTGGCCCCTGTTCTATATTGAGAACAAAATTGAAGCTAGCAGCTGGCTTATTTTTACAGACCATGGAAGTGCTGAACACCATCCTTAGAACTGTGGAGTTACTGTATTCACCAACCCTGGTGTTGCACTATACCAAGACCCCAAACATCTGTGCACCCTCTCCATGCCCACCCACGTTCACAACGATCTCAGCCCACACTACTTCAAGCAGCTGACAACCCACAACCTGGAGAGTCAGCTACTGGTATTTTCACCGACAAGACAACTATTTAGTTATATCTTTTGATATGTAACGATGATTAACGGTTTATTTATATCTTATAATAATAAATTACTCTTGCATTCCATTTCTAAAGCGCTGTTTCGTAACCACAACATCCATGTTTACAATTAGGCAATTCTAAGTTTTGGACTGACAAAGTTTACGGTTAACCATTTGAGTTTGTTAATCTTCACATTCCTATGCCATGGGACTAAAAATAGGCAGGTGCTATATGCAAAGGTCCTTGTCATTTTTTATGCCACAGGGGCAAAACTATGAAGAAATACTATATGAATCAAGTTTCCTTTTGTTGTCATGTTCTCATACACTCAAAACTATATAAAAATGATTTGAACTTACAATAGAAGATTTGTTTACAAATGGTTTTGCGCATCCAAAGGTTTCAATTTAGTTTCAACTATGAAGCAATATGTATGTCAATAGCCTATGTAATTTCCAAACTACTGTATCAAATATCGCAGTTGTCTTTTTCAAATGTGCAACAGTGTGTGTATTTGATGCTTACGATAATCAAGTTAGACCAGACACAATCTAACATTCTAACATATAGGAGTTAAAAAAAAATGACGCATGCAAATTTATAAAAACAGAATCAGTAAATCAGTAACTTAGAAAAGTAAAAATAAAAGTATGAATCTATATACTAACAACCACTAATAAAAACATGCACATGTCACATGAAAAGAGATGACCACAGAGCTCCCGTTATGATAAATCTAAGATAAAATCAAATGAAAAGAGCAATTTGTATAGAATTCTGTAATGAACATACCTTGAGGTCATTAGGGTTCATGAACATTACCAAAAAACACCAACACAAACAACGAAAATGATCAAATCAGAAACAAAGTACACACAAACCTAAACCAACCCGAAAAAAGGAGATTAAATGAACCTGCAGAGACGAAGCTGCTGTACAATTTGACCTGCTACAAACCAGTTGAAATTGAACAAACACTTGAAAATCATCATCAATAGTTGAGCAGTATAAACCAAAAAAAAAAAAACAAATTAAAGAAGTAGAAACCAAAAGCACCAAATTAAGGAATGGGAACGATAGGGACTCACCGATTAAAATCCAAGCAACTGCAGTTTAAGGAAATCAAAAGAAACTCTACTTAAATCACAGAGGATGAATATAAGGGAAACTAATTTTGTTTAACGGTAAAGCAATTGAAAATTATAGAGGATGAAAGAATTTACCTTGAATCGACGTTGGCATTTAGTAACTGAAGAACTACGGAAATTAGGGCTCCATCTTAACCACTGTTGCTGACATCAATGATGGTTACTGACCTGCGACGCAATAAATCAATGAGCATATTAGGGTTACGTATGTTGACTTCAATCGAAGATGATTTTGAGATGTGAAACACTGAACATACGAACCATTATCTGTTGTTTTTATTAATACTTAAGTTACTGCCTACTAATATAAGAACTTAACTTTTACACTGCAGTTGCTACCAAAATGATTTGTTTCAAAATTCTCAACCAACCACCTTCATAAGCACGCCTTACAGGTGAAAGTTGAACCTGGGGACGAAATCAGAAGAAAACAAGGTCAGTGATTTCACATTCTACAAAAACTTCTTCTTCTTACTACTGATCTTAAGGTAATAACCACTTTCAAGTATTGTTATGATAACATGCATATGCTATACTTTAATCACTTATTTTGGTTTTTTGATTGGAAACTGCCGAGTGGCAGAAATGCTTCGGATATAACTAATTTATTTCAAACAACCCCAACTTCACACAACCTTCCTATAAAACACTTTACATGACCACCCTCAGCCACCCATGTTGTCATCTTATTGCCTAATTAAACACAATAGAGTTATCTACTTGAACATAAGGTGTTATAATACATTCAATGCTCATAACCTCCATTATTATTGCCTTCCATTACTCTTCTCCATACTAATTTAATCATACTAATGGTGATATATTATATGTGATGAAATAAATAAAACAACACCAAAGTCAGATGTCGGTGTGATATTCATCCACCAAATTACGAACAATCTATAATCATAATTTGACATGTAAAAATTAAAACCTGGGGGTTTAATTATGTTACACAGTTTTCACCATTCGAAACCGACTTCCATTAATCATAAAAGGTGCAAAAAAGGTAATATTATGTTAATTAATTAGGATAAAGGTTTATTAAAGGGACTTCAACATTCTGCCACTATTATGTTATGCCCTTTTCAATCAGTTGCTAATATTCAATATTGTTAAACTATAGATTCTACCAATACAGTTTCCACAATGGAGGTTATGAGGAGGGGTAAACACAGTTAAACTTCATGTAGTCAAACAAGATGCGGTAGTCGATGTGCTGTCGGAACTCGATCCAGAGACACAGCACCAGGCCCCAATAGCATTCACTGGTCGAAGCTGGCCCCTGTCTATATTGAGAACGAAATTAAAGCTAGTAGCTGGCTTATTTTTACAGACCATGGAAGTGCTGAACACCATCTTTACAACTGTGGAGTTACTGTATTCACCAACTCTGGTCTTGCACTATACCAAGACCCCGAACATCTGTGCACCCTCTCCATGCCCACCCACGTTCACAACGATCTCAACCCACACTACTTCAAGCAGCTGGCAACCCACAACCTGGAGAGTCAGCTACTGGTATTTTCACCGACAAGACAACTATTTAGTTATATCTTTTGATACGTAACAATGATTAACGGTTTATTTATATCTTATAATAATAACTTACTCTTGCATTCCATTTCTAATGCGCTGTTTCATAACCACAACATCCATGTTTACAATCAGGCAATTCTAAGGTTTAGACTGACAAAGTTTACGGTTAACCATTTGAGTTTGTTACTCTTCACATTCCTATGCCATGGGACTAAAAATAGGCAGGTGCTATATGTAAAGGTCCTTGTTATTTTTTATGCCACAGGGGCAAAACTATGAAGAAATACTATACGAATCAAGTTTCCTTTTATTGTCATGTTCTCATACACTCAAAACTATATAAAAATGATTTGAACTTACTATAGAAGATTTGTTTACAAATGGTTTTGCGCATCCAAAGGTCTCAATTCAGTTTCAACTATGAAGCAATATGTATGTCAATAGCCTATGTAATTTCCAAACTACTGTATCAAATATCGCAGTTGTCTTCTTCAAGTGTGCAACAGTGTGTGTATTTGATGCTTACGATAATCAAGTTAGACCAGACACAATCTAACACTCTAACATATAGGAGTTAAGAAAAATGACGCATGCAAATTTATAAAAACAGAATTAGTTAATCAGTAACTTAGAAAAATAAAAATAAAAGTATGAATCTATATACTAACAACCACTAATAAAAACATGCACATGTCACATGAAAAGAGATGACCACAGAGCTCCCGTTATGATAAATCTAAGATAAAATCAAATGAAAAGAGCAATTTGTATAGAATTCTGAAATGAACATACCTTGAGGTCATTACGGTTCATAAACATTAACAACACAAACAATAAAAATGATCAAATCAGAAACAAAGTACACACAAACCTAAACCAACCCGAAAAAAGAGATTAAATGAGCCTGTAGAGACAAAGCTGCTGTACAAATTGACCTGCTACAAACCAGTTGAAATTAAACAAACACTTGAAAATCATCATCAATAGTAGAGCACTAGAAACCAAAAAAAAAAAAAACAAATTATAAAAGTAGAAACCAAAAGCACCAAATTAAGGAATTGGAGCGATAGGGACTCACCGATTAAAATTCAAGCAACTGCAGTTTAATGAAATCAGAAGAAACTCTACTTAAATTACAGAGGATGAATATAAGGGAAACTAATTTTGTTGAACGGTAAAGAAATTGAAAATTACAGAGGATGAAAGAATTTACCTTGAATCGACGCTGGCATTTAGTAACTGAAGAACTAGGGAAATTAGGGCTCCATCTTAACCACTGTTGCTGACATCGATGATGGTTACTGACCTGCGAGGCAATAAATCGATGAGCATATTAGGGTTACGTATGTTGACTTCAATCGAAGATGATTTTCAGATGTGAAACACTGAACATACGAATCAATCATACCGATGATGGAGATGAATATAGAATACCTCTTCTCCTTAAGAAAGAAAAAAATCATTAAAAATCGATGTAACCCAAAAAAGAAAACCCGGTATCGTTTCCAGAAAAATGATGCGGGAGACGGAGCAACAAACAAACTTCAGCCTAAGAAACACACCGCCTACCGCCACTTCAACTTCCGGCAACTATGGCGGAATCAGAACCAGGGTTTCATGGCGGAGACCACCGATAGTAGGTAAGAGAGAGACTCGAGAGAAACGATGAGATGAGAGAGAAAGTGAAGGAGGAGCATATCTCGAGTACATCTGGATTCACTCCTAAACGCATGTATGATATGTGGCTTAACATAACATTACTTGTCTACAAAAGTAGATGGAGTAATTCTCAAAATGAGGTGTATATAGGTTAGTGGTCACAAAATCTTGGAATTTAGTCATTGGATCAGACCGAACAGTAACCTAAGACACACTTAACTTTGATTTATATATATATATATATATATATATAATATATATATATATATATATATATATAATAGATGCAGTAGGATACAATTGTTGTAATGGTTGCTTTAATTATAGAATGTATTTGTCTGAAATTGCCTATCTTACTACCTAAATGCTAAAATTGATTTAGACTAGACGTGTAATATAGCCGGGTTAGATAACAGGGTAATCATATGGGTTTTAGTACTTGTGCGTGTTACTGCGTTAGTATTTTGTTAAAACGCTTTACCTGAGTGAATAAACAATTAAAAGCGAAAATTAATTTAGAAATAAAATTATGTAATAATGTTTAACTAAATTCTAAAATTTATTTTGATGTAAATATTAACTTTTATTAAACCTTAAATATATATGATAGCTTATCGATTAATTGTTAAAACGCTTTACCTGTGCGTGTTATTGTGTTAGTATTTTGTATTCCCTACCGCATTGTGTGTGGTCGGGTTAGGATCAGTGAAATTTAAGGAAACAAAGCTTTTTTTTTTGGGCGGGATTTTACTTGTGAGAGTGATTGAGGTGATTAAAGTGTTAGAATATCTAATATTTTTGAGTAAAGTACGAGAATCGTCCATGTGTTTTGCTCAAATTTCACCTTTCGTCCCTAGGTGACTATAATGTCTTGCTTTGTTTATACTTGTGTTCATTGTGTTACAACTATGAGTGGCTAATTTCTTATATCACTTGGATAGGATGATCTTAAGGTGACTTTTAACTTTTCATTTATGGTTTTAGCTTAATAAAAGTCCATGGTTAGAAATTTTAGGGAATCATTTGACTATGATGTCTTGCTTTGTTTATACTTGTGTTCATTGTGTTACAACCATGAGTGACTAATTTATTATATCACTTGGATGAGATGTGAGGTGTCTCTTAACTTTTGATATAGGGTTTTAGTTTAATAAGTCCATGGTTAGCAACATCAAGCTATGACCCTTCTCATCATTGAAGGTGAGGTAACACTTTGAACTAAGATGTTCCTAACCTCAAGTTTAAGTTGATAAGTAACAGGGACTTAGCCCTTTATCATGCACTTACTTTTAATTATTGTGTATGCCTATGTATGAAGTAATTGTTTTCATTCATGTCTTTGGGTGTTTTATTTTAAGTGTTTCAAGGCATGTCATCTTTCTAACTTTGATCATAACTTAGTGAGGTGATGTGGTGTGACAACCGTCGGAATCCCAGGTTATTCCCGCTCCCGATATATCCCATGTACATGCATATCGTATCCAATAGAATTTAAATTGCATCATTAACGTCTTACACGTTGTAGCACATTCAAGTCATTTAACTCATGCATCGATAGTTTAGTAAATTACCGGATCACACATTTGGCTTAATCAGCACACACGAACGTTGGCAACATTTTCCAATTAAAGGTTTAAATAAACATTTTAATGTTTTTCAATATTTTCTAATGGTTAAAATAAATTAAAGCTACGTTTTATTTTTAACGCGAACGTTTCACACGTTATTATTATTTAATAAAGTCTAGACATACGCAACAATCACTAATGAACCATTTAACATACAATACAATTTTCATCAAGGTTTTTAATAAAAAGGTTCAACTTTATTAGCTTATGTTTATATCCCTTATACCCGAAAAATACCCGGTATTCACCAAAGCGACTAGATAAATGGCTATTTATCTAAACTTATACATACACACACACACACACACACACACACATATATATATATATATATATATATATATATATATATATATATACTGAGAACTTTTGGAAACCATTATAAGCCACTAGTTATTAGTTTTTCAAAAGTTAAAAGTCATAAGTGTTTATTAGATACCAAACATTCAAAATAGCTTATTAGCTTTTCACAAAGCTAATAAGCTGAAAAATAAGCAATCGCAAACAAGCCCTTATAGTGAAACCACATTACCCGAAGCCACACCTCTTTGTCCAATTGTAACACCCGCTACCCCTTATTCTCTTATGTCAACGTTTGCGAAAGATATGCCCATTTTTTTTTTTACATATTTAAAACCCCAACAAGGTTGTAAACTTGAAACATATTTTATAAAACTCTACTATGTAAATATACCATACTTGAAAACTTTTAATAAAAATTTTGGCATGACCTATTTGGAAGTTCATGATCCTTACAAATGGGCATAAAATTCCAACAACTAAGAAATTGACGGAGTTCAACTCCAAAAGACAACAAATGGGTTAACATGAGTACCCCTTTACAAACATAGTTTAACCACCTTTGTCATTAAGTTTTAAGACAACCAACGTTCAAAATAATCATCTATGAGTGTTCAGTTCTCATGACTCCATATTAATCGCGTCCTGGAATGCTTCGCCAAATCACCTATCACAAACACCAGTAACACGTTAGTGTATGTGGTGTGCGTCGTGGTGTATATAAAATTTAGCAATATTATCAATACCTTTTCAGCAATTTAAGCTTTTAAATTTATAAAAACGATTTACTTGGCGACTACTATTTCACCACATAACACGAGCAAATGCACCCATCGTGGAGCGGTATAGTAGTGGTAAGTTGAATTGGGATCATTCAAGGACACAATAGAAAATGAGGTCTCTGGGTACTCAGTCCGTTGTTATCATCTAACCAAATCTAAATTTTTAGTTAATAAATTAATTCTAAAGTAAGAAAAATAAATGAAAATAAATCTAATTACTAATAAGATGGGGTTTTTTTACGTAATACAGATCGAAGTTAGTGTTACTTAGGAGAACGTACCAGTGGTTAAAGAAGGTGAAGCGATTATTTAAAACCTTGCTTAAGATTATTTACTAACAGGCAACTAGACCGCCTCTCAGCCTCAAATCTAGTATCACTACTCTACTGGGTAATCGTCCATGCTAGGTACGAACCCTGGGGAACTGTGCTGTTAGCAAACAAATGTAGTGGAGTAATGCCACTTAGTTGTAAGGCTCCTTGGTCGGGAAACCGTTATACTCGACACGCCGTCATGAACCAACAGGGGAACAACGATCTTTTTAAGGGAGTAAGACGTGGATCTTCCACACACCACTCTCGCGCATGAGAGTCAGTTGTAATCAGAGCCAAGTCCACCAACGTGTACCATTCGGCTTCCATTAGGTGACAAAATATTACCATCCCTCTTTCCCAGCCAGATGCTTTCAGCCCGTACACACGTGGTTAGCCGGGTTTGCTTACATAGACATAAGGACCCCAGACGTATCATGTACCATGGGACGCGAGTCACCCGAAGGATCATGCATCGTCCCCCAACCGGGTGTCACAAGTCCGGTTGATGAGATTCCGACTCCTCAAATGGTCTGTGATACGTAGAGCACGTTTGTTCAAAAAGGTTAATAATAAACATTCAATAAAAAGGGTTTCCATAAAGTCATTAAGCACACATTATACATGTTTAAAAAGCCGTTAACCAACTCACCAAGTGTAACACCCGTATACAATTTGATGCCAAACTTAACAATTTACATCGTTAAAAATTGGTCCCAGAAAATTTCTTTACAAAACTTATGATTTAACAATCATAAACACCATCATTGTGGTTCCCATTTATGAAATATACTAGTAATGAGTTTGACATCTAAAAATGTTCATTAACTTGTACATAAGTTCTTTTTACCGCAATACATAACGGGTCGTTCGTCCTTTGGGTGATCGGTTCTTCAATCGTCTTGATGAGCATCCTTCAAGCTTCCCCTTTTTACCTGCAATTTACTCACTTTCAATAGTGAGTTTCTATTGCATAAAACATGTATGAACATCATTAACAATGATAATAACAACAAAATTCGGAAAAGGGTTCCTAGGCGTATCGCCTAGATCTCCATTATTTCCAAGCGATACGCTTGATTCTTTAGACATATCGCCTTCTGCTCCAGTTGCTCCAAGCGATACGCTTGGAGCCAACTTTCCAGGGATTTGACCGAAATCTGGCCTGTTCTATACTTAGCCAATATTTTGGCTACTTCCCCTGTTTTTACCAGTTTTGCACCAGACCTGTTGGGACTTTATATCTACTCTTAGAATGTCCCAAAAACAAATTTTTAAACATAAAGACTATGCATTTACATACCTTGGCCATGGTTTACATTTTGATAACTAATCCCGGGTTCTCCCGACCCGTTTGACCCACTTAGAGGTTCTTTGTGGCAACTATCAAGGTTACCTTCCCGGATTTACCCATCGCATATGGTTTACTATTGCAAGAAATATAACATCAAAGCATTTGTATGTATACCCATAGTTAGTTTTATGCTTCCGTTATGAGTCTAGCTTTACACATTACCCACACGCTAAGTTTTTGACAAAGTTCATACAAATTTCACTCTACTTGCCATTAGTTCATCTAATCATTTTAGTTAATAGCAAAACGACCTTTGTTTCTTATTTGACCCGTTAAGACGGGTCCTTGCCCTTGGTTTACCCCAATGCCTAACTCGACCACATATAAGCCTTGGAATCTATGGTTCTATAACCATTTTATGATTCCCTTTTCTCTTGTTACTTAGCATAGACTCTATAAGCCCCTTTCCACCATTGTAACTTTCACTCGTTCTTTGATCCATCCGAATCTTTTCTATGGTCAAGTTTATCATTGGAGAACCTCTTGGCTTTGGGCTTCACGGTTCCTAGAACCATTCGTCACCCATTTACACAATTCATAGTTTATTCTATTAAATTGTAAATACACATATACTTATCTACTTCATGTAACATAAATAATGTTACACATGCCTTTGGTTCCTACCACCATTATCAATCAATTACTCATTTGGCCATTTTATGGCCCCTATGAATCGATTAGTAAGTTGTATTCTTTGACTCATTATGATGAATCCTTTAGAATCGTTCGACCCGTTTAACCCATTAGCATGAATCCTACGATTCATTTACCGCTAATATCATACATTCTTATGGCCATGGTTCCTATGAACCATTTAATTATGTATTGTTCTTTCACTCTTTTCCTACTTAGAGCTTAACTCTAATTATTTTACTTTGTAATTATACGCATTTCAACAACTTGCCTCGTAGGGAAAGTTCATCACATTTCATAAAAATCATGCATTCTATATCATTAATGCAAATATGAGTCATTAACAAAATATGTAACATAGCATAGATGTTATCTCGTGAGCTTGAGCTTATATTCCTTGGGTAGTTTAACCTTTACTTCGTTTACCTCAAAGCATCTTGGCATTTATAACTTCCATCATGCCTCTTTATCCGTTTGACCCGCTCGCATCCAAGCCTACAACCTAGCTTGTCGAGGGTCATTATAAACGCAATATTAGTCAATATTATGACTAATTATGACTAATTTAGCCACGTATCATTAACCCCGTTTCAATACAATTTGCCCTATTCACAATTCATGTTAAATTCATGGTTTGTTTTGACTTCCTAAAAGTCCACCATGCTTAATATACATGTGCATAATATTTGTATAAGTTATTTCCATGCACCTCAAATGCTTCTAATACACCCAACTATATGCACATAATCGATTATAATTGGCCATTCATGTTTTAATCATCTACGTTGACATATCCAACTTTAAAGGGTTATAAAAACTTCTTATTTTTGTGCAGCATTTTACTGCGTTGCTGCTAAAATCGACATTTTTGACCACTGAATAATTTTATTCAGCCTTTCATGTTCAAATATGAATTATAGTAGACTCATAGGGCTTTCCGAGCATATAAGATACACATTTTTCTGAGTTACGGTTTATTTTATACAATTTTTCTAAAAACATGACAGCAACCATTATTTTTTTCCAAACAACATGCTGGAAAATTGAGTGACCATATTAACGGGTCATTTTGACCCATTATACATCAGATTCAGCTTCTAGTGTTCAAACACTAAACATAGTATTCACAACAAGCTTTTCGACCATATATCATACATACCAAACGGACATACGAGTGATCTTATACAACACTTTCAAAACAGCCCCACAACTTGATTTTTATCACTTTTATGGTTTTACATCATTCCATATAACACATCATATAAGCATGGATTGCACATTTTATGCACGTTCCTATTTCACGATTCTTAGTAGTGTAGCATTCCTACATTTAGTCATGAATTCCAACATGTCATCTAGGTTAGGCATTTCATCGAGCACTTGGCGTGCTTAAAATTGTAGGTTCATGAAATTCATTCTTTTAAACATTCCAACCTACCATTTAACATCAATTAGGTGGAAATCTGTAACATCCCAAAATTTGAGAAATACGTGATTAATACATATGATATATGTGTTAGAAAGCTAAATGTGTTAAAACGTTTGAAAAATGCATGTTTACCCATTACCAGGTAATAAATCGATAAAAGATAGTATTGCATGAATGATATATGTTTTAATCGATAAGATGAGGAAAGGAAATGAAGTAATATGTGTTTTATATCAAAGATAATTGATACATATGATGTTAGCATGAAAAAACGCAGCTAAACGTTTATATGATGGAAATAAATGATAACCAGGAGAAAATAGGTTTACACGATTACATGATATTGAAATCATGTATAGATATATGTCTAATAGTATGAATACATGTGAAATATTCATTTGATGGATATATACGTGTTTGGATAGTTATACGTGTGAAAAATGCATGCTTAAATAGTTAACAAGAAAATAGAAGGGTAGAAAGTGTAAATTATGGAAATACACAAATATATATATGTATATACATTATCATATATGACCCGAACCTTCGAGAATGTTAGATAATATTTATTGGAAGGTTGTAAGATATAAAATGATAGTTACATCAAAAGATTAGGGTTTAATATACATAAGATAAAAGTTAAAGGGCTAAAAGTGTAATTTATGAATACTTACGGATATTATACGTATCTATAACTTTTATAAGTACCCCGAGGCTTATAATATATTATAATAATATCCTAAGGTGATTCGGTACATAAAATAATAAGTATTATATAGTTTGAGGGGCTAAAGATGTAAATAATGAGAAATATATATAAATATATATAAAAATATATACGTATGTATACGTATATCATCGAGAGTGTCCCGAGACTTAGAAACTTTATTTAACATGTTTTATAATAGTTCGGTGCATAAAATAATAGTTTGGTAGCAATTAGGGGGTTAAAGTGTAAAAATAAAGCACAGGGACCATTTCTGCCAATTCCTGAAAGTCGCCAGGCGTATCGCGAGCCCCCCTCCCTGGTCCGGCGCGATACGCGAGCCGCAACAGGTCGCGATTTCGACTTGGCTCGATCTTGCAGCCGAATTTACCCCTTCCACGCGTCGAATTCGAGCTGTTAGTCACCTTAGCTACGTGCGCCACCCTCCTGCGACCTCGACTGCTATAAAAGGCGCCTCAGATCATCCATAACAACTCGCCAATTCACGAGATTTATCTCCTAAAAACCCTAACCTCGTCCGCGATCTTCTTCTTTAAAATTCGAGCAATCGGTAAGGAGTTAGAAGGCCATCTTCTGCAGTTCTACATACTTTGGTATGATCTACAATAGCCCTCAATCAATTTCAGTTAATATTGTTGTTATGATCGAGTTCTAAATCTAGGTTAAAATTAGGGTTCTTGGATATAAATCATCAAATTCGGGTGATCGGGTGGGAGTTAGGCTCTGAATTTTTGTAGGTACTCTTAAAATGATGTTATATAAGAAAGCCCTAAGTTTTTTTCAGAATTTGAAAAGGTTTGGTATGGGTTTTGTAAACGGGTCAAAAATTAGGGTTTTCATGTCGTTGTTCTGCCCAAATTGACTAAACGATGTCGAATTAAGCTTTAAACTTTTAAAGGATATTATAAAATGTTATAATGGATAATACCCTAAGTTGCTTTGAATTAAAAATGAGTTTTGATAATAAAATGAGAAATTCATGAAATTGGGGTTTCTAAATATGATTATTTAATATAAAATAATCCGGAGGGTATGGGGACTTGATTTTTGGTATGGTAACATGTTTTTATATATAATAAACATATATGGGCTTAAATTCGATAAATGATAAAGTATTAAAGATACCGAGTTAATCGGATATTTAGAAGTTCGTGCGGACCGGAAGGGTAAGCGCCTGTACTCTGGGGTTTCTGGCAAAAGCGGGGGTGTCGCATAAATTCCAACTGGGACCTGGCATACCTCACTGGGCGACCCCGGGGTGAGCGTTTACTTATAGGAATGCGCGTCTTCATATTATCATTAAAAGAAAAGGATAACTGCCTAAAGGGCATTTTGGTCATTTTGACCTTTAAAAAGGGATAAACTTAATAATTAAATATTATTAAGATAATAAGATGTTAAAATAAACATAGGAAGTGTTTATTGTATAAAACCTTGCGTTAACGCCATACGATACGCAAATTAGGTTAAATCGGGAATCGTTGCGGAAGTTCCGTTCGTGTAACGAGTTAAAGACATAAGGTGAGTTCTATGAGCCCACTCTTAAATATTTTAATGTTTCAAATGTTTTCGGGCTGATATACATACAAATGTTATAAAATGCATCTAAATGATTTATAACTGAAATGTTGCGTATCTGAACTATTGAATTACCTTTGAATAAATATATATATCAGATTGCTAAGGTGCTAATTGATAAATGGATATATTGAACTATTAAGTTATTGTTGGATTGATATATATATGTGAACTGTTATGCAAATGCATATACGTGAAATATCTTGAATTGATAAACTGTTAAAAATGCTTTCTGGATAATATATATATAGATAAATATATATATATATATATATGATATGTTATGAAAATGATATTAAATCATTTGTACGTGTTATATTATATGTGCTTTATTTGCTTCAAAATTAGATAGTCAAGTGGTGAAGGGTTTATTAGTAAACGTTATAGTGAATATGTATGATTATATGAGAACATGTGATGCATTCACTTTATTATTATGTAGTGGATACGCCGCTGGTAATTCCTATATATAAGCATAATAATATTAGTTACCCGGTATATCAGAAGTGTGGAGGATACACCCTGTATACATACACCAACGGTAAATTGGGGGATGTCCACTTGTTGCAGTATATGAAGACCTTATCACTGTTTACTAATAATCTTAAGTCACTTGGGTATTTAACTAGGGGCGGGTAGTAGTACAGGGGGAGTTAGGAGGTAGTATTGCTCAATGGGATTAGAGACCACTACAAATATACAGGGGAAGAAAGCAACTGTCCGTTATAAGGAATACTCTAGAAGGGTAAACTCGGTAGTTAGCAAATAGGGGAAGACGGTGCAACTGTCCGTTACAGGGAATGCCCTAGAAAGGTAAACTCGGCAGTTAGCAAATAAGGGAAAGCGAGACAACTGCCGTTATAGGGAATACCCTAAAGGGGTAAACTCGGCAGTCCGCAAAGATGGTTTCTCTGCTTATACATTAGCAGGGTTTACACTGGTAATAAATGTTGGGGTTGTAGGAAGGGATAGCGGGATAAATGGTTTTATAGGGGGTCTTTCCTGTTAAGGAATATTATGTGTTTTATAATTGTGATATATATTATACTTGATAAATGTCTGTGAAAAAGGGATCTTGCAGGTCCAAGGGTTTTAAACCTCACGCCGAGGTAAAGCTTTTAAAATATAGAACTCACCAGCGTAAGCTGACTTTTTTTCAAAAATGTATGTATGTCAGGTCAGGGTGAGGCTTCGACTAGTTATGAGAAGGCCCTGGTGATAAGGGATTAGACGGGAAAGCTATCGGACGGAAAGAGGGTATTGGCAAGCTGGCGTAGTTATAGCAATAAAATGTAGTGACAGTTAGTATTTCCTTATGTAAATTATCTCTTACTTTGTAGTACTTGGCAATTAAATAAAAGTTTAAAATTTCCGCTGCTTAGTAATCTCTGTTATTACCTTGTGTTCATGAGTAAATCCGATTAGTGACCCCTTCTGGAGCCAAGTCTGGAAGTGGGCGTCACAAAATCCCTTCCAACCAACATTAATATATCATATTGCACCTTATTCAAGTTAGAATTTCATTATTAGAACCAATTCCATGACTTTCTTAAGTAGTCATCTACATAATGGTTCAAGTAAGAGAGATTGATGACTACTTCATCAATTGCTTACCAAACTAGACATTTATACAACAAATGAAGTTCCTAACATAAAGAGATTCATATAACACCAACAAATTTCAGATTTTTAACCCCTAATTTTCGAGATTATCACATGCAAGGAGTTGGGGTTTTGCTTACTTGACACCAAGAGTGGTTTAGGTGATGAAAACCTCTTCTAACTCCAAGTTTACTAGAAAAATTGCAGCTCTACACCCTTGGATTGCAGAATTTCGAGTTGGGTGTGGGGGGCTTGAGAGGCTGGAATCGCAGAGGAGGGAGGAGACATCGATCTCCAGCCCTCTCCCCTCCTAATTTGGTTATTACACTTTTATGTAATTACAGTTTTAGTCCCCCATTTAACCAAGTTCACCCATTACTAGCTTATAACCTTTGTTTCTTAATAACACTAGTTAAAACACCAATTAACACAATTTACCCTATTCTTTCATAAATAGGCATATAGAGTTATTTTGGCTACGAGAGTTTATTTATTTTATTATATATATTTTTTTGCCAGACGTTAACGGGAAATTTAATTATTAAAAATTTGGGATGTTACAACTCCACCCCCCTTAAAGGGGTTTCGTCCCCGAAACGATATACATACCGAATAAATGAGGGAAGTAGCGTTGCATCTCCTCTTCAATTTCCCACGTCAAGTCAGAGCCTTTTCTATGCTCCCATTGAACCTACACTTAGTTCACTTCTTTATTTCGTAGCCACTTCACCTTGCGATTAAGAATCGCTATAGGCCTTTCGTCCGCATAGGACTTTTGCTTATTTTGGGTTGCCTTCAAGCGTGCCCTTTTTACGACCATAACCTTTATGGTTCATGCATTCAACAATTGAAGTCCTCATATAACACTAAAACAAATAAACATACCATTTTGACTCTTTAGAGTCATCCAACCCATTTAAACCACTATCATGAGTTTCATATCTAGATTACCATAATCTTATGAGTTTGGTATAATAATTTGACTAATATTGATCTATGGTTCCCACGAACCATTTATGATCATTTTTCCTTTGGTACATGATGATGGGTCATATGATCCATTTATATCCATTGTTACCAAATTCTTGACTATTTATGGATCCTCTGAACCATTTATAGTCACACCTCAGGATTTCATATATCATGTCTTTTCAAACCATTTAATTTGTTTTAATTTTCCATGTAATCCTACAATATATAAATTTCCCAATTGTGGCTTCTTAGAGCCGATTACCCTATTTGACCCATTAGCATGGGTTTCAACTGATTATCTGAATCATTAGGCAACACTTCACATTTTAGTATGGTTCCTACGAACCATTTATTTATTTCAACCCGTTTTCCCCTAATGATCTATGGTTCCTACGAACCATTTATGATTAGTTAACTCATAACACATGGTAAGGGTTTTCTTGAACCAATTTCCTCCCTTGTGCCATACTTTGATTATTTTATGGTTCCAATGAACCCCTTTATAGTCATCCTTCCTTATGTAATTTAACATGATTCCTTCCGAACCATTTGACTCATTTATAACACAATTTAACTATGGTATGGTTTCTATGAACCATTTAGCTAATGTTTATCATTCATTTAACATGTATTTAGAATATTTTGAGGATACTTACTTGCATGGCAATCCTCTGTGTGTCTTTAGGAACGGTCGCTTCCAGCGTCCTTCCTACTTTCACACTCATCTATGCTTGTGGGTCTCACCCATGAAGTTGGGTCGATCACCCACCTAATAGCTTCAATTCCCTATTAGTTATACAAAACTTACACGAGAACCAACATGATTCAACAACATGTGTTTTACTGCGTTTAACAAGGTTACTTCTCAGCTTTTGTTAAACGTCTAGTCCTTTCTTAGAGTTACGGGTTTTCTAGCATATGCAATAACCCGTTTCTCCCTATTCTTATTTTCCATTTCATATTTTTTTACCAATTCTAGACTTGGGTTTATCCCGAGTCACTTTAAAGTCAATCGCATTATATAAATTAGATATCTTTTAACCATTTATGATATCGCATAATAAAATGATTCAGCCGTCTTAACGGTTTTGTTAATTAGAACATACGACCATTTCGACTCATTAGTTCCATGGTTATTCGTTAATCTTTCGTTTATGACAGTTCCATATAAGGTTCAATCTCTGTACATCCAAAGATGTCCCAAGTGTAACCTTGTTTCAAATTATTGGCTTCACGGCCCCCTCTTGGGTTATTTTTCATCAATTATCACATTCATTACATTAGTTTCACGGCTCCTACAGAGTCGTT
Organism: Deinandra increscens subsp. villosa; assembly: GCA_039602395.1. Taxonomy (NCBI): domain Eukaryota; kingdom Viridiplantae; phylum Streptophyta; class Magnoliopsida; order Asterales; family Asteraceae; genus Deinandra; species Deinandra increscens. The sequence goes on along the minus strand of JBCNJP010000009.1, from coordinate 65,524,477 downwards.
CTTCACCAATTTCTCATTCGTTATATTGGATTCACGGCTCCTACAGAGTCGTTCTTCACGAACTTCCATTTCATTTATATTTCTATTTCAATTTCAAATTATGACCTCATGGGTCCAGACTCTTATTTCGACCTGATTTAGACATAAGTATATGCATTACCATTTATCAAGATGTAATCCAGGTTGGGTAGTCCCACCTGGTTGTACCTTAGCACATACCCATTATGCATTCGAGTCCTAGCCCAATGCATTTTGGGGTCGTATGTGTCATCATCCATCCACTTGCTTGGGTACAATTTCCCTGCAAAATCAACATGTCACATTTGACCATTCTTAGGCTTTTCCTTACCTATAGAAAGGTTACCATTAAGAACATAACTATTCGCATGTTTCAAGATACAACATTGCCGAATTATATATCACAATGCTATCTTGTTACATATTTCCACTCAAGATACCACATTGCACAATTACTTGCCACAATGTTATCTTGTTACCTTTATAATTTTTCATTTCATTTATGATCAACGGTTTCGATGAACCATTTATGATAATATACCGCATGATACATGGTGGTGGCTCCCTAGAACCTTTTTCACCCATTGTTTCATGCTTGACCATTCTATGGTTCTTACAAAGCAAAACATGATCCTAACATAGTAGGATTCAAGAATTACCTATCAATTTCAGATTTCCTCTACCCTTGGCAAGGTTTTCTAAGTTTTATTGGTCATGGCCAATAACTTTTCACAGGTTTATACGAGGTTTGTCGCCTAGGCTTTACCCCATTTCTACCTGCCTCATTGCTATTTGGGCTCTCAAAGCCCCCCCCCCCCTTTTTTTTCCTGTAAGATCACCGCCATCATGGTCCATTGATCTACAGAAACAAAGTTTTCATTAGCTTAACAGCTTTTATTTACCTTACCGCAGCAAGGTTTTATATATCATATTGGTCATAGCCAATATTTCCCCACAGGTTTATACGGGGTTTCTAGCCTTAGCATTACCCCGCTTCTACCTGGGACACTTTACTCACGCATATATTATATTGGTCATAGCCAATATCTCCCCCCAGGTTTATACGAGGTTTCTAGCCTTAGCATTACCCCGCTTCTACCTGGGACACTTTACTCACGCATATATTATATTGGTCATAGCCAATATCTCCCCCCAGGTTTATACGAGGTTTCTAGCCTTAGTATTACCCCGCTTCTACCTGGGACACTTCACTCACGCACTTCCCGGTTCAGGTGTAGAAACACCTCCCCGTGCGTTTCCCGAGTGATAGCTAATAACTCTGCCTTTACAGGCACATAAGAACATTCATTCATATTAAATCCAATTTCATTAATTAGTTGAAGGTTATGTACCTTTCCCGGACGCTTCATCAAGCTTGAACCGATCACTTTTCCTCGATCCCTTGAGCTCAAGGTTTGAGTTCAGGTACTCCCCGAGTACTTAATTCTCTCAAACCATGGCTCTGATACCAAATTGTAACACCCGTATACAATTTGATGCCAAACTTAACAATTTACATCGTTAAAAATTGGTCCCAGAAAATTTCTTTACAAAACTTATGATTTAACAATCATAAACACCATCATTGTGGTTCCCATTTATGAAATATACTAGTAATGAGTTTGACATCTAAAAACGTTCATTAACTTGTACATAAGTTCTTTTTACTGCAATACATAACGGGTCGTTCGTCCTTTGGGTGATCGGTTCTTCAATCGTCTTGATGAGCATCCTTCAAGCTTGCCCTTTTTACCTGCAATTTACTCACTTTCAATAGTGAGTTTCTATTGCATAAAACATGCATGAACATCATTAACAATGATAATAACAACAAAATTCGGAAAAGGGTTCCTAGGCGTATAGCCTAGATCTCCATTATTTCCAAGCGATACGCTTGATTCTTTAGGCGTATCGCCTTCTGCTCCAGTTGCTCCAAGCGATACGCTTGGAGCCAACTTTCCAAGGATTTGACCGAAATATGGCCAGTTCTATACTTAGCCAATATTTTGGCTACTTCCCCTGTTTTTAGCAGTTTTGCACCAGACCTGTTGGGACTTTATATCTACTCTTAGAATGTCCCAAAAACACATTTTTAAACATAAAGACTATGCATTTGCATACCTTGGCCATGGTTTACATTTTGATAACTAATCCCGGGTTCTCCCGACCCGTTTGACCCACTTAGAGGTTCTTTGTGGCAACTATCAAGGTTACCTTCCAGGATTTACCCATCGCATATGGTTTACTATTGCAAACAATATAACATCAAAGCATTTGTATGTATACCCATAGTTAGTTTTATGCTTCCGTTATGAGTCTAGCTTTACACATTACCCACACGCTAAGTTTTTGACAAAGTTCATACAAATTTCACTCTACTTGCCATTAGTTCATCTAATCATTTTAATAACAAAACGACCTTTGTTTCTTATTTGACCCGTTAAGACGGGTCCTTTCCCTTGGTTTACCCCAATGCCTAACTCGACCACATATAAGCCTTGGAATCTATGGTTCTATAACTATTTTATGATTCCCTTTTCTCTTGTTACTTAGCATAGACTCTATAAGCCCCTTTCCGCCATTGTAACTTTCACTCGTTCTTTGATCCATCCGAATCTTTTCTATGGTCAAGTTTATCATTGGAGAACCTCTTGGCTTTGGGCTTCACGGTTCCTAGAACCATTCGTCACCCATTTACACAATTCATAGTTTATTCTATTAAATTGTAAATACACATATACTTATCTACTTCATGTAACATAAATAATGTTACACATGCATTTTGTTCCTACCACCATTATCAATCAATTACTCATTTGGCCATTTTATGGCCCCTATGAATCGATTAGTAAGTTTTATTATTTGACTCATTATGATGAATCCTTTAGAATCGTTCGACCCGTTTAACTCATTAGCATGAATCCTACGATTCATTTACCGCTAATATCATACATTCTTATGGGCCATGGTTCCTATGAACCATTTAATTATGTATTGTTCTTTCACTCTTTTCCTACTTAGAGCTTAACTCTAATTATTTTACTTTGTAATTATACGCATTTCAACAACTTGCCTCGTAGGGAAAGTTCATCACATTTCATAAAAATCATGCATTCTATATCATTAATGCAAATATGAGTCATTAACAAAATATGTAACACAGCATAGATGTTACCTCGTGATCTTGAGCTTATATTCCTTGGGTAGTTTAACCTTTACTTCGTTTACCTTAAAGCATCTTGGCATTTATAACTTCCATCATGCCTCTTTATCCGTTTGACCCGCTCGCATCCAAGCCTACAACCTAGCTTGTCGAGGGTCATTATAAACGCAATATTAGTCCATATTATGACTAATTATGACTAATTTAGCCACGTATCATTAACCCCGTTTCAATACAATTTGCCCTATTCACAATTCATGTTAAATTCATGGTTTGTTTTGACTTCCTAAAAGTCCACCATGCTTAATATACATGTGCATAATATTTGTATAAGTTATTTCCATGCACCTCAAATGCTTCTAATACACCCAACTATATTCACATAATCGATTATAATTGGCCATTCATGTTTTAATCATCTACGTTGACATATCCAACTTTAAAGGGTTATAAAAACTTCTTATTTTTGTGCAGCATTTTACTGCGTTGTTGCTGAATTCGACATTTTTGACCACTGAATAAGTTTATTCAGCCTTTCATGTTCAAATATGAATTATAGTAGACTCATAGGGCTTTCCGAGCATATAAGATACACATTTTTCGGAGTTACGGTTTATTTTATACAATTTTTCTAAAAACAGGACAGCAACCATTATTTTTTTCCAAACAGCATGCTGGAAAATTAAGTGACCATATTAACGGGTCATTTTGACCCAATATACATCAGATTCAGCTTCTAGTGTTCAAACACTAAACATAGTATTCACAACAAGCTTTTCGACCGTATATCATACATCCCAAACGGACATACGAGTGATCTTATACAACACTTTCAAAACAGCCCCACAACTTGATTTTTATCACTTTTATGGTTTTACATCATTCCATATAACACATCATATAAGCATGGATTGTACTTTTTATGCACGTTCCTATTTCACGATTCTTAGTAGTGTAGCATTCCTACATTTAGTCATGAATTCCAACATGTCTTCTAGGTTAGGCAATTCATCGAGCACTTGGCGTGCTTAAAATTGTAGGTTCACGAAATTCATTCTTTTAAACATTCCAACCTACCATTTAACATCAATTAGGTGGAAATCCCTTCCAACCAACATTAATTCATCATATAGCACCTTATTCAAGTTAGAATTTCATTATTAGAACCAATTCCATGACTTTCTTAAGTAGTCATCTACATAATGGTTCAAGTAAGAGAGATTGATGACTACTTCATCAATTGCTTACCAAACTAGACATTTATACAACAAATGAAGTTCCTAACATAAAGAGATTCATATAACACCAAAAAATTTCAGATTTTTAACCCCTAATTTTCGAGATTATCACATGCAAGGAGTTGGGGTTTTGCTTACTTGACACCAAGAGTGGTTTAGGTGATGAAAACCTCTTCTAACTCCAAGTTTACTAGAAAAATTGCAGCTCTACACCCTTGGATTGCAAAATTTCGAGTTGGGTGTGGGGGGCTTGAGAGGCTGGAATCGCAGAGGAGGGAGGATACATCGATCTCCAGCCCTCTCCCCTCCTAATTTGGTTATTACACTTTTATGTAATTACAGTTTTAGTCCCCCATTTAACCAAGTTCACCCATTACTAGCTTATAACCTTTGTTTCTTAATAACACTAGTTAAAACACCAATTAACACAATTTACCCTATTCTTTCATAAATAGGCAGTTCCAACCATATAGAGTTATTTTGGCTACGAGAGTTTATTTATTTTATTATATATATATTTTTTGCCAGACGTTAACGGAAAATTTAATTATAAAAAATTTGGGATGTTACACCAAGGGTTTGTTACTTCCCAAGTAAATATAAGAGTTTAGCCAATCATGGCTTTAAAGATTTGCTTAAGAGAAAGAGAAGAATTCATAGACAAAAACTTACAAAATCTTACTTAAGTTAGTGTTCTTATAAACTTGATTACAAAACATAAAAAACGCCAAATGGCTCAAAGAAATGCAAGAAGGAAGAAAGAAATTAGCAAAGCTCTGAGTAAGTTGAAATGGAAGAGTTGAGCTCCTTTTATAGGCAGATTCGGAGTTGGGCACGAGGTCGTGCCATTTCAGGGCATGGGGCCGTGCTGCTCGGAGAAGAGAGAGAACCTTCGTTTGTCAGAGGGCACGGGTCGTGCCATGACAGCTACACGGGGTCGTCCTTTCAGGAGTCAGGGGCATAGGGTTGTGTTAAGTCAGTGGCATGGGTCGTGCTTGTCAGGAACATAAGTTAGCCCTAATGGAACCTTCTTTGAGGATGGGCACGGGGTCGTGCCGTGGGGGGGGGGGGGGGGGGCACGGGCCGTGCTAAAGTGAATAATGTTGGAACTAGATAATTTTCATCTCTTTTGGTCCATTTTCAGCTCCTTTTGTGATTTTGACTTTATTTAACCTAAAAAACTAAAAAGAACAGAAAATGGCTTTGTTTTGTTGTTAGTTAGTCATAATTAAACCGAAATGTGGAGGGGTTTGATGGAAAAATATGTATAACTTAATCCATATCAAACATCCCCACACTTAAACGTTTGCTTATTCTTAAACAAAATTCTTGTAATGAGTAAGCCTGATTTTCCCAAAGGTTCAGTCTGTTTGTGCCTGATGGCTCTTATACTGGATAAAAGTTGCTCCTCCGTTTTATTTTAACTTCTAGTTCCACCGGATTGCTTACTTTTTTTTTTTTTTTTTGAAATACAAAAATTTATGACAAGTCTACAAATATTTATTTTTTATACAAATTTATATGCCTCACAAGTAATCACTCGGTTCTCATGGTTTTATCTGTATATTTGGGTGAACACTCATACCTGGGTGAACACTCATACCTGGGTGAAAACAAGCAAAGAGCATAGGCTTGACACGTGATCGAAACTCCACAGATCTCACTGGAATCCACATAATTATCATGAGGCCTTAAAAGTGTAGGCTTGGGGCTAGGGTTTGGATATGGGTTTTGAAAAGGTGAAAAGTGTAACACAACAATCTCTTTGCAAATCCAGACTTTTGTATGACTTTCCGAAAATAATAACCTATTTTTAAGAACCCGGATTGTTCTTTATAAAGACATGGAGTGATGGATCGATTGCTATTCTAGTGATTATGAGATGAATTCAATGACACGAAGAGTAAATACAAAGAGAGTGTATTGATTCAAGCTTGAGAGAATACACACAGTTAACAAAGATGAATGACCAGAAGTTCTAAGCTTTCTCTACACATCGACCTATTTATAGTATGCAACTAACCAAGCAGCGAACCCACCAACTAACCATTGGTTTGCTGCTAACCATCCAGCTAACCATTGGTTCGCTGCTAACCATCTAGCTAACCATTGGTTCACTGCTAACCATCCAGCTAACCATTGGTTCACTGCTAACCATCCAGCTAACCATTGGTTAGTTGGCTTCTAACCAATGGTAAGGAGCTTGAATAGTTGACACTAAGACTCAAAACAAAGCTCTCTTTTAGATGCAACACACGAGACACACTGTAGCATAGGATTATGCTCTAATAGAATCCCCCTTAACGTGTGATGTATCTATTCTAACTAAATCTCTAGTCATTAATCTTCAACATTGCCGCATCAGATCTTCAACTTAAAATCTCGTGGTAGAAATAGAGCTTGCACAGCTGGATCAGAACTTGATCAACTTTTGAACTTTAACGATCCACTTGTAAAAGATACTTCAATCTCCCCCTTTCACCATGCTTGAGTCTTGTCACACAGAACCTGCAACTTTAGAAGACAAAATTGCGGTTTTCTATTTTGATTTACCAAAAATTAATTTAGTCTTGCCGCAAAACTTCTCTTTGAGAATCCAAGATATTGATTTTGAAAATTTTGGTTTTGTATCAAGTGACGATCAATCGAAATCAAATAAGAAACAAAATATTTTTGACTTTTAGAAAGTTTAGATCAAAACACACCTAAAATCTTTTTGATTTTTCAAACTTATACTAAAACACACCGATTTTTTTTTTTTTGATTTTTGTGAAATGAAAACATAAATGCAATAAAGAATCTCACTCTATTTTTTATTTGAGAAAGATCACTATCTGGGATCATATTGGTCACAACGCGCTAAACTACACTTCAATTTCAATTACTGTAGAACATAAGCCATGTGGATTGTAGATATAATTTGTCCAACTTTAAACTTTGGCAGAATCATACTCATAACATCTGAATATGTTAAGGTATTTATTAACTCGCTTTGACCAGTGTACCCCACACTATCAGACATATTCAGATATGTTTCACATACTTTTAATGTGATTATACTTGTGAATTTCACTAAGTATTTTGTATTCATGAAATCATCAACTGTGTTCCATACAAAAATAAATAAGAACGTTAAATCGTCTACCTTAAGGTCGATCTTTCGATACGCAGATAAGGCCTCGGATTTAAGAAAATAAGAAAATAAAAACAAGTTGAAATTGTATAATTCAACAACAATCAAGTCGATACATCCGTATACGCAAAGAAAGTCTGATGAATTATACGAAACACCAAAGAAAATAAAGCAAAACCTTAAATGAACAACTATTAGGTCGATACTCCTGTATACGCGAAGATAGTCTGATCATTTATTTAAATAAAGAAAATCACACAAATTTAAATCTTTGCAAAATGAACACATGTATACACATTGACTTCTCAATTTTCTTTTCACATAACTTTTTCTTGATATCTTGAAGTACACATCAAGATGTTGTCCACTAGGTCAAGCATCAGATTTAGTGTATATCACATTTGAATACTTTCTGATTTGCGGAATCTACCTAGCACATCGAACACTAATCTTAAGGTTTTTTTTACTTACTCTATCCGTGAGTCAGAAACGCTAGCCAATGTACCATCATTTCCCAATGATCAATTTCTCAATTTTGATCTTTTTCATTTTTTTTATCTTTTGCTTTTTCTCCCCCTAAAATGAAAAACTCTATTTTTGTATTTTTCATTTCAACACACGCAAGACACTATTTTTGGCTTATTCAATTTTCTCCCCCTAAATATATACAACTACTACTTGTAAAACAAACTTGAAAGAAAGAAAATTGATCGACCAATACCGACACTTTGCAGTTTTAGTTTGGAAAACACATTTGAATAAAAAAAATTCAATTGAAAACTTTTTGAGAATGATTAAATCTTTAAAATGCTAAATTATGCAAGTTCTTCGCTATCAGCAACACACGCATGATAGGTCTTCTTGAAGAAACCTGTAGACACTAAATAAAACATTTGTGGTTTGGGGATCGGCCCGAGTCAACAGCCTCGGGTCGCCCGGTGTCTTCAACATGATCTTTGTTGGCTTTGTTGATCGGAGAACCACTGTCACACCCCCAAGTAACCACTAACGGAGTTTATACCGTTAAGGGGTGCGAGCAAACCAGGACCACAACCATTAGTTACAAATACTAAGCGAATCAGAGTTAGTCCAAACATATGTCATAAATAAGTCTCAAATTACGCAGCGGAAATAATGTCTTAGCACTAACCACGTGCTTTACAAATCCTTGTTTTAAAATTCCCAACTTAATTTAAATAAAAGAAAAATGTCTTCGTGTGCCATGCCAACCCACTCCGGATACTCCTCAGCGATCTGCAAAAGTGAAAACCATACAAGTGTCAACCTAACGGTTGGTGAGTTCACAGTGGGCATGTCATGCAGCGGCCCGGTCTCATAAGCGTATGTATCAACATATAAATAAGTAATAGTTTTGCAAAACAATTGCCAAGTGTTGAGTTATCGAATATGCACTAGTTAAGTAAAGATTAAAGCGGTCAACCGATATCGCGGGTAGCTAATCCGGTTTCCATGCACTAAGGAAGTTCGTACCAAAGCTGACGTAACAGTGTTCGGCATTTGCCGATGGTTTGTGCCTCCAGTTGTGTTCCTCATGGGACCCACAACTAAAATAGGCTGATATTGAACTCCGTTCGGCCTCCAACCGGTTGGCTACACATTTGTGTACCGCGGAGCAGGGTTGTCAACCCTCAGTAGATCTACCCAACATCCCCTCGCTACACAAATTAATGGTACTAAATTGTTGAGGACTTTTAAGTTTCAAGGCATCCTTAGAAATCATGTGATATCATTTGGTTTAGACTTTAACCTACACTAGTCATATTAAAATCGTTTATCCTGGATTTCCTTTTGAAATCCAAATTGATTTTAAGTATTAAATAGTTGGTTGCGGATTTCATTTGAAACCCCAAGGATGGACAGTTGCAAGTGTTCCCATAAAACACTCCAACTTCCATAACAGATATCCCATTTGGCAATACCTCAAAATGTCAGCGTTGTTTTCCATTTAGTAAATTCGTTGCGACCCAAATGGGCTCACAATTAAGGGTTAGTGAAACTCACCTTAGGTTGCTCAGCTTACACTTCAATTAATCCAATTATGGTTGCTAACGAAGACCTAATAATCACATTAAGGTCTTAGGTGTTAGGTTGTGTCTAAACTTTAACTACGTCACTATGGCCCATAACATAGCACGTTGGAACTACGACTCGACATACCGACACACGACACCGATGGTTGATCATAAACAAGGGTTCACATAACTCAGAAATCAAAGCAGGTTTTATCATAAGATAATCATGCAAGTCATGGCATAACATTTAAATAAGTTGCACAAGTTTGGGTTTTGGTCTGGTCACAGTTTCGCCAGCAGTTTCGCTACAGTTTCGCTATGCAGTTTCGCTGCACAGTTTCGCTGTGTGCACGGGCAGCACTTTCGCTAGGCGGTACCCGATGACACAGTTTCGCTAGCTAGTTTCGCTCGAAACTGTTGACACAGTTTCGCTAGCATAGCTTCGCTCGAAACTGGTTTGAACTTTCGTTCAGGGACAAGGTCTATGGTTGTTTCGCTCAGTAGTTTCGGTTACAGGCGACACTATAGTTTCGCTTAATAGTGTCGCTGGATGAAGATATACATAATTTCGCTGAATAGTTTCGCCTATTGAATGCACAGTTTCGCTAGTCGCTAAAAACCCGTAAATTTGACTAAAAATCTTTCTAACAGCTTCCATACTTCATGTAATTCATTATCTAGCATACATAAACATTTACCAACATCACAGAAGCATTTTTAACACCTTAAACATGGTTTATCATCATCAAATCATCAAGAACACTTTTTACACAAAATGACCTAATCTATCATGAATCTTCATTAAGGATCAGTTTCACACGTAAAGTTGTAGTCTTTATGATAGATCTAGCATTCCTAAGCATCAAATCAGAAGATCAAGTGATTCTATGAAGATCTAAGCATGCTTTATAGTAAAACTCATAGAAAATGCAAGAAGAATGGTCATGGGGACTCACGGTTTGATCAAGCTCGATGGATGATCTTCACCAACAGAGATGATGGGCTGGTCTTGTGGTGTTTCTCAGCTGATCCAGATTTCGTGAAAGAGAGAGGGAGTGTGTGTGTGTTGTATGGTGATGTAAATGGAAGGAAATGGAGATTAGGGTTTTTAAGTGGGTTTAAATACTAAGGGTTTATCATGGGCTTCCATTGGGATTTGGGCCCCAATGATTAACAATCATTAGCCCATGATTAGTCTAATTACTAGCCCATTATTGATCATGTAAGCATACATTCTAATTACCCGTTTAAACATATAAATACATAATTAAGCAATTTGTTACATAATTTAACAAGTACACAAATAGTCATACTTTTTAATAATAATCATGTATTTAAATCATATTGCACATAACGACAATAATTAAGTAAACACATAACACGTATGGATGGGTTCGGTGATCAACCAAAGGTCGTGGACGTATTCGGCCTAGTTAAGCATTAGTTACTAAGTTAACACTTATAACGTAACTAACGGAGATTGTCTAACGGAAGTTAACCTTGAAATTCTCGGATGTCACAACCACTCGGGGTTTCTAGATCATTGGTGAATGAAAACTTTTGAATGAACCCAAATATTTTTTAACTGGCGTCTTTGTCAAGACGTCTTACTAGTTGATGTAAACTTTGGGGATTGTGGTTCATAAAAAGTTGTACCATTAACGTCCACATATTTAGCAGTATTCTTCACAACTCACATTCGTAGGATATTGAGCAGTAAGGTGTCTAGGCTTACGACATACGTAACACTTTCTTTGAGAACCATTTAGTGAGCTGCTATTGAAAGTAAGCTCAAAAATTTTCTTTTGACCAGAAAAATTCTTTGGTTTCCAACTATGAATCAGAGAAGGGGGAATCATAGAAACCAAAAGAATGACCAGAATCAAATGAATCAAACAAATATCGTAAGAATCATTCCTAGGAGATGACCTTTTTGGTAAATAGATTGAACCATAAGAAGAACCTCCAGAATATTAACGATCATTTCTTGATTTATAGACGTTTTGCTTCTTCTGTTGTGTAGCTTGAACTTTTGATTCTAAATAGGCTTAGTAACAACTTTCTTATTCTGTTTGACTTGTGGAACTGGAACATCTTTGACTACATAACCAATACCTTTGTGCTTGTAGCCATGAACTTTTGATGACCTAACTTGAGAACCAGAGGCATTCTTTTCATTAGCTTTTCTAGTAAATTTAGCTTTGATGTCCTTCAGCTTGTTCTCATGAATCAAATATTTATCAAGTTTAGCTTCATTTGAAGTACCAACAGACTTCTCACTCTTATCAAATGCCCGCTCATCTTCCAAGAATGATGAACCATTATCAAACTTTGGAGCTTTGCCAACTTCAACCTTCTTCTTTCTAGACTTAGACTTCTTTTTCTTCTCTGAAACTAGAGTGGCAAACTTTGAATAATCACACATTTCTTCTGAAAGATTAACCGGAGCAGATGAGAATGTGGACATATCAACTGGTGCAGGAACTTTATGTAAATCTGCTTTCTTAGCACTTTCTGCACTCTTCTCCATCTTATACAAGTAATTCAGAAATGTAGGAGAAAAATTGCAATTCTTCACTTGTTTTTGCAAATCAAGAATATCAATTTTCAACTCGGAAATACTCACTTGAGCATCTAACAACTCTTTTTGAGTAGCAATAAATTGATCGGATAGGATCATTGTATTTATATTTATGTCTTCTTCTCAAGTCACACTCTTCCAATAATTCTTCAGTAACCTTTTCCCATTTCTTCTTAAAATAATCAGCATCTTTTGTTAAAACTTCGTTCTTATCTCGAAAAAGAACATTGTCATCTCGAAGTTTTGATAGTTCTTCTTGAAGAATGATAATCTTATCAGCAGCCTCAACAACAATGCTGTTAACTTTTTCATATTTTTGTTAAAGAGGATAAGTTTTATTGAATAAAGCTTCAAAATCTTCAGCAGCTTCTTTAGCTTCAGATTTAGCTTTTTCACATTCTTCAATCAACATTTTATTCTTCTTCAACAAACCATCATTAATCTTAGAAATTTCAGCACACTTTGAACGCTTTGAAGAAACTTCCTTCTGAACTTATTCTATGTAACTATCACACCCTTTATCAAATGTTGCACAAGAACTTGTTTAAGAATCAGAATCAGTCAGACAACCATCCATGTGTTCAGTCATAGAAACAACAACACAATCTCTTTTATCTGACAACTCATTACTTCCTAATTCTAAAGCACTAGATGTTGAATCATTTGATTCTGAACCACTTAATTCTGAATCAGTCTTAGTTAAACAATCATTAATTTGCACTGTCTGAATATCAGCACAATGTTGAGCAACAACATCCCATAATTGTTTAGAGTTATAACATGTTGTAAATCGATGTACAAACTCCTTTGGTAAAGCCATAGTGAGCATTGCAAAAACCTTTCACCTCTCTCATAACTTTTACTTTCATCAGATGTAAGATACCTTTGCAGTTTAGGTTTTCCATTAACATTAGTTGGATATATGTATTCTTTATTAATGGGCAACCACAAATCAATATTATTTGTTTTGACATAGGCTTCAAATTGGTTAACCTAACTTTGATAATCTTTCAGCCTTTAATGGGTACTTGAAAATCACTCATTTTGAAATTATATTATCGGTATCAAAAAACTTCAAACGCAAAAACCAAGGTCTTAGAAGTGGAATTTGGATATCGAAACAGATGATACTAGCCGTAAGGGAGTAAAAGTGTAGACCTCGTCGAGACGGTAGTTTTAGTTGGTATTAGCTTCCGTAACTCTAAACAGAACTCAAGTTACGTCAGTTTTAGTGAACCTCACTTTTCTGACCAATGAATCACAAACACTTCTAGTGAACCAATGGTTTCCAACTTACCAATGATAAGGCGTAATTTTTTTTAGCTAACCAAAGGTTAGGAGTGAACCAATATCTTCAGCTAACCAATTGTTAGGAGCGAACCAATATCTTCAGCTAACCAATGGTTAGGAGCGAACCAATGTCTTCAGCTAACCAATGGTTAGGAGCGAACCAATGGTTAGGAGCGAACCAACGATGAAGATTACCTAGGGAACCAATGGTTAGGAGGAATAACCGTCGCAGTGAACCATCAGATTCATCCGGCGAACCAAACTGAAATTTTCTAAATTTCACGAACTTGAAGGTTTTAGACTGTGATTTGCAGCAGTAGGCAACAAATTTTCACATAATTCACGATACTTAGCAGTTTTCAGTTTTTCACCAATGTTTCGAGACTCCAACTTGTGTGTGATGTTTGTGAAGTGTTTTAAGGCTACTAGACTCTTCTAATACCTTAATTAACATACTACGCCTATATACGCGAATCTCGGTTTTGCCGGTTTCATAAGTATTATCCGTTTCTGAGGCTCGGGTCCCACCCGAAGGGCTGGATTATCACAATCGACTTAATTATTTAGGGTAAATATGATCCTAAATCAAAACAATTATGAACATCAACACAACAAGGTTCAAGATTATCAGCTTGGTTATTTAGGGTCACTATTATCCTAAATCACATTCTATTTATCATTTTCAAAACACCAAGGTTCAACAATTATCAACTTGATTATTTAGGGTCAATATGATCCTAAATCACAACGATTATCAACAACAACATAACAAGGTTCAGTGATTGGGTCATTATGATCCTAAATCACAAATATTATCAACTTACATGATTAGGGTCCCTAAGAACCTGAATTATAATCATCCATGTTACCCTTAGGTACACAATGGTCAACAAAACTGTTGTTTTAACTGTAGATACATGGTTCCTGATCGTCATTAGAAGTATCGAATACAAGACGGAGATGTGCATATTAGCTGAGGTCCGAACTCCTGTCGAACTCTGAGTTCGGACATGTCTGAACAGGTCCGAACCTGGACCATCGGGTTTTAGCATGTATAAATAGCATGTCGTGTATTGTATTCAAGAGTTTTTTGAGCTATATCTTCTAAGTGTCTCTGTGTAAACTCTCTGTGGTTAATACAAGCTTAATTGTATTTACTCACTGTATTCATACTCGTATTACATTGATTTTGTTACGACTAAGTAGACGATCCGTACGCTCACACATTTTTAAGTGGTATCAGAGCATTTGGTTAGCTCTACTAGTCGGAAATCATTGTTTTTCGGAGTTTTTAGTCAAAATTCACGTTTTTGCGAAAATTAGTATTAGTTTTGAGTTCGTTTGATGTTCTCGAGTGTGCTTCTCATCAAAAATCCTTTCCTAAATTGTTTCTATCAAGTTTGCTTGAGTTTCTGTCGAAAATTTCATTCAAAAACATTGAAAATCGAGAAAATGGTGTCGAGTGAGCTTGTGTTTGTTTGAGGTTCGGACAACACCAAAATAACCGATCCGAACTCGAGGTTCGGACGGAGTTCAGACATTCTTGGTTCGGTGAGAGTTCGGGTCTCGTTCGTTAGTTCGGTTTAGGTTCGAACTTAGTTTGGCACAAGTTCGGTCCACATTCGGTTGATTCTTCCGAAGGTTAGGTTCGGAGGGAGTTCGTTTAAATCTAAGTTCGGATAAGTTCGGACGTGGTTCGGAACAGGTTCGGAGTGAACAGTAACCAGATTTTTCAAAATGTCCGATTTTCAAGCGTTTGCGGCTATTCAAATTCGGTTCAAGCAACGATGCAAACTATGATGAATTATGATAATGAAATCGGAACAAGTCAGAAAGTTCCTAAATTGCTCAAATTGGAAGATTATCATAGTTGGGTCAAAAGATTTGAAGCATATGTAGATACAAATGACATTGATATGTGGCTATCCTTTACTGAACAATATGTTTATCCTAAGGATGAAATTGGTGAACCTGTTCTTCAAAGAAAGATGACATCTGAACAAAAGAAAGCTTATCAAGCTGAAAAGAAAGCCTATGGTACTTTGACAATGGCTTTGCCTAAAGAGTTACTACATCTATTTGCTGGTAACTACACATCAAAGAGTCTATGGGATGCTTTGGAAAAACGATGTGAAGGCAATGACCAATATAAGAAAAGTTGACAAAAGGTTTTGAAGAAAGAATTTGATAGCTTCAAGCATTACGATTACCAATCTGATTGCAAGATTCGCTCATTTGATGAGTGAAATGTGTTTGGTAAATCTTACTAAAGAAGAAGTTGATATGAAAGAAAAGATTTTGGAACCTTTACCTGAAAAATGGGAGAATTATGTGATGATGATTACTCACGACAAGGATTATCCAGGATTGTCTTTCAATGATTTAATTCAAAGAATTCAGTCCAGGGATATGGAGTTGATGGTGAACAAATCACTTCCTGCACAAATTCAGAATCCTGTTGTGTATCATGGTGAAAATGATTCTACTATGAATGCTGGGAAGTCTAATATTCTTAGTTTTCAACCCCCTACAGCATTTCTTGTAGGTAAATCTGAAACTCCTAGTTATTCTTCTGCTGGTTAATCTGTTTCAATTCCATGTTCTTCGACTCAAAATGCATTGTCTGCTCAAACTACCGATGATTATAATGCTTTAATGGCTGCACTGGTATCTTCATATTTTTGTGTTATCACTAGTGCTGTGAGTAATGCTGAATTAACAAATGAAGATTATGATCAGATCGATTATGATCATCTGGAAGAAATGGATCTAAATTGGCAGTATGCTATGTTGGTTCGAAGAACGAAGAAATTTTTCAATAGAACTAGCAAGAAAAGACTGAATCAGGACGGGAAGATTGGTTTGGACAAGTCCAAGGTGAAATGTTTTAAATGTTCTGTCTATGGTCATTTTGCACGAGAATGTCCAAGTTCCGCGGAAAGTAAATTGAAATCTGGTCAACATGCTCATTCAGTTTTTCATTCACCAACTAATAGTTCCAAAGTTAAAGGAAAATCTTTTTCTTTTGATGAGAAATTAAACGAGGTGTTTTGGCATCCAAATGAATTTGCTTGGAATGCAGATTCAAGTGTTTCACAACTGTCACATGCACCTATTAGGGTTGCTTTAACTTCTCATCATGATAGTGATAGTTTTCTCACTGATTCTGATTCTAATTCAAGTGAATCTTTGGTTCAAGAAGTTTTACCAAAGGTTACTGATAGCTCAAAGGTTAAAGAGTTTAAATGTCTTGCATGTGTAAAATTACACAAGGAGATTGTAAGTTTTGATCAACGTTTTGAAACATCAACTGAAGAGATTGTTATGCTCAAGAAAGAATTGGAAGATTTTCATAAGAAGTATTGTGAATCAGTCCATGTTCATGAAGATGTTTTGAAAGAAAAGGCTCAATTGGCTGAAGAATGTGAGAAAGCCAAAGCTGAAGCTTTAGATGTTGTACAAAATTTTGAGAATTTATTTGAGAAGAGTTATCCGATTCAACAAAAATATGAAAAGGCTAATGCTCTTATTGTTGAAACTGCTTCTATTGTTGAGAAGCTTCAAAACACAATTTCTATGCTTCAAGATGAAAATGTTCTTTATTGTGATAAGAATGAAGTATTGACTAAAGATGTTGAGATTTATAAAAAGAAGAGAGAAAGTGTGATTGAAGAGTTGTTTGCTGAATGTGAGATCAGGAAACTACAAGCTTATGAATATGATGATCTCAATGCAACATTCATTAAGTCACAAAAAGAGGTGTTTGAGGCTCAACAGAAAATTAATGAATTACAGCTAGAAATTTTGGAATTGAAAAGGCAAGTGAAAAACTGCAATTTGTCACCGACATTGCTAAATTTCTTATACAAGCAGGATAAGAGTGAGGAGAATTCTAAGAAAGATGATGTTCACATGGTTCCTCAACCAGTGGATTTAATTGAAGTAACATCTGCTCCACTTGAGCCAAAAGTTGAATTGCATGATTATTCGAAATTTGCCACTCCACCCAAGAAGAAGAAATCAAAGTCTAAGAAGAAAGAAAACCTTTGGGTAATGCTCTAAAATTTATTTCAAAGTCTGTTTTGTTGGAGAATGAAAGAGTTTTTGATAAGGTTGCCTCAAGTTCTTCCTCTGCAACCGAAGAAGAAAAAGGTTTGATTGAGAAGAACAAATTGAAGGATATTAAAGCCAAATTCACTAATGAAGCTAAAGCATGAGAAGCTTCGGGTTCTTCTTCAAATTCTTCAAACAATCAAGATTATAAACACAAAGGTTTGGGTTTTCAAATCCAGGAAGTACCGATTCAGGTAAAGAAACCAGTGAAAGTTGAAAAGGTTGCTAAAGCAAAAGTTGCAAAGAAATCACCTCCTATGAAGTCAAATTCTTATTCTTCTGGAAGGTCATCATCTTCAAGGAGTCCATCTCCTAGGTATGACTCTTCTGATGATTTCTTTGATAACTTTTATTGTGAACATTTATCTGGTTTTTTCAAATATGTCTCAATTTCGAGAACGACTTTGTTATGCATGTCGTCAACCGGGACATCTTGCTGCTGATTGTCCGACGACTGCATATATCCATAACACTGCCAAATATTTGGATAACAAAGGTCAAATTTTTTATGAACCGTGGTCCCCAAAAGTCAAATCAACTCGTAAGTCGTCTTGGTCTAAATCAAGTACGCCGGTGGAATCTGATTCCGGTTCTGATCAAAAATTAAAATTTTTACAAATCTGGAAACCAAAAGTTGTTTCTAAGGCCAACAAAGACTATGTGGAAGACACCGGGCGACCCAACGCTGTTGAATCGGGTCGATCCCAGAGCGACTAATGTTTTATTTGGTGTCAAACAGGTATTTCAGGAAGACTTTTTGTTGGTTGGAAAATTGTTGATTGTGAAATATCTGTGCTAACTTAAATTGAATTTCCAAATCATTTTTGTATTCAAAATACTACACTGCTCGTTTTCGTGTTGGTTGATCAATTTTTCATTTGTTTTTCTCTTCGTCTCAGTTTGAGGGGGAGTTTGTTTTGCAAAAATAAAAAAATAGTGTTTTGTTTTTCAAATAGTAAAAATGAAAATATATAAATAGAGTTGTCATTTTTAGTGGGAGAAATTTGAAAAAGACAAAAACATTAAAAAATGAGACAGTGTAGCCGACATGATTGGGAAATGATGGTACATTGGCTGACATCGTCTGACTCATGGATAAAATAGATGAAAAAGCCATAAGACCATTTGATCGATGTGGAAGGTAGGCTCGGCAAATCAGAAAGTATTCAAATGTGATATACACTAAATCTGATGCTTGATCTAGTGGACAACATCTTGATGCGTATCTCAAGATATGTCAAGAAAAGATATGTAAAAATAAAATGAGAAGTCACTGTGTATACATGTGTTCATTTTACAAAAATTCAAACTTGTTTGATTTTTATTATTTTGTCAAACGATCGGACTTTCTCTGCGTGTCCACAAGACCGACCTGATCGTTGTCCGTTTGACGTTCTGCTTTATTTTATTTGGTGTTTCGTATAACTCATCGGACTTTCTCTGTGTGTACGGGAGTACCGACATGATTGTTGTTGAGTTATATAATTTCAACTTGTTTTATTTTTCTTATTTTGTTAAATCTAAGACCTTATCTACATATCGAAAGATCGACCTTAAGGTAGACGATTTAACGTTCTTATTTCTTTTTGCATGGAACACAGTTGACTATATCATGAATTCAATCATTATGTGATTAAATCACAAATGGATCACAAAATGTGATTAGTAAAGCATATATGAGTATGTCTGATAGTGTGAGGTACACTGGTCAATGCAAATTTAATCAATACTTTAACATATTCAGATGTTATGAGTATGATTGTGCCAGGGTTTAAAGTTGGACAAATTATATCTGCAATCGGCATGGCTTATGTGCTATAATAATCGAAATTGAAGTGTAGTTCAGCATGTTATATTCAATATGATCCCAAGTCATGATCTTTCTCTTAAAAGATGAAAATAGTGTCTGATTTAGTATTACATTTACTTTTGTTATCAGAAATACAAAAAAGATTTTATGTGTGTTTTGATCTAAAGTTTCTAAAAGCCAAAAATATTTTGTTTCGGATTTGTTTTCGATTGATCAACACGAAATACAAAATCAATTTTAAAATCAAAATATCTTGGAGTTTCGAAGATACATTTTGCGCCAAGATTATTTATGTTGGCAAGTTTCTAAGTGGAAAAAGATTATCACAACTTCAAGTCTTCTGAAGATTGTTGATTAAGAGATTACACACGATGCAATATCAAGTATTCAAGATTGAATTCGTCATCAAGATCGAGGAAGAGTTTGATTGAGGATACAAGATACAAGTTTTAGACGGAGGAGATGATACTGCACATGCCGAGGGGGAGTTTGTAGATACATGGTTCCTGGTCGTCATGTGAAGTATCGAATACAAGACGGAGATGTGCATATTAGTTGAGGTCCAAACTCCTGGCGAACTCTGAGTTCGGATAGGTCCGAACAGGTCCGAACCTGGAGTTCGGACCATCGGGTTTCAGCATTTATAAATAGCCTGTCGTGTATTGTATTCGGGAGTTTTTTGAGGTATATCTTCTACGTGTCTCTATGTAAACTCTCTATGGTTAATACAAGCTTGATTGTATTTACTCATTGTGTTCATACTCATATTTCATTGATTCATTACGACTAAGTAGACGATCCGTACGCTCACGCATTTTCATTAACTTTCACTCAAAGGTACATCTTTGGCTTATGTATTCATCAAAATTTCACCAACTCAAACGGGTCATCCAACATATTTACATATAATTCAACTTGATGATAAAATAACATCTAAATTACTATTATGTCCATCTAGGATCATTGATTATCTCATGAGTTAACATAAACATAAATCTTAGTTTGAACAACTATGAACAACTTAGTGTTACTTACCAACAATATTTAACAACTATTATGCTCTAACAAGAATAACGCTTCTACTAATAACCAAGCCACATTGCAACTTACTTTGTAACAAAATAAGATAAAACTTCAGTGTTGCCTCAAGTCCTTGCGTTGAAATTTTCATGATAGCATTAATTTCTTTCTTGACCACCTCGGCTAGTTGATAACACACTTAGGGCTTTCAATTGACC
The DNA here is from genome assembly GCA_039602395.1 of Deinandra increscens subsp. villosa. Classification (NCBI taxonomy): domain Eukaryota; kingdom Viridiplantae; phylum Streptophyta; class Magnoliopsida; order Asterales; family Asteraceae; genus Deinandra; species Deinandra increscens. The sequence goes on along the minus strand of JBCNJP010000009.1, from coordinate 65,503,860 downwards.
TTAGCTTCAGGAAAGCAACATCAACAACCTTTCTATGTCATATTTATATAATTATGTAATACTCGCATGACGCTTTATATGTTAGCCAAATACTACATTCATCATATACTAAGAGGATTTTATACACAACTTAGGGGTAACAACCATAAGACATCAACATAGTATTCAACCCACAATAGTCACCTTCTCCGAATTATCAACATAAACCCTAATTTTCGAGCTCTTGCATAATCATGGATCATAATGTCAAAGCAGCCCAAAAACTACAATTAATACCCTTAAGTGAGGTGTGGAACTTATGAAAACACCCAAATTTAAGCCAATTTCTTGATTTCCAAAACCCAATTCGAAACCCTCCCCCAAGTAGACAACAATTGATGTCGAATCTAAAGAATGAAGATTACCTTGATGGTTTTGCCACCCTCCTAACCTTCGATTTATCTTATTTTAATTTCTCCTCCACCCCTATTTCGATCACAGGTCGCGACCTCCTTACTTCTCCTTGTTCTTTGCTTTCGGTCGATGCCAATGGGTCTTCCTTGTTTTTTTGCTTGATCTGCGTAGGTCGCAGATTGCGACCCCCTCCCTTTTGACTTACAAATATCTAATTAGGTTCAAAATAATGGCAACTTTAGCCTCTTAACTTGGAAGCTTATAATTAAATCATGCTACTAAGTTATATTTACTTCGTGACTCCTAATTTAATTAAATTGTTTTCAGGCTATCTTTAATCATACTTACCCGAGCATTCCACTCAATCAAAACAATTGTCCTTAAATAAAAATGGTTTTGGCATGTTACAACTTGACCCCCTTAAAGAGAGTTTCGTCCTCGAAACTAAACCGTACGCTCGACATTTGCGGAAATACTTCCATCTACCAATTACATACCCGTACATATCTATTGCGCATTCGTATTAGCTTCCATTGCTTTTCAACCGTTAATACTTTGCAACAATAACAACATAAGAGGATTTATCGACTAGGATTTATGCAACAATAGGCAATACACTACCTCATAGAGCAACTCATATCTACATTCCTGTGTTTCCTAATACCTCTTCTCAATCCACATTTCAATCATTCTTCTATATGATGAAGAGTAAGCAAATCATTACCTTTCTTTCACTAAGGTAATAAATCGCACGACTCTAAGTTACACGTTGTGATTTGAGCTTATGTGCATCAATTATCAAATCATAATACTCGAAGGTAATCTCTTGTGTGACGTCATTCTAGGCCCACACGATACTTCACAACTAATTTGGTTTCTTAAAACTCACTCTAGGATAACCACCACATTCATACCACTATACAACCCTGTGTGAAATTTCCATCTTACTAACATCATAGTTACTCTTAGTCTTCCCGGATATTTACATATTTATTGTTTAGTATACCATCGCCATAACTATTTTTATTTGGAATTGCGTTATGTAGCATGTGATCCATGCATAAACATGAGACATCTTCCCCACTGCCAACCTTTTTCTAGCGTCCATTCAACTTATACAACAATATTCTAGGGCACCTTACAACCTTGTAATGACTTAAATTTCTTATTACAGTTTATGCAGAATGACTATCTTGCATTCAGTTTACCCAACGTCAGATTCATGTCCGCCACTACATATATATATCAACATTCTAGGAACCCCCGGATCTACGGTATATACCACAAGGTCATATACCTTTATGTTCGAAATCACTTTGATATCTGAAGGATTACGTATCACTATACGATCCTTAGGCATCCTACAACTTTTACCACCCTTGCTAAGGATGGTTTGACAACTTACTATTCTAACTAATTCCACTGAGAATTTCAACAACTTGTGGTTTTCATTCCACTTTCCGCCCCTATCCTAAGTTTCACGACTAGATATGTTTATGCCACCATGTCCTTAATTGACTAGATGTTTTAATTCAACCTCCACTTGACCTACTACTTAACAACTTGACATGTTTTATATACCATGCCATTATCAACTAATAGGATTCATTCTTTTCATCCGCTTAGTGTCATACTCACAACATTTATTCGTACTTGTTAACACGAAGTAGATTTCTGTATATAATGCATGCAACATATATTTTTTCATTTTGTTAACACAAAACATATATTCTACACATACGACATAAAATCTTTTAAGTTTTCTATTTTGTTAACACAAAACTGAATTTACAACATATCTTGCTCTACTCAGTCAACTCGAAACAAAGGTTCATCACTTTTATCCTATGCATACTCTATTCCACCTAATAAATCTAAGTAGAATTTCGCCACTTTTATGTACACATCCGTTTATCCTACATTGCTAGTACATGTAGAATTTTCACACTTCTACTTACTCTACTTGTCATTTTAAGTAGAATTCACAACTGTCAACGTTTCATCTTTATACATACTTACTCTACTTGTTATTTCAAGTAGAATTCACAATCTTCAACTTTTTTTTACCTTACTCTAATTTCTATCACAATTAGAGTTCTTAATTTTTCAACCTTACTCTAATTGCTATCACATTTAGAGTTTTAAACTTTTCAACTTTCCTCTAACTGCTGTTACAATTCTAGTTTTCAACTTTTCAACTTCCCTCCAATTGTTATTACAATTAGGGTTTTCAACTTTTTAACTTTCCTCTAATTGCTATTACAATTAGAGTTTCCAATCCAATTGTTATTACGATTAGATTTTTTAATGTTTCAACTTTTCAACTTTTCTCCAATTGTTATTACAATTAGATTTTTCAACTTTTCTCCAATTGTTATTACGATCAGAGTTTTTAACTTTTCAACTTTTCTCCAATTGTTATTACAATTAGAGTTTTCAACTTTTCTCCAACTGTTATTACAATTTGAGTTTTCAACTTTTTTAACTTTTCTCCAATTGTAATTACAATTAGAGTTTTCAATTTTTCCATTTATTGTTACCACCTTTAACAATTAAGTATTGTATCCTACATTGCTCATTCAAGAAGTATATTCCCTCTTTGTATACTTACTTGCTTACAACTTAGCCCATCTTAGCCTTTAATTATTTATGCAATCAGATTTTTGTGTTCATAACGCTAACCTTTATGCTAGATTTCTTCCTCTTCCTAAATTCATACTTTAAGGATATTAACTAATATAAGTCAATCATAAATAATCACAACATATAATTCAACTATGTCTACTAAATGATTAAGCTCACTTACCGGGGCACACGATCAAGCCTCGAACCAAACACTATTTTCATACCAAGAGCACTTGGTTTGAGTCCAAGTATTCCCACCACACTTGAATCCTCAAACAGGGCTCTGATACCAACTTGTAACACCTACTACCCCTTATTCTCTTATTTCAACGTTTACAGAAGATAGGCCAATTTTTTACATATTTAAAAACCCAACAAGGGTTTAAACTTGAAACATACTTTATAAAACTCTACTGTGTACATGTACCATACTTGAAAAATTTTAATAAAAATTTCGGCATGACCTATTCGTAAGTTCGTGATCCTTACAAAAGTCTACTTGCTTTTTTAACATGACATAAAATTCCAACAACTAAGAAATTGATGGAGTTCAACTCCAAAACATAACAAATGGGTTAACATGACCCTTTTACTAACATAATTTAACCACCTTCTTCATTAAGTTATAAGTAAACCAGCGTTTAAAATAATCATCTACGAGTGTTCGGTTCTTGCAGCTCCATATTAATCGCGTCCCGGAATGCTTCGCCAAATCACCTATCACATACACCAGTAACACGTTAGTGTATGTGATGCGTCGACAATTTAACCACACATGATCTTAACAAATACAAACAAAAAATAATTTTTTGAGACGGGGATCCCTCGTGTGTCGCGAGTGTCTAGTCTCATTTCATCGCGTGTCAGGTATCGCGACAGTTTCCAGGTGACATAAACTTTCTGGTTTTGGTTCTTGATCCGGACTTGGCCAAAATGTTAGGTTTTCCAACTTATTTTGGCCTCCACCTTGAGTTTAACCTGCAGTCAACTTCAACAACTTTTAACACATTTGCAACCACTTCTAACATGCAATTAATTCCTTTTCAGCAAGCCTTTAATTACTCAACCTCTTGCCAAATTCTCAACCCTTTGACCCATTATTGCAAATCTTACTATAAGGTCAATCCTTCTTACGACTTTCTTGTTTAGGGTTTTTAGGATCCTAAACAACATTCTAAATTCTGGCATAAACACAACAAATTACAACTTTTATCAACTTACTTGGTTAGGGTCCATAAGATCCTAAATTACAACAACTATCTATATAACACAACAAGATGCAACTTGTATCAACATATTTGATTGGGGTTTCTATGATCCTAAATCACAAAAAAATTACCAACATCAACAGAACAAGGTTCAATGATTATCAACATGATTATTTAGGGTCACTACGATCCTAAATCACATTCCATTTATCATTTTTAACACACCAAGATTTAACAATTAGCAACTTGGTTATTTAGGGTCATTATGATCCTAAATCACAACAATTATCAACATCAACACCACAAGGTTCAATGATTATCAACTTGATTATTTAGGGTCACTATGATCCTAAATCACAATCTATTTATCATATTCAACACGCCAAGGTTCAACAATTATCAACTTGATTATCAAGGGTCAATATGATCCTAATTCACAACAATTATCAACATCAACACAACAAGGTTCAATGATTACCACCTTGGTTATTTAGGGTCACTATGATTCTAAATGACATTCTATTTATCACATTCACATCAAGGTTCAAGAATTATCAACTTGATTCTTTATGGTCTATATGATCTTAAATCACAATAATTATCAACATCAACATAACAAGGTTCAATGATTATCAACTTGTTTATTTAGGGTCAATATGATCCTAAATCAAAACAATTATCAACATCAACACAACAAGGTTCATTGATTATCAACTTGGTTATTTAGAGTCATTATGATCCTAAATCACAACTATTATCAACATAACACCACAAGGAACAACTTTTATCAACTTACATGATTAGGGTTCCTAAGAACCTAAATCATAATCATCCACATTACCCTTAAGTACACAATGGTCAACAATCCCGTTGTTTCAACTTTCACCCGAAGGTACATCTTTGGCTTATGTGTTCATCAAAATTCCACCAACTCAAACAGGTCATCCAACATATTTACTTATAATTCCACTTGATGATAAACTAACATCTAAATTACTATTATGTCCATCTAGGATCATTGATTATCTCATGAGTCAACACAAACATAAATCATAGTTGTAACAACTATGAACAACTTAGAGTTACTTACCAACAATATTTAACAATTATTATACTCTAACTAGAATAACGTTTATACTAATAACCAAGCCACATTGCAACTTACTTTGTAACAAAATAAGATACAACTTTAGTGTTAACTTAAGTCCTTGCGTTGAAATTTCCATGATAGCATTAATTTCTTTCTTGACCACCTTAGCTAGTTGATAACCTACTTAGGGCTTTCAATTGACCTTAGCTTTTGGAAAGCAACATCAACAACCTTTCTATGTCATATTTGTATAATTATGTAATAATCGCATGACGCTTTATATTAGTTTGATTAGCAAAGTACTACACTCATCATATTTTTAATGGATAGTATGTGTTATGACTATTTATTGTGACCATTGTGTATTGTGTTTATGTTCAGATAGTTTGTATGAATTGCGCGACTTTTGTTACCTAGGTGTGGCTGAGAGCCTCCACTGACGTGGTCTAGCTTTTTGTTAGATTGCCTTTGGTCGGGTGTATACTTGCCCGACTGGGCTTTTCCAAGATTTTGCTGGTTACCCACTAATAGAGTTGTTAGGAATGGACACTGTGGTGTCTTCCTTTTTAGCCCGGTTCGGATAACCTATTGATGTGTTCGGAACGACTCTAAAAACTACTATAAAAACCTAGACCTAAACTAGACCTAGACACACCTAATTTTACCGAAACTACCTAAACTAAACCGAACCCTAAGGCAAGTGTACCTATCGGATAGTAGAATAGCTAAAGCAAGACCGGATATCGAACCTAGGACACTATGAAAACAAGACTTAACTAAAAGTAAATTGAAAGGAAATTAATTTGAGATTTTTTTTTTTTTTTTAAGATTAAGAATTAACTAATTATAACACTAACGAACGTCTAACGAGAAAACTGGAAACGAGATCAAATATGAGAATAGGTACCACCTAAGCCTAGAATCCTAATCAACGACTGCAACTTCACTCGGCTATGACGATTCTGATGGTGACTAGTTCACCTTTTGAGTACTTCCTAGTTAACGGTTCTAACGCTCGAACAGGAGTTCACCTTTTAAGTCCATCCTACCTCAACTAAACCTAACCACCCTCGAAACAATCTTAGGCACCTTAAGCTTAGCAGGAGCTACCACTAAAAACTGTGACCGACACGGAATAACAATTTGACCAACTCCCTAGGACACTTCCTTTTGAGATAATGCTACCCTAGCTTGTTAACCAAACCGACTACCCGATATCCCTGTACCTTTTGAGTCTCCAGAATAGCCAAACATTAAATTCAAGATTCAATTACCAATTAGCAATTCATATCAATAGCAAACACACAGTCACACTATCAACTAACCTAACTCAAACCGAAAGACATTCGCAAGCCAGGCAATCACTAAGTAATAATCGAATCCCAATTTTAATACTCTTATGCATCTAATCACAGAATTCAATGGAATGGAATAGAAACGCAAACATCAATCAATTCATCATAAACCGAACAAAGTTGCAATTATCAAAAAGTCATCATCTTGGCCTAGGTGGCACTAGGTGCTTAGCCTAGGACCATAGTGCAATCAAGAATAAACACAAAGTCAGAATCTTGACAATATACCATAGTGCTAAGTAATCACACAAACGAGAAACGAGAAAAGAACAAAACCGATAATCGAATCAAAGCCGAATGATTGACCGGAATGCCTTCGTCTTGAATCTCCTTCTTCTCACAGTTAGAATCGCCTCCCAGGAGGCTCTCTGATCGAACGTGCGTGTTCCTGCCTTTTTCCTTCGTAGGGTTTTTGTTTTCTTTGCGACTCTCCCCCTCCAAATTACCGTCTCAATTTTATTTTATATTCGGAGTTCTTTTTTTTTTCTCCTAAATTAATTGTCAATTTGCCATTCATTAAAGTCTGTTTTCACCGACTTCGCCTGTTCCTTCCGAATTCACATGTAATCAACAAAAATGTTTATATATTTACACTAAAGCCCATGATCTTCAATTAATGCAACACCGCCAGTCCTCCATCTTTTATATTCAAACTTATTGATTTATTTCTTTCCAACCCTCGACTTAGATGAACTGTCATACCATCCCCTTGGACTCATGTGTCAACCTACAATCAAATGTTCTCGAAAATTATGAGCACAATTGAATCACCTTTAATCTAATTAAACACAAGACTCAAATATTTACCGAAACTCACACCAAATATACAAAAATGACTCGACACCACATTAAGACTCAAATACTATAAACTAAATAAAAACTAAATAAAAATGACTCAAACTTGACTCAGTAACCACATAAAAGACACGAGAATTAGGGATGTGTTTGCAACACATCAAACATCCCCACACTGACTCTTTTTTCGTCCTCGAAAAATACCGCAATGGAATCATAACCAGGAAATCGATTTCTAATTCTTTTAACATTTCAATTAATCAATCCACCATATCTTTCCACAATCCAACATGTAATGACACACTAAATCTGATTGTCGATATTACGATCCGATTAAACCCAACCACTGACCTTTTCTTTCGCCCCCATGTGTTTATGAAATTACCAGATATAAGTTCAGTTGCCTATGGATCCCACTAAAGAAAGATCTAGTTCAACCTCCTACCAAATCAAATTCAGTCAAAGCAAAGGGTATAAATGATTCGAATTTATTTTTCTCCACCCCCTTAAACCAGATACTAAGATGTCCAAAGAATAACTAATTATTTATATGCAAATTCCTGAGCATTTATTCCTCTAAGCTATCATTTTTTTTTCTCTTTTTTTTTTTTAATTTTTTTTTTTTATAATTGGTTACTTTTACCTAAAATTACCAACGAACATCACCAGAGGTATTCTTCCACAAGGTCTTACCCCCGAAATCATACATGAGTATTTTGCCCGCGAGATCCGGAACATCATCAGAGGTACTTACCACGGGATACTATCCTTAGCTTGTACATGAGTATTTTGCCCCTTCACTCTAATTCATTAACCAGATTATTAACTACATGCTCATTAAAAATTCTAAGGACATAGGAGTATCTAGCCTAAAGCGGTCTCTTCCTTCCTAATCATCAGTTTCAGCATTCCTATCACTCCTAAAATGGGAACCCACTAGCAGACTGATTAGCATATTTATACAACAAATAAACACACAGGCAATTTAAGCTACTCCTAGGTCAGCTGGGCCTACCGACACATCATAGACTAGTAATGCTTTCCATTCAACCCATACTTATCCACTTTTCCCAAATTAATCATTAATTAAACATTTAAGCACAAGATAGACATCAATCCCTGGTTTACTATCATTTCCCATTTAAATTTGCAGCCAGAATCTCGGACATTTTTGAACAATTTTTCAATTTTTTTTCAAATTTTTCTCACTTTTTATGACTCAATTAAACACATCAAAAATAAAAGACTGACTCAATACGAAAGTATCTCATCCCCACACTTGAATCACACATTGCCCTCAATGTGGAATGGAACAAAAATAAAGCAGAATAAAATAAAATAAAACAAGTTGAAACGTGTTCACCTGAAACTCCAGAGACTCAGCACCTCGGCCGTAAACAAACCACCGCAACTCCAGTAACCAGAAATAATAAATTAAAAACTGAAAAATTTTCTGACTTACCTCCCCTAGGCGTATCGCCTACAACCTTGCAGTTCCCAGGCGATACGCCTAGAGCTGCAACCATCCTGCCCGCCAAAGGATGCAAGCGTATCGCCTATAACCTACCAACCTCTAGGCGATACGCTTGGAACGTGATTTCCAGAGAATTTTTGGAATTGGCCCCCAAAAATTTTTCTATCTCCTTTATGCTCCAGCAGCTCCCTTGTCAAAAACTCAGTCCAGAACTGCAGTTTTAGACCTGCACATCTCATACTCCTCATAGCTCGAATCTCCAAAATAACCTGCAAACACAAAAACACAAAAACCAAAAGACGCAAATGCACGAAAAACGAAAACTTGCAGAAATGTAAAACACATCTACACAAATATACAAACCGGGCATTTCACCAATTAGCACAAAACTGAACCAAAACCTCCCAAACCATCCGGAGGCTTCGATTTCACATCCCTCAACACCAAGCTACCAATTTGCTCCCGGTTTCTAATCAACCAACCACCTAACAACTTCCTACCCCATAAAGCACTAAACTTTTCTGCTCTCAACAACCTCTTAACCCTCCAATGCTTATACCTACCCGGAAGAAATTGACATTTACCAAGAAAACTCATTTCCGGGTCATGGGTAGCAACAATCACATCTAACCTCCCCACACTTGAACTAAGCACAATCCTATCATCCAAAATACCTAAATCTCCAAGTGTGGCTCTTCTAACTACCTCAGCAACCACCATTTCACTCTCTACACTCACCAACTTCTCGGGTTCTCCTAATGGGTCACTCAACACCTCATTAGCTAACTCGACAACCAAATCTACACTCTCTTCCGCACCGGGTTTTACTAACGGGTCAAAAATATCAGTCAGATCAATTACCTCAACTAACCCCTCGGTGTCCTCCCCACACTCATCCTCTACAATCTCCTCATCCTCTAACCTATTACCTACAACCACCAAATCTATAAAGGACATAAAAGTACCTATCAAGCAAACAGATTCGGGACCCTTATCTTTCTTCCGACCTATCTCAAACATCACACTCTCGTTCTCAACCCTCAATGTAATCGTGCCTGCAAAAACATCAACTAGTGCCCGGGCGGTCCTAAGGAAAGGCCTACCTAAAATCAGAGGGCAACTAGCATCATATGCACAGTCAACTACCACAAAGTCTATAGGGAATAAAAATTTGTCAATTTGTACAAGCACATTCTCCACTATTCCCTTGGGTCTAACTACCGACCTATCAGCTAACGATATAGTCATCCTAGTCGGCTCCAACTCTCCTAAACCTAGATGCATGAAAACAGAATAGGGCATAACATTAATACTAGCACCTAAATCCGCTAAAGCACAAGTAACAGATGAATCACCAAAAGAACACGGAATTGTAAAGGTGCCAGGATCAGTTAATTTCTCAGGTAACCTATTCTGGACAACAGCAGAGCAATTAGCATCAAGGGTAACATCAGAAAAGTTCTCAAGCTTCTTCTTATTAGTTAACATATCTTTCAAAAACTTAGCATACTTAGGCATTTGTTTAATAACATCAGTAAAAGGTAAAGTAACCCTAAGTTGCTTAAGAAGCTCTAAAAACTGATTGTATTCACGCGCATTCTTCTGCTGAACTAACCTCTCAGGATAAGGAACCTTCTTCAAATCATCAGCAGTGATCGGTTGGGGCGCGAATCTCACCCTCTTTTTCTCCTTCACCGCTTCCCATTTCAGCGGCTTCTCTCTCACTATTCCAGCCTCGACGTTCGGTGCGGTACTTGCTGGCGTTACGCTCTCGTGCACCTTCCCGTCAGGCGTCTCCAACTCGATCTCCTCATCAACCGGCTCTTCATCAACTACCGCCGGCGATGGACTCTCCAGAACTCGACCACTCCGTGTGGTAACAGCATTAACCGACGCATTGGGGTTTTTGTAAGTACTTCCAGAAAACTGACCCCCACGGGCATTGAGCTCCTTCAGCTGCTTCGCTATGTCACCGACCGACCGCTGCAAATCAAGGAATGAAGCTTGCTGGTTTCTCAATAAAGTATCATGCTCTGCCAGCTTCTTCTGTGTGGCCTCATCTCTCGCGTTCATCTGCTGTAAAATCTGCGTTTGATTCATGACCAGCTCTGTAAGCTCCTTCATAGTCGGCCCCTCAGTTCCTCCACCATTCTGATTATACCTCGGTTGAAAACCAGGTGGATTTCCTCCCTCTCGCCATCCTGAATTTTGGCCACTCCTCCACCCAGACTGGAATGAATTACCGAACTGGTTTCGGTTTCCAATATAATCCACTTGCTCAGCGGGAGCAAGCGGGCAGTCTCGAGTGTCTTGAGCGCCTCTGCACAGCTCACATTTGGCTTTGATATGGAGTTTGATTTCCTCTAAGGTCTTATAGATGTTTTCTAACTCCCTAGGTGGTATGGTCTCTGAGCCAATGTGATGGACACCCCGGGTAGATGTAGAAGGTGTGAGCGATCTAGTCGGGGCCAAGGTGGCTCTCCGACCTCCGGGTGCCTGCTGTTCAGCAAGGGCGAAGCTCTCAAACAGTGATTTGCATTCATCTACTGTGAGCTTCTCCATCATATGTCCTCCAGCTGAAATATTGAACTCTTTCTGAACAGAATAAGGAAGTCCATTGTAGAACTTCTCGATGATAGCCCATTCCGTCAACCCGTGTTGCGGACATCTACTCAGAAGAGTGTTGAATCGTTCATATGCAACCGAATAAGGCTCATCGGGGTCCATTTTGAAGGAATGGATTTCCTCCCGAGTACGCGCAGCCTTAGCTGGAGGATGGTACTTCTTCAGGAATTTTGCGGTGAGATCGTCCCAGGTGGCGATCGAATTAGGCGGAAGCGTCTCAAGCCACTCGGCGGCTCGAGACGTAAGGGAGAAAGGAAACAGACGTAGATAGATGATTTCGTTCGCGACTCCGGTGAGTCCAAACGTGTTGCAGATACGAATGAAGCGGGAGATATGCGTCGGTGCATCTTCGTCCTCACGTCCATGGAACTGGATGGAATGCGTCAAAGCGTTGATGACGTGGGACGGAACTTGCCAATTTGCGGTGTTGGCAATAGCAGGTTGTGCAATAGCAAACCGGGCCTCGGTGACTCCGGCGCTGGCCTGCTCGTGGACGGTGCGACGTGCCGCCATGGATGAAAGATCGGGAAATGGAATGGGTTTGGTGTCGCGTGTGGTGTGTGTGGATGAAGAGGATGGTTTGGATTGAGCGGTGGAAATGATGAATGCCTCTAGCTCGGTGCGTAGAAGGCGAAATCGTTCACGGATATCCGCGTCGGGATCAGAAAGCGGTGACAGCTCAGGTGGACCCCGTGAACGAGTGTGTGGCATAAAACGATGGAATGACTCGAAGAAAACTAAGAAAAATTTAAACCTAAAAATCTAGACTCGAAATCAGAAAACCCTAAGACTCTAGACACGGAAAGACCAAAAAGACTCAAAATTTCCTAACGACGACCTAAGTTAATCTTGCCAATTGCCAAGTGTCCCCGGCAACGGCGCCAAAAACTTGATGTGTTCGGAACGACTCTAAAAACTACTATAAAAACCTAGACCTAAACTAGACCTAGACACACCTAATTTTACCGAAACTACCTAAACTAAACCGAACCCTAAGGCAAGTGTACCTATCGGATAGTAGAATAGCTAAAGCAAGACCGGATATCGAACCTAGGACACTATGAAAACAAGACTTAACTAAAAGTAAATTGAAAGGAAATTAATTTGAGATTTTTTTTTTTTTTTAAGATTAAGAATTAACTAATTATAACACTAACGAACGTCTAACGAGAAAACTGGAAACGAGATCAAATATGAGAATAGGTACCACCTAAGCCTAGAATCCTAATCAACGACTGCAACTTCACTCGGCTATGACGATTCTGATGGTGACTAGTTCACCTTTTGAGTACTTCCTAGTTAACGGTTCTAACGCTCGAACAGGAGTTCACCTTTTAAGTCCATCCTACCTCAACTAAACCTAACCACCCTCGAAACAATCTTAGGCACCTTAAGCTTAGCAGGAGCTACCACTAAAAACTGTGACCGACACGGAATAACAATTTGACCAACTCCCTAGGACACTTCCTTTTGAGATAATGCTACCCTAGCTTGTTAACCAAACCGACTACCCGATATCCCTGTACCTTTTGAGTCTCCAGAATAGCCAAACATTAAATTCAAGATTCAATTACCAATTAGCAATTCATATCAATAGCAAACACACAGTCACACTATCAACTAACCTAACTCAAACCGAAAGACATTCGCAAGCCAGGCAATCACTAAGTAATAATCGAATCCCAATTTTAATACTCTTATGCATCTAATCACAGAATTCAATGGAATGGAATAGAAACGCAAACATCAATCAATTCATCATAAACCGAACAAAGTTGCAATTATCAAAAAGTCATCATCTTGGCCTAGGTGGCACTAGGTGCTTAGCCTAGGACCATAGTGCAATCAAGAATAAACACAAAGTCAGAATCTTGACAATATACCATAGTGCTAAGTAATCACACAAACGAGAAACGAGAAAAGAACAAAACCGATAATCGAATCAAAGCCGAATGATTGACCGGAATGCCTTCGTCTTGAATCTCCTTCTTCTCACAGTTAGAATCGCCTCCCAGGAGGCTCTCTGATCGAACGTGCGTGTTCCTGCCTTTTTCCTTCGTAGGGTTTTTGTTTTCTTTGCGACTCTCCCCCTCCAAATTACCGTCTCAATTTTATTTTATATTCGGAGTTCTTTTTTTTTCTCCTAAATTAATTGTCAATTTGCCATTCATTAAAGTCTGTTTTCACCGACTTCGCCTGTTCCTTCCGAATTCACATGTAATCAACAAAAATGTTTATATATTTACACTAAAGCCCATGATCTTCAATTAATGCAACACCGCCAGTCCTCCATCTTTTATATTCAAACTTATTGATTTATTTCTTTCCAACCCTCGACTTAGATGAACTGTCATACCATCCCCTTGGACTCATGTGTCAACCTACAATCAAATGTTCTCGAAAATTATGAGCACAATTGAATCACCTTTAATCTAATTAAACACAAGACTCAAATATTTACCGAAACTCACACCAAATATACAAAAATGACTCGACACCACATTAAGACTCAAATACTATAAACTAAATAAAAACTAAATAAAAATGACTCAAACTTGACTCAGTAACCACATAAAAGACACGAGAATTAGGGATGTGTTTGCAACACATCACCTATCTTACGAAGGCTCGAGGCCATGACTCATTTGATAAACTAGCTATTTCAGAAGTTCATTATCATGTATGTATGAGCACTAGGTTGGCCAGGGCGGTTTGACGACCATTTGATCATGTCTATGCTTTTGTTTGAGTCCTTACGTTTTGACTTTGATCTAAGCAAAATTTGCCGTTTGGCGAAAAGTTGTGAATAGATAGAAAATTTCATTAATAATGTGGTGTATTACCACTTCAAGTACATAAATCCGAATTTCAAATTTCGACTTGATCGTTTACATATAACATTTTTTTAGCTGCATTTCGTTCCAATGCCTCGGGACGGGCTTGCCTTCGAGTGTGGCTAGCTTGTACGAGCCTTTTACGTGTGCCTCTGATATTTGGTATGGGCCCTCCCATGTTGGCCCGAGCTTGCCTGTGATTTCTTGTCGGCTTGTTTCATTACTTCTGAAAACAAAATCTCTCGATCGGTACGTTTCTTCTTTCACTCGCTGGTTATAGTAACCTTCGATTTGATTCTTGTACTGACCTTCATTGATTGCTGCCATGTCACGTCTTTCCTCTATCAACGTCAGGTTCACTAGTAGTTCGGAGTCGTTGGTAAGCTCAGACATGTTCTCTGTGCGGAATGTAGGCACTCCTATTTCCGCTGGGATAACTGCCTCTGAGCCGAACGTCAGGCTGTAGGGCGTGTGGCCATGGCTCGTGCGTTCTGTTGTGCGTATCGCCCATATGACGCTAGGCAGCTCGTTTAACCAGCCTTTTCCGTGGTTCCCTAGTCGGGTCTTGATTCCAGAAACAATGCTTCTATTTGTTCGTTCTACTTGTCCGTTTCCCTGGGGGTGCGCCACAGATGTGAAGACTTGAGTGATTTGTAATTCCTGGCACCAGGATTTTAATGGGTTCTCTGCAAAAACATTTGTCAACTATGTTGCTAGTTGTTATGTTTAAAGAGTGTAGGGTGTGTTGTTGCCTTGGTACCTGCGAATTATTTGCCATTGTCGGAGACAATTTTCCATGGCAGGCCGTAACAACAGACTATTTGTTCCCATACAAAGTTAATCACCTGCTTCCCTGTGATTTAGCTCACTGGTTAGCTCAGATCATGTGAAGTTGTATTCAGAGGTGAAAATCCATGTGTGTTTATAGTTCGTGTACGTGTAATTGTTGCCACAGCCTTTACCTCGGGCCATTTGGTGAAGTAATCGATGGCCACTATGAGGAACTTGATTCGCCAGGGTACCTATGGGAAAGGACCGACGATGTCGATACCCTACTTGTAGAATGGACAGGGTGAAGTGACAGGGATCATATTCCTTTTTGGCATTCGGGGTGTCGGTGCGTGGAGTTGGCAGTTTTGACATTTCCACAACTCTCGGTCTGTATCGACATACATTGTCGGCCAGTAGTACCCCATCGTCATTAGTATTATCCGAAAAGACTTGAGGGAGGATAATAAGTATTATCCGAAAAGACTTCCATAATACATAGTATCCGAAGGGAACTCGAGGATGATATGTATTATCTCAGGGGAAGTCCTTCCCTTCGGATACTATGTAGAGGCTAGATTATGAGGCTTGTAATATTAAATTAGTTGGGCTGGGCTTAGAGGGTTTATTTAGATTAGTAGACTAGTTTGGTTGGGTTTACTATTGGGCTTGGGGTTTACCATTGGGTTTACTATTAGGGTTTAAGGTCCATTAGGGATCCTATATAAACCCCATGTGTTTACCATTGTAAGGGTTGGCGAGTTTATGATTGAGAGGAGTGCCAAGGAGGTGTTTATGATCGTAATCATAAACTAGAGAGAGAGTTCAAGTTTACGATTTCTTGTTTTGTACCCGACAAGGTTTCTTATGTGCAAAGATCAAGTTTTTAGCGTTAAATCATCGTATTCTTCGTGTTTTCTTCTCTTCTCTATCTTGAATCAATCACCTACGAGGATTCCGCACTCGTTCGTGATATCAATATCGTGTTTTAGGAGATTTTCTGGACCTACAATTGGTATCAGAGCCAAGAATCTTAGATTCGAGGTTCTCACGATATTGGATTCAAGCTTTTTCCAAAAAAAAAAAAAAAATATACTCCACCAGACATTTGATGATTGGTCTTTGGGTTAGAAGGTAATTATCATCTGTTCAGTTGATTCAAATTAACAATATTTTAACCAAAAACCCTAATATAGATTACGGGTTTTAATTATCATCTGTTCAGTTGATTCAAATTAACAATATTTTAACCAAAAACCCTAATATAGATTACGGGTTTTCTATAAAACTTCCCCTGAACCCAAAGACCTCTAAAAACTTCCCCTTAGCTGATTACTTCCCCTCAGCTAAGGACTTCCCCTGAGATAATACATATCATCCTCGAGTTCCCTTCGGATACTATGTATTATGGAAGTCTTTTCGGATAATACTTATTATCCTCCCTCAAGTCTTTTCGGATAATACTTATTATCAACACACACCTGGATTTGGATCAGAAAAGACTGATAAGGCCTTGGCTGCAAACAGCATCATACCTCCACCAGTTCCCAGAGACATTATCGGAATACTTCTTAGTGAGGATCAAGTTGTACGAACCGAGTCTGATTATAAAGAAGCTGCTCCTCCTGTTGATAGTGTCTTGGTTGGAACTACACCATTGACACAAGAAGAAATTGATAATGAAGCAAATATGACTTATGGTGAAGGGAGGGTAAAGGATATATCAGAAAATGATGCTGAGTGCCGAGAATACAACAGGTGTCATAATTCCAAGTCTGATGAAGTTGGGGTAGAGTTGAAACCATACACTAAAATTGAAACCCCATGCTTGAAAGTTGTTGACGAAGTCAAAAGGGAAAAGGTGATCTTGACGACACGGCCTGGGGGGGAGATCTTTATGACATCTGGATCTATGTTTGACCAAGAACCAGATGTTGGGTATGACTTACCATCCTTCTCCTCCAAGTTCAAGGGATTAACTGATGGAGTGGTCGGTGAAGCTAAAGTTGAGAAGCCAAAGATCACCATCAAGCATCCAAGTGTGAAGTCAACAACTGTGGTGAAGAATGAAAAACTCAAGGGAGTGGCTGTGTCTCCCATTTCTTCAGTTGGATCATGCAGTTGCTGTTGTAATTGCAAGGATGGTGCTTCAACGTCAAAGAATCAAGGAAGCACAAAGATAGTAAAGACAGGTTCGACACAGGCTTCGACGAACCAGCAGAAAGTCAAATCTGAAGCAGCAGTCAAAGCAACGAAGCAGACACAAGGCAAACCAGCTCCATATCAGCCACCAAAGTCAAATGGGTACACGTCTGACTTCTATCTAAAGAAGCAGACTTGCTTTACTTGTGGCACTGCTGGTCATATTGCTAGGAACTGTCTGTATCGCCCCTATGAACCCTACTTTCCAAAAAGTCAAAGGGTTTCATCTCAGGAGTATGTAAAGTCTAAGCCGATGATGGTGCAGAAACCTAAGGCAATGAAGACTATTACTCCTAAGGTTAAACCCTCTGATCAACATTGGGGCGCTGCCAAAGCTGAAAGAAAATCTATAAATCAAAACAACAGCTTTCCAAGTTACAAAAATTTTCAAAAACAGGTGAAGAAACCAGTTTCAAAACAACCAAAGCTTGAAAAACCCAAGGTAACTAGAACTGTTTTAAAAAATGATTCTAAAACGAAGAAGGTTGAAATTCCTAAAGTCACAACTCAAAAGGTGACTAAAACAAAAACTATTTTGAAAAGTGAATCTAAAACGAAGAAGGTTGAAATACCTAAAGTCACAACTCCAAAAGTGACTAAAACAAATGTTAAATCACCTGGAATTTGGAAGCCAAAAGTCAAGGCAGCTACAACCGAATCATCACAACTTCCTGATTTTTCAAAAGGAATGTTTTTAAAAGAAGTTTCATTCATTGATTCCTCAGGAGTACCCAGAAAAACAATGGCGTGGGTACCACTGGCTAACTAATCTCTCACTCTGTGCAGGAACGATCAAGGAGGATTATCACTAACGTTTTTATTACTAATTTGTTTGTTGATAAGTGATTGTTCCAGGCACAGTTTAGGAGACGTATCTTCATGTCATGTCTAGTAATCTATAAATGGAAGGTATGTCTCATTTAGAGGTAAAAGGTAAAATTCAGCACGAAAGGTACTGTTCTTAACTTGGTTGTGTGAATGAAGCGGCAAAGGGTGTTTTGAGTCAAACCAAATTTCCTAAAATTTTCAATTGATTGATTAAGTGGTTGACTTCAAATGCAATGAAGTGTGCATGTCATGAAACCCTATTTTCTAAAAATTTTCAAATCAATACTTTGAAAGTTAGCTTGGCCAGATGTGCGTAAAGTCATTTAATTTGTTTGTGTGTTTGTGTGTTTTATTTTGTTAAAAAAAAAAAAATGATGATGCTCACAAAATTGTGACATTAAAAATCAAAAAGCAAGGGGAAGAAATGTAAAGAAGATGAAAATGTTGACCCCTCAAAAATAGTGTGCTTTTTAATTTTTAATTGTTTCTTGTTTTTGAGAAGTTTAGGGGAAGTAAAATGAATGTTCGGGTTGGAGATGGCTGACACGCGTAAGGCGGAAGTGAAAGGCAAGCTCCACGGTGATATGCTCGGTAGGCTCGACCTAAACTTATGACCTCCAATGAAAGTGCAGTGAACTTAAAAGATATATATGTTTAGCTTCCCATCCTAGGTTGCATGGTTTAAAAGACTGAGTCCCGACAAAAACGGGTTGAGAGTGGTAATTATACCTAGTATTCACTCTCTCACACGCCATGTTTATGCTATCTTGACAACACCACAGAGCAAAAGAAAATGAAAAAGAAAGGAAAAAGAAAAAGAAAAGAAAAAGAAAATGAAAAAGAAAAGAGAATAAATAATCACTCAGTTGGTCTTCTTTGCGTGCTTAGCGGCCGACCTGATTACCAACTGATGGTTAATGAAATAAGTGGTAGTCATAACGGTGTTGCATGGTTCCTCAAGTTGGGGGTTTGTGAATCCTCAATAAACTCTGAGGTTGGGTAGGTTTTGCTGTGTACACTTGGGTGTGGGGACAATTAAACATGACGGTAATATTGTACCATATTAAGCATGACGCATTCGGTTGGGATTAAACGGGTTTGAGTTTAAAGCGGACAAACATACCGGCAATCACCTGGACTAGTCAAGTAACTGAAGCTGAAAAGGGTTCCTCAGTCAGATTCATACGGTTTGATCCCTTGTAAACTTTCTCATGTTTGGTTTGGTAAGTATTTGTTTATTTTTATCTTTAGTGTGTGAGTCGTTAAGTTCCTTTTTATGTGTTTTCGTCTTGGCCAGGTTGATTTGAGAAGTCAAAATGTGTTTTTTATGGGTTTTAATGCATGACAATATGCCCCCGACAGATCTTGCCAAATTTTTAGGGGAAGGAGTATGGGATAATAAGTATTATCCGAATGGAACTCGAGGATGATACTTATTATCTAATGGAAAAGACTTCCTCCGTCAGATCTTGACAAATTTTTAGGGGAAGGAGGGAGGATAATAAGTATTATCCGAAAAGACTTCCATAATACATAGTATCCAAAGGGAACTCGAGGATGATATGTATTATCTCAGGGGAAGTCCTTAGCTGAGGGGAAGTAATCAGCTAAGGGGAAGTTTTTAGAGGTCTTTGGGTTCAGGGGAAGTTTTATAGAAAACCCGTAATCTATATTAGGGTTTTTGGTTAAAATATTGTTAATTTGAATCAACTGAACAGATGATAATTAAAACCCGTAATCTATATTAGGGTTTTTGGTTAAAATATTGTTAATTTGAATCAACTGAACAGATGATAATTACCTTCTAACCCAAAGACCAATCATCAAATGTCTGGTGGAGTATATTTTTTTCAAATGTGTGTCAGACAGGTTGATGATAGAAAGATGTTGCTGCTGCTCAAAGTTAAAGAACCAGCCGGACAAGACTTCCATCTGGAAAAGCAACTGTTCAGGGGAAGTTGTTGGTGTCTTTACATGTTTCCAAAAGCTTCAAAAGTTTTTCAAAGAAAATGCTCACAAGTTTAGGGGAAGCTGATGATTTCAAGTCAATCTTTAATGAAGAAAATGATGCAGAGAGCAGTCAGAGATCATGAAGTTTGAAGATCAACAATCAAGTTCTTCACAGTTAGAGGCATTCAAAATTTTACCCTCTAATCTTTGGAGATTCAAGGCAGTTACCGAAGATTTAGCAAGAACCTGTTCTTTCAAGAGAAGAAAGTCAATGAGAGTCCTCCATTTCATTGATTGTTCATTTAAAGAAGTTCGAGCTGATGCTGATCAAGAGAAAGCCCCAAATGCCCGTCATGAAACCCATTGAAGATTTCTGCGGAAAGAATCTTCATCAACATCTATGCCAGCCAGTCAAGAAGAAGAACTTCAAACATTGAAGACATTTAATATCACAAGCCTAGGGGAAGATTGTAGAGGCTAGATTATGAGGCTTGTAATATTAAATTAGTTGGGCTGGGCTTAGAGGGTTTATTTAGATTAGTAGACTAGTTTGGTTGGGTTTACTATTGGGCTTGGGGTTTACCATTGGGTTTACTATTAGGGTTTAAGGTCCATTAGGGATCCTATATAAACCCCATGTGTTTACCATTGTAAGGGTTGGCGAGTTTATGATTGAGAGGAGTGCCAAGGAGGTGTTTATGATCGTAATCATAAACTAGAGAGAGTTCAAGTTTACGATTTCTTGTTTTGTACCCGACAAGGTTTCTTGTGTGCAAAGATCAAGTTTTTAGCGTTAAATCATCGTATTCTTCGTGTTTTCTTCTCTTCTCTATCTTGAATCAATCACCTACGAGGATTCCGCACTCGTTCGTGATATCAATATCGTGTTTTAGGAGATTTTCTGGACCTACAACCCCATCGTCATTAGCCGAGTGACGATTTTCCTGGGGCCCGAGTGTGTGCCGCAGATGCCTTCGTGTAGTTCTTGCATCACGTACATGGCTTCACTCGGTGTTAAGCACTTGAGCAATGGTTGAAGATAAGACCTTTTGTACAGTTTGCCGTTATGGATGGTGTATTTTTGTGCCTAAAGCTTTATCTTTGTTGCTGCTGTCTTTTCTGTTGGCAGGCTGCCGTTTGTTAAGAATTCCTTCAGGGGAGTTATCCAACTCTATTCCTCAGCTTGTTCAGTTTGCATGATTTCTTCTTCTGTATTGGTAGGTTTATGTCTGATTTCTACTGGCACTTGCTTGGTTAAGTGTACGAATGCCAGTGAGACGAGCTTGCTCAAGGCATCAGCTTTTTGTTCTGGCTCCTCGGGATCTGTTGGATTTGAAACTCTTCGAACTATTTAGCGAGCGATTTGACCTTGTCAGCGTATCGTTACAGTACCTCTCCTCGGATTTCAAATTCGCCGTTTACCTGGTTCGTCACGAGCAGCGAGTTGACCTTTACCGAGAGTTTTCTGACACCCATTCGGAGTGCTAGTTGGAGGCCGGTGAGTAGTGCCTTGTATTCTGCCTCGTTGTTGGTGCTTGGAAAGTTTAGTCGGATCGTGTAAGTTACCTCGATGCCGTTTGGATCGATGAGCACTAAACCCGCGCCCGACCCTTCGTTGTTTCGTGCACCGTCGGTGTAAAGTGTCCAAGCGTCCGGGCTAGTGACCGGCAGAGGAGGCAGCTCAGGTATTGTTAACTGATATGGTACGGTAGCTAAAGCTTGTGTACTGCCGTCGTTTCCTGTTTGTGACTCGGTGATGAAGTCAGCCAGTACATGCCCTTTAATCGCTGTTCTTGGTTTGAATTGCAAGTCATGCTCGCCCAGTTCGATGGCCCATTTTGCAAATATGTCGGATGTTTCCGGCCTATGTATGATTTCGCACAGTGGAAAATTTGTTAGTACCGTGATTTTATATGCTTGAAAGTATCGGCGTGGGCGCCTAGATGTATGTATAAGTGCAAGTAGCAGTTGCTCGAGTTTAGAATACCTGGTCTCTGGGTCTTTCATTGCTTGGCTTACAAAGTATATCGAGATTTGTCTTCCATCCCTCTGCATGCAGAGGACCGAGTTGATTGCTTCTTTCCCGACCGAAAGGTATAAACGACCTCCTCACCAGCTTCTGGTGCTGTCAGGGATGCTAGGCTGAGTGTGTTTTTAATGCGACAAAGGCTCGGTCCGCTTCCTCTGTCCACAGGAATTTCTTGGTTGTTGTGGCTTGTTTCAGCGTTTTAAAGAAAGGTAGGGACTTTTCTGCCAGCTTTGAAATGAACCTATGTAGGGCCGCCAGGCGACCATTCAAGCATTTCAACTCTTGGAGGCTTTGTGGGGCTTTCATTTGGGTGATCGCTCGGACCTTTTCTGGATTTTCCAGGATGTCCTTGTCTGTTACCCAGTGCATGAGAAATTTGCCTGTTTTCATGCCGAAAGAACATTTTGCTGGGTTTAGCTTCATGTTGACCTTCCGCAGTTGGGCGAATGTTTCTTCGATATCAGCAATCATCCCTTCCTCCTCTCGGCTCTTTGTCACTAGGTCGTCGACGTAGTCTTCCACGTTCTTCCCAATTTGGCTTTCAAAAGCTTTGTCGATTAGACGCTGGTAAGTGGCTCCTGCGTTTTCGAGACCGAAGGCATCTTCCTGTAACAAAAGATTCCTTTGTCTGTGTGAAAAGCAGTTTTGTCTTCGTCGTCCCGAGCCATTTTGATCTGGTGATAGCCTTTATACGCGTCCAGGAAGCACTTGAACGTGTAGCCGGATAGGGCGTCGACCTTTGCGTCGATGGATGGAAAGGGGTTGCAATGCTTCGGGCACGCGTCATTGAGTTTAGTGAAGTCTACGCACATTCGCCATGAACCGTCCTTCTTTTTTACCATTACCGGGTTTGCGACCCAGGTGTGCCACTTTCTTTCTCTTAGGATACCTGCCTTAACTAACTTGGCGACCTCTTCGTTGACGGCTATGCACCTGTCATAACCCATGTTTCGTTTATGCTGCATGACTGGGGGATAGGTCGGATCGACTTTCAATACATGCTCCGCTACCTCCCTTGGGACTCCGGTCATGTCTGCTGGGGTCCAGGGAAAGACGTCTTGGCTATACGGAGTAAGCTGTACAGCTTTTCCCTTATGGGATTGGACATGTCTGAGCCGACTGTGATCAATTGGTCGGGGTAGCCATCGTTTATTTTCCACTTGTTCTGGCTAGCTTCTTCAGTTACGTCGGCTATGAGATTGCAGTCTTGCTGGTCGGATTGGATGGATGCTATGCTCGACTGAGTGGGGAACTTCATAATGCCATGGATTGTGGAGACAACACACCCAAATGAGAGGATGGTCGGTCTTCCGAAGAGTATGTTATAGCGTGATGGTTTGCTGACTACAACGAATGTAACTCACTCGGTTCTGTGGTGTCGTCCATCTATCAGTGTGGTCAAAAGGGTGATTTCTCCCTTGGGGAAACAATCTCCCCGCTGAAACCCACTAGGGTGGCTTTGGTCGGTCGGATAGTGTCTTGGACATCTTTAGTTAACTTGTTAAAACAATGTTCGTACATTATGTCTGAAGCACTGCCGACGTCCACGTATGTGCGGTGTATCTGATATCCGACTATGTTGACCTGTATGACCATAGGGCATAGGGTTGGGTTTGTTTCTCCGATTGGTGTGAACTGTATTGGCTGGTTGGCCCATGCATCCCTTCGGAGCCTCGGCTTCTTCCTTTGCGAGCTGGAGGTCATGTGAATGACTAAGTGATCGGCCTTCTTTTCCTTCTTTTGTTTCTGGTCTTTTATCTCTTTCAGTAGGTGAGCCAATTGGTCGGTGTTTACTGCTTGTATTATCTCTTTCTTCAGCTGGTGACACTCGTCGGTGTCGTGTCCTCAATCTAAGTGGAAAGCGCAGTATTTGCTTGTGTTTTTGTTAATTGCATTTGGTCCCATCGGACGGGGTTTGTTGAATTTCCTGCTAGCATCCTCCATCTGTAAGATTTCTTTCGGTGTTTTGGCCAAGCTGGGGTAGTCGTACCTATGTTCTGACTTTTTCCCGGATGGGCCCGACCGATCATATGGCGTAAAGCCCGACTGCCTTTTGTCTTCCTTATTGGCTCGGTCAGGTCCGGATTGCCATTGCCGTCTTCCTTCTTTATGGCTAGAGCTTCGGCCTTGGTGGCGGCCTTGCTGTTGGTGTGCTTTATCCCTGAGCTGGGTGGCTTCTTCCCCTCTTACATAGGCTTCGGTTCGGTCGAAAGCTTCTTGTATCGTTTTAAGTACCCGAGCACTCATTTCTTTTACGAGTTGTCGCGTTCTGATGCCATGTATGAACTGAAGATCTTCTGTCTTTCATCGGCGTGAGCGATTGTTAAGGACTCGGTTTTGTACCGCTCTAAAAAGGCTTTGAGTGACTCTTGCTCTCCCTGCCTGATGTTGTGTAATTCCAACGGGTCTTTGGTGCATTTCTTTTGCTGGCCGAAATGTTGGAGGAAGGATTGTCTGAGCTGTACATAACTATCTATAGATTTGTTTAGCAACACGTTGAACCAGACTCGGGCTGGTCCTGATAGTGTTTGAGTGAACATTTTGCACCATACGGGCAGGGATCATTTTAGGATGGATGTCGCTGACTTGAAGTCATGAATGTGGTCTTCTGGATCGCCACTTCCATCATATGTTTTGACCGTCGATGGCAGTTTTGTCTTAGGTAGGCACTCAAAGTTTTCGATGCGATCGGTGAACTTGCTGTCTTCCTCCGGTATGTATGGCAGTGATAGGTCGTCGACGTCCCTTTCATGAATCTCTATGACCGGTGTTCGCCCGGTATCTGAAATGGTGGCGCCCGGGCCAATGGTGGGACCTGAGCTGGGTGGTCGAGATGTGTAGGTACCATGGTTGTATGGGTATGGCTGGTAGTATCCTGGATATTGTGTATAATATCCTTGCTGCCCTTGTGTGTTGTAGTACGACGGGTTGTTGTACCATTGCTGGTTGTTAAAAGGTTGGTACAGAGTGTACGCATGCTGGCTTGTGACATTGGCTGTGGCTGCTACCGAGCTTGTGGAGTGTCCTGCTTCTGTGGCGGGGTTAGTGGCATTTACGGGGGCGCCAGATGACCCCGAAGTTTCTACGGTTAGCCGTACGCTGTCGGTCGTTATTGCTGACATCTTCGTTGCCTCGCTGGTGTTGCTTGTGAAGGTGAGGGTGGGAATGGTGTCGGCGATGGACGGTCCCGCATCATCGAAGGATAGTTGTAGACAAACTCCCTTTACTCTTTCTCCTGCGACATATTCATTCATTACTCGTCTCAACTGTAGGAAATTCCTGCTGACAAGCTCTGGTGTTATTGCTATGATGCCCGACCCTGAACCTTCTGTATCATGGCATTGTGTGGAATTGTTTGCTGGCGTGCTGAAGGCTCCGGCTTCGTCGTTCGACTTTTCCGTTTCTTCAGTCATTGATGTACCGTTCGGATGGCGCCAATGTAAAATCGAGTATGCTGGGAGGTACTCAGGATAGCCCGAGTGGATCGTCACTCGGTCTAGGACATAAGAACCTTACACACTGACTACATGAACTGCTGACTTGGATGACCGAGCTAGACACTTGACTCCTCTAGAGAAGCTGCAAAACAGAAAACGCCGTTGATCTTGGATTGCATGACGTGTGTCCCGCGACTAAGCTCGAGCGTGAGAATAAGCTCTTGATTGAGTATAAGAAATCGTAAGGACGAGCGACATAATTGAATGAATCGTTACCGTGTGGTTGGGAGATATTTATAACCCCCAACCGTTGTCTTTATTCGTAATTAACACGGCTTTACCAGAAATGGTGTCCTGTGTTTTTGGCCTGGTGGTCGGGTCAGAAAACTACAGTACCCATTTGAGGTAAGGTGTTAGTAAGAGTGTTGGGTCGGTCGAGCGGTCGCTCGGCCGAGTCATATTTTGAGCTTGGTCTGTAGGTTCGGGCTTGGCCGCGGACCTCTTATGCCCGACCAATAGGTTTGGTCGGTCGGTGTGATATTTGTTTAGTATGTCGTCGCTCGGGCGTGTTACGTGTGTGATTGGACATACATCATCAATTTTATACACAACTTAGGGTTAACAAACATAAAACATCAATATAGTATTCAACCCACAATAGTCACCTTCTCTGAATTTATCAACATAAACCCTAATTTTCGAGCTCTTGCATAATCATGGATCATAATATCAAAACAGCCCCAAAACTACAATTAATACCCTTAAGGGAGGTGTAGAACTTATAAAAACACCCAAATTTAAGCCAATTTCTCGATTATCAAAACTCAATTCGAGACCCTCCCCCAACTAGACAACAATGGAGGTCGAATCTAAAGAATGAAGATTACTTTGATGGTTTCACCACCCTTCTAACCTTCGATTTATCTGATTTTGATTTCTCCTCCACCCCTATTTCGATCACAGGTCGTGACCTCCTTACTTCCCCTCGTTCTTTGCTTCCAGTCGATGCCAAGGGGTCTTCCCCGTTTTTTTTTCTTCATCTGCGTAGGTCGTAGATTGCGACCCCCTCCCCCTTTTGACATTTTTCTTATTTAATTACAAGTATCCTAATTAGGCTCTAAATAATGGCAACTTTAGCCCCTCAACTTGAAAGCTTATAATTAAATCATGCTACTAAGTTATATTTACTTCTTAACTCCTAATTTAATTGTTTTTTTTTTTTGTTTCGGGTTATCTTTAATCATACTTATCCAAACATTTAACTCAACCAAAACAATTATCTTTAAATAAAAACGATTTTGGGATGTTACACTAATTCAGATAAAAAAATTTAATATAGGCCCCGTTTATTAAAGGTAAAAGATTTATGTCTGATCTGAATATCACTTCTAAATGTTAAGATGTGGTTCAAATGTTTAAAATCTAAATCATTATAGCTATTTGTTTTTTGTAAAACATTTGAATATTTATCAACGTCTGTTTTACTACTTTAAATATTAAACTTATACAATTAATTTAAAAATAAACTATTAATTCTTAACATAAAACATAGATATTTATTGTTGATTAGTAGGAGGAAAACTTGATATTAATCAAAAGAACAACAGAAGTATACGCTCTAAGTCAACATATATCTACATTTTCTTAGAAAGCGCGGACAGTAATTGGACAAACTCGTGGACGTTTTTACAAAGAAACACTTATGATATTATAAATCATGTTACTTGGTTTCTGTTCATTATGGAGTTTCAAAAGATGACATGGCAGATTAATCGGTCAATTTCAAAGCAGATTAATCGTTCATATTATAAATTCAACAACATTAAGCTCAATTTCAAGGAACCAAGTCCATTATTTAACAAAAACACTCAAACATAACTATTCAAGATTAATATAACAGTACACTAAGTTAGGTCAGATATAAAATTTCTTAACAAAAACTCACGAGGTTTTCCCGAATTCGAAACCAGGGAGTAGCAAACCAAGGTGAGGTTATGGTGAGAAGTTTAGTTTGGATAAGAAGGAATCATAGTCATTAGTTCTCCAATTAAATGAAGATATATGGCTCAAAGTTTTCCTGGGTAAATAAGAGAGAAAAACTAAAGAAAATAAAAGATGGACGGACATTTTTGACTTGCTATCAAATTCCCCCCATTTTTTAATCTTTCATAACTCTTAGATACGGCCTTATTTTTTAAATTACACCACAAAAACGAGCTTTTTTTATCTTTAAAATGCGTACAGTGTTGTTATATATAGAATTAAAAAAATTACTCTTTCTATTGTATCAAAATGTTCAGATCATTGTGTCACTGTGTCAAAAATGTTTAGATCATTGTGTCATATTGTGTCAAAAATGTTCAGATCATTGTGTCATATTGTGTCAAAATGTTCAGATCATTGTGTCATATTGTGTCAATAATATTCAGATCATTTGTCATATTGTGTCAAAAATGTTCAGATCATTGTGTCATATTGTGTCAAAATGTTCAGATCATTGTGTCATCTGGTGTCAAAAATCAAAAGAGTATGTTTTTTTTAATTTTATATATAGCAACACTATATATACTTTTGACACAATAACACAATGATCAGAACATTTTGACACAATGATCTGAACATTATGTCAAAAATCGAAAGAATAATTTTTTTTAATTTTTTATATAGCAACACTATATGTGTTTTAAAGATTAAAAATGCTTATTTTTATGGTGTAATTTAAAAAAAAAATATTGTATGTGAAAGTTATGAATGTTTACAAAAAATGTGGGAAGTAGATAAAAAGTCAAAAAAAGTGGCTAAGACTAAAATACCCCTCCATCCCTTTTTATTAGATCAAGATCCAATGGTTGAAATTCCTTCTTATCCTTCTTACCCAAAACAACATTCTCATTTTAACATCTCCCAGCAAACCAATCCCCCCCCCCCCCTTTTTTTCCAATGTTTCTATAACAAAAAACAAATAAAAAATTTGTCAAATTGGACCCCCCAAACTCAAAAGTTGCCCAACAACAAAAAAGGAGGAAAAAAGTTGCTACGAGAACTTTTTCTTTTTTTTTCCTTTTTATTGTTTCCTTTTTCTCTTTATTTTTTTTCTTTATAATTTTTTTTAGACGGGATCAAATAAACCATTAGAATGTATCTTTAGAAATGAATTTATAATTACTTCAATTCAAATCATGCCTAGCAGTCATATTGAGGAATTATGAGTGGCGTTATGTTGCAAACCCATGTTATTTTTAACAAGTCATATTAGTTGTAATGTATTTGTTGTACATGTTATTTTGATTATCATTTTCAGAACATTCCTAATCTACTTATTCAAGGCTTCCTAAAAGCTTCTTCTACCAGAGCATCTTATTGTCCGCCAAGCTCATGCGGGAGGAGTACCACACCATCATCATCTCCAAGGTTGATGTTAAAGTCATTAATGAAAGTGTTGTTGGTCGGTTTTGACGTACGTGTCAACTTGGGCAATTCACCAACGTTTCGCGAATCGATTAAGTGTGTGATGAATCGTTACATGATATGTGATTATTAGACTCATAAATACGTTAATATTATGATAAATTAAAACGAAATATGTAGATCTAGCTAAGCAAATCACCGACACAGGTTTAGATGTATAGAAAATCTAAATTACCACATACAGATCTAGAAATCAGATAGTCCTTCTTAGTCGTAAATATAATCATCTCATTCATTACTGAAACATTACACCCCCTATATATAATACTACAAGATACCGGAAATACTCTTATACATGTGTTAATATGACCTACACTCAGCCTCAAATCCATCCACACGTTCCTCCTATTAATCACCCATTTGGTATGAATCCCAGGAGTACTTATGCTGTTAGTAACAAATATAGTATGCGTTAATGCCATATAGTTGTAGGGCTGGTGAACCATAAACTTCCTACTTCTTTTGATCAAAGTTTGTAGGATAGTCTTGAGCAAGATGTCCTCTTTGACGACATTAATAGCACATTCTGGTCTTCATCTTCCTTCCTCTGACATCTTCAGGAGTTGAATTTGATTCACAAGAAGAAAATTTACGAGACTTCTCATCACCTCGACTTGATTTTAAAAAGTTCCACTTCTTGGTTTGATCATTTTGCACTACAAACACCTGAGCGACTTTATCAGCATCAACAAAATATAGAGGAAACTCTAAATCTTAATAAACCCGTTCAGACCCTTTGATTTTATATAATCTCTACACTTGAGCCATTTTAGCATTAAAAATATCTTTCTTCACCTGATCCGGATCAAACATTTTTATCTTCTTCAAACGCTTAACCCTGGCTACATTAATCTCGGGCTGCTTAAAACCTGAACCAACAAAAATTTTAGATTTCTTCCCTTGAGGACCAGACGTTTCATGACCCTTCTTTGCAAGTTTTGAGAAACTAATGACAACTTTCCATCCTGAGCAGTCAATTCCTCTCGTACAGAGGAATGATGAGATGATTAATGCATGTACAAATTCCCAGACAAAGTTCTGATTCAGTTACCCATGGGAATCCATAAAAACAGAAATCCATCGCATGGATAGTTTACTTGTAACACCCCAAAAGTTAAGGTAATAAATGTATATGTGTTTATATATTTATAGGTGTGTTTTTATGTTATAAACATGTTAAAATGTTAAGTAATGTGTAATTGAAGTTATAACGATAAACTATGAGTTTATCGGGTTAAAATAGTAATAAAATACGTGTTTGCATGTTATATAAATGTTAGATATGAGTTATATTAGTGATACATGTATACACATGATGATATAGGTGAATACGTAGTTGCGAAGATATTTGATACAAAGAAATATAGGCGAAATCGGACTAACAGTTAGATAAATAATTAAGTTTATCTTATCGTTTTGCGCGTCCCGAGGCTTAAATGATTATAAGAAAAAGTATTAGGATATTTAGGAACCTTAGATGCATGTTTTATATAAGTTCGAGGGTTAAAGATGGCATTTAGGGAAAGTTCTAGGCTTGTTTGAAAAGCAAAAGAGGAGCTCATGACAAGTGTCATTTTTTTTTGGTTTATTTGGTGTCATATTCACTTGCCATGTGTCATGTTCACCACCCTTAGGTGTCAAAATGATGCTTAGTCATCATGCCATGTGTAAGCATCAGGTTAGGAGTGTTTGGCTATAAATAGGCTATAAATCCACCCATTTTTCCTTGCTAATTCACCTAAAATCAACCTAAAACCTCTAAGAAACCTCAAGAACACCAAGAACACTCTAGCTTGCATTTTTTAAGATTCAAAGGGAGTTAGGAGTCCATCTTCTGGAATAGATCAACTTAAGGTATGTTTAACATAAGCCTTCAATTAGTTTGATGATTCATAACACTTAGATATGCCTTTTAAGAATAATGCAAGATTAAGGTTCTTGAACATGTTTTGTTGAGATTGGGAGTTCTAGTAGGAATCATGAGTTGAAATTTGGTATGAAGCCTTAGAATAACATGTATTAAGAAAGCCTTAAGTTAGATCATGTTTAAAGAAGGGTTGGTATGGTTCACCATGTTGGTTTATCAAGAGCATGTAAACCAAGAACAAGAACATAAACATTGGTGTTCTGGTC